>JAMJFZ010003206.1:4297500-4972500 GCA_026225945.1 Cricetomys ansorgei
GCCCCAGGGCTCGCCCCATTGTAGGAACCCAGCCCCACTGCTATGCAATGGCGAGCCTGGCCTCCCACTGGGGTACAATCCCCCTGAACTCCACTGATGTGCAAGAGGGCACTTGGTTTCCATCTTAGGGCACATGGGGCCTGTTCTCGGGACCACCTGCAAAAGGTGAATGCTGTTCCCCAGTAGTCTGGGCCATGTGAGGACTAAATGACACCAGGACTAGGCAGCTCAGCATGTACCCTTGAGTGCCCGCCCTTTCTCCTGCTTGACTCAGGACCTGAGCTTCAGCGCTCTGTCCCTGGTCTCTGCTGCCTTATGTGCCTCCTTCCCCTCCCACCTCTGTTTCCAGCCAGTTCCAGACTTTATACCTAGTGTGCGTCCTTAGCCCCCACTTCCTCTTGCAATGATAAGGAGGATCCCTGACAGTTTGCCTAGCTTCTTGCCAACTCACTGCCTGAGGGATTGGGGCAAGCCTATGCCAACCCTGGCCTCAGTTTCCCCAACCAGGTGATGCAGGATGTCAGTCCAGGTGACCTGTGACCCTTGCAGGACAAGGGAGAGGGAAGTGTCCTGTGAGCAGAAGAGGGGTTGGAAGATCCCCATAGAAAGGTCTCTAGAAGATGTCTGACCTCTGACTCCCAGACATCAATAGGAAACTGAGGCCAAGGGATGATTGTGGAGAAGAGTCATTTCTCAGACCAGGGCTGGACCCTGCCCTAAGGGCCTGGCCCAAGGGTTTCCTCACAGCTCTGATTTGAACTGTTATAACTCACATCCCTTGGCACAGCTCACGCACGCCTTGCAACGCTCTGCCAGGTAGTACCATGGCAGCTTTGTACTTCAGAGCAGCAGCCCTCAGTGTGACAGGGTCCCCCGGCAGCCTGTGCCCCCCAAGCCTCACCTGTCTCCTCCCAGTGTACCCCATTCCTCCCCAGGCCCCTTCCTTCTTGCTCTTTTCTTTCTGCTTTCCTGGCAAGCTTTAGTGAGTCCTTGCTTTGTGGGAGAGAGAAGGCATGGAACAATGGAAAGTCGCAACTTTGGGAATCACTGTCAGACTCGCCAGGCAAATCCCAGCCCCACAATCTCCGGACTGCTGACTTAGGTGGCAGACTTAGCCTCTTTGAGCCTTCTTGTTTAGGATGGGGGGAAGAGTGAGTCTCCCGCATGGGCTATGGTGGTTGTGTTAGAGAACTCAGAGTGGGTATCTGAGAAGTGGCGTCTGTTGTCCCCACAGTACTGCCTTCCTGCCTGCCCCTCTTAGCTGCTCTGGAGTGGAAGCATGACCTCCAGCCCCTCCCAGCTTTAGAGCCAAATACTCCATCCCTTGAGGCTCCAGTAGGACATGAACCCCTAAGAACACCCAGGCATGGAATGGGGAGGGGGCAGGGCCCTGACAGGCCGGGGATGGGTTCTGGCCACCCTGCCGACACCCTACCTGTCCACAGGCTCTACGTGCCTCCCTGGAGACGAAGTGTAAGTGCCATGGAGTGTCTGGCTCTTGCTCCATCCGCACCTGTTGGAAGGGGCTACAAGAGCTCCGGGATGTGGCTGCTGACCTCAAGACCCGCTACCTGTCAGCCACCAAGGTGGTACACCGGCCTATGGGTACCCGCAAGCACTTGGTGCCCAAGGACCTGGATATCCGGCCTGTGAAGGACTCAGAACTAGTGTACTTGCAGAGCTCCCCTGACTTCTGTATGAAGAACGAGAAGGTGGGATCCCACGGGACCCAAGACAGGTAAGTATCATGCCACCCCCCCACAGATGCTGCACTCAGGGATGGGCCAGGTGCAGCTGGTGCAGGAGAGTGGAGTTCTTGCTCAGTGGAGGGAGGAGGTTTCAGGAAGACTGAGGGGACTTTGAGGATAGAGGTAGATGGCTCCCCTTTCAGCCCAGATGGGAAGTAACTGGCACTTCGGGAAAACAGGGAATAGGGAGGGCTGCCTGGCATGAAATGGGAGGTCAGTAAGTGTCACACGAACAGGTGAAGGACAAATGCCCACCCTGCTCATTGGACAAAGGACGAACTGAGAGGCACCAGGAGAAGCAGAGGCAGCATCCAGTCAAAGGCAGCCCAGGAAATACCCAGAACAGAGCGAATGAGCTTCTGTAGAGATGCTGCCACTTTGTCCCCTGATGAGTGTCGGCCCTCCCTCAGGCTCTAGATCCTCCCATGTCCACTCGGGGGCTACCTGGGTTGGGTCTCGAGTCCCCACAGCTAGCCAAGCTCTGGCTCTGGGTAGGAAGACAGGGAAGACAAGGAAGGAGCCCACGACAATGGCTCCCTGCAGACCTACTGTGTGCCAGGTGGGGGCTGTTGAGGAGCTAGGCGGCTGCATTGCTAAGGAAGGCTCATGAAAACCCAGGGAAGGCAACTCAGAGATCAGATGCACCTGGGAAGCTCTCCGGCTATCCCGAAGGCCCAAGGGAGCCTGGCTAAGAATTTGATTAAACAGAGGCTCCCAGAGGTATGTGGCTGGGGAACTCTTTTATTAAGGAGCCCCTAATAGCATTCCACAAAGCTGGTGCTCACAAGGTTAGGGAAATACGGAGCAGAGAGCGGGTGTCTGGGAACGTGTCTGGCACATAGTTGGTGCCCGGCCAGCATCTGCTTCCTCCGAAGCCCACGGTCCTGCCTGCAAAAGGGGAGGGCTGGTTTGGGGCTCGGTCCCCACAGGCCAGGGCTCTGTGAGGAAGAGGCCCAGGCTCCCATCTGGAGGCCAGATTGAGGGGGTCGGCAGAGTGGAGATGGTCAGGAAGGAGACAGGAAGGAAAGTGAGTCTGGTTTGAAGCAGCAGGGTTAGTGTGAGCCGCTGAAGAGAGGAGACGATTCTGTAACACAGAAGGGCTGGGCACAGGGCCCTAGAGGACCACGGAATGAGCAAAGGATTGCCTTGCATCCGTGGGAGACTCTGTCCACAGGCTGTGGGCTGGTACCCTGCCTGGTTCCTTAGCCCCTTGCTACTCTGTCCAACTGTAGCCCACAGACACAATCCCTCTCCAGCCCTGGCCCTGCTGGAGGACAGTCCAGCTGAACAGCTGCCGCTTTGCTAGGCAGAGACGTGGCAGGAGACCTCCCGACTCCTCACCTCCTGCCATGGCTTAGGGGAGGGGGGGTGAGCAGTGGTCTGGGCGCTAGGGTTGAGAAAGGACTTATGCTTGTCACTGGTAACAATAAGAGCAGCTGCTGTCCTGCTCTGCATCTGCTTCTCAAGCAGAAGGGCCCGGGTCTGCCTCTGGGGAGGTGTGTCATTGCAGGCTCCCTTGGGTCCCCGCAGGCCGTGGCTCAGCAGACCAAGTGCCCGGGTCCACCTTGCCTCCAGGGCTGTTTTTAGTATTCCAGGATGTATCTTGGCATTTTTTAGTTGTAAAAATGACACTCAGCTCCATCACAGCATAATTAAAGATTAGATATGAGGGCAGGGGGCTGGGGCGGTGGCTCGGTTAGTGAAGTACCAGCCTGGTAAGCATGAGAGCTGAGTTCAGATCCCCACTGCCAGTGCGATGGCACGAGTCTGTAACCCCAACGGCGATGGGAAGGTTCCCGGAACTCACTGGCCAGTCTGGTCAAGTGGATCCCTGAGCTCTGGGTTCAGTGAGAGACTTTTTCTCAATCAATAAATAAATGAACACACAAACAAACAAATGAGGTGGAAGAGAGAGAGAAAGACGCTCGATGTGGACCTCTGCCTCCAAATAAATGCGCGCGCACATCGCGCACATGGACAGGTAACACATACGCATGCACATTTTTTAAAGGATTAAATTTGAAGTCGGGATTAATAGACACTGATCTGAGGGTTTGGGGATTTAGAAGTAGGAAAAAAAAGGAAATCAGACAACTCTCAGGAAGGAAAACATCCCAACCGTTCCTTACAGCTTATTGGAAACACAGGGAAGCTAGGGGAGAGGAAAGCCTCAGTTTCCCTAAAGGTTGATCCCCTCTCTTGGAGGGCTGGCAGGAATCTGTAACCCTGCCGGTGAGGTGGGGGCGGCGGGCTGCGTGGCGGGGAGAGGCGGGCGCTGGAGGCGATGGGCTCTCCATGACCTCTCGTTCCCACCCACAGGCAGTGCAACAAGACCTCCAACGGCAGCGACAGCTGCGACCTCATGTGCTGCGGGCGCGGCTACAACCCCTACACGGACCGGGTGGTGGAGCGGTGCCACTGCAAGTACCACTGGTGCTGCTACGTCACCTGCCGCCGGTGCGAGCGCACCGTGGAGCGCTACGTCTGCAAGTGAGGCCGCGCGCTCCGCCCCCGCCCAGGGGCGCTGCTCCTCTGAGGACCCACGGAAGGGCCTGGGGACCCTGGCGGACTTCCCTGCAGATCCCAGATGCCAGGCGAGGGAGGCAGCTTGTGCTGTGACTCCACTTGGAAGCCACCGGGAACAGGAGGCCTGGTCGCCCTGGGAGGGCCAGGGCATCAAAGGAAACTGATAGGATTAAAAATAACCTGGCAGCCTGGGGCCCGAGTGCCCACGTGTTGCCTTCCAGGCTGCTCCAAGAAGCCAGGGCAGGGATGGGTAAGACTGTGTATTTGACCTTTCAAGGCCAGAAAGACCAGCCTTCCAGAATGTTCTTTGGGACCCTGTGCCCACCACATGGAACCACTAACTTAGGTTGTAAATTTTTATTTTCCTTCCCCCCTCCTTTGGGATGTGGGAGCTACAGAAATATTTATAAAATACAGCTTTTTCTTTGGGGTGGCTCACTTCAATTCATCTTTATATATTATATATATAAAATATATATATATAATGATTATATTTTAAACAACTGTGTGAAATAAATGCTGAGCAAGCCCCAGCCTGGCCCCAAATCTCTGGCCTCCTCAAGTGAACCCAGCAGATCCGGGGCTGGCAGGAGGACTCTCCAGTTTCCAGGCAAGGCGGCCTCCCATTGATGTCTCACCCCACCCTGTCTCCCGACCTGGTCCTGGCCTCTTTCCCTGTTTGTGATCTGTTGGTCAAGGGTGAGGACAGACGTCTTGAAACATAAACCCAGTTGGCAGTATCTTCATCCCTCAGGGACATTCTTACTGCCACAACACAGCCATGTTCAGACTCATGGCTGCAAGAGAAGCCACTCCAGGAAGCTGAGATTTTGCAGAGTAGCCCTGGTGGGTTCTCAGTGGGACCCTGGGGGTGGGACTGGCCTGTACTATTGCCCTGTCTGTGAAGCTGGGCTGGCGGAGCCTAAAGCTGTAAGTTGGGAGAGACCCGGGCTCACCGCTCGTGCCTGGACCACGCTGTGACAGAGGATGTGCTAAGATGCAGGGATCAAGAGGATGTGCTAAGATGCAGGGATCAACAGGACCTCTGCTCTTTTTCGTTTCAGGTGTGGGGCCAGGAGGGCCAGGGAGAACTGTTTGGGTTTGGTGCGAGTGAGGGGTAGCATGGAAGGCCAGCTGCAAGATGGGATTGGGGAGATAACGGAGATCAGATTTGGACACAGACATGTAGATCAAGGTGCAGGTTGGACTCCCGTGTGCAAACAACAGACATTAGGGACTGGAGTTCTGGGGGAGTCCGGGCTGCAGAGTCACCTTTGTCATTACAGCTAAGGGAGTGGGTAGCTAGCAAAGCCAAGAGGGCCTGGGCCTGGGCCTGTGATGTCTGCCTATAGACTGGAGATAGGGATTAAAAGGGGTGAAGGAGGTAGGGACAGCCAGGGAGCAGGCAAGAGCTGGGGGACATGGCCATCCCTCTCTGAGCTTTAACTTTCTTTTAAAATATTTTTAACAATCAAAACAAAAATACACTTAAAACAGAAGCTTCTAGAAGAACCACTTGTTCTAGCCTGTCCTATGTAGCTCTCCAAACTTGACGTTGGCCTCCCACCAGGCCTGCATTTCAGAGTTGTGTCTGTAAAGACACACTGTTGACAACAATTGTGTCCAAGAGGATACCCACAGAGAACCTTGTGGACTCGAGGTGACTGTAGTTATAAACTCTCATGAAAGACTCGGTCTTTGAACTCTTGGCAATTTTCTTCTTGCCCATGGCAGTCGTCACTTCTCTGCAGTAGTGATCAGTCAGTTCCAGCCATCAGAGCATGGTTGTAAGGGCAGCTGGATGTTCTTCATGATGACAGCTTTGCATCTGGAGCAGCATCCAGCCAGCAAACTTCCCTAGGCTTTGTTAACCTTGCCCGATGCAATAGCCACCAGCAGACACACCACAGAAAGTAATGTTATTTCTTATATAGGTGACACAGGAGAACAGGCCTGGCCCAAGGAAGACCCCCTACCCACCCAAGACGGAAGCAACTCTTAAGCACCTCTGTCTTGTGCTGCTTGTGGGAGGGGGTCCACGGAAGACCAGGACAATAGAATGTTCCAAACAGTTTCTGTCTGTGGTTCTCCACCTAGCGGCTAAGGTATGGGCTCCCTTGGAGCCAGCTAGAAATTGAGACTTTACCCACAGAAGCCCTGCCAAGCAAGGCCTTCCCTGGGCAGGGCTTCATGGAGAGGAGCAGGGACTCCTGGTGGGTGGGGAGGATGGATGGCCGGGAGATAGCAGGATTCTGTGGCTGCCCTCCAAGCTCTGCCTGCAAGTCTGTGGTGTGGGGGTGGCAGTCACAGAATCACAAGCTGGAAAGAACCTCAAGATAAGACTTCTGGTCTCCTTTGAGTCTGTTTTACAGACAAGAAAGCCCCAGATGGGAGGGGTGGTCTTATGGCCACTGCTTGAAGATGGGGGGTGGGGGTGGGGTAGAGTGAGACCCTTCCAGGGCACCAGTGTCTACGTTCTGCTGTGGTTGTCTCTTCAGTGTGTCCCCTCCTTGGCTACAGGACCCACAGAACCAGCTCTCAGTCATTTGGCCCAGCACCCCAGCCAGTACCTCCTGCCACAACCTCTGTAGCTCACACTGCAGCTCTGGCTGTGGAGCCTGCAACTTAGATGCTTGGACACACCTGCTGATTCTCCCACACGCCCAGAGCTGTCCGCTCTTAGAATTCCTTACACGTCTCCACATTCCTTCCTCCTCTGGCTCCTCACAACCCTTGAACCTTCCAAGCAACCATCACTGTCCTCTCCCCAGTGGGTCAGAGCTCTCTCTCCAAGGCACAGGCAGATGGCTCCCTTCTCCAGTGAGCCATCCATGACCGTGGGCAGCCCAGGTGGGCCTCTCATAGTTCCCACAGCCTCTGTGCTCCCTCTGATGTCCCGCTGAGACAGGCTGTGTCTATACCTGTGTTGTGTCCAGATCTGTCCCCATCCCAAGATCTCTGAGTCTTCCTGGGCTGAAACTAGCCCATGAGCTTGATGCAGTTCTGGAGCTGAGTTCAAAACACTCCTCAGAAGTGTTAAATTTGCGACTGTCTTTTGACTCTTACCTGGGACAAGAAAATGGGGAAAGCAGGCCGCAGTGGTGAGAAGTAGCTGTATTAGTAAACAGGACTCTTTACTCTGTCCCTGCAGGGTTCCAGTCCTCTTCATCGCAGCCCCCATAGATGAGTATTGTCACCATTTGACTGGTGGAAACTGGGGCTCCGAAAGCACAGGTGACTTGCCACAAATCGTGGCCAGCTCTCAACAGATGGGACTCAGGGCCCAGGTGTGCCCCTATTGCTCTGTTTCCTGGAGGAGAAGGAGACTTGGCAGCTCAGAACAGGAGAGTAGGTTAGCTCCTGACTCAGTGGGTCTGAGTGCCTGCCACAGTCCCTAGACCTGTGATGAAGCCCTGCACCTCTGGCTGGCTAGGGGCTAGGCAACTAAGTGGGGCAGGGATCCTGGAGCGCTCCTTACCCCAGGCTTTCAGAGTTGAATCCTGCTGGATCTACTCAGCAGGGGGCAGGGATTCATTGTGAGTCACAGGCTCCCAGGTGCTCCAGCAGCCCAGGAATCCACTGTGTTCAGAGATTTAAGTCGGAGTCTGGTACCTAGGAGTTTGGAGTAAAACCTTCCATCCTGCTCTGAATAGCCGGAGGACTTGGCATCAGAACTTTGGCCATAGCAGGTTTCCCATCAGTGCCTTTCCGAGTCAGGGGTGGCCATCCTAGACTGCAAGCTCCCTGTGCTGAACGGCTTAGACCTGTGTGGGAGGCTGGCTGGAGTCTCCGGAGACAGGCCTGGGAGAGACAAGGCAGGGAGGAAACAGGAACTTTCCAAGAGAGAGAGAGATTAGTTTGTGGGAAAGCAGAGAGTGGACAGATAAGGACCCGTGCAGAGGTGGCTCAGGCCAGAGGAACCACCATGTGGGGCCCACCCAGCCCCAACATTTCTGCTGTGTTCTGTCACAGACCAGGGACACAGACCAGGCCCCAGACAGGAGTCCAGACCCAAGAGAACCCAGCCGGCTACAAAGGAAGCCTGGAATCGCCTTGCATCTTGCTTACTCTCTTGTGGTGTGACTCCAGGCAACCTCTAGCCCTCTCTGGGTTTCTGCAGGCGTTGTCTTCTTTAGCTTTCCTAACTATTCCATGGCACAGAGCCCACCATCTCTGCTTTACTAATGAGGAAGCAGGCTCATAAAGGGAGAAAACATGGTTTAGGGTCACGGCATACCAGTGGCAGAGTCAAGATTCAAACACCAGGCTGTCTGTCTCTAACTTCTATGCCTGTTCTCAACTTCTGAGTGGGTTTCCCAGTGAGAATGGCCTCAGCCTAGTGGGGTTTGGTGTCACACAGGAGGGAGAGAACAATCCAGGACTGCATGGTTTAGGATGTCTGTGGCTTTACTGTCTGGCCTTCCCCAAGTGAACAGCTACTGGGCTGTCCAGCAAGCCACCGCCTATCTGCAGAGAAGGCTGGCTGCAGGTAATTTAGTAGTCCCCTTGCTCAAATGACCAAATCAATATCTGCTCCTCTGACTGGTGACTGTAGCAGTATATCACTGTGGCAGCTCAACAAACAGGGCAAGAAGGTACATTTCGTAACTGCAAACCCTGCCAGACCTCAGCAGAGGGAACCGCTGTCCTGGCCAGCACTGTACTCAACAGTGGAACCTCAAGGGTCTGAGCTCAGGTGTTTTATTGGTTCAGAATTCTTCAGATATTTTACTGATAGCGCTTGCAGATCATTAGCAATTAAACAACCCCCACAGAAATCCAGCACCTGCAAACAATACAAAACACCAAGGCCTATGCATCCCTTTTCCCAACAGTGCACAAAAACAATTATTTTCTACAACAGGTGGCTGCTGAGGACATTTCCCTTAACAGTCTTTGGACCGCCCACCCCCACCCCCTTGCCTCACCTGCACAGGCCTCAGGGCCAATCTTGGGGTGACTGAGGGAAGAGGCTTGACCACAGCCACTGGAGCTGTTGGGTGGAGACAAGACCTAAAGGGGCCTGTGCTCCCATGCTCCTGGGCTGGGCACGGATGAAGTTAAAGCACAAGTGTTTATTATATGTCCCCACGCATCTGCCTCCATAAAAGTGTGCCTGGATCAAGGGAGGCGCAGAGGCTGCAGCCAGCAGAGACCATTTGTGTACTTGAAGGCTCCTTCCAGCTGCAGATTCACAGTCAGGCTTTCCTTGACTCTGGGTCTCTTCTTGGAAACAGCCCAGGATGCAAAGATGTTGATTCTAGCTTGTCTATGGTTTGGAAAGCTCCTAGCCATCCCTGTTATCTTCCTCTGCTGGGGGCACACAGCTTATCCCTGCTCATGCCAGCCTTGCTCCCAAGCGCTCGCTGCACTCTGGCCCCAGCCAACCCATCCGGCCCAGAGCTGGCAGCTACATCATGCAGACCCCGATTCCACTAACACTAGAATTTACCTAAAAGGGTATCAGCATGGCTGCCCCAACCGAGACCCACATCACTGCAGCCAGAGGCTGGGAGCAGGCTAGGGTGGATGGGGAGGCGGGGTAACCTGGGCAGTGCGTGACAGCGATGAGAGGCAAGGTCTCCTCAGGAGACAGGCTGGGACTTCGGGTTTACAGAGACTCCAGTTCTGTGGGGTTCCAATGGAGGCTCGGCAGGGTGTGGCCCTGCTCTCTGTGACAGCCAGCTCTCACTGACCGGCTTGAGACCAAGTCTCTGCCCTACCCATGAGTAGTCTTGAGCCCAGAGGCCACTCTCAGGACGCCTCAAGTCTCTGTGAGGGTCTCCACTAATTCACACCCCAGGGCCCCTGTGCTGACAAATTGGACTCCGAGGACACCATCTTGGCACTGTGGTCTCCCAGGCCCACTCCAGGCCTGAGGAGAATAGACTTACCAGTGATGAGCCCCATATCAGAGTCGAAGCTGGAGTTCTTGTCCAGACTGTGGGTGAGTGTCATCTCCCTGATATTGCTCACCTAGTGTTTGGGGATCCCTGGACCCCATCTACCTCTGGGAGACAGTTTATAGATGGGAGACCTGAATCTCCTTCTCCACCAGAATCTTCTGGTCTTGGCCTCAACCAGAGGAGGTTCAACCTGGCCAAGCCTTGTCACCTCGTCCCCAAGCTTCAGTCTCCTACACACCTGCTGGGTGTGAGCTGTGAGGCATTCCCAGAGCTCCTGGGGACCAGGGCCATGGAGAGATCAAAGTGGAAGCAGAGGCTGGAGTTCAACACCCTCTGCCCTGGGACTCAGCATCCGGGGTCTGGCCACTTGAGGCAGGACATGTGTTCCTAGGAGAAGCTCCCAGAGGAGGCATGATTGGAAAGTTCTATAAGAATTATACTTGCAGGCAACATGGTGGCATCGGCCTGTAATCCTGGAACTTAGGAGGCAGCAGCAACAAGACTGAGTTTGAGTGTAGCCCGGCTACATGGTGAGACCCTGTCTCAGAAAGCCCAAGTCAAGGCCAGTCAGACATGGGCCTGGGTGCTAGCAGGCTAGGGATGGGCAGCCCAAATATTCAGTCTGTGCAGAAAGGAGCAGGGCTCAGATCCCAGCCCAGGGACCCTGGCCAGGCCCTATGCCAAGAGCCATAGCACAGAGATCAGGTGCAGTCCTCTGTGGTGTGTCCCAATCACATACTGTTAGGGTGACCAAATGCCACCCTCTGTAATTCTTCTGAATTGATTGTTTTTATTATGAATATTCCTCTCCCCAAAATAATAATAATTAGCACAGATACACAGGAGTACAGTTACACGGTACCTCATATTCTGAGGTACCCCAAAATTCTGAAAGGCCAGCACTAGAGGCCATTCTATATGGGAAGCCAGGGTTCCAGGGTCAGTGTGACTTCCCCAGAGCGACAGCACAAAGGAGGTACACCAGTGGAGGTTTTGGGTAGGAAGGAACCTGATTCACACAGCTCCTGGTATTCTTTCCCCTCTGCCCGAGAGACCAAGAAACCACAGGATAAATCAGTCTTACGATTCAGCACTAGAGAAAACCTTTCTTCCCAAGAACTGGCCTGCTTTCCTGGTCACACAGGCAGCGTCTTTGCTGCAGCAGGTACGGGAGGCTCAGACCTAATCACAGCCATGACTAAGGTTACTCTGATCGACAAGTTCCCGTTCTCCTCAAGGAGCCTGTGGCGGGGTTTCCACGTAGGCCTTTCTTTTATACTTAAGTCAGACATGGTGCACACACCTGTAATCCCGGCACTTGGGACATAGATGCAGGAGGCTATCCTTGGCTACACAGAGCCTTTGAAGTCAGCCTGAGCTACATGAAACCCTGTCTCAAACAAAACAAAACAACAACAAAAAAAAAAACACAATAACAAAAAACTCAGTCAAACCAACTCCTCCTGGTCTTTAACCGTGCTATGGCAGCTGTGTTGATATTTTCTCAACCTATGCTAGGCACGAACAGGCACACCCTGCCTGCACTCTTCCAGGCCTGCTCTCTGCTCCTGCAGGCCTGGCTGGCCCGTTTTCCTACGTCTCCCGCCACACCTGGCCTGGGCAGTAGGCTGCATTCCACCTGGCCAATTCTAATCCCCATCTGGGCGCCCCCTGCCATAGGGTGGGCACCCCTGCCTCCAGGCTGTTCTGCATCTTCCCTCTTTCTCCGTGTCTGCACTGCTCTGAAGGTTCCTGGCAAACAAGGCAAGCCAGCGCATCGCCGGGACGATTTAATAGGTGGCCAAGGAGGCTTGATGAGAGCAGCTGACCTGAGACACCCGCAGAAGACGAGGGAGTCTTCCGGGGACATCTTCCAGGGGAGGTGGTGTCTGGGCAGAGTTGGTATAGCGTGGGGGGAGCCCTGTGTTCACGGTGACTGACCGGGAGCTGAGGCAGGGGGATGCCTTCACCAGGACTAAGTGCCAAGAGAGGGCAGATGGAGTCTGGGAGGGAATAGGTCAGCTTGAGGGATCGTGGGAGCCACTGAGGATTTCCTAGCAAGGATGTTAGTGCAGCCTGCTCTGTGCCAGGCTCTGAGGATGGCACCTCGCATTTAACTTCACCTCCTGGCGAGTCCGTGATCTGGGCCTGGTTTTCAGACAAAGGCAGAAGAAGCCCAAAGAGTGAAGGAACCTGGCCAAGGTCACCCAGCGGGAGGCCTCTCCCTTTCTCCTAGGCCTGTGGCAAATCAGCACCCAGAAGGAGGAGACTGCTTATTTTCTTTAGCCTCTCCCCTCAGCATCTGCCCATAAATCACTCTGACACTTGACGAGGGCAGAGACACGCAACATCACCTCCATGGGTGAGCCATTCCTGGGCCCCTGCACTCCACTGAGCTTGTGGTTCTTGGCTCTGGACATGGCTGCCCAGCCCTGGACTCCAAATGCAGCTCCTAGAATATCAAGGTAGGTGTGTTTTCCCTGGACTGGGCGGAGGACTCCTGAGAAAAGGAGACAGCCTAGCTACTGGGTGAAGGCTAGGAAGGCTCAGTGCTTCCCAGAAGCCTGGGTAAGGCCTGGCCTGTGGCTTCGGAGTGACCTGAAGCTCCTCTCTGTGCACTCGCCACCAGTCCCCACCAGCCACCAACCATGCTACCGCTGCTTAGCTCAGGAGTGAACTCAAGGCAGGAACTCCCCAGGGAAGGGAGACCCTTTCAAGCCTAGATGCCCCCCAAATCTAGGTCAGGGAGCACAGAAACTGGGTTCTTTCATCCAAAGTGGCTATGGGTTGTTTAGAGAAGGCCATGGGGGCTTCTAGGATCCCCAGAGGATGCTTTGGGTTCAGGGGGCACCTGCCATTTACAGAGCTTAGCTGGGCTGGGAAATGTCCTAGCACTCACTGCATCCCACACTCAGAGAGCCCCCCTCAGCTTGGCAGGTCAGGCCTCAGGGTGGCCTGGCCACTTCCCATCCCATTCTACACACACACACACACACACACATACCGCTGTGGAGCTGCTGCCTTTGCTCGGGCCGACCCTCTGCCCAGCTCTGCCCCAAGGTCCAGGAATACCCACAGGTTCTGCTTGCACCTTGCCTCATGGCCAGGTCCCTGGTCCCAGAATGAAGATCACATCATATGGGGGAGGCAGCATGGGGCAGAGAGGGGAGATTGTGGTCACAGGGGCCACCCCTCTCCTGAAACCTCTGCTTGCTTCCCTCCCCTAGGGTTCCCTACACTGCTCTTCAGGCAGCTGGGGGCCGTGGGCAGTCAGGAGTCAGGAGGATGTAGTGTGGCAGGTCCCCGGCTTCGGGATGTTCTGAGTACCCAAGGTGGCAGAAGTGAGAAGTAGGGGTCCATGAGTGGGCTGGCAGGGGGCCAGCCCCTCCACAGACCTTCCCCGGGCCCCTAGTGGATCCCATGGAAGCTGTTTGTCAAGACCTCTTGCTAATTATCAAATTGTTCCCAGATCCCCTCCTGCAGCCTGACCCTCCAGCTGAGTCTGTCAGCAGAGTGCCAAGCCCAACCCAAGAAGAGCTTGCCCTTGGTCCCACACTGTGTGGGACAGTGTCAGGCTAGGCCCCGGGCTGGCTCCCCAGATCCTGCTTTTCTACAGAGACACAGCTAATTAGCATGTGCTGACTCTGAGAAGCCACAGCCCCTCCATGCCCTAATCAGACTGGGAGCCAGGTTGAGCCTGCACCTCGCCCCAGCCCCCTCCTCGTCCGCAGCCCCACCCTGACCTCGGTTCCTGTGCCACAGCAAGTTCTCTTTCTGCCATTTCCCACCTCTCGCCAAAGTCAGTCTGGGTCTAGCACTGGCTCTTCCTAACCACCCCACTTGGGAGCAGGGAGCGTCTTGATATAGCCACAGCCTAGGGCCTTGAACAGAGCTAAGGTCTTGCCCTGAGATGTCCTGTTCAGGGCCCAAGGGAGCCAAGGTACAGATGGAGCAGGGATTTCCCAGGGACCTCTGTGAGCCTAGAAGAGCTAGCCCTTTCCTTGGCCTCACATAATGTTTCCCAGTGCACATACACACTCCTGAACACACACACACACACACACACACACACACACACACACGACCCAATAGGGTAGTGGGGAGCCGACATCTGCAGGACAGGTGTGACCCAGCTGTTAATCAGTGCTTGGAAGGGGCCATGCGTAGAGACCTCCAGGGAGGTGAGGGCTGCCAAAGGTTTCCTGAGGTTCCCACAGCCCCTCACGGTGGCCGTAGGATGAGCCAGCAGCTTGTCAGCCCCTCAGTCACCCTCTTCTATTTCCAGATGGGAAGTGGGACTGGACAGACAGGGACTCCAGGGGGATCACACAATGTTGAGGGGGGCAGCCAGACTTCCTGCTCCACCCTCGTGGCCTGAGCCAGGACTCTCCCAACCTGCCTGGAAAGGAGAGGGCCTGGAAGCCCAGCAAGGCCTCCAGGCTGGGGAGGGTCCTGCTCTGTAGGACTCGTGTCCTCTAGACAGTTGCCCCACTGGAGGGGGGCCGGGCTGCTTGAGTGGGGAGGAGCCCCTGGTCCTGGGGTGCTGAGGGCCTGCTGAAGGCTGCCAGGGAGTGGGGCAGGGGTCCTCAGTGGTCTGCGAGGTGTGGCGTTTTTGCGGCTCCGTCCTGCATGTAGGACCTGCCAGAGTGGAGCGCCCTCTGGAGTCCCAGTTAAGCCAAGTCTTGCCTAGCTTGCCTCCGGCCTCCACTTTGAGATGGTGCTCTTGAGGTCTAGAGCCCAGACCCGCGCTCTCGAAGGGTGGCAAGGGACCGTGCCTCTCCAAGCCTCGTCGACTCCACGTCCAGGTCCCCTAGCACCTGTCTCACTAGAACTGGGCTGGATTAGGCTGGATTGGACCAGGCGCTCCGGAGCCTGACTGCAGGAGGGCCTTGTGGAGGCCGTACGGCCGAGGAAACGTCAGGGCGAGTGGACAGAGGGCTTAGAGTGGGCGTGGCAGCCGAGGAGGCTGAAGGCAGGTGTGGAGGATGGGGCGGGAGGACTTCAGGCGTGGGGCAGGACCCCAGGGCCTGGGCAAGGGACATGAGTTTTTCCAGAGAGACCCCAGTGTCCATGCTAGCTCAGGCTGTGGCCACAGGTGGCGGTAGATCAAAGGACTTGGAGGGTAAGGCTAACAGCTGAGCTGACACTGACCGTGCTGACCGCAGCTGGTGGCCAGGCCTTGGGAAGGAGCCCAGGAGAGGCCTGAGGAGGAGGCTGGGATGGCAGATTCTGGGCCAGCAGACACACCTCTTATGTGCTGGTCTCCAGCAGGGCATGGCCCACATCATGGGACTGTGCCCACAACCCAAAGATCCGGTTTACACAGGAGGACACCAAGCTCCAGGGTCTCTTCTCTGCGTGTCCTGCCTCTAACCTTAAACACAGCAGAGATGTGAATCTAGGAGAAACTTACGGATTGATAAGGGAGAAATGATAGAAAGGAGTCGGGTGAATACCAAGGGATGGTCTCTGGGCCTCGCTGTCAGCTCAGAGGGCGCCCTGCCAGCTCATGCCTCCCTGAGTTGTCTGTGTGCCTCTGTATTCCTGTCTGTGAAATGGGTAGGTGGGGCCCACTGCTCTCAAGGGGCCATCCAGCCCTGAGGTGGGAGGAACTGGATGGGCTTCCAGAAAAGAGGTCCTCCCCTCAGATTTAACAAGCCGCCTGTTCTGTTGGAGCTGATCAAAACCAGACCGAGGTGGAGCTGCCTTGCTGATTCGCAGGGACTGAAGCCGCCAAGAATTCATCCCTCACGGTTCCAGTAAATAGCTGGGCTCCTGTGGGGTTTGCAGGGTGGGCCAGACTTCTCATCTCTTCTCTTTATTGTGAGTCTGAACACTGAAGGCTGGGTGGGAAGGAGACTCAAGAACAGGCCTCCTGATGGCCACCTGGCCAGCTTGTAGGGTGGAGGCAGGCTGGGGCACCATCAGCTGCATGTGCTCAGTGGTGAGGGTGCTGGCAGACAGGGAGCCTGGCCTGTTACTCCCTTCACCTATGCAGTCAACAAACCTCAGTGAGCTCCCTAGAGCTGACCCCTCCTTGCTTCCCTGGGTCTCAGGGGTCACCACCTGTTCCTCTGTGTTCCCTCCTAGTTTATAAAAGCTACAAGGAATTGCTGAACCCAGAGACTCAAGGTGACATGGGAAGGTACACACTCTCCCTCTCCTCTCAGCTTGATACCTGTGTGCTAGCTCAGGAAAGAGGCCTGCACACTCACATGCACATGCACACGCACACATGCATACAGCACATACACATGTACACACAGACACATATACAGTACATACACATATACACACATGGATACACAATCACATATGCACAGATTCACACACAAAGACATACTCACATGCAGCACATGCATACAGCACATACACATGTACACACAGACACATACACATACACAGTGCACACACATATATGCAGACGCACTAACAAGGCATCTGGCCTGTTGTCCACCTGTCCTGCCGTCCCAACTCTCACTCCATCTCTGCTCTGCGTTTCTGTTTGGCTCAGTAGCCCTGCACCTGAGCTCAGATGTGCTCCACCACAGCCAGGCAGGAACCCACAAGCCCACGTGACTTGCTGAGCTCCTGGGACATAGACACCTGACTCAGCTCCAGCTCCCCAGAGTCCCTGTTCATTTGTCCTCCTCATGTCCACAGAACCCAGGCTGGGGGTAGGAGGCCCCAGGAGACTGGGAGACTTGGAAATTCAGGGGTCTGAGGTCCCCTCATCGCTAGGAAGTGATCCCCCTGAAGCCCTCTGCCCGTGGGCCCTCTGGGCGGTCAGCTGGCCTGTGCCCCGTGCGCCTACACTCCTGGCTTCTGCCATGTCTGTCTCATGTCCCACCTCTCCCCACAAAAGCTGGTTTGGAGAGGAGAGGGAACTCCAGCTCATGTCCCCCACCTTAGGTGGATGGGATTCCTGGAGATGAACTTGTGATCAGAGGGAGTCAGGGCTGGAGAGATGGCTCTGTGGGTGACACATGCCACACAAACACAATGACCCGAGTTCAGATCCCAGAGCCCATGGTGCAGTGTGTGGTGGCTCTCTGGTTTGCAATCACAGAACTCTTCCTGGGAGACGGGAGGCCACCAGGAGGATCCCCAGAAGCTTGATAGTGGCAGGCATAGTGGCCATGAAACCCTGCCTCAAACAGGAAGATGAAGACTAACCCTCAAGGTTGTCCTCCGACAGCTGCCTGTGTGGCACGTGCCCACACTCACACATACATGTGTGTGCATGCCATTCTACATACATAATACATAGAAAGGACTTTTAAAACTGGAGGTCAGAGAGTGCTGACTGTAACCCCAAACAAGCCCAAACTGCTGTGCGACCCGGGACAAGTCACTGACCTTCTCTGGTTCTTTGGACCTGTTATGATTTTATTCCTCCCAGGGAACCTTGCAGTAGATGCTCCCATAGCAACCCTGAAGCCTACATCACAGACGCCACTACTGGAAGAGGAGTCGGACCACCACAGCTGTGGGTAGCTGACGGGGTACCTGCATGCCACATGCCATTGGCTCTCCAATGTCCTGTAGCACAAACAACTCACTCGTCCTCAGAGCAGCCCCCCCTGAACCCATGCCACAGAAGCCTTAGGCTCAGAGAGGGGAGGCAACCAGCCCACAGTCACACAGCTTGTAAACTGTAGCGCTGGCATCTGAGCCGGGTTATGGGACATCTGTCTCTCGAAAGACTCAAACCCAAAGGTGCCTGACCCTAAGGGCTCTCAGCTGCCACCCTAGCAGGCACACACACAGGGGGCCAGGTACCCAGGCTGCAGAGAGCACCACAGAGCAGGGCCGGTTTCAATCCCCTCTCTCAGCAGAGCGGCTGGGGCAGGAAGGTACAGGGAGCTGACCCTGAATCCCAGAGGCCCTCCTTTGGTTGTAAGAGCCTGGGGACCCTTCATCACTGGGTAAATGGAGGCAGCCTCTCTGGGAGGTTCATCAGTACATTTGTTTCTACGCACCTTGGCGGTGCCTGAGGCGGGAGGAGGGGAACGGTGAGTGAGGCTGGACTTGCACCCTGCACGCAGCAGGCCTTCAGCTGACATTTGTTGTCAGAGCGTCTGATACAGGCCAGTTCTATTACCAGGCACCTGGCTCTGGTGACCAACCAGAAGAGGGGAGCCCTAGTGAGTAGGTATCTACTTCCCACTTTGACCCTTGCCAGGGCAAAGAGAAACAGGCACCCAGAGAATGGGCCAGTGACTGGCCCATGGGGTAGCCAGGCAGAGACTTAGTCACATCACCTCTGGGCTTCAGTTTCCTCAGTCCCGCCCCCCCCGATTCCACCTGAGAAATCAGCCAAGAGGATGGATGGCTAAGTATGGGGTTTCTAAGACAAGCCAGGAAAATGCCTGCTGTCCTCCAGGACCATATGCCTCAGGAGGGAGCTGGTATGGAGCTATTATCCCAGCCCCAGTACACCCACGCCTCACCCCAGGGTGCCCTGCTGCAGCTCCCTCTTGGTCCTTAGCAGGCTGAGAGGAAACTAGGTGCAGGATAGGCTTCACCAAGTGCTCTGTGCCTTGGCATCTTTGGGTCCTTGCGTGGCTGCCGTGCCCCCAGTGGTTGTGACATGCACCTGTGCTTCCTTCTGTGGTCACCAGAGCAGCAAAGTCATCTGGAGGCCTGCCTGGAGGAGGCAGATACTATTAAGCCTGAGACTGGCCTACTGCCTGCTGTGGGCGCATGTGTGCATGTGCGTGCGTGTGTGTGCATGTGTGCAACCCTCTTGTAGGAGGGGGCTTGAGTGAGCTTGGGTGAGCATCCGTGCAGGTTGGGTGGAATCCTCTTACTCTTGGTCCCTCAAAGTCATCAGCTCAGTAGGAACAGTGGCTGGAAGGATCCAGAATGCTGCCTCCCATCCTTCCCCTCAACCCATTCCCTGCTCCCCTCCCCCAGGAGCCCGGTAGGAAGGAGGATGATTCACAGAACACCAGGTCTGCCAGGGCACCTGGCTGTGGGACCCTGGGGTTCCTTGAAGCACTCCAGGCCTCATGCCCTTCCCATCTGCTGGCCTGGAGCAGAGCCAGGGCTGCCTGCTGCAGATGAAAAGGCCTCGGGCTCTGGGGTGGGGATGGGAGAATGGGGTCTGTCACCCGCTAGGCAGTGGGATGAGCGGAGTCTAAATAAATCACTAACGGGATGGAGAGTTCCTGGAACAGACATTTAAGATCATGGACCGAGGGAAGGGGGCTTTGAGTGAACTGCCATGCAACCCCCATTCTCACACACTGCCCAGCCCTCTCTCACTTCAGGGCCTGTGACGGTCTGGGAGGGGAGGCTCAGTTGGAGGACCCTCTGCCCAGGGGCCCCTTGATCCTTGTGTGAGAAACTCTGACAGCCCAAGTGGGTCTGAGGGGAGGGAGGTGATGAAAGCTGTATCCTGCTCTGGGCTGGGTGCGGGCCAGAGATAATATCACAGTGCTGGAGATCAGCAGATGGTCTCCCGGTACCCCAACACCCCAGACTCTCACCCAGCCTGGGACAGAGGGGCAGTGGAGGCCAGCTGCTGGCTCTGTGAGGTGGCAGCGGGTCCTATCTACCACTGACAAGAATGGAGACAGCCAGGCCAGGGAAGGAGCCACGGGAGGCTGGAGGTCACTCACCATCTTCCCTCTGGCTGGTTCCTTTCTGAGTCTATTTCCACATCCTGAAAATGGAACGCAAGAGACCCCCCCGCCCCGCGCGTCCAGTCACATCTCAGGGCTTCCAGGGCCTGCCCTGGGTGGTGCCATTCCTGCTTTAGGAGCAGCTCCTGGAGCAGGGCTTGACAGCTGCTGGGTGGATGGGTGGGTGGGTGGATGGATAGATGGATGGGTGAGTGGGTGGGTGGGTGGGTGGATAGATGGATGGGTGGGTGGGTGGGTGGGTGGATAGATGGGTGGGTGGGTGGTTGGATGGATAGATGGATGGGTGGGTGGGTGGGTGGATAGATGGATGGGTGGGTGGGTGGGTGGATAGATGGATGGGTGGGTGGGTGGGTGGATAGATGGATGGGTGGGTGGGTGGGTGGATAGATGGATGGGTGGGTGGATGGATGGGTAGATGGGTGGGTGGGTGGTTGGATGGATAGATGGATGGGTGGGTGGATGGATGGGTAGATGGATGGGTGGGTGGTTGGATGGATAGATGGATGGGTGGGTGGATGGATGGACAGATGATGGATGGGTGAATGGATGGATAGATGGATGGGTGGGTGGATGGATGGATAGATGGATGGGTGGTTGGATGGATAGATGGATGGATAGTTGGATAGATGGTAGAGGCTACAATCCAAGCATGAGGGAGACCAGATCCCCAGAGGAAAGGCCTCTATTGCTTCAATCTACAGGAACCCTCATGAACCCCACACCTTGGTTGACTAAGGGGTCTCAGTATTCTCTTGTGGGACAACCAGGTAAGGTCTTGTGTCCCCGTGGCAGATGAGGGAACAAGAAAAATTCTCAGCACCAGGTAGCCTCTTACAGCCTGTGTGACCTCTGACCCGGAAGCCCAGGCACTATCAGCCTGACCTCTGGTGATCATGTATACAAGCCCAGGGAGGATAGGCACTTGGGTATCTGGCTTCTACCTGACCCCTTCCAAGCTCTGTGTGCTGGCTGTAGACACAAAGGCACCGCCATTTTCCTAGCCAAGGGTCTGGGTATGCTTGGTCCCCAAGAGAGCCGGTTCTATTCAGGCTCTTGTTCCAACTCTCCGCTCCATCACCCTTCATGGAGTGTGTGTGTGTGTGTGTGTGTGTGTGTGTGTGTGTGTAGTGGGGAATCATGTTGCTGCCGATCTCTGTTCAAGGAAGTGTTCCTTGCCCCGGGAACCACACTGTTTGGTATGCTTCCAGACTCATCATCCCACACACTTTGTGTTCCCTGCTGGACTCCAGGCTGCTCCAGGCTGCCTGATTCCACAGGGAAAGCCCTGCTCCAGAGCTGTGCCTTCACCACCTGGGGTCTTTGACGGTGCACCCTTCCTCTGAGCCAGGGTTTCTTCATCTGTAGAAAGAAATGGGGTGTTGAGTTGCACCCAGATGTGGGCATCTTGAGATCCAAAGGAAAAGAGAGTTATACTCATCTGTCACCAACTTTCAGACGCTGCTCAGAATGCAAACGAAGTGAGAAGGCAGGACCAGGTGGGCTGCCCAGGCCCACACAGGGCATGGCGGACCTTCCCAAGCAAAGACAGCCTTGGTGAACTGTTACCCTTGTGAGTGGGAGCCTCTGCAGGGACACTGCCTGGCACCTCCTCCATGGGGTCACAGCGGGAACGTGGCCATGGGACACCTTCTCTGACTGCAGGAATGAAGAGTCTGGAGGGATAGAATGGGATGGGCAGCAGAAGTCTGGGGTCTGGCACCTTGGGTTCACCCTGCTTGCTCTTCGCCACTCTGCCAGGGAGATGGAGGTCTGGCCGGGAGCAGTGTGCATGCACCCTTTGCCATCCTGCAGCAGCCAGGGCTAGAAGTGGGTGTTTTATGGTGCCCAGGCATGATACTCAGTGCTAGCTTAGTTTGTGGAACTCCCAGGACCACGGAGCTGATGGGGCAGGCCATGTGCCCATCACCAGGGCTTTGAGGCCCTGTACCAGCTTCTTGACAACATATATGCCCACATGACAGAAGAGGGCATCAGATCCCATTATAGAGGGTTGTGAGCTGCCTATGGTTGATGGAAATTGAACTTGGGACCTCTGGAAGAGCAGCCAGTGCCTTTAACCTCTGAACCATGCGCTGTGCCTACAGGCACCATGGGCATGCTCCAAGTCCATCGTTCCTGCTGTGCCTGGAGCTTGCCTATTGGGTCCCTAGCTTTGTTCCCTGTAAACAGCTCAGCAAACTGAGGAGCTAAGGAAGTTGCCAGTGACAGCTGAAGCTTCCAGTGCCTGCTTTTACCTGAAGGCAATGGGAAGCCATGGAAGGCGCTGATCAGGGAAGGAAAGGGAGAGGCCGGGAGGGGCAGGGAGGGGGGAGAGAGGGGCAGGGAGGAGCAGGGAGGGGCTGGACTGGCGAAGGTCTGCAGTGACTTTTCTAAGCAGCCAATGGCCTTGAGCTTCAGGCTCCCACCCCTCCTTTCCCAACAAGTAGACAGGGTGCATAGTAGAGATAGGTTTACGTGATTAGGAAATTGCAGAAACGTCATCTCCCAGTGACAACTTCAGGCTTCATCCTCTCGAGAGAAGCTACAGCTTTGGACCCAGTTAGGTACGCTGAGCCTAGCGTCCTCTTCTCTGGGGTCAGAGATGCAGCTGTGTGGCCACAGTCACTTGCATGCGCAGGTCTGTCACGGCTGCCCGTGCTGCGGAGGAATGGTGCAGGGATATTCCCCTCTTGAGTCATCTTGAGGCATCAGCACGTCCTGTAGACCCTGGCTGGCGGTGGCCACAGGTGGGCTGTGGTGGGGTCTCGATGCTTGAACTGGTGAGGCCCAGATATCACCTGCGGACATTTCTTCCCACCACATGACTGTGTGAACTCCAGGTGGGAAACGTGGTTGTCATGGGTGCACACTCGCTGTGGAATTGTTCTCCGTCATGGACCTGTTCCGTGAAGCATCAGGGTTAACGGGAAATCCTTGGCTGGATTACCGTGTTGTTGATAGACCCACGGCAATTCTACAAATGACAAATCTTGTGTGCTCAGTGGCATCTAAAATTTATCCCCAGGCGTCATGACATGACTAGATTTCTTGTCTTGACACAGCATCTCTGAGACAGATGAAATGGTAGGCACATTTTTTTTTTCTCAACAAGAGTGCTGTACAGCCAGCCAGGCAGTGGTGGCACACACCTTTAATCCTTGGGAGGAAGAGGCCGACAGGGCATCTCTGTGAGTTCGAGGCCAGCCTGGTCTACAGAGACAGGACAGACAGTTATACAGAGAAACCCTGTCTCAAAAACAAATCAAAACAAAACAACCAAGAGTGTACGGTGTACATGAGGTATATAAGGTGCTGCATAAGGCCTACATTGTTTGTGTAAGGTGGGCCTCACACGCTATCTGCTCTGGTCCACCCAAGAGGATGCCTAGCCTTGCTTGCTTCAATCTGCAAAACTGTCTCTGGCTGCAGATCTTGTGGTCATAACCGTGGGGGCCACCCGCCCAGGCAGCCCTAGGCCTGCTCATCTTCTGGGAGCCTCTGTGTGCTTTCCACAGTCTCACACCACACAGCCTGCACCCCTCCCCTCCCAGGCCTCCCCATGCCCCGGGAGCACTCCTGCCGCAGGGCTGGGGCTGGGAGGGGCCGGCAGAGCGGGGCCTCTGAGGGAGCAGATGTGCAGCCCTTGGCCTCTGCAGCTGGGTCGCACGTGGCGATGGAATCCCCAGGCATGCGGTCTGGAGGAAATGAACCCAGTGAGGCCACAGTGAGTGGCTCTAGGTGGGGATGCTGGGGCCTGCAGACTCTCTCTCCTCCAGCCTTGCTCAGCCTCAGCCAACTCATCTACCCCTGTCTCGGTGCCCAGCCTCTCTCAAGCTGTGAGAAAGCCTGTGAGGAACTAGCCTGTGCCTCTTGTGACTTCCTCCCTCCCAGCATCCTTGAGTGTATCTGGAGTCGTGCAGAACAACTCACCAGAGGAAAACTGAGCTCCTGTTCATCCTCACGCTCCATGCTCTGCTGATCGCTGAGGTTTCCCTGCTCCCCACTCCCACTCGAGAACTCTGGAGCTCCCACACATGCAGGGTAGTTGTCCACTCGTAAGCCCCAAACCAGGAGACCCCGGAGGCCAGTACCCAAAGGGTATGCAGCAGAGGGTGGTCACTGAGGCTGGGCCCAGAGACATTTTCTAGTTCCTTGGTGACTGTGAGCATGCCTGGCCAAAGGTAGGATACAAGGCATGTACCCTACCCTCTGCCTGCCATCCCCTGGCTAGACACTCAGAGCCTGTCCTCTGCCCCGACTCTCTTGTTATCTGTACTCTTTTCTCAAAAGAATAGCCTTGCCTTGCCTTTCCTTTCCTCTCCTCTCCTCTCCTCTCTCTCCTCTCCTCTCCTCTCCTCTCCTCTCCTTTCCTTTCCTTTGGGATATGTCTTGCCATGTTGCCCAGGCTGGCCTTGAACTCCTAGGCATTGGTGATCCTTCTGCCTTGGCCACTGTAAGTAGCTAGAACTATGGGTGGCTCTGCCCTTTCCTCTGGACTTTTCAGCTCCTGGCTCTCAGGCCATTCTTCTTGGTCCCCTGGGAGACCTCCCCCCCTTCCTCTCATCTCCGAAGGATGCTCTGGGCTCAGTTTGAACTGAATCCCTGAATTGCTCTTCCCATGGACAGTCTCTCCCAGGAACTGACGCAGCTGTCCATGTTACTGGCAGTTTTGGGTAGTGTTGGCAGAGTCACCACATTTTCCTGGAGAAATCTGGGTTCCCTTTTGGGGTCCTTAGTCTTATTAATAAAGTAATTTAAAAACGACCTCAAAAAGGAAGCCTGAGGACAATTTTATTAGAGTTTAAAAGAAAAACCCCAGTGTGGCAAGCTGCGAGTCTTGGCAGTTTTCCAGAGGAGGAGGAAGGAAAAGAGAAAGAGGAAAGGCCATACAATTCGAAACAAGCCAGCCTGGAGGGCAGCCATATGGCGGGCAAACAGCCACATGGTAGAGAGAGGACTTAGGAGCAAGAGCAGAAGAAAGCATAAGAGAAAGGTTTTTGCGTGGGTGAGCACTGAAGAGGAAGGGAAAGTTAGGTCTTTCTGAGTTCTGACTTGGAAAAGCCGGTGCCCAGCAGAACTTCACAGAGCCTCTCAGCAGGAACTCTGGGAAAGAAAAGTAAGGTATCTCATTAAAGGGATAATTATTCCTCCCATCTCTTTAGCATGGCTTAAAGCAGACCCACCTTCCCGAGGGGTGGTTCCTTGGTCAGGTGATTGACCTGCCCAACTGAATTAACTGTTTCATGTTTTGGGTAGCTTGAACTGCTGGGTCTCCACCCAGGCCAGATAAACAGCTTTCCCTAATGAATACACAGAGCTCTGAACAAGACTACTGTAACATCAGCACCCTCCCTCTCCAGCCCAGCTCTCCTAATCCTATCCTGAGCTCACAGGCGCCCCACCTTTCCTCTGCCCTCCAGGCCCACTCGCCTCCATCCCCAGCTAAGGAAGCAATGTTTTGCCTGGCCCTGCCTACTCATCCACTTCAGCACCACTACCTCCCCTCCCCTCCACTCCTCTCCCCTCCCCCCTTCCTCATTTTTTTTCATATTATTTGAGATAGGGTCTCACGTAGCCCATACTTGTCTTGAAGTTGGTACGTACCCAGAAATGACCTTGACTTCCGAATCCTCCCGTCTCTGTTCCAAGTGCTGGGACTGCAGGTGAACTCGCATCTGGCTTGTATTTTCCTGATAAACACAAAAGTTTTATTGAGGGATAGTCCATATAGAACGAATGTGCCCTTTGAAAGTGTATATTTTTGTTCTCACTGTTCTTCTTGGTGGTGGCAGCCTGGTCCTCCGGCCTCTTCCTCTCACGCCATCCTTTCCCATCTGTCCCGTTTGTGTCTTTGTAGTAGACACGCCTCTTACAAGAATTAGCTCTTGCTTGTGTCCGTCCAGTCTACCTCTGCGTTTGGATCAGAACATGTTCTCCACTTGCATTTGCTGGAGCGAGATCATTACTATGCAGCCTAGGCTGGCCTCCAACTGTACATCCTCTGGTCTCTCCCTCTTGTAATTTTTAGTGACTGCCCCAGAGGTTATGACACGTGTCCTTAATATGTTCATATGCAATTATACGCATACAGAAGAGCATCTTTATCAGAGTCCAGTTAGAGTTAGTGAATCATGTTAGGTAGCATCTATGTTTCCATTTTCCCTCTCAATTTTCAACGTTATGAATGTCGTCTATTTTCCCAAATGCATGCACACATGCAGGTTGTCACACTCGTGCACACACACACACACACACACACACACACACACACACACGGTATATTAACTGGCACCTACCTACATCAGCCCTAGGCTCCTTTAGTCTTTCTATCTGTCTGCCTAAGCAGCTTCCCCTAGCCTTCTTCGTCCTGCAGGTCTCCAGACAGCAAACCATCTCCTCTTTTGTGCTCCCTCGAGTGTATGCTCAGCACTCTGGGTGTGCTCCGGTATCTTGTGGTCCCCTTGTTTCAGAGACACTGGTCCTTCTGTGTCAGGTAGCTTTTGTGGTTAACGGCTGCTGTCAAGATTTCTCTCTATCTTGGGCTTTCCTCAGACTGGTCACTCTGTGCCTAGGTTTGGTTTTCTTTCTGTTTGTCCTGGATGAATTGGAATTCTTGGTTTTTAAGTTTGTCATTTTAAAAATATTCATCTTTGGGCAGCTCGGGGCCAGTATGTATTCAAACAGCCTTTTCTGACCTTATCTCTGCTCTTCTCCTTCTGATGCTCTGATCACACATATTTTGGAACTTACGACATTATCTTCTAGGTGTCTGAGGTTCCGTTTGCTTTATTCCTACCAGACCTCTCTTCAAATTAAGTAGTGTCAGTGCTAACCTGTTTTCAGAGTCACTATTTTTTTCTTCCTTCTTTATTTTACTGTTGATCCTAGCCAGGAACATTTTGGTTCAATTATTGTACTTTAAAAATCTTTGTGGTTTCCATCCAATGTACATTTCTGCTGAGAATCCTTTTCTCTTCAGTCATTACAGCTACTCTTTTTGCCTTTCAACATAATTTTCTCTTTATCATGTTTGTAAAACTGCTTTGAAGTCTTTGTTGTGTGAGGGCTAAGGTTGTTTTAAGTTTAAATTGCTGTGCTTAAGAGATCTGTAAAACAAGGGGCTGGAGAGATGGCTCGGAGGTTAAGAGCACTGACTGTTCTTCCAGGGGGCCTGAGTTCAATTCCCAGCACCCACATGGTGACTCGCAAACACTTATAATGGGATCAGAAGCCCTCTTTGGGTGTGCAGGTGTACATACAGGTAGATCACTCGCATAATTAAGATAAGTAAATTTTAAAAAGCGAGATGGAGAGAGATCTATAAAACAAAAATGTCTCTAACCTGTGAGCCCCCACTTGCCCAAGGACAGATAACTTCCTGGAATGCTGTGGGCTGTTGTTCACGTAAGATAACTAGCCACGTGTTTTTGCTTCTGTAAACAAGCTTGGTTGCTCCAACTGCACAGGATGGGCTTGATCACACAGAGGTGGGAGGTGCCGAGGCCTGGCTCCAACAGAGTCCAGCCACCTGGGAGGCAGAGTCAGCAAAGTACTATGAACAAAACTACACCTTTTATAGACGGGACAGTATTCTCTCTTTATTCAGTCTTTTCTCTCTCCTTCTCTATTCTACTCCGTCTCTTTCTACAGCCTCTCCATAAAATCACACACATTCATTCACAGCACACACATTTACACACATCTTGCAGAAGAAGCCAAACTTTAACACACGTAGATCGGATCCACACCCATCTTGTAAGCTTTCTCTTTTTCTTGCGGAGAGAGCAGTGCTCCAACGCACACACATCTCACTCACTGCGAGCTTCCTTTTTCCTATTTTTGTGGAAGAAGCAGAGCTCTAACATCCAAACCTCTCGCTCCCGCATCCTCTAAGCTTCCTTTTGTAAGCTTCTTCTTCCTTATGGAAGAAGCAAAGCTCCAACACACATAGATAGATAGATCTGACCCACACGTCTTCCTTCTCCCCTTCTCTACGAAGGGGAACAGCAGGGAGGAACACAGGCAGGAAGTGTGTCAGGATGTATGCTTGTCTCTGATTGGACGAAAGTGGGAAGTATGGAGCCTTGTGGGTTTTGCCTTTATAAGCCTCTGACTAATATAATTTGGTGCCATACTCTGGGAATCCTGGGTATGGACCTGGCCAGTCTTTAATAAAGCTTACCTCAAATTTGGCTCAAAAACTGTAGTAGTGGTCTTATTCTCTCTCCCCCGGTGGGATTAGCAGCTGCCAAGCCCAACATCTCTGCCCATTGAGGGCTCCCTCCCCCTCCTCCCTAGAGCTTTTCAGTTTGAATTCTAGATTTTGTAGTAACCCTTCCCTTCCCTACTTTCTCTCTCCTCTCTTCATTTCCTCTTCCTTCCCTTCTTTCTCGTTCTGATGGCTGTTGATTCTGGAGGGAGTTGTTCTGCAGTCCATCCTCTCCCTGTGGGCAGCACCCGCTGTCCTGTGGCTTCAGTGCCCATGGTTCTGGCCTGGCTCTCTGGAGTCTCCCTGAACCCCTGGATTTCGGTTGTCAACCCAAGGTCTGGGAAGTCTGTGTTCAGAATCTGATGATCACTTGTAGTTGTGTGCCTACTGGGCGGCTCACCAAGAGATGCGAGGCATTTTCATAGGTGGAAGCCCTGCCAGACCTCAACAGAGGGAACTACCATCCTGGCCAGCGCCAGGCTCCATAGTGGAACCTCAAACGTCTGAGCTCAGGTGTTTTTATTCTTTCAGGTATTTTACTGATAGCACGTGCAGATCATTAGCAATTAAACAACCCCACAGAAACCCAACACCTGCAGACAATACAGAACACCTTAGACTTAGGACAGCCCCTCACCCAACAGTGCATAAAACGATTTCAAACATAACTAAAGATAAACTCCCCCAGCACTCACTTCTCTGGGGACTCCTTGTTGCTGTGCTCTCTCCCACATCTCCTGCTTTTCCGCCAGTCTGGTGATCCTGCCCTCTGACCCTCTGAGAGCCAAGCTGTATTCTAAGAGGCATGGGGCTCCTTTACTTCCCCAGTCCAGGGTACACATCTCCAAGGTGAGTCTTCGGGTTCCTATTTAGTGTTCAGGCCCTTCAGCATTTGGCCCAGGATGCCGACAGATTGGCTCTAGAATTAGAGTCTCAGGCCCTCTGTGGTGGTTCTCGCACCCCCATAAGCCCCATAACCCCATCTACACTCCAGGTGCAGGGAGGGGGGGCATCACCCCTTTTAGTAAATTTCCAAGAATAGATTTTCTTCGACTTCTATATTTTTAAATATTTTAGTCTTTCAATAATTGTATTACAATATTTTGTCCCTGTTTTGTAATTGACATGTGCCAAGGGGTCCATGGACCCACTACAGTCCACCTCCGGGACGCTGCTTTTCTCACGGTTAAGACCCTCCTAAGGTTCCGGACCCACAGTGACACCAAGTGCAAGACCCACGCCGCAGTCAACAAGTAGTGTGCAGACCCTGGCTTTCGTTCTGCTGGGGCTGTGGGTGTACGAAGCCAAGGCTGGCTCATGCCAGGCAGCGGCATTCTGCCTCTGAGCCATATCCCCACTCAGAGATGCTCTTAAGATAGAACACCTCCCGTCCACCCCTGAGGCTGAGAAGTTACTTTTGTTTGTAATGTTTGTTCAAGTCGATGCCAGGGCTGCAGCCTTCCCTTCCCCACTTCTTCCCGGGGCCTGGCACACACTAGAGCCAGAAACAGAGGGGTAGCTGGGAACCGGCCAAGGGAAGTGAGGCAGAGCCTCCCTTGGCACAACGCTGCTACCCACAGGGCTCTGATGAAAACATCAGTGGGAATGGGGAGCTCCGGAACGGGATTTGAAGAAGCCCCTTCCATCCTCCTGCCTGACCCTCCCCAGGCCGGCGGGTGGGGGAGAAGAAAAGTGAGTGTGATGATAGGCATGAGAGAAAGCCATGCGATCAGGACAGGGAGGGCCTACGGGGCATGCGATGGGAGGGGGAGGGCCTATGGAGCGGGGTCCACCCAGAGGGCACCCAGGAATCTAGGGCAAAGACAAGTGGGACCCAAAGTTGAAGTAAAGGCTGCTGGCATTCCCTTCCGGATGGGGGCGAGGTGGGCCGGTGAACATCTGCAAGGAGGGACTGTCCATATTATGGTGCTGTGCTTCATTTCATTATCAAGCATATTTTCAAAAAAAATCCTGAATAAATACAAACTAAAGTTTATAACTTTATAAAGTCTGTAACTCTTCTACTACCACAAAAGAGCAAAGCAAGCTCATAAATTAAACCACACAAGAGTAAAAGTGCAATTAAAGTCATATCAACAAAATTTACATAATGTGGTGGGTAATACTTTACTGGAACCAAACCTTCCTCCTTCGGGTGGCTCTAGCATCCGGCCGCTGGGGCTCATCCGCCCTGCGCAGCCCACGTGCCGGGCGCCGAGCACAGCGTCATTGAGGATTCATTCTGAACTCGAGGATTCCATTGTTTGGCTGCAGCCCTGACATCATTTCTACTTCACCCGGCAGGAATGTTTCATCCTGAGGCCCGTGGCCTGTGCCCTGCCTTTGCCCTGCCCCTGCTGTGGCAGGAGGGCCACCCCAGGGCAGAGTGAAGCTGAGTGGTGACACCTGAGTGCCAAGGCGGCTCCAAAGTCCAGTGTGCACTGCAAGGCCAGGCTGCGCGGGGCGGAAAGGGATGTGGAGTTGCTGAGCATACAGAGCCTGAGGGAAGATTTTGTGTAGAGAAAGGAAGGAAGGAGGAAGGGAGAAGGAGAGAAAGGCTGTTGGAGAGCTAGGAAAATGTTAAAATGTTCTCACCTCTAAAAAGGAAACAGAAGTTTGCACAGCTGCAGTCTAAGACCGAAGCTAGACCCCAGAGTCAAATCGGTGGCAGAGCCTGAGAAGACGCCTCCTGCCATGTTCCTGTCCCCTCCTAGGCTCTAAGCAGGACCTGCTTGCCCAGGGGATCCACACAAGCCAGACTGAAGATCCTGCCCAGCAGGTAGTCCACAGCCCACCTCACAGGGCAGGGAGGGAAGAGGAAACTGGGAGTTGGTTGATCCCCAAGGGCCTGAGGGGCTTGGTGAGGGGGAAACCACAGAACCCACCCCTACCCCCATGGAAGAGAGGCAGCACCAGCCACTCAGTGAGCCTGGACAGGGTGGGACAGAGGGACTCTTGCCAGGCGTCCTGTACCTGGGCCAGAGCGGGTGAGGTCCGGGGGTGGGTTGGGGGTTCCGAATCCTGAGCCAGAGTAGATACCTGAGCAGCACAGAAGCAGAAGCAAGGTCTCCTGCTGGGACAACCCCTCCCACTCAGGAGTTCTGGTTTTTCCATAATAAACTCCCCTGGCTTTGCTTATGTTTCTTATTCCAGCACTATGTGAGACAGTGCACTCAGAAGCCACTGGCCACGGCTCTGGAACCTTCGTGCCCAGGTTAAGCTACCAAAGCTGAGAAAGACTGTGACTCTCCGAGAACCTATATCACTGTCACGCTCTCAGAGATGACCAGACCAATAGAGGGCACCCAACCAGCACTGAATGAATGAATGAATGAATGAAACTGTCTGCAGCTCTGTGAGGAAGAGGAATGCCCCACAGTTTCAGGTTTGAAGTCCTAGCTGTGTCGTCCGTGAGCTCCATGAACTTGGTTTGGGCCAAACTCTCTGGGCGACCCATCAGGTTTTCCTGCCTGGGCTTTAAACAAGCTGCCTGCCCCCCGGGAGCTCAGGGCGAGGGTGTGCTGAGGCTGACACAGAGAAACGTAGGTGGAGGCAGTGGCATATACACAGGCTGGGGAGGGACACGGAGGAGGGGATGATCTAGCCTGATGGGCACAGACATGGAGCACTGTGGAGAGGACTCTGCAGAGGAAAACCTGATGGCTGAATTCTGGCATGTGGAAAGACAGAGGTGGCTGTGGGCTGGGATATTCTCTGAACAAAAGCATCTACCTAGGAAGGGTAGGGTTTGCTGGAAGGCACAGGAGCAAACAGAGTTCCAGTTACCTGTCGCCATCGTAGCCAATCCTGCTTGATTCTCATTAGCTCACACCCACAGGACCCAGATAGACACATTTCATCTGTAAATATTTTCGTATCTCTAAGCAACAAAGACTCAAAACACAAAACAAAAAACCCACCTCTATACTATTATAGCATCATACCTAAACAATGACAGGTCTTTAATATTAGCCAGTGTTTACATGTTGTTAGTTTATCAAGTCCCAGCAATCCAACAGTGTCTTTGTTATAGCTTCTTACCTGGCTAGTAGCCCTGCTTGATTTCATTCCCTGTTTTCCTTTTAGGGGTGTGTGTGTGTATTTGTGTGTGTGTGTGTATGTGTGCATGCGTGTGTGTGTGTGTGCATGCGTATTTGTGTGTGTGTGCATGCGTGTGTGTGTATTTGTGTGTGTGTGTGTGTGCATCCCTGGAGGTGTCCAGGGGTCAGATGTCTTCCTATTTGTTCTCCATATTATTATCATTATTTTTAATGTGAGTACCTGGTGCCCACTGAGTTCAGAAGTTGGTGTTGAATCCCCTGAGACTAGAGTTATGGGTGATTGTGAGTTGCCATGTGGGTGCTGGGAATTGAGCCTAGGTCAGAGGCAGAGGCAAGAGCAGCCAGCCCTCTTAACCACTGAGCCATCCTTCTAGACCTCCACCCCAGTTTTTGAGCCAAGGTCTCTCACTGAACTTGGAGCTCACAGTGCAGCTAGACTGGCCAGCACCAAGCCCCCACTGTCCTTCTGTGATTTTTCATATTCTCTGCCTCCCCCCCCCCCCCCCCTCTCTCTCTCTCTCGGTGTCAGGGATCAAACCCAGGACTTATGAGAGGCCAGCAGGCGCGTTACCACTGGGCCACTCTGACCCCGGCCTAAGCTGATTTGTGTGCCGTTCTTACTGTTGTAATTCATCTTTATTACAGCTGTTATCCATGTTTCGTGTGTCGGCATGCATGCCACAGCATGGGTGTGGGAGTCAAAGGGTGCCTTGTAGGAGGTGGTTTATTTTTTAGTTTATTTTAGTTATGTATAAAATAATGGTTTTGTGCATTGTTGGGTGAGGGGCTCCCTAGGTCTTGGTGTTTTGTATTGTCTGCAGGTGTTGGATTTATGTGGGAGATGTTTGATTGCTCATGATCTGCACATGCTGTCAGTAGAACACCTGAGGAGTTCTGTATCAATAAAAACACCTGAGCTGTGATGCTCAGGATTCCACTGTTCAGTATGGTGCTGGCCAGGATAGTGGTTCCCTCTGCTGAGGTCTGGCAGGGTTTGCACCAATGAATATGCCGCTGTGTCTTCTGTGGTAAGTGACAGAGTAAGTGTACTACAACAAGTTGGTTCTCTCCTGCCAGTGTGTGGTTCCAGGGACTAAACTCTGGCTACCCATCTTGATTGCAAGCCCCTTTAGACTTGTTGCTATTGTTGATCAGGGACCCTGTACTTCCTTGTGGTTCCATTCCTCATCACCTGGCTGTATCTCTCATCCTTACCTATGTGTCTCCTCATTGTTTCTCTGCATTGCTGACATTGCTAGTAGTTATAAGCATACCTTTCATTCATTTAAAATCCACAAGGCTGGAGCTGTCTACCTACAAAACGTAATTAGATAAGCTGGGGGGGCGTGGTGGGAAGCGATCTACTTTGGAAATCCTCAGCTGTGGGCACCAGTTCAGCAGGCAATGGGCTGTTGGACGCTGGCCTGAGGACATTTGTGGCTTCGGGGCCAGAGGAACTCATCCGGACAGGTCACACCAGGAACCGGAGGCCCAGCAGGCTCCCTGGCCACACAGCAGCACTGGTTCAGAGCTCAGTTTTGCAGGTGCCTGGGTCAGTGTTTGCAGGAATCTCTTTAAGGATGTCTCCAAAGTCCTCGTTGAATGGTGAATTTCTTCCAGTGGTGCTTGATTAAAGAGCAAGTACTGGGCAGTGGTGGCACACGCCTTTAGTTCCAGCAGACAGGTGATCTCTGAGTTCCAGGCCAGCCTGGTCTATAGAGTGAGTTCCAGGACAGCCAGGGCTACACAATGGGACCTTTTTTCAAAAACAAACAAAATACCAGCACTTCTGTTTAACTGTTTGCCTTTTCTAGCCCTGTCAGCTCTAGGTGGGACGTTATCAGGTTTCAGGGACCAGGAGCCAGGTTCAAGAGGAAGTAGCTGTGCCCCAGCCACAGCGGGAAACGTGACAAGGCTCAGGCACCCACGCTGTCAGCAACCTGGCCTCCCACAGGACACAGGAGCGCAGCTGGCGGGCAAGGGCAGGGTTCTTTCCAGCACTGAAAAAGTAAAGGACAACTTACTGTGTGCACCAGTGTGAGGTCAGAGGACAACTTTCGGGAACTGTTTTTCTCCTCCCACCACGAGGTTCTGGGGCTCCAACTCACACCACCAGGCTCGGTGGCAGGGATCGCTCCCTGGAGTATCTTGCTGGCTCTCTTCCCAGTTTTTTATAGATTAAGAAATAGAGATCCTTAAATGTTCCATGACTCGATGAGGGTCATAGCTTCTACTTGCAGAGAGGTGACCGGTTGTCATGGGCAACAGAACCCCGCACCTGAAGAGACAGTTGCTCTATGTCTCACGGAAAGGGTCAGGATTATTGAGCATGCGCACCAAGGACACAGGTCCACAAGGACACAGCTTTCCACACATAGAAAAAGGAAAGAGGGGCTGGAGAGATGGCTCAGTGGATAAGAGCACTAGCTGCTCATCCAGAGGACCCAGATTCAATTCCCAGCACCCATATGGCGGCTCACAACTGTCTGTAACTCTTGTTCCGGGGGTTCTGATGACCTCACACAGACATACATGCAGGTAAAACATCAATGAACATAAAGTTAAAAAAAAAAAAAAGTAAAAGAAAACAGAAAAAGGAAAGAAGTAACCTCTCAGTTACTAGTGTCACTAGAATCCAGCCTCAGTCAGCTACAGATGTTCCTGGTCTCAAGGGACCCTGCAGTGGCCCAATAGATGCATCTGAAATGGTTAATGCTGTCACTTTGACAGGCTGCAGGATCACTGAGGAGTCCAGCCTTGGGCCAAGTCTGTGAGGGATTATCTGGATTAGGTTAATTCAGGTAGGAAGACCTACTTCAACTGTGGGAGGCACCCATACACTGAATAAAAAGAAGAGAGTGAGCTGAGTGTTAACACTCACCACTCTGCTTCCTGACTGTGGATGCAAGGTGACCATCTCAAGTCCCCGCCTCTCTGCCATGCTGGATGATGCGCTGGAACTGAGTCCAGATCAATCCCTTCTCCCTTAATGAGAGAAGTAACGTGGGCACTGCCCACTCAGTTCCTGGGGGTTTCCCAAGCTCACACAAAAGCCTTGACTCTGGGCTTCTGCCTGCGTTGTGCCCTCCATCTACGATGGGAGATCTGACGCAGTCCACACCTCCATCACAGTCGCCGCACGGAGTTTTAAGGACTCGCTAACACAGCTGTAACTGCCGACTACGGAATGTGGCTGACATAAAGACCTCGCGATCTGTATTCACTTTGTTTAGCCCAGTGCCACACACGAATGCAGAGTGGGTTTGATAACCACGGGTGACTGTGACTGCTTAAGAACAAGGTTTTCATAGTTAACTCAGCTTCACTACAAAATTCAGAACAGGAAAGGACAGGACTCCACTACAAGGAAATCACGTATACTTTAACTCTCAAAATAAATACTACTCAATTTTATTTTATAAATACAGATGCTGAGTTTTCCTCCAATTACCAACAGACCAGCTTCCCATGCCATTTATTATTGGTGGTGGTTTAAGACTTATTTAAATAACCAGTTAGGTCAGGATAAATGGGTACCATTAGAACTGCTAAAAAGTATAGCTGGGTACAATCTTCTAACATTAATATTCTGAGGGGAAAAAAATCTCTGGAATTTTTAATGTGGCTAAGGGGAAATGGAGAAAGAAAACACAATCAAATATTCATTTTCATAATCCTTATAGGCTGTTAGAACTGTCTCAACCATGTGAAAACTGAAGGGGCTCGTAGCAGTTCAGAAAAAAAAAAACCCAGCAACAAGCTTTCCATTTCAATTTCTAGCTCTCAAGTAAATTTTATTATCTTTTTCTTAGTGATTTTCAAGACTAATTAAAAAGATCAGCAGGAGGTAAGACCATTTGGGAATCTGGCCTTGGCCACTGCAAACAGCAGCAAAACATACACTCTAGCTGCTGGAGGTATGTAGGGTAGGTTCCACCCAGGTTGCAGCAAGTATCAAAGGAGGCGAACCCTGGTGGCAAGCTTACCAGCCTTTGGATGCATACACGTCACTGGCAGTGTGGGCCATGCTGAGAATATGGGCAGAGCTGATCAGGCCAGAACAATGTGAACCTGTAGAAGGGTACGGCTCCATGCTGTAGAAGGAACTTCGAAGTCCACACTTAGGAAGTCCAGAGGCAGAGACTGATGGTGAGAACCGCTGCTTTACAGTGTCAGCTCAGGCAATGGACCGCGCCTCCATGGGCCTTCATGAAGCCTCAGGTGCATCTCCAGCCCTCAGGAGGTCACAGGTCACAATGGCACTCACCTTCCACTGTACTGACACTGACCTGAAGACATCCTTACATTTCGGAGATGCTACTTCCTTGCAGGATTCCGCAGCATCTCTGTATCCAAGCTGGTGAAATCCTTTACCCATTTTGACTCCAAAACAAACGAGAGTACCCTGTGAAGAAGCCTCGCCCTCCCACATGGAAGAAAAGGGACTTCCTCAGACCAAGCAACAGCGTCAATTGCAGGAGAGCCGTCTGGTATGCGGTAAGTCTGTGCATTCACCGTATAGAAACAACAGTATGAATCAGCCCATCCAGCAATACGGCTGCCAACTACGGCTGAGCCCAGGGACACCTGGACTTACTATGGATATGATTATGAGACCTGTGAGCTAAGGAGCTATGTGGGACGATGCCATGGCTGGGGAATTCAGCTGTGAAGTATGTGTTGCTTTCACAGTATGTAAACTCAAGTAAAATCATCACAGCTTAGATGCGGCCATGGCTTTTGTTCAGGCTGGCTCTGTCACGATGTACCATGAAGAGATGTAGGTTTAAAGAGGAAAAAAAAAAACCTGGGGGAAAATCAGGTCAAGTGCAGTAAATTCAATTTTTATTCTTTTATACAATACATGGATATGTGGATAAATTTTTCTTTAAGAGCTTGCAACCCTGAGGCAATGTCTGTGGGTACATAATGTATAATGCAATGGCGAATGAAATCTGAATGCAGAGTGACGATGGACTTCAAAAACATAATTTAACACCGTGAAATTGCACATTGGCTATGCTTCATCTAGTCTCTTAATCCAACTATCTCTCGCAGTCCGCAAACTGGACATCCTGACTCTATGTATACTTTTGCAAATATAGTGGCTTCCTTCTGACTGGAGTAAGTTAACTAAATTTGTAACTAGGGGTCTCTATCGGGGGGTGTATTGTATTGCCAGAGGTGTGCCCAATTGTGGACCGCATCTGCCCACATAAAAACTGGCCCCAAAGGAAGCTGGCTGCCATCTGACTGTGGTAACCTGAGGTTTCGGAGGGTTCCCTGGGATCCACCACGGGAAAGCTTTTCATCAGGGTATGGCACAGGAGATGAGACGAAAGTCATGCCTGCTGGTTTTAGACTAGTGCATCTACTGCCCCAGCTGTCAGGATGCATGGCCCATCTTGAGAACGCCTGGCAACAGTGGGGTCTGCAGGCTGACTGGAACCCGGGGCTGAGCACCCTGGTACAAGGACCTCCACTCTGCTCCCTATCCACCAACTTAATGGATGGCCACAGGCCTCTTGGGAAATGGTGGAAAGCTATTTTTAAATATTCCATTTAGCAAAGTTTTACAAATGATGGCAAGGGCAAATGCTTATGAGAAACTGAAGGTGAGTTCATTCTATTACATATATATTAGCATCTTCCCCTTGAGAATACAGACGTGTAAATAAAGCACAGACAAATGCCTATAAGATGACTGGAGCTGCAAGCAAGAGGTGACCTTTGCCTGGAAAAGCAAACCTTGAAAGTGAATCTCACTGACTGGCCCCACTGGTACCCAGCGATCCTGAGTCCTCTCTGATCCCGAAGTCGGCCTTTCTGAGGAATGTCCTCCGCGGACACTCATCTGTGCCGGAATTATCAAAAGGGGTGAGTGCAGCTTGGGTTTGCGGAGGGCAGCGGCTCTGCCCGGGTCCTGCCGTCTGCCCGCTCTCCTCACTTATCGGAACTCCTGCGCGGCCGTCGGAAGCTGGACACGTTTTCGCTGAGGGCGTAGATCCTCCGTGAGAACTCCTCAAACTCTCCCAGCACTTGCTCATCGCACTCCACCGCCACCGCGCTGTCCACAGGGATGCAGCTGAGCGCTGCGAGCTGGTCGCCCGAGGTGAAGCCCGTGGCTTCCAGCCCGATGATTTCTTCCGCTTGCTCCACCGCACAGCAGAGCTCGGCCGCGGGGGCCGGGTGGCACTGGCCTGGCAGCAGGGCGCCGGCGGCGCCGGCCTGCTCGCCGGGCAGAGCAGTGCCGTTCACGGCTGCCCGGTGCCCCGGCAGGGCTGCCCCTCGTTCTTGGCTGGAGTCCGCATTTCCATGGTCTCCACTTACACCGTCGCTCAGATCTACTCCTGTCTTCTTTTCTTTGGAGAAGCCCAGGGAGGTGTCCAAGGAGGAGGACAGCGGTGTGACCTTCCTCTCAGAGTCTCCCATGGGGGGCATGGCCGCCCCAGGCTGTGTCAGTGCCGAATTGTAGCTGGGAGGAGGGGTTTTGTACTGGAGTCTCTCATTCTCTGAGCTGGCCCGTTTTCGATGTCCTTTGTCTGGTGAAGGGATCCCCCCTGAAAAGCCTACATCTGCACCTCCAAACATGGAGCTTTGTCTCTTTGGAACAGGGATGGCACTGGAGGTGTGATGTCTGTCGCTAGAAGACAAAAGACAAGAAGTTACTTTCTGCTTCAGAACTCAGCTTACACCAGTGGTTCTCAACCTGTTGGTTGCAACCCCTTTGGGGGTCAAAAGACTCAGATATTTACATTACGATTCATAAAAGTAGCAAAATTATAGTTATGAAGCAGCAACAAAATAATTTTGTGGTCGAGGGGTCACCATAACACGAGAAACTGTATTCAAGAGTTGCAGCATTAAGAAGACTGGCTTAGACCTGGGACCAGAGACAGGAAACAGTGTATTTTAGATTTTAGATTAAAAAATCAAAAACAAGCTGGGCAGTGGTGACACATACCTTGAACCCCAGCACTTGGGAGGTGGAGGGAGGCGGAGGCAGGTGGAGGCCAACCTAGTCTGCAGAGCTGGTTCCAGGACAGCAAAGGTTTTACAGAGAAACCCTGTCTGAAAAACCAACCAACCAAACAAAAACAAAAACAAAATACCCAAACAGGATTAGATTATTATCAATCTTAGATGGGTTTTGTTACTGCGTTCAAAGCAAGAAACACATAAAGCATGCAGGGTCTGACTCTGGCAAATTCCTTCAAGGAGTATACTAATTTATTCAATATATTTAAAACCAGAGTGCCCAACGTAGGATGAGGGACAGAAAGCATGCCACTTGGGGAAGAGCTGAAGGCTCCGGATGGACTGGATTTGAAGAGAAACGCTGGCTGGACCCAGTCGTTTCTGGGAATGTTGCGGGGCTGTGGTGCTCTCTGGCCTTGACTACTCCAGCCTGTGAAAGTGCGTATGACGAACTGTCCACGGTAACCTGCTGATGGATGGCCTTGCCAGCAGCCAGTGCTCGTCACCCTGAACCAGAGAGCGTCGGGGGAGGCTTTCTTTCTTTTTAATAAAACATTATCACGGGAAATGGCTTTTCTTTTACAAGGCTGGCCACATACGTTTTTATAATACTTGGTCTTCAGTGCCTCCTTTGAGCCAGGAATAATAATCATTGTCCAGCCACACAAAATTTTAGAGTTTCTGAAGCAATTTCACATATATCATTTCACTGGGGCCTTCCAAACGCATTGTCAAGAAAGCAGAATAAATCTGAAATAATAGATAACCATCAATTAATGGAGTAGAGCACCAGACCCTGAGCCACGGTTGCAACTTTGCCAGCAAAGCCTGCAGGGAGCACTGACTGTAGTTCTAGATGTTACTGTGTAAACAAAATCAGTTTCAATACAACGTTATCAACAGATGGCACACAGAGACCGAGGGAGGCACAGACAATCATCTGACTTCTGTCAGACGAGGGCGCACACAGAGGTTAAGGGCAGGACTGAAGTCACATAACGGCTGCTTACTACCTACGCTAGGTCTGTGGCAGGAGAGACAGAGTCAGAAGTGAGCAGGCTTTGCCTCCTGGGAGCTTCCGATCTTGCAGGAAAAGGGTGTTTGCAATGATTTTAGTCACATTATTTTCAAATGACAATGCCAGCTAAGTGCTCTGACAAAGAACAAGGCACCTATGGTGCATCCTGTGTCCACAGACGAGCCTGCAGGCGGCTCACTGCTCACGGCACCTTCTCTGGATTACTCTATGGTCTCTTGTTCATCGGCCTGGTATATCTTGCTTGGCCGTGTAGCATGGTATCAGTGAGCTTCATAGTCAGAAGAGGTCCCTGGGATACATATCAAACTGCGAAAGTGGACCAGCAAAGGACTATTTTTAGTTCTTAAGGAAAAAACAAAACAAAGCAACACAGAACAGAACAGAACTGGGCAAAATCTGCTGGCTCCTGTCTAGGTTTTCAGTTACTATGTTGTCAAACTCACTGTAACTGGCTGAGCTATCCATTTTGACCGACCTTGTTTTACTCTCTGAATCATCCTGTAGACTGACTAAGAACACTGAAACAGCATCAGCAGCTCTCAGCCTGCTGACTCAGTGTGGACAAGCCTGGGAGGGTAGGGAGCCGTGGGAGAGGTCAGTGGGTGTAAACTGAGGCCAGGCACTTCATGGTTCCGGTCTGTGAAGGGCGAGGGCCCTGATACCCCTCTGCGTGGCTGCATCCCCCACCCCCAACTTCTTGCTCTGCTCTTCTGCAGACAAAGGCAGGTGCAAGGACTACACCTGATACACCTAGTTGTGCTCACAACAGGGTAGGGAGGGATCTGTAGCTCTCACTGACTTTTACACTCCCAATATCGCTCCTTGATTTTGCATAACAGAAAAGCAATGTGACTTTCCTCCCACCAGCTACAATGGGCAGGGAGCAATCGTCTCCCTGAACATCCATCTATTATGTTCTTAGCACCTGGAACCTGTGCCCTGCCACGGGAGCAAGGCAGGCCAGTGAGTGGGCTATTCACGGCTATCGACCACACCTGTCTGAGATTCTGTCTGACCCCACAGCCCACGCCGACAGTTATGTTCCAAATTCTACCAACCCTGTCTGCTTCCTAAGACTGGCACAAACAGGCATTTTATGGCATCCTTTTGTGAAACATTCTTCTTTGGGTCACTCAGGTATTTACAGGAGCTCAGGAGATGAGAGTGGTTGGTGTAAATTGGAACATTATCCAAAAACACCTTCTCTTTTCATTGGTAAGGAAATGAAGCCAGGTATGATGTGTGATGAAGTGCACCTATAGTCTTGGCACTTGGGAGGCTGAGGCAAGAGGATCGGCAGTTTAAGGCCAGCCTCGGCTACACAGAACACCATGGAGTATTTTTGAAAATCAGTGAGGAAGTCTACACACCATACACCTGTGGCGTATCCTTTTAGTTGACTTTTGTCTTTTCCCTCTTAGGTTTGAACTATATGAATGAAAAACCTTTAAAAAATTTTAATGTTAAAGTCTTTCATACAATTTTAACAGGCAAAAAAAAAAAAAAAAAAAAAAAAAAAGCCATTCCTTGCTGACTGGGCTCCAGTGTGGACTGTATTGCTAAGCACTGACTGAGCCACAGGCTTTTCAGGGCTACTGGGTACAGGGCATGAGCTGCTGTGTCCCTCCCATGGCTGCTGGACTCACATTGACTAGTTCCCTGCTCGTCTAAGCTGATGCCGTAAGGACTGTGTGCAAAGGTCACATAAGCATGTGCGTGGTGGAGCACTATGGTTTGTTTGTGAGCTCTGGGCGCTGAGTTGTTGGAAGTCTCAGACATGCTATGCCTTAGATGTGAACGTTGCAGTATTAATTACAGCTGCTCGGAATGGGTGTTTTTACATTTAGGATCTTAGCAATATTCCAGATTTTTAAGATAGCTGAGCTCTGAATAGCTAAGGTATTAAATGATGACATTAAAATTATACATTAACTAGGCATGCATTTTAAATTATTACAGTAATTATACTCACAGGAAAACAACATAAATATAAACCACATACAAAAAAATCCTATCATAAGTTATTACCCATCAAATAACTACTATTAATTTTGGATGTTTTCATATGCTACTAAAACCTCCGGGTAAATATCGCTTTAAAAGGCTGCTTTAATGCATGGAATGCTGCAATTTATCTACTTACTCCCTCATTCTTAGCACGCTTCTAAACTTTTTACTGTTAGAAAACAAACGGCTGTTGATATCTCAGGCTGATGATCCAGGTTTGATCCTGGGATCCACCGGGAGGGCAACTTAGGAATCTAGGAATCTTGCCCAATAAATACTTTATTTAATAGAAATGGTAGCAATCAGAAAGGCCAATAATTGACTAAAAATATGGATGCTCAGGTTTTATTTAAGGTTCTTTTTGTCTGATTACAGCCTTGCTTCATGATAATTTTAATCCGATTGAAGAGTTGAAACTCAGATTTACTAATTGTGACCTCTACCTTATCTTTATCTATCAGATTTACTAATTGTGACCTCTACCTTATCTTTATCTATCTCACACTATCTCTCTATCTCTCTATCTATCTCTCTAGCTAGATATCTATCTATCTATCTATCTAGCTAGCTAGCTATCTACCTACCTTCCTATCTATTTTTGGGTTTCATTTTGAGACAATGTTTCCCTGTGAAGCTATGGCTGTCCTGGAACTCACTCTGTAGACCAGGCTGGCCTTGAACTATCTGCCCTCTTCTACATCCCGATTGCTGGGTTAAAGGTGTGTGCCACCATCACTTGGCATAATTGTGAAAGATTTTTACATGCTATTGACAATTTGCTTATCAAGTCAAACATGCATTATGTAAACCGTGATAAACAATAATTTCGACACTAAACTCACATACCCCCACCGACCAACGGCTTGTAGATACAGCTCTGTAATGGGAACATTCAAGTTTAACACAGGCTCTCAGGGTTCAAATTGCAGGTCACCCACCAGTGGAAGGAAGGGAGGGAGGAAAACAAAACCTCCTCAGAGCATCAGTATGGGTGTAGCAGGAAACATGGTAGCTTTTCCTGATACTGGGCCCCTGCTAAGAGGAGCTGTGTGTTCTGAGCCCTAGACTTTGGGGTGCAGATTCTGAAGTTCAGATAAGCAGATAGAGTCTACTTCCTCTTCTTAGTCACTTGTCCTGGGAGCATGAGTCTTCTAGTTTGCTGCTTGTCCAAACTGGAAACAATGTATCTAGGGCTTAATGCTACAATTAGAAATAATTTATTTAAAAACTACAACAACAAACAAAACAGCAAAACCAGCTGAGGAGGCACATATCTTTAACCCCAGCACTCGGGAGGTAGAGGAGGGAGATAGTTCAAGGCCAGCCTGGTCTACAGAGTGAGTTCCAGGACAGCCAAGGACTACACAGAGAAACCTTGTCTCAAAATTAAATGAAACAAAACAAACAAACAAAACCCCCACAACATCTCATAGCTATCTTAATTGCAGATTTAGTGGACATAGTTTAGTGCGGGTGAGGGGTGTGTGTGTGTGGGGGGGGAAAGGCACAGACTGATAAATAACCCAGCCTTATCAGGGGCAGCTAAAGGACCTAACAGCAAACACTTGCTGTTAGGAAGAAAGGACTTTAAGGGTCAAGCATCAGTATGGGAAGGAGACAAGTGGCTTGGAGTTTAAAGGTCAAAGAGGACAGACAGCCTGGCTTAGGTTTGGATTCTCCCAGCTCTCTAAATGAAGGTGGTTGCTGTCTTTCTCATTCTGGGAGCCCTTAGCTCTCACAGTCAGGCACCTTCCCTGGTCTCTACAGCTCTATCTACAGACCGTCCTCTGGAGAAAAGATGTCCGAAGGCCTGGACTCCTCTCCCAGTCCGGCTCAATTGTCCCTCTATTTGGAGTTACATTGGTTACATGACTGGGGCAGTTTTTTCCTTTGCATAATAGATCATCTGACCTTGCTTAAGACTAAATAAAGTAACAACCTAAAATCCTTGGCAAAGCTGGGGGTGGTATTGTGAATCTGTAACCCAGCTCTTGCGAGGGGGAGGCAGAAGGGTCAGGCTACATAGCAAATCTGAGACTGCGTCTCAAGAAACCAACTAAAACAAAGACAAAACGAAACCCAACAAAACAAGGAATCAAAGCAAGGTTAAGACAGTTTGAAAAAAAAAGTGCTCAATCAGTAAACAAAATTTATTTTGCCTGCTGTGAATGGGCACTTTCTTCCCTCTTGAAGTATGGGGCGGGGAAAGTTTTGAATAAAGCAGAAATTCTTAAAATGATGTGGTCCCTGTGTAGGGACCACAAGAGCGTCCCAGAATCCTTTAAGGCCTCATTCCAATTGTCCCTGAATCCTTGAAGCATTGTTTTTTCCTATGTATTTAGCTCATGGAGAGATTTTCATAAAAAGGAAACCTGTTTCCCTGACCTAAATCAAGAAGACTGAGGCCAGCGATTTAACAGCCTGTCATGACCTCCTGTGAAATGGCAGAGCCGCAGTTGACTCTGCATTCTTGTCCCACCTCCTTCTCTCCTCACTGTTTCGTTTTCTTTTTTGGTTCTTCGAGACAGGGTCTCTCTGTTGTAGCTTTGGCTGTCCTGGAACTCACTCTGGAGACCACGCTGGCCTCGAACTCACAGAGGGAGAACTCTCGAGGGAGCCTGCCTCTGCCTCCCAAGTGCTGGGATTAAAGGCGTGCGCCACCACCGCCAGGCTTCTCTGTTCCTGACTGAAGCTATACTCTCCTTTGAAGAGAAGTGGTCAGGAGAGAAAAAGCCCCGGTAGGAAGTGCTAGCCCAAGAAGATGTCGCTTCTTGACATCTTCTATTTGTAATGCTGTGACACTTCTTAGCTCCGGCCCTTCTGTAAAATGGTTATGGCAGTGCATAGCTGGCCGTGATGGCACAGGCACACAATCCCAGCACTTGGAAGGTAAAAACAGGAGGGTTGAGTTTAAGATGATCCTTAGTTGCATATTTACTGAGTTCAAGGCCCACCTGGGATACAAGAGACCCTGCCTCAAAACACCATGACCAACAAACAGGGGCTGGAGAGAAGGCTCAGTGGCTAAAAGCTCACTTGTAGCTCTTCAAGAGAACTGGGGATTTCAGTTCTAAGCACCCTGTTGGGTGGCTCAGCACCACCTGTAACTACAGCTGCAGGGGATCCACCACCTGTAACTACAGCTGCAGGGAATCCACCACCTGTAATTACAGCTGCAGGGGATCTGACTCTCTTTCCTGGCACCCTTGGACACTCACTGCAATCTCAAAAAGACTGGGGGACTGTCCATGACCTTTAGGCCAGCCTGGGCTGTTATTAGTGTGTTCCAAGGTCAGCTAGAGCTATACAATGAGTCTGAAAACAAACAAAACATCCAAGTAAACAAAAACCAAATATTAAGGATTAAATGAGGTGTTTAAGAAAAATTCTGAGTGCAACAAAGGGGTAGTCGTGAAGTTATTGCTTATAAAGCCAACACCCGTGAAGTGCTATGTGGTAAGCACCTTGCCCACAGCTTTACATAATACAACATACCTATACCATGTTACAGAACAGCAGCATCTCCATTTACATACGAAGAAATCGCAGCGTGGAGGTTGGGAACTTGACCAAGGTAACAGGGCCACTGGGAGAAATCTGAAATTTACAGAGCCTGAGCAGGAGGGCGGGCGTTGGCCCCCTTCTCTGTCTCCACTCTTAGGACCTTCAGGTTTCTATCGCCACCCCAGGGGTGTGTGTGTGAGCACTAGGGCAGCGTGTTTAGTGGGGGAGTGGGAGGCGCCCCGGTCTTCCTATGCCGTGAGGCATTCTCACATCAGTTAACCATACGCTAATTCTGCCACGAAGCCATGTAAACATGGAAGGGAAAAATGAAACCAAGAAAAACCATGAAAAGTTACCACATCAAGAGAGTTCATGAAGCTGGGACAGTTGTATTTCAAGTAATTCCTCCCATTCTCTTTCAGATTCACCTGAGGAATGTTCTGTCTACAGCAGGGGCTCTTGCTGTGGAGTCGTCAGGAGACTGCAGCTCTCAGCCTCAGATAAGTTTTTCCCTCTCTGAAAATGTCTCCTCTGAGGAACATTATCAGATCACAGCTGGTCAAAACACTAAATCCTGATTGTCAGGATCCGAGCCAAAATCTACAGCTCCAGCTCAGAGGAATAGGGATACTTAGAAAGATAAGGGAGGGAAGGAGGGAAGGAGGGAGGAGGAGGGAGGGAGAGGGAGAGGAAAGACAACTTTTAGATACTATTCCATCTTCTCTCCCCACAGCCCTGAGCTCACAGCTCTACCTAGCGGTGTTTAGGTTGGTGTTCGGCCATCGGGGTGTTTGAAGCTCTAGGCACTCCTCTGCGCCAATATCATGTCAACTGTGTTAAAAAGCAATAATCGTTTCTCACCTTCTTAAAGATTACTGCTAAAATAATGACGAGCAATGGCAGCGGGGCTGTGCTCGCGCCAAGAGCAGGTTGCCAAGGCACAGCTGAGGTAGGGTTACGTCTTTTGGCAGCTAAGAAATTATGACATAAAGTTAGCTTAAAACAAAACAAAACAACCTCCATAAATTAGACTACTATTCTCTTTTCAAAATTTAGCCCAGGGTGGGATTTATCTTCCTCTGTTCCTCTCTCTCTGATGGAGTGGAAGCCAAATTTAACAGCTCGACCTTATCTCCCAGGAGGGAGCTGGGGTTAACAGTATTAAGCAGGGTCTCCTGGCCACAGGCAAAGGATCTAAGGGCCTCTCACCATTACCAGATAAGTGTAAGTGCTTAATCTTTGCCCTGGATGTTAACAAAAACTCCAAACAAAATAAAAATAGAAAGAGTCTTGGGCCGGACTTGCAGGCTGAAATGTGTGCCTGTGGCCACCTTTCCCCGGGCTCCATTTGAAAGGTTTGTGCCAAAGTTTGACTGAAATAAGCAAACAGTATAAAAAGGTAGAGCTGAACAAGGAGCCTTCAGACTGTTTCAGCTAAGCAGTTCTGGAAAGATGGATCTCTAGAAGACAGAGCCCCACAGGCAAAGGACAAAATAAGCAGCTGAAGCAATCAGCTCCTGGGGCTGATGGGAGGGACTGGCCTCCAGGTCTTCTGGGCCAAGGCAACAGGACCCAGCATATGAAAATGGCCTTAGTGCAGGTCAGAGACAGACTAATGGTGGGAAGCCTCCGCCCAGGCTCTGCTTCAAAGCTGAACTTCTGGGTTGGGGAATACACACAGAGATTGTCCATGGAGCCATGGAGAGGTCCTGGGAGGGGTCAATTCCATCACCCGACTTTCACGTTAGGAAATCAGGACAAATTAATATACTGAAATTTCAGTCAGGCAGCAGACACTAGGGGACAATAAAATGTCTGTAGGAAGAGACACAGCTCATCTTAATGTCATTTATGCAGAGTTTAAGTAACATCCTGCAAGAGAACATGGAAAGAGGTCCAGGAATGACAGCTGGGGACCGAGCAGTGTCTGGACGGCACTTGAGACCTGGGGATAGTAAACTGTTTATGCTGAAAACTAGGAGGGAAAACCCTCTACCATTTGCCAGGGCAGCCGGGGGAACAACAATCTCACAGAACCCGGCCGCAGAAAGAGCCCGGCAGGGAAATTAAAGCCCTGGCCCAAGAATGCTCTCAGAATTTAAAACCAGCCTTGGAAAGGAGCTGAAGGAAGTGTGAGACTCTCGAGGCCAATGACAGAAACTGTGAAATGAAGTCTTTGAAAGATACTGCTAGAGCCCAGCTACCATCAGGCTTCTAATAAACTCTGACGTGAACTAAACCCTGGGACTTGGATGCCTGTTACTTAAAACCAGACCACTCTGCCACTATGGCGAGAGGTACTGTGGCCTTGGGCAGAATCCCGAGTGACAGCTGTGCCCCAGTTAATCACTGCTCCACAGCAGGCTGAGGACTCTGGGGTCCTCTGTGCCACTACAGAGGTGTGACACATGCGTAGCGGCAGGGTGACTGACTAACTCATTTACTCCCTCCTCCAGTATGAACTGGGCATTGACTGTGCACAAGCAAAGCACTAGACTTGGGATCCAACAGCAATGGAAAGAGCAACACTTCTTGCTCTTATGGGGCTTACAGTTAGTGCAGTGGTATGCCATAGAACCCAAGACACAAGTGTAAAACAAGTACCTCAAACATGTACCATGTTGCTGTGAACACAGGCTAAGAGTCTGTGAAGACTGAAGAAGGCCAAGGTCCCCAGGGCTAGGAGAGTTCTTCCCAAGCTGCAGGACAGGCTGTAAGTGTGATCAAGCATCTGTAATTTTGAGTGCTGGAAATCGAACCCAGGTCCTTTGGAAGAGCAGCAGGTGCTCTTTACCTTTGAGCCACCTCTCCAGCCCAAACATTTTCTTTTTATATAAGATGTTTTTTCTCACATACAGTAACAGCTGACCAGCACAGTGTGTTTAAGGCAAGATGTGGCACACACGCGTGCACACACACACATACACAACCCCCCACGAGCACACACACACATAGTGACTGATCTGGGGAAGTGTATTCTGCAGCTCACTTGGAAAGCAGAAAGGGGCCCAGTGTGGCTGTAGAGTGGAGGGGAAGGGAGGGGAAGGGAGGGGAGAGGGGAGACTAGCAGACATGCTGGGCTGAGGGTGGGCTGAAGGAGGCAGCCCAGTGGCTAAGAAGCTTCTGAACAGGGAAGACTGGTACACCACAGGCTTACACCTGCAGCAGAGGTACAGAAGCAGGTATGGGCACAGAGTGTGCTGTGCCAAGACAGAGGCATCTGGACTAAGTCTGACAGGTGAACCGATGCATGCAAGAGCAAAGTGAGACAAAAGACGGCCTAAGTCTTCGCCTTTAGGAGCAGAACTCTGTTTTTTTTCATCTTTTTGTTTTGGCTCAGACTTTGGGCATCATGTGTGGAAGGCAAATGCTCTACTGCGCTACAGCCATAGCCCAACTCTAGGTTTTATGATACAGGTGAAGAGGAAGAGCCTAGAAACACCAGGGCTGCAGTCTGCTGTGGAATGAAGAAAAGCAGCAACAATGGAGGGATTCCTTCTCTGGAGCAGCAGGCGCTGGACAGTCCTGTGCGAGGGCCTTCTTCTGAACGCAGAGAGCGGCTGTGCCTGCCAGTTGAGGTTTAAAGCGGGGCTCTACACCTGCTCTCTTCACTTCTTGGCATGTTGATGGCTGTGTTATCTTTAAGTGAGGTGCCCCCTGAGTCCCTCAACTTCCTGTTTGTAAGACAGGAGAATATAATGTGTCTGGACTACCAGGGGTGTTGGGAGAACGGTGGGAGCTCCCACCTGGAGCTCCTGGCCTGGTAACAGCCCTCTGGTATTAGCCGTAAGGATATTCCCAGTGCTCACTAACTGGAGAATCACTGGACAAGCAACATAGGGAATGGTCTTCACAGAAACCCTGAAGTTGACAATCTTGGAATGGCATTCTAAGCTGAGCTTAAGCCCAAGTATTAGTGATCAGTGTCACTTTTTGAGTTGGGTCAGCAAAGAGCTTATCACTAAGCCTTCTTGAAATGTCCTTTAATTATGAGATCTGGAGAGGGCTACCTGCTAGTCCTTCTTAGCATGTGTTAAAGGAGGCCTTCTGAGAAATAGCGACCTTTAAAGTAGCTTTTCCATGAATTCTCTCCGCATTCACTTTAGCACAACCACCTTCTAAAACCCAGCTCAAGTGCTGCTTCTGTTTTGGAAGCTTCTCTGACCATGACGATCTGAGCGATCTCTGGGACACACCCTGACTGCAGGACGTTTCACTGTCATCCAGCTTGCACAGCCATTTGTGTTTGATCTACATTTCTAGCAGACATCTTGGAACCTGCACTTACTGCTTGTCAGTCTGTGAGGCTCAAAGAAGGTTCCTGTCATTACCATTTCTTGCAGACAGGGAAAAAAAATAACAGCCACAGCACCACTGTGCATGCTGTGCACACTGCAGTGAGAGAAGGGAGTCAGCCGAGGCTGTGACCAATGGGCACCCGGGAGAATGGGACCAGGGAAAGCAAGGAGGGAGGAAAACTCGAGCACATAAGTATGTCTGCGTGCGTGCGTGTGCACGTGAGTGTGTGTGCATGGTGTGTGTGTGTGTGTGTGTGTGTGTGAGCATGTGTGTGGTATGTGTGGGAATGTGGTATGTGTGGTGTGGGTGCATCCGTGTGCATGTGTGGTGTGTGTGCGTGTTGGCGTGTGTGTGCATGGTGTTTATGTATGCACGAGGTGTGTGTGATGTGATGTGTGTGTGTGTGTGTGTGTGTGTGTGTGTGTGTGTATATGTGTGCGCGCGTGTGCGCACATGCAGGGGGTAGAGAGGAAGGGAAGGGTATTTAAAACTGAATAACATGCAATCCGTGTGCATCCCAGCTGTAGAACCAGGCTTTCTAAACCAAACTGTGAGAGACCTAGCATCCGGTTTCTTGAACTCCAACCTTCCACTTGTCAATTTACCACTGTACAGAACTCACAGAGCATACAGTAACTTGTACCTAGGACTTCAAATACAGATGGCCTGATCTGAGGTGTGGTAAATTTAGATTTAGAAGGCTTCTTATGAAAAGTAAGATAAAATACCTCCATCGTTTTAAGGGGCTGGATGAAGGTGGCTCAGTGGTTAAGAGCACTTGCTGCTCTTGCAGAGGACCTGGGTTTGGTTCCCAGCACACACATGGCAGCTTAGAACTGCCAGTAACTTCAGTTTCAGGGGATCCAATGCTCTCTTCTGGCCTCTGCAGGAACATGGACATGTGGTGCACACGTGTATGTCCAGGTACACACACATGTAAATAAATAAATCTTAAAAAAATAATTTAAAAGTAGTGAGTATATGTTGGTATTATTTTAGCTAGATAATCTGGATTTTGTCTGAGTTAAATCAAATACATTGTTAAAAATTAACTTACCTGTTTCCTTTTGCGCATTAAAATGTGGCTTCCAGAAACTGCTCTTTGCATTTGTCGCTTATGCTATCTACTGACTAAGCCCTGACACAGAGGCCTGGAAAACTGGCTGCCACAACAGTGTTTTCATCTCTGTATTTGGGGGCTATTTATATCTTCTAAATTTTATTGAGTAGATATTACTTTATAATCAAGAGGAGTAAACAGAAAGTAGACACAAACATAAAGAGCAAACGTCTTCAATCTGGATCAGACTCGCTGGCAGAGGAGAAAGCAAAAGCAGCCCCAGCGAGCGAAGAGCCCTGTCACTGGCAGAAAGTCTGAGCACAAAGGATGTTGGACAGCTGTTCTCCATCCTGACCGAAGACAGAAGAAAGCGGAAATGGGTGTTAACCGCAGGAGGGGGGGCTGTAAGTTAAATATAGGGAAGAATTTCCTGAAGTGAGGGTGTTTAAACTCTGGAATGAGTTATGGAAGAAGCCTGTCCCCCCAAGGTCTTTTAAAGTTCCACAGATGCCCGTATGCCTTGTGTGTTCCTGTCTAGAGGCAGGGGGATGGCCTGTCAAGTCTCCTTCTGAAATAGCTGTCTTCAGAGTAAATAACCCCAGTAAAACGTTCTTTTTCCATTTACTTTCAGCTAGGCTTCACTTTTCGTATTAGGATGCCAGCCCGAGAGCCACACACTCCAAAGCAAGCCCATGTGATACTTAAGTAGCACTCTTGAGACTTCAAAGACAATGCCATTTGATCTAAATTTAAAGACTACCATCGGCTATCTGTGTTTTGTAAGTCCCTTGGAGGTCACCTGCCAGAGCCCAGTTCTGAATTTGGTGTAAGCATGACTAAGGGAAAGGATGAGGGGAGACGCATTTGTGAGACAGGAGACTTTTAAATTCTCTTACTACTGTGGCACTGCGGTGAGTTTAGAGCTCACAGATCACTTAACGTAGATGTAAGTTTACAGAAACATCTTTTCCTAAACGTGCCAAAGCTGAAGCCAGCCTGGTAGTGCAAACCTGCCATCTCAGAGCTTGGGGGGTGTGAGGTAGGGGATCAAGAGTTTAAGGCCAGTTTGGGCTATACCAGACCTTGTGTTAAACAACAAACAAACAAACACCCAAAGTGCCCGAGTTCTTAGGTAATGATCTTTTCCTCTACTACTCTTATTTACAGCTGTGAGTTTAATCCTCTGTTTGCAAAGAAAAGATACTGACATGTGGGAGGCAAAGGCAGAAAGACTGCTGCAAGCTCAAGACTAGACTCTCTCTCCCTGCCACCCCTGGGGGGAAAAAAGGGGAAAGGAAGAGTGGATGGGGAGCACAGAGGATGAGGAACACGGAGGGTGAGGATCACGGAGGATGGGGAGCAGAGAGGATGGGGAGCATGGAGGATGAGGAGCAGGGAGGAGGGTTTGTTTCCTGCCGACCTCAGGCCCTGAGGTCACTCACAGCTGCAGTGAGTGAACACTGCGTGGGAATGTTCTGCAAGGCAAACCCTTCAAAACATTTAATTTGTCTCAGCTACCGTAGAGTAGAGGCTAAACCAATGTTAACTAGGCCCCTGAACCACAAACTTTTAAACTACCTTTCATCTCTTGAACAGTACAAGAGTTACAGGAGACACTTGATGAATTGTCAAATGCACGAGAACTACTTACTGCATTGTTTTTCCAGATTTAATTTTATTTATATGTATGTGTACATGAGCGAGTGCAGTGTACATATAGAGGCCAGAAGAGGGTGTCAGAGCCCCTGGAGTTGGCAGACAGTTGTGAGCTGTCCAGTGTGGATGTTGGGAACTGAACTTGGGACCTCTGGAGGAGCAGTAAGCACTCTAAACTGCTGAGCCATCTCTCTAGTCCAACTTACTATATAGTTCTTGTTAGTTCCCAACCCCTTTGGCAGACATAGCTCCTTTGTTCTACACATCCATGCTTGGGGAGCAGGGCTGGTACTATTTGTGTCATTAAAAATAACTTGATACTAAAAAAAAAAAAAAAAAAAAAAAAAAAAGAAATCTAAGTGACACGGAAGAAACTGACACCCACAGTTTCTGATCCCCAATCCGGCGCTCCCTTTGTTGTATCTCGCTGTCTTACATGAAGTTGATAGAGAATTTATGCTTTATGATCAGGAAAAGTTAAATTTAGAATACAAACTTCCTTGAGCAAAGCAGGACAGATGGCTCTGAAACCATGTTTCTGTCAAGTCTAACCCTGGAAAAGGAAAGTAAAAAAAGCCATGGCATTTACGGAAGACAAAGACTGCGGGTGAGCACACGGGAGCTTCAGGCCCTGCGCCCTCTGCCTGCTTCTCAACCGCAGAACAGAGACTAGACATGAACCCCAGTGTTACAGTTCTCAGTGTTTGCAAAGCTTTATGGGTAAGCTTCCATGAAAACACTGCCTGCTTGGCCGTGTATCATTCTAGATTTGACTTGGGGGGGGGGACCCTTGAGAAGGTAATGGAGACACAGAATTAGAGGGCTGGAGAGGGCAGGGAAGGCACAGAGTAGACATCACCAAGCATGGGGCGCCTCGGTGTGTGACAAAGACCGTCCTCAGTGACGTCAGTGACTGTCATGTGATCTGGCAAGGCACATCATGTTTCCGAGTCTCAGTTTTCTGAGTTGTGGAACCCGATCATCATTCTGCCCTTGCTCCCTCTCAAGGCTGCTGCGAGCACAGATACACACAGAAAGGCTTCCACATAAAAGGAGTTTTAGAAGTAGTAAGAAGGCAGAAGCTACAAATGTGTGTAGGCAAACAGATTGCAGGCTGCTTTTCTCCTAGGCAGAAGAAAGGTGCTGCAGGGAAATAGTTAATGTTTTTTGCCATTAGTGTTCAAGAGAGGAAGCTATTATAATAAAGAACACAGGAACTACATGTATCCTATTTGTAAGATAAACATGGACTTTGGGAAAACAAAATACCTATAACAACTAACGAATAATGTTTAAGAACAGAGGCCATAACTATGACCTGCTTATTCGTTCGTATACATTCCTTCTAACTGCTAAGTCAGGCAGCATGCTAGGCGCACCTGTGTTTGAATCCCAACGGCACCGCCATCTGCTAGGTCCTGTTACCCTCAGTTCTGTCCAGAACAAGGTCAGTGGTCTTTGAAAGTCACACTCTTTCCACTTAACTGCACCTTGTTGTCTTATATCAAGTCCCCCCACCCGAGTCCTTTCTGTGCTCCAGGCCCTCTCCAGTGCCAGCTCCTCAGGAAGGTCCACAGTCCTCGGACCAGCCAAGAAAGGACTTCCTGCCATGCCATGCGACTTACTCCCTTTCTTAAGGCATTTTTTACTTTTATTTTGTTTATTTATTTTCTGTTCCTATTTCATCACCTCAATTAGACTACAAGTGGCGAGAAAGCCACTGTGGTGTTTGTCCCATGAAAAGACGACACATGTTTAGCATTCATTGCTCTGTTCCAAGCTGGGACCTCACAGGTAAGGTGGATGCAGACTCCAGCCCAGTGCTGCACAGGCGTGTGGCTGAGATCTGGTAGCAGAGGTGACCCTGAGCCACATTTGTCCTGTGCCTGGAGGTGAGTGAATGAAGTAGAGTTTGGTCATCTTGGTCTGTGGGAGCTGGGCAGGGCCTGGCCAAAGTGAAGCACTTGGGGCAGAAATGTGTGTGTTATGCCTGGGGTCAGTTGAGATGGGTGGAGGGCCGGGGAGAGGATTCGCAAGGCCCTGTCTGCAGACATCGCTCTCCAGCTCTGTGCTGGGTAAACCGTCACATGGCAGTCATCAGCAGCAGCTTGCAAGCACATTCCTCCCTGACGGTGACACAGCCCTCGAGGCGGCTCTGAACGCGTCTATCAACTTGAGTCTTGGACCACTTTGTAGTTGACAGAAAACGAAGAGAAAGGGATGCATAGACGGCATCCTCGTGACTTTAACCGAAGTGTTTGGGAGTACAGTCTCTAAGCTGAAATTCTGCTGCCCAAACTGGTGTGACTTTACAGTTTCAGCTGTCTTCTGACACTAGGACGGGAAAACGGATCAGTTGGGAAAGAACTGTCAAAAACCAGTGAGAACCATGACCATGCAACTGTGTGTGAGGAACAAGGGCTCACGTCAGGACCCGGTCAGGTAGGGGCTGACAGCATTAGTTAAGAATTTGTAGCATACAAGGAAGACATCACATCATTAAAAGAGACTTTATCACTGCCTTCTCTTTACAAAATCAAACAAAACAAGCTGTCATGTAATGCTTCCCTGAGGAATTCGATGAACTCACTGATCTCCCGCCAGCTTGGAATCCTCAACACCCACAGGACACAGGACAGACTGCACCGTGCTTCCCAGGGACCTATCCGCCAGTGGCAGCCACCGCACAAGTGTTTCCTTTCCTAAAAGATGTTAAGTCTCCCCTAGGAGCTGAGACATTAAGAGTCTCCCTGACGAGGAGCTCAGTTTGTTTGGCCTTTGCCCTAAGGAGCATGGGCTGGGGTGGCGGTGGGGGCAGTCTACAGTGGCTTTGGGAAATTCTCAGATTTCTCCAGGTTGAACCAGCTTGTTCCTACTTTGTTTAGGTTTGCAGAGCCTGGCCTCCTGTGGTGGTCTTGACTTGAAACTATTAGGGAGCATTTACTTTCCCAGTACTGTGCCTACACAATAGCGACCTAGTTCTCATTAGGGACCAGAAAGCGGCCATTACAGAGCATTCATGCTGATGCTGGCATGGCTGGCGTGGACAGACACTGTGGAAACACATATGGTTAGGACTTAATTTCTCTGTGCCTTACAATTGAGTCACTGAAACTACAGTGTTCCAAGTGGGGAAGAGCAGCCATGTGCCAGGTGCCAGGTGCCAGGAGGAAGCAATGACATAAATATTTTGGGTAGTCTGTCTTCAGGTATCTCAGAAGGCCCTACTATTTATAGTTGCAATAATTTGCTGTGATTTGTTTCTCTCCTCTCTCCCCTTTCTCCCCCCCCACATCTTCTTCCCTTTCTTTTCTTTTTTTTTTTTCAAGACAGAGTTTCTCTGTAGACCAGGCTAACACCCCAAACTCAGAGATTCTCCTACCCTTGTGTGTACCACCATGCCCCATTGGGATTTGTTTACCATCAAGATTTCTTCCAGCTTTTGAGTTCTGATTTTGTATTCTTTTTCTTAAAACACACAAGCTCTCTCATAGTCTAGTTTCTTTCCGGCCTTAAAATGAATGTGCACTCTAGCCAGGCGGTCTTCTCCATGGCAAAACTTTTGTCATTTGAAAATTGTTTCCTTTTGAGGAGATGGGATGAGGAAGCAGTGGAGTGGAGTTGCAGGGGGAGTGCGTTCTGGACAGAACAAAAGCAAACACGACAACTGGGGCCACACAGCAACCCCCCTCCCAAGGGAGAATGAATGGAGGAGAGACAAGTAGAATCAGGGAGATAAATTGCACTCGCCCTGCTGCGTGGGTAAGAAAAGCTGGTGGTCAAGGCTAGGATGAGTGAAAGGGGTGGGGAGGGCGATGGGGAGGGAGGGGTAGAGTGGGTAGAGATGAAGTCTTTTGGATTCAGTAGGATACAGAGGAGAGGAGGGCCAAGGGTGAGCTGATGGCTGTGTATCTGTGTGAACGGGGTGCCGCTTGCTGAGAGGAGGGCTGTGGACAACAGTCTTAAGACATTGTGGCTCAGCCTGGAATCCCAGCACTTGGGAAGCAGAAGCAACAGCCAGAGCTACACAGTGAGTTCCAGGCTAGTCTGTGTGACAAAATGAGACCCTATCTCAAATACAGAAAAACGAACAAACAAAAAGAAACACCCAAATACAAAACACCAAAACTCAAAACCAAACCAAAATAAGGGCAGCTTTAAACTCATGGAGACCGCTGCCTGTCCTGCTCCAAGAGGTCGGGCAGGCTCCAGGGACCAAGTTCGCTGGAGAGGCTCACAATTTTGGGCATCATAGCACACAGTGGATGGTTTTGTTTTAGTTTTTCACACAGTCTCATCTTCTTCTTCCTTCCTTCCTTCTCGCTCCCCCACCCTCTCTCTTTCTTTCTTTTAAAGGCAGTCTCACATAGCCCAGGCTGGCCTCTGACTCACTATGTGGCTTAGAAAGACCCTGAACTCCTGATCCTCCCACCTTTGCCTTCTAAGTATTGAGACTAAAGGTATGCACCACCACATGTGGCTAGTAAATGTTTTTAAAACTGTGGGAACAGATATGAACATAAGAGAAGAGAGAAAAGAAGGAACCCTAAGATGGAAACATGGAAAACTCTGGTACATGATGCTCAGACAGAGGAGCAGGAATATGAGGAGAGCAAGAGCAGATAGAGGAGGAAAGCTAGGAGAGAGCAGTGTGCAGACACCCAGGAAAGAATGGCGCTCCTTCCAGGAGGGCAGGAGTCGCCAGCAACGAGTGGGGCTACGCACATGCTGAACGGGATTATACAAACCAGTGACCTGTGGGTTTGGCACAGAGCTTAGCAGGCACCTGGCTAGATAAAAGGACTTTTGGCACATTAACAGAACACGGGATGAGACCAGAATGAGTTTAATGAGGAACGGAACATAAACACTACAGCACACAAACAGTCCTGTCATCATTGGAGACATTAAACCAGTACCCCCTCAACAAACAAAACCACTGGGCTTGTGTTTATTTCCATCGGACTGTTAAGACATGGATGAGCCCTATCCCACATGATGGCTCCAAAGAGCGGAAGAGGCAAAGATCCCCATTTCCTCCCGTGAAGCCGTTACAACCAAAGACAAGGAGGCTTTTTTCTTCTCTTCTTTTTCCTTTTTTTTTTGGAGACAAGGACTCATTTGGATGAGACTGGCCTCACTATCTGGCTGAGGAAGACCTGAACTCCGATTCTCTGTCTCTACCCCAGTGCTGGAACTGCCGCATGCGCCACCGCACTTGGCGATCACACGTTTGGGAGAGAGTTAGGTATAGGCCAGCCAGAGCCACCTGGGGATACATGAAACTGTTGAAAAGAAGGGAAGGAAGGGCAGATGGATGGGAAGATAGTAACAAGGCATTTCTTCTTTTCTTCTTTTTTAAAAAGGTGGAATTTCATTTTACCCAGGCTGGCCTCAACCTCACCTTGCAATCCTGACCCGCCTCCACCTTTCAGGAGCTGGGATTACAGACACGTGCCATCCCACCCAGCACGACACGCCATCTTTATAATTAATAAGGCTCCAGGCCATTAAGCAACTGAATGACTCAAACAAAATTCTAAGTCAAGCTTGTCGCTTTGAAGACCTTGTGAGCCAGAGCCTCTCACTGGTTCAGAAGAGCCAGCCGGGCACCTGCCTCTGCCCACCTGCGTAGGAGCAGCACAGGGCTCTCTCTCCTCTCACTAGAGAACTTTTCTACGAGTGATTTAGGGGCAGAATCTGCGTAATCTTGGCTCAGCATTCCCTGGGCCCTGCCAGGAGTCAGCTGACAGCTCTCCGCAGTGTGCTAAGGGCCTCCTCTGCAGGAGAGCTATGGCTCTCCAGATCAATGCTTAGGGTAAGTTTAATTTTGAGTGATGTCTTTGCAAACCCTTTTTATTACAGATCTAAAGCCACTTTTTCCAAGAGGCTTTATCAGTAATAAAACTGACATTTTGATTGTGCTGGTCTGTCTCTTGTATCCTCTCTCTCAGATGGTTCCAAATGTCAAGGGAGAAGAGGGATGCCATTTATTGCCCATCCTCAAGCCGCAACCAGACGTACAGCAATTATATCTTATAGTAATTAGGAAGGAGGAATGGGCCTCTGGAGAGAAGTAAAACAGGAGGCAGGACAGGAAGTGTGGAGCAGAGCACTGGGTACTCAGGAGAGGAGGTGCTGTCTACAGTGGGGTTGAGTTCCCGCAGTAACAGCTTCAGTCTGCGCTTAGGACGGACTCTTCCAGTGATGAATCACGTAGGGCTGTGGCTGCCTCTTTCCCACTATCTTAGGTGGCTAACACCTGTGTTAGGTATCTCCTGAATTAGATGCCTCGAGGGCAGGGATGGAGCATCACAGGACCCTCCAGAGAGCCTGGCTCAGAGCTTCAGAGACAGGGACACACAAATGTCTGCAGCCACTTTTGTCACCACTGGTACCATTATTATTTTGCATTCAACCTTGATTCTTGCTTGTATTTGGGGCACTGAGGTCAATATCAGGCTTTCATGGCTATTTTGCTATTATTCTGAGTGGAATTCTTCAACAGCTGAGGACTTGCCTAATAGGGGTTCTTTGTAAGGAATGACATCTGAACCCTGTCAGTCTGACGGTCACACAGGACAAAAATAAGTGTCAGAGATCAACCAGAGATGTCATTTTCTCGTTATCCTCGAGGCCCATCTTCTCGGCACAAGAGAAAATGAAGCCATCACACACCACATCTCATTTCATTCCCACAGCAAACTGCTAAGATGAGTGGGTAGGGATCCACAAGAGGAAATCAAGATTCGGAGAGGCCAGACCCCAAATCCACACGTTACACAAGAACACCTGGGCTCCGAAGCCAGCGCTTCTCCCAGAGACCACCGCTGCCAGCCATTGCACTCTCAGGGTCTGATTCCCACATACAAGGCGTGTGAGTTATCACCTACTGCTCTGGGACACAGACTTGAGGATCCCCAAATGGCACGAGCCCACAGTATCCACTTACTCAATCATGTGAGTCACTTTAATGTTGAGGCCTTAAGCAGCAGCCTGCCCTCATGGGACAGCACGCGGGTGACCAAACATGAGGTGCAGTTTGGTAGCATCCTTGGGCTCAGAGTCACATTCTAGCTGCTGGTTCTGAGGCTCACTGGATGGTCCTATTCCTTGCCTGTCCTTCCAGGAGTGAGATGCCGCAAGGACCCCTTGCCCAGCTGCCTCCCCCGAGGGTGCTCCAGGGCCTTGGCCAGCATGGAGCTTAGGTTACAAGTTAAGACAACTGCCTATTCTTTTCTCCAGCTGTTCCACTGCAGAAGAAAGCCCAGCAGGCGGGCGCAGGACAATGTATGCCTCGTGAGTTTTCCAGGTATCTCACCAACATCCCAGGTGTGGGTGTCAGACATAAGATACTCACCATCTGACCATTAGTCCGTGCTCCATGAAGTTTTTCAGGTTAGGAAGAGTTTGCCTCAAGTCTGGAGTCCCCAGTCCATGTTGGTATCTCAGCTGCAAAAGAAGGAGAACAGAATTGAAAGAAGTTTTGTCAGATTATTTAGGCAATGTTCAGGAAGACGAACTCCTGAACGAGGAAATATTTAAGTGTGTGACAGCCATATCCACCGCACCAGAGGGACAGCATGTAATGGCTCTTTACGTACCATTACTTTATGCCTTGAAATGGAAAATAACGCGGGCATCCACGGGCCTTGATCTAGTCCTTTCCATCCCCAGACCGTGGTAAGTTTTTTTAACACCACAGACACAACTCATAGGGGTATTTTATTTAAATTAAGAGAAAAGGTAAACTTATTTTTATTTTATGTGTATGGCTATATTACCACATGTGGCCTGGGGCCCACAGAGGCCAAAAGAGAGTGTAGGATATTTTGGAACTGGAGTTACAGGAGGTTGTTAGCTACCACGTGGGTGTTACATACTGATCCTGGGTCCTCTGCAAGAGCAGAAAGTTCTTAACCACAGAACCTCCTCTCCACCCCCTTACTTTTAATTTTGTATATATGTGGTGTGTTTCTGTGTATGTTTGTACGCATAAGTATAATGCCTGAGAAAGCTGCAAGAGGCTTTTGGATCCTCTGGAGCTGGAGGTATAAGTAGTTGGTGAGCCACCAGACAAGGGTACTGAGAGGCAAACCCTGGACTCTGCAAGACCACCACATATTCTTAAGCACTGAGTCATCTCTCCAGCCCCTCTAACATTTAAAATTACATGTATTTGTGTGGCTTTTGATAGGAGCTGTGCTCTAGCTTTCTCTACAACATTCACTGTGTTTTGTGTATAAATGTGAAGGGGCCTCTTGAGGTTTTATTTCTAGTAGAACAAGAATAAAAGGAAGAAAGAAAAATAAAGTGAATTTAAGAGTTAAGTATAACTTTGTTACCAAAAAGATTAATAATTTAATACATGAACATCCAGTACTCAGATGATTTCTCTGAGTGACACTTAATAAAAAGTTTATTCTCTGGAACTGAGACTCAAAAGAAGAATCCCAAAACACAAGTGAGCTTCTAGAATGTTCTGAGTGAATCTGTATGTCAAACAAGGAGGTGGAAACATGCTGTGTTAGAACTAGAAGGGGGTCTTGGTTATTACTTAAGCCAATGGTAAGTTCCCCAGGGACACAGGCTCGAGGGTGCAGACAGGACCAGCCAGGGCCTGTTTTTCACAAGCAACTCTATTCTACCAACATCCATGACTGAGGGGAAAATTGGTAACAGCACTTGGGAGGCCGGAGGAAAACATTCTCTCCCTTTCAAACCTAGCTTGGTGACCTAAATCACCTCCTGAGAGTTGCTAGCCTTGAATTATAAGATCTACTCCATATTAAATGACATCATTCCTTGTACTATTATAAAAGCATTTTTTCCATACATTGATAAAAGCAAAATGGCTGATATCCCAATATGACATTCCTGGATTCATTGTTTCAATAAAAAATGAAATTGTTTACACATGGCATGAAAACTTCACCTGTGATTCATACTGAAAAATATTAAATATTAAAAAAAACCCATGTGGAATAGCACAAAACTGTGTCTCTGGGCCAGCACACAGTCAATGCCTGCTCGGGCTTCACAGTGGAAGGTGGGTGTTGAGTTCTTCTCAGGGACCACAATGGAAATTTCTCTCTTAAGACTGAGTTCAATCAAAAAAGGAAAATGTGGGAATGCCAAGCCTCCACAGAGGCCTTAACCGTTTGTTACATTGCACCACTGTGCTGAGCTAGCACAGAATCTCAGGATTCGATAGCACAGGGCGACCACATGGACCATCTTTCCAGCCACCGTAAATAAACGAACAGAGAGGCCCACGAGGGCACATGGCCTCTCAGCTGCTCACACTGGAGCCTCCTGACATCAGCTCCAAATTCTTCCCACCACACCAGTCTTCCTCTTTGGCTTCGGTTTTCAGTACAGAGAACTAAAGAAGAAATGTTTGTATTGTGGGGCTAGGGAATGGCTCAGAAGGTTGAGTGCTCGCTTTGCACACACAAAGCCATGGACTTGATCCTCAGCACCACATAAACTACTTCCCACGTGCAAGATTTATAGGCACATGCAACCACACCTGATTTCAGCAATTCCATTTTTTTCCTAAATCAACACTCAGTGCTGAACACATGTATTGTGCTTCTGAAGATACTGCTCAGTGCCGAGCCATATAGTGGACTATTTCTTTTTTGCTGCTTGTTTGAAATCAATAAGCCGACCTTTCCCCTGCTTGCTGAGTTTTTAAATGTACCTTTCAATGCACAGACTTAAACCGTGACAAAACCTTAACTCGCCTTGGTCTGATTAAACATGCCGCATTCCATCTATTAGGACCATTTCTCCCCGAAGAGGCATATTTTCTCAAGTACAGGTGAGTCAGTTCACTTACTGGAGTTTCATCTCCTTATGTATAAAGTGGGGGTGTTACTAGCCTGGAAGCCCACAGTGTGGCCAAAACAGTGTCCTGCCAGGTGAGTACTCAACACACAAGCCTTCTAAGCATCAACACACATGCACATTCTTTCTTTTTGATCTCTACAGCATCTATTGCTAGGTTGGGCTTAAAACTGGTACTCAATAAATGGCTTACTACTTAATTAATTAGAAGGCAATTGGTAAAGGAAGAATGAGTTATTTCTGATCAAAGGGCAAAACCTCAAGTATAATGCTCAAGACTTTTAAATGCTAATTTCAACTTTGATTGGAGAGGCAGTGATAAAAACACAATGTAATAGCTTCAAAATAATAACACAGGGGAACAGAAAGACTGACACAGGATGTGGGTGGTAAGAAACCCAAGAGACAGATCCAACTCTGCTGTGTGGCCACGTGCAAATTTCTTCCTGGGTTTAGTGTAGTCAAGTATTTTCAAGCTTTTAAAATTTTATATTCTTTAACAAGATACCTTGGTAAAGTACTATCAAAAACAGAAAGGCAAAGAAAAGAGACAAAGAAAGACACAAAGACAGGAGGAAGGACTGGGCTCACTAAGTTCTTGTATGTCTCGCTCTTCTGGGTGCCCACTGGGTAGGCTGTCTTTGGAAACACATATCCGGACAGAACCCTTCTCACCACGTAATCCCTCCAGCAAGTTATGGAACCAAGAAGACCAACCACATTTGCCTTCTGGACTGCTGTGGAGACTGACGTTTGGGATGGCTATTCTTGGCTGTCAACTTAACTACATCTAGTATTGACTAAAACTCAAGCTGCCGGCTACACCGGTGAGGAATTTTTCTTGATGGGATCATTCAAGGTGGGAAGACCCACCTTAAATCTGGGCCACACCCTTGGGCAGCAGCCTATATAAAGGACATGGAAGAAGAGAGCACTTGCTTTTTCCCTTCTTGCCCTTGCTCCACTGGCAAGTTCAAGTTCATTCCTTTTCTAGTATTACAATCTACTTCTTCTGGATTTTGACATATATTGAAGACCAGCTGAGATATCTAGCCTTGTGGACCAAATAACTATTGGATTCTTGGGCTTTCCATTGGGAGGCAGCCATTATTAGACTAGCTAGACCATGGCCTATAAACCACTCTTTAAATAATATAATAAATCACACACACACACACACACACACACACACACACACACACACACACACGTTCTATAACTTCTGTTTCTCTAGAGAACCCTCACTAATACAATGAGTCTTGTTTATAGAGGATGGAGGCTCCTGAGGCCTGCCTTTTAGAGGGTAAGCACCGAGGAGGTAGAGGACGGATGATCAGAAGTTCAAGGAAGGAAGATCAAGAGATAATAAGTTTGAGTCAGTAAAAAAGCTGCAGTCCTATTCCCTGGGGGATCCTGCCTCTGCTCCATGAGAGCCACCATCACTAACTATAAGCAGCACCACGGTTCACCACCCTCAGCTACTTTACCTCTCTCTCTTCCTACCGGGGAGGGGAAGGACAAGAAACCCAGGCACACAAAATATTGCTTTGGATCTAAACATCTCAAATTAGGCTCTGAAATAAACACCTTTTGTAACAGCTTCTTCCTGTACTACCACCCAGAGGCTGGGTGGATCTTAAGTGGAATTTTGGTTTCAATTATCCTGAAGTGCAGTTTCCTCTGATTGGTCCAGGATTCCATGGACACAATTAAGTTTTTCTGCAATTCAATGGTTGGTAGACAACTAGGATAAAAAGTGCGTGTAGATAATAAATTAGACAGGAAGCAGACAAGTGAAGCTGTGGTTTCCCTGGATGAATTAAGAAACAGCATTGTCTAGGAGCAAAAGAAACTCCTTACCCTCAAACAGCCGGGAGGAGCTGGCTTTATAGTTACTGGAACAAACAGAAAGACAACTGGAGTGAAGAGTGAAGAGTACGTTCAGACCACAACACCAACTACAACCACGCCCAATTCCAGGAACTGTCTTCTTCTCCCACCCTCCCTTTCTGTATAAAAATGCAGTATGCTGGTCTCATCCTGAGGCCTATTCTGTGAGTCGTACCGAGTAAGACAGGTTGACCTCAATATTAGAGTCTTAAGGTCTTGGAGTGAACTGGTTTACACAGATGATGAATGCAGCTCCACCGGCAGGCATGACCCTTTGCAACTCCAGAGATGGAATTTGAATCAAGCTGGAGAGTACTTCTGAGCACTTTTGCTCACTGAGTGTCCTACTGAGCAGAGAAGTAGGTTTTCATATACAAAAGCACTCAATTTGAGTTTTAATTTTTAAACACAATTTTTCTAGGTCAAGAGAGACTCTGGGGATTTAGGAATCATTTTGTCATTTAGATTTTGGCAGAGGAGAAATTCACTTTAGACACCATGTGCGTGCACTCATTCACACACACACACACACACACACACACACACACACACTCACACACTCATCCACACAAGGCCACTTATTGCGTGGCTTATTAGTTCCATATGGGGCTTGAGCTAGCTGCATGAGATGTTTGATACAAACCGTCTGTTACCGTGAGGGAATGTGGATTAATATGTGGCTTCAATAAAGGTTACTAAAAGATCAACACTTTCGTGATGGGATTACAATGAATTTGACTACAAAGAGAACTGGTCTACAGGAACTGAAAAGCAAGAAATTAAAAATGTGCGTATGCATCAAAGACTTAACTTCAGAGTTCTGGCATATGTAGTCAAAAATTTGGGCAGGACTGGTTCCTAATATTTCAGTTCAGGACCGAATACTAGGGTTCCACTGACTCAAAAAGAGCTGGATTATGAGCTTTAAAAAAAGGACATTATCATGTCCAAACCTGCTTTTCCAGAAGAAACGTCAACTCGTTCAAAGACGTGGAAGAGCTACTTTGAGAGACTTTAACAGGAGCACCACACTGTTTCTTAGAGTGAGTCTTGGCAACAGAAATCTCCAAGGAAAAGCTTAAAAACTTGATTGTGGGCCTCTGGTAGCAAGAACAACCTAAATACTTTCCCAAGACCATCTGCAAACACATGCCAGCCTCTCCCAGGACAGATGTGCTGTAAACGCTGGACATGGCCGGGCCTGCCACTCTCCCAGCTGCACTATCACACTGCCCTCAGGACACAGATTAGCACGAGAGCCAAATGGCACTGAGAACACCTTCCTACCTCTTCATTTACCCTGAGGGAGGGAGAAGCCCCACAGCAGACCTAAGGTTGAGCAGGCTGAGCCCCAATTGCTGGGTTCTAGCCACAAGATCTGTTCTTTGTACTGCGCTGCTTCACTGTATTTATGAAGCACAGGCTGTACCTGGGTTAAACTTACCTTACAAAATCCTCATAACACAAGCATTCTTTGCATCGGGGTCTTACATTGAAGCCTCTTCACTCAGCCAGCTTGGTGAAACAGGGAGTTCAGTTGGGGTTATGTACGGGAGCACAAAAGAGGGGTGACTTACAGAAGCACAGACAACTTACAGGTGGCTCCATCATCCAAGAAAAGTACCTCTCCAGAGACTCTTAATGTCCTATCTGTCCTCACAGAGGGGTGAGACCTCAAGTGCCACTAGTGACCTGGTCCTGTGAAAACTCATAGGGAGGTTAGTGGGCCCTAGCTTGTCTCCTGTGGGTAATCAGAACTGTTCTGATCTTAAGGCAATAGCCATATCACGCCCAGAGGACAGAGTTCCACTTCCTAAAACCTTCCAGTTAGTAATCCTGTTTAATATCACTTCTGTCTAATCTAATTAGAACAGATCCTGTTATCACAAGAAAACAATCCGATACTTAATGGGGATTCACAGGGAAAGACAGAATGTGTGGAAAACCAAAATGAAAATGCTATCATAAGTCAGAGACTCTTTTGGAAGCATTCAGACAAACCAGGAGGGCGGAGGCTCCAGACTGTGACTCAGTCCTACAGAGCCTTATGGAAGAGGACTGTGAGTTTGACAACAACCTGGGTAACTACAGCAAGACCCTGCCACCCAAAGCAGGGAAATCACATGACTAAATTTCAGAGTTTCACTAGAATGAAAAATGGACTCAGCGCTAGAGACATGCCTCAGCTGGTAAAAGTGCTTGCCACACAAGCTTAAGGATTTGAGTTTGATCCCAGTACCTGTGTAAAACCTGGGGCATGGAGCAAGGCCTGTATTCCCAGAGCTGGGGCACAGAGCATGGCCTGTACTCCCAGAGCCAAAGCCAGGGCATGGAGCATGGCTTGTACACCCAAAGCCAAAGCCAGGGCATGGAGCATGGCTTGTATACCCAGAGCCAGAGCCAGGGCATGGAGCATGGCTTGTACACCCAGAGCCAAAGTCAGGGCATGGAGCATGGCTTGTACACCCAGAGCCAAAGCCAGGGCATGGAGCATGGCTTGTACACCCAGAGCCAGAGCCAGGGCATGGAGCATGACTTGTACACCCAGAGCTGGGGCACAGAGCATGGCCTATACTCCCAGAGCTGGGGCACAGAGCATGGCCTGTATGCCCAGAGCCAGAGAAGCAGAGGCGGTTGGGTTCCTAGGGCTCACTAGCCTGGCAGCCTAACTGAATCAGTGAGCTTCAGGCCTGTGAGAGACTTTGTTTCAAAAATTATGGGGGAGAGTGAAGAATACACCAAACATCAAACTCTGGTCTCTCTCTCTATATATAGCACATATACAAATTAAATTTGCTGCTGTGAATTTGAGTACACAAGGAACACAGGCCCATTCAGCACTTTCTAAATAGTGCAGTGGCCACAAATACCATATCTGATCATTAACAGCAATCACTCAATTCAGTAATCATCAAACAGTCTGTGCGTGGTGATGGTGATGAAGGCAGAAATATGTGCAGCGTGTATATGCATCTGAACACACACATATATGGTAGGGGAATTGGGAAACAATTTGAGATTTAGAGACAGATTAAACTGTAGGGTGTGAATCTGCACCCCAAGTTTGTGAACCTGCCGCTCTGATCAAACCACCTAAGAGTGGCAGTGCTTACAGCCTTCTCATTTCCAGCCTGCAGTCTGTGTGCAGGCAGCGTGAGTGCTCTCTCCTACAGCTTCACTAATCTTCAAACAACCACAGAAGACAGGCCGCGTGAGCTCAGCTCTGTGCACGAGAAAGTTTAAAAAAGTTGAGGGCACTACCTGGCATTTCCCCAGGAGCAGATAGGAGAAGCTGGCATTTGAGTTCAACTCCGAGAGCTGGACCACAGCACACAGTTGAAGTGTCACTTTCATGCTGGTGAGTGAAGACCGTCTCTGCTTGCTCCTCGCATAATAGCAGCACTTACGGAGGAGACCGCCAGTTCTCATCAGAGAAACACATCCCTCTTCTTGATTTCTGGTTTCTAACAGTTATATCTCTGCTCAGCTGCTGTTCAGTTAAATTACTCACATTTAGTCTTCCAACATCTTACACTATAAATTAATTCCCATAGTTTCTTTATTGTTCTTTACATTTCTGAACTTCCTCCAGTTTCGGTAGAGAATCTGGTAATCAAGTGCTTCAAGGGAACAGAGTTCTCTGGAATGTACTTTCCTCCCATTAATTTCTTTTCCTCTAAAAATGTTAACTTTATTATAATAGAGCTACTTCATGCCTTTAAAGTTGTTTTGTAGAAGTCCCCTGACTTCACACATGCCCACTGTTTAGTCTCTGGTTGATCATAAACAAACAGAGTTTCAAAAACACCCCAGACCAGCAAAGAACATTGTTATTGCTCTCCTGATTCGCTGTGGAATAATGTGAATCACTGTTTGACTTAACAACTCATTAAGTAAAAAGCAAACAATTGGACATGTATTTGTATTAGCCAACTTCCTCTCACTATGAAGAAATTCCTGAGGCAATTAACATACAAAGAGAAAAGAGCTGTTCTGGCTCATGGTTTTGGAGGTTCTGGTCTGTAATCAAGTGGCCCCCTTGCTTTGGGCCTCTGGTGAGGTTAACACATCATGGCAGAAGTGTGGAACCAACTGGTCATCTCATCAGCCAGGAAGCCCAAAGACAGGAAGAGAAAGACATAAGTGTCCCACAATCTCCAAGTACTTGCCCTCTGTGATGTCAATTCTCGGCAGTCCTGAACACATACTGTATGCAAGGTATGAAAGGTGATCACAGAATGACAGCCATGGACATTCTGTGGAAAGAGGCTGCCCATTAAAGGAATGACAAGCAAATCTATAAAGAAAGTATAACTTACCTTCTTTATCCGAGTTTGACATGGACTATAGCAGGCATAATTTTAAAATGGTCCCTATCTCTTTTATTCTTCAGTGTTATTTTATGTTTATAGCAAACGGAGATGAGATCATTGGGGTCTAATCCAACCACAAACCTTCAGAAGCAAGCCCACCTCCCCTGCCTGGAAGCAAAAGACAGAGTCAGAGAAATTAGATGTTAAGAGAAGGGCCTGATGGGACATTTCTGGTCAGAAGATGGAGGAGCCATAGGAAAAGGAGTATGGATGGTCTGTGGGAGAAAAGATGTTCCCCTGCTGACAGCCAGCAAGAAAATGTGAACCTCAGACCTATAGCTGAAAGGAGATGAACTCTGCCAACAACTTAAACAAGCCATATGAGGATAAGTCCCTAGAGTATTCTGGTAAGACCAGGCTGGGCCAACACCTTCATTTTGGCCCTGAGAGACTCTGAGTAGAGAAGCCAGCTGAATCTACCCAGACTTCTGACCTACATTCTGTGAGATAGAAATGGAAGTTATTTAAGCTGCTAAACTTATGAAAATTTGTTATTAAGCAAAAGAAAAGTCATACAGGCAGGTAAGATTACATCTGTCCTTTACCCATCATGAGGCCAGGTCTGAGCAGCTGCTGACAGATACAGTTCAGATGCGGGAGGACCAGGTGAGAACATCTGTATGCTTCTATCCAGCACTTCCAACACACATCTCTATGCCTCTGCCATGTGCCGGGGACTATGCGGATGGCCCTAGGGAAGCACACTGGGCTGTAGCCATCTCTTTAGTAGCTGGTTTAAGTGCCCAGGGCTAGAAGCACTGGAGAATCTCCCTACTTCATCTCATTTGGGGAGTTGGAGTTTTTATTCTCCATTGATTGTGGCTCTCTAAAATCTCTTAAATGTTTTGTTAGGGGAAGAACTAAATTCAGATGTTCAGAAGTTTGGAGGATAGATTGGATAACTCAAAACACATGAACAATGGGTTCAAACAGGACAGATCTGGGGCACGATACAGAATCTAGTTACCATGCTGGGGAGGCTCCACGCATACACTCTTGAAATTTTTGAGCATAATAGTCACAGTACAAAAACCGTAACACTGGGATGTAGAGGCAAGAAGACCAGAATTCAAGTTCAACCTTGACTACACAGTGAATCTGAGGTCACCCCGAGTTATACAAGATCCTGTTTAAAAAAAAAAAAAAAAAACAAGAAAAAGAAAATCAATGTCAATAAGACAGAGATACTCACTATAATCAGCTCATGCTAAGTAGGACTGATTAACTAGGTAAGAGAAAAAGTTAAGAGAAATAAAAACCAGAATACCAGAAAGTAATGATTTTTTAACAGACATACGAATAAAAATCTAAGAATCTAACCAAATCAAGTAAAAACTTACTGCAAACTGTAAGACAGCTCAGCACAAAGGGGAAAACCAACCAACCAACCAACCAACGATGAGTTTGATTATGATACAGCATCATTTTAAATAGTAACAAAGATAAAATATCTAGAAATGAATAATCAAAAAGGCAAGCTTTAGGGGCTGGAGAGATGGTTCAACAGTTAACTGCACTGGTTGCTCTTCCAGAGGAACCAGGTTCGATTCCCAGCATCCACACAGAAGCTCACAACTGTCTGTAGCTCCTGTTCCAGGGGATCAGACATCCTCATACAGATATACATTCAGACAAAACACCAATGCACATGAAAATAAAAATAAATTAATTTTTAAAAAGGCAAGCTTTACATCAAGGGATTCTACTATCCCACTGAAGGATGCTGACGACCATAGGAACTGGGTGTTCATATCCTGCTCTTGGCTAGGAAGACTCATAAATAAAAATAAAAATAAAAATAAAAAACAAAACACTTTGACAGAATTCTCTAGGTCCTGCTCTAAGTATTTTATAATACGAACTCATTCAATAATCACAAAGCTCCAACAAAGACAATCTATTTTACCTTCATATAAGAAACGAAGAAACTGAGATTAGTAATTTATTTCTACAGTTCTTAAACAAAACCATAAATACAGGTCTGGTAAGACGGCTCAGAGGGTAAGGACACTTGCCACCAAGGCTGACACCTGAACACACATGACAGAAGGAGAAACCAACTCCTGCAAGTTGTCCTCTGACACACACACGCATACACACACACACACGCGTGTGTATAAAACTATAAATGCACTTGCACTTATTGTTAGATGCCCTGTGCCCTATGCAGTGGTTCAGTACAGTTTGAGTTGTCAAGTTCAGGAGCGAAATACACTTTCCTGTCTCCCAGTTGTGATGAGATCCTTGTAGGAAGAAAGTTTTTGTGAGGCAAAGGACTAAGCTATTACCTGACTGACAGGAAGGCTGAAGTGAGCAGCAGATCCGAGGAGCAAAGGCGAGTTAGTGGAAGTGATCTGATGGAAGCAGGAAGCAGGAAGCAGGAAGCAGGAAGCAGGAAGCAGGAAGCAGGTGAGTGTGAGCTGTGTGTCTAGGCAGTAGACTGCAGCAAGGAACTATATTTTGCTTAATTTCATACAAAAAAGCAGGTATGCTACTTTTTCTTGATACATAAAGTTTATGTCACGGGCTCATCACCTAAGCAGGCATGAATGAGTCTAGAAAGCTTGACTAGTGGGTATGAGAAAAAAGCAGCACAAATTTGCTTTGGATGTGTTAAAATTTTACTGAAATGCATTGACAGGTGAGAGTTTAATTTTATTTTTATTTATTTAATTATTTTTTGGTTTTTCAAGACAGTACTTCTCTGTTGTAACTCTGGCTGTCCTGGAACTCTCTCTGTAGACCAGGCTGGCCTCGAACTCACAGAGCTCCGCCTGCCTCTGCTTCCGAGTGCTGAGATTAAAGGCATGCACCACCGCCGCCTGACAGTTTTCTTTTTTAAATATCACTCTCTGGTACTATTAATTTTTGGAAAAACTATGATACAAAGATGCCAATTGAATCCATTAGTGGTTCCAAGGACTATGCCAAGGTTATTAAATAATGTGATCTTCTACCTTCAAATTACCATTTTGACATTAATTTCCTAGCTAACTCCCCAAATTTCTGACTCAACAATAATATAATTAAAAGCCAATTTGGTTGAAAATGGTGGCATGTGGCTCTAATCCAAGCACTTGAGAGGCTGAGGCAGGACTGCCAGTTTGAGACAAGCCTGATCTACACAGTGAGACTTTTTTCTTTAAGCAGCAGCAGCAGCAGCAGCAGCAGCAGCAGCAGCAGCAACAACAGCAGCAGCAGCAGCAGCAGCAGCACAGCAGCAGCAACAACAGCAGCAGCAGCAGCAGCAGCAGCAGCAGCAGCAGCAGCAGCAGCAGCAACAAAACCAAATTCACAGGAACCCAGTTCATAGGAGTTTTTAAAAACCCTAGAGCTCTGAGTTGGAGGTCAAAGCTTGCTTTGCCTTGCTGGTTACTACCTGTGTGGCCCCATGCCCTGCCCGCTCTCCCTCCCCAGCCCCTGTTCCTTCTCCTACAGAAAGCACACAGCAACACCTGCTCCACATAGTCACTGTGGGGAGTGAGATAGAGTAGGAAGAACCTCACAAATGTTAATTCTCTTCCTTCCCTCAACAGCTAGTCCTAAGGACATGACTGTGCTCTGCCCAACACTAAACCATCAATACTGTATCTTTTCCCCTCACTCATCATTAAATTTTTTTTCTAACTTCTTTTATATGAGACTTTGTTCCTATCTTGGGGGTGGGGTGTCTTAATCGGGTCAGGAATGTTTAAAAAGATAAGACTCATGGTGTCGACTGAAGCGAGGACATTAGAAAATGGACAGAAAACAAAATGACAGTAGCAGGAGAGACACACACTGCAGGAGGGGAAAGGCAGGCTTACATTCAGGACCTGAGTCCGACGGTACTCGAACATGTATCAAGAGGAATTTGAACTACCCACCCAACCAGCTTTGTTAGGGACACTGTCTCTCTTTTCTGTTCTACCTGTCTTGTGGAGGTGCAGAAATGAGAGGCAGCCAGAACTGTATTCAGTCAGTCATCAGATATTGAACATCTTCATGTCCCAGGCCAGGGGCTGTTACAAAGATACACATGAAAAGGGAGCTCCTGCTTTGAAAGTAATCATAATACAAAGAAGATGCTACTTGGAAATCAGAAACACGATATATTAAAATTATCACAATGGAGGACAATATTCAAGCACAGAGAAGCAAGCCCTAACTGATCTCAGAGACAAGGCCGCCTGCCTGGGCTAAGCACTCAACTGGAATTGGCAGGAGAGAGGGGAATGGCTCTGGGTAGGGACTTACTTGCATGTGTTGATGCCCAGAAGAAAGGGAGGAGCCAGAGGGAAGCACAAGAGGTCTGAGGGCACAGGAGCAGGGGACGGGGGCAGGGCTGCACAGTCTGCTAGAGGAACAGCAGACCTGAAACAGGGCTCCAGATTCTGAGGGTTCCAAAGGAGAAGCCAGCGTCAGATGCAGTGATGGCTGTGCAGAGTGGGGCAAATAAACAACTTCAAAGAAGGATGGCGAATTTGTAGAGACATGGACAAAAATCCCCCGCCTTCATTACTTTCTCGAAGCTCTTGTGAACTGCCAAGAAATAGTTCTCCAGTGAAAGGAGGCTACAGGTTTTCATTCAGAGAGAGCAAGGGGAGTATTCCATGGCTGCCTAGGGTGGGGATGGGGAGTGTGTGAGCCTCCATTCCCACAGAAGTAGCCCCAGTGTCCCGAGGACAGAAGGGGCCGTGGGAAGCTGGCTGTGGACTCTGGAAGCAGTCTTCTCATGAGCGGAGCACGGTGCGAGCAAGTATTACATGGCAGTGACTTGAGGAGCCTGGAGGGCTCGGCTCGCTCGCCAGGACAACCTCGCTCTCCCTGGCTCCACAGGACAGACGTATTTCCGACGGTTCTGTCCACAGTCATCTAGCTTTAGCTCACTGTGAGTAACTCTGAGAGTTAATTCATCCCAGGCATCCCAGCCACAGCCAGGCAGTTCTACCTGTTAAAAATATTACTTCTCTGGTGAGCTAAACATTTTCCCTTTCTGATTTCTAAATATTAACCCAGAGCCCCAGCCAGGTTTGATTTCACTACTCTTGGACAACCCTCCAAATGTGAAGATGGCTATCGGCTTCCCTTGGACATATTCTTTACATATGTTTTAAATTAAGGAGACTAATGATAGATTTAACATGTATTTCTGGGCTTATCAATAGCTTCCACTGCAGTTTTACTCTGTCTCAGAGTACGCTTTTATAAAGCCATGGTGAAGTAAGGGTCAATAGAGAAGGGGTCCTTGATTCCCCAGCGGTTCTGTGTTTTGTCTGTGGGAATGGCCACTCGGTGCCAGCACTTTCCCCGTCTCACGCACAGGCAGCCCTTCCTGCGCTAATCAGGCAGACATGCCAGTCCTGGAGGAAGCTCCCGCCTGCGGCTCTTTGCAGTTACTCCCGTCATGCCATTCCTTCAGCCTCTATCAGCCTCCTCGTCCCTCCTACCCCTGGCTGCCATGGATGAATGTGTGGGGTCCTCTCGATGCCCTGTTGTGACCCTGCTCTACAGTGTGGTGTCTTCTGGAGCTGGGGCTTTGTGGAGGAATTAGGTCATAAGTGTGGGGTCCTTAGGGTGGGATAAGAGGGGAGAGCATGCTTCCTTCTGCTCTGCTCTCTGCGGCTAAGACACAAACTTCCTGTAAACCGGAAGAGCCCTTACCTGACACCCAGCCTCCAAATGCAAGAAACAGAGGCTGGTGGTTAAACTACCCAGGCTATGAAGTCTGTGTCAAGACAGCTCAAACTGACTAAGATGCTGGATGATCTACAAAACCTCGACATTGCTGTAGATCTCAGTTCAAACCTTACACTAGATGGGTTTTCTGATTGAACCAGTGAGAACAACCCACATGATTTAATAACCAGCTCCCACAAGCCAAGCTCTTTGCCATGTCCTTCCATACTGTATCTAACTTACAGCTAATGCAACCATCAGGGTTTTCTTATGTTTGCTTTAGAGGTGACAGTACAGAAGTTTGAAAAGGTATACGTACAATGCCTAGTAAATAGCCAAGATGATACTCAGACCTTTGCTTACCTCCTTCAAGACATGAATGTCTAACACTGTCTTTTTCTAACCCTATTTGAGAACACACACACACACTCACACACACACCCTATACTTTTTTTCCTCTTTAGTAGCACTGAGAATTGAACTCAGAACTTCCTACCACTGAGCCATCGCAGACCGTTCTTCCACGTTCTGTCTTGAGTCAGTGTCACTAAGCTGCCCAGGTTGGCCTTGAACTTCCTTTGTCCCCAGGCTAGCTTTGAACTTGCAGCCTACCTGCTACAGACCCTGAGTGGCCGGGGCTTCTCTGCCACCACAGCCAGCTGTCACTGCATCTGTAACTGGTTCTTTTGCCCCACTCTTTCTCTCTTCTAATAGCTATTGTACACATATTATCCCACAGCACCTAGGAATTTGGGTTTGGTTTTCTTCTTTCCTCTCCTTGTCTAATTACATAGAAGTCAGACCGTTTGATACTTGTTCCACAGGCCCTGGAGCTCTAATTACCTCATTTTCAACGCTTTAATTCTTTTTTTTAGATTTATTTTGCAGTCTCTATTTTAGTGTTAAATCCATCCAGAGGCTTAGTTCTGTTTTAGAAACTGTCTTGGGCGGTGGCGGAGCACACTTTTAATCCCAGCACTCGGGAGGCAGGGGCAGGCAGGGCCTGGGTTGGAGGCCAGCCTGGTCTACAGAGCAAGTTCTAGGACAGCCAGGGCTACACAGAGAAACCCTGTCTCAGGGGAGGAAAAAAAAATCCCCCTTTAGTGCTCCTCCCTTCTGTGTTGTTTTTTCTTTTATAGTTCCCGTTTCTGCTGACATTTCCTAGACAGTTGTCTCCACAGGACTTCCTGCCCTAGCAACACTGTGGGTGTTCAAGTCCCTTCTATGAAGCAGCGTAATCTCTGCATGGAACCTGTATGCATCTCCATATACCTTACATTTAAATCGCTGCTTGCTACTTATGACAGCCAATGCATGTGAGCACTATGCAAACAGCTGTCGTACTGTTTTAAGGAATGAAGAAGAGGGAGACAAGGCTGTGTTCAGTACAGAAGATGCCTCTGATGAGTGACTGAACAGTTAACAGAATCTGTCGATGTGGAATCCATGAGTACGAAGGGCTGACTCTATTTACTTGCACTAAAAATAGATGGCTTTGTTGCACTTATACCTGCAATCCAGTTTTTGGGAGGCAGGAGGATTGCTGTAATCTTGAGAACAGCTTGGGCAAGGGATTCTATCAAAAAACAACCCCTCCACTAAGACAAAGCCAAACCAAACCCACAAGCCAAAGAGAGAGTACGTTCTTTTACATACACTAATTCCAACCTTTTGGTCATCTTAGGGGTGTTCTTAATAGTTTTTCTTGAGGATGCTTCACAATTTTCTGTTTTGTTGTCCATCAGACAATTCTGGGTTATATCCTAGACAATGTGAGACCCCAGGCTCCTGAGTTTTGGCTAGCAAGTCATTAACTTGGCTAACCTCAAACTGCAAGCCCTGGCTGGGGCGGAGGGAAGTGGGGGCTTCTCCAGTCGGTCAGGGATTTGGGCAGAGGCCACACCGCACCTGGGGGCCCCTTCTCTAGTTGTCACCTCTTTATCTATGCCTCCTTCTGCTTTCCCAAGCTGTGCTCTCCAGACTTCTGTTCTCTGGTTTTCAAGCTAGAGAGGCCAGAGATGTCCAGGAGAATTTCAGTTGCCCACAGTCTACAGACAAGGGCTTGCACTCAGGCTAAAACAGTCAAACAAAACAAGCACCATGTCCCTTTTAAAGTTTTACTCTCTAGTCACTGCCCACTAGTGGTTATTCTCTGGTGCCTTTAGGTGTTCGTCTTTATTATATTTTCATTCATAATTTCTATTGTCTAATCAACAGGAAGTTGATCTGACAGGAACCACTCAGCAACACCAGTATCAGCTGCCAAGAGGGGTTGATGTGCACAAACAGAGTCATCTAGATAGTATTAAATATATAACATATGCAACAAAGCCAGACAGGAGAGATAACATAGCATTAAAATGCTACAAGCTAAAAGGCAGATGGGCAAGCAGTAACTAACTTAGCAGACCTGAAAACACTGAATTTGAAGCCAAGTTGAGAGGCAATCTGAGACATCTCTCAAGAATCCCCAGAAGTTCAGGAACTGGTGGCTCTAGGTACTTTGTGGGAACACGGATCTCTGTGTGTGTGTGTACACAGTCATGTACACACATGTGTAAGCAGAGGCCAGAGGTCAATGTTGATTGTCTTCCTTAGTCACTCTCCATCCTACTCACTGTTTCAGAGACAGGGCCTCTCACTGAGCTATTGATTAGGCTAGCCTCGCTAGCCAGTGACCTAAGGATCTGCCTCTGTTTTCTCCCCCAGCTCTGGGCTTGCAGACTCATGAGTTGTGTGTGGCTTTTTACGTGGATCGTAGGGATCTAGACTTTGGTTCTCTTGTTTGCACAAGTACTTCATTTACTGAACTCCCTCCCTCCCTCCCGGTACTTTTTGAAATGGCAACCCAGTTGGATTAACAACAGAAGGATGGCTCAAAACCAGTCATACAGTCTTATCCCTAGATCTGTGCTCAGTCTCCTGTCCTGAAACACACTAGCATCTTCTTCTCTGAAGCAGAAAACATCAGGCACAATTGAAGACAAAGGTCCTGCGCTAGCACCAAGACATCTTGCATACCAAGTACTGAGACTCCAGTCTTCTCTCCCACTCCATTTCCCCCAATCAAGCAATGGCACGTACTTTACAGGATGACAGGAGGATTCCTGACAAGCTAAGAACAAAGACCTATATAGAAAGACATTAGTTCAGTGGTTCTCAACCTTCCTATTAGTTCCTCATGTTGTGGTGACCCCTAGCTATAAAATTATTTTCCTTGCTTTTTTATAATTGTAATTTTGAATTGTAATGTAAATGTCTGATATGCAGATGGTCTTAGGTGACCCCTGTGAAAGGGTTGTTTGGCCCCCCAAAAAGGGTCATGCCCACAGGTTGAGAACTGCTGCATTAGTCCATTAGTTGTTCTTTAACTAAAGAACCCAGCTAAATCATCCTATAGCAAACCTCACAATTGAGAATCCCATTTATACATTCAGCACTTCCTACACAAATGACATACCAAGACTAAAACAAGACCCAAAAAAAAAAAAAAAGGTCTGCACCCCTTTAATCTCAGCACTCAGGAGGTAGAAACAGATGGATCTCTATGAATTCAAGGCCAGCCTGGTCTACAGAGCAAGTTCCAGGGCTACACAGAGAAACCCTGTCTTGAAAAACAAAACAAAGCTACATGGTGGTGGCACATGCACTTGGGAGGCAGAGGCAGGTGAATCTCTGTGAGTTCGAGGCCAGGGTTCCAACACGAGTTCCAGAACAGCCAGAGTTACAACAGAGAAACCGTGTCTCAAAACACCAAACAAAACCCAGAATAGCAACAGCACAACAGCAACAGCAGTGGGTTAACACAGGTAAGAAAAATATAAACACATGGGACAGCAGGAAACCAGCCAGAGAGAAAAAGTTTTGACAAATGGAGCAACTATCAATGTCAAGGAAGACAAAATAGAAATAAGAGACAGGAGGGTGGGGGGAGGGAGTCAGCTGTCTCTAAGATTTCTCTGTAAGTCTGGAAGTTAGTACAGCAAAACAGGGACTTCAGTTTTCTCAATGAAAAGCTTTCCAGCCTAAAACGTCATCTGTAAAGAATAATGCAGGCACTTTCTGACTTACAAAGCCTCCCTCGTGTTTTCTGCGGAGGTGACGGTGCTCTGATACCATCAGAAGGGGACATGAGGATCTCAACACAAGAGAGATTACGGGAACCTAAGGAATGTGGAGAAACAGAGTAATCGCCCAGATTGCAGTGGACTAGGGGGGCAGGGCGAGAGGAGGGGTTAGTTCCAGGGGAGAATCCTTCCAACCTCAAAGCTGTCCAAGGTGTGATTGGTAGCCAGTGATAGATCTGACATGCCTGATCATCTTGAGAAGGGACTTAGGTAATTTAGATGGCTTACCTATGAGGCAGCAATTCAGCTAGGCCTAAAGCTACCACGTAACTGAGAAAATTAAGATCATCAGCTGAATATAAAATATTAGCACTGGCAACATCTAGACACCACGTCAGCTTTCTGACTAGAAAAAAGGGAAAGCGAATTTATACAACACTTGTTAGCAAAGGCACAGGTCTGAGAAACATGTTCACTCATTGCATGATCCTCACTTGCTCACACCCCATTTCTCAAAGCCCCGTATTATCTTCCCGGACACACGCAAAGCCAAGGACATTTATAAGAGGAGACAGTCATACCATCGGATATAGGTAGCTGTCCGTCTCCTGGTGGGCTACTCCTTTCAGTGTTAGTTCTTAGCATTTAGTCCAGGTAAGGAGCTGATTTGGTCATTTTTCCATGAACAAACTCCTGAGTCCCTGTTATGTGCTAGTCACTGTGTTTGGTTCACAGATAACTCAGATTCTGGCCCTTAAGGAAGTTACTAGTTTAGCAAGAGACACATACAAAAATAACAATAGAAATACAAGAATATCAACATATTGACTACTGGGTTTTCAAAACAAGTTCAGAGACAGGTCTAAACTGACTCTCCTCTCTCTTTCTCTCTCTCTCTCTCTCTTTCTGTTTTTCTAGACAGGGTCTCCCTGTATAGTCCTGGCTGCCCTGGAACTTGCTCTGTAGACCAGGCTGGGCCTGCCTGTCCCTACCTTCTGAGTGCTGGGATTAAATGAACACCTGGCTCTGGTTCTCAGTTTTAAGCAAGGGGCAGATTTGTAAGGCTGCTTGTTGCCTTTTCTCATTATAAAAAGGCGTTTGGAACGGCAGGAACATATATGAGCAGGAGATCTACCAGGAGATAACCAATCTCTTACATTAAAAAACAAAATAAAACTCAGCGAGTGAAGAACCAGAGCGGCACTGCCATGGTGTGTGCAGTGTCATCGCCGGGCCGCACAAATGTCAAGTTCCATTTGCGTTTGGAGGACCGCCCTTGACCGAACCGGCCTACGGGAGTAGCCAAGGAATTCGCCACATCTACCTAACCCTGAAACACGAGACTAGAAAGATTGCCCCTGCCAATTTTCATGAAAGTTGTCAGGACCAAATCAAATAACACAGAAAAATCTTTTGAGAACGTATCCTGAGCCTCATTTAACTAAGCAGCTTTGCAAACTGTTCATTTCCGAGCGTTAACGGGTAAAGTGGGGTAATTCCACCTGTTACAGGGATCGTGAAGCCTGAAGGACCATGTCTGACACACAGCTATCAGGTCTATTGTGTATGACAGGATCTTGGTTTCTGGAATATCGACTGATTAGTTACAGTCAAAGAACACTCTTCGAGGACATGAGCAGGCAAGGTCCTGCTAAGACAGACCCATAAGAAGAATAAGCAAAAACAGATTTAAAAACAACCACACTGCTAAGCGAACACATCAATTTTAGAGCCAATACCTGCCAGCTGAAGATTTCCCAGGGAGCTCATGGAGGAATTCAAGAACATGCTTGACTTTCTCACCGGTATTCCTGTGTACCAGGTACCTTCATAAGCACACGCACCAGAGGATGTGTGAGAGAGTGTGCGTGCATGCACAAGGAGAAACATTAGGACCCACTAAGGAAAAATAAATCTCTCACACATGAAAATGAAGGACCTGCAGAGACAGCACATCGCCGAGCGAAGCTGATGCCGTGGGATACACAAGCCAATAATTTATGTTAGGGCTCCACAAAATACTAGGCACTAGGAAAGAAACCAAAGTTAGTCAAATTACATCAATGAAAAGGTATGAGGAGCGGGGCTGCCCCGGCTGGGATGTACTTTCTTGCTATAAGCAGCGATGCCTGGGATTCAGGTGACTAAGTAAGCATCGCAACAGTGGAAGCAGAGCTGGCTCTGATGGCTGCTGCAGAGCCACAGCCTTGGGGATCAGTGAAACCGTGCCCGGTGCCACACATGCAATCTTGTGGGTTTCTGCTTTTTTTGGGGTGGGGGTGGGGGGGTGATAAGTTCAGATCATTTCTAAACTAGCAATTTGTCTGTCTAGATTTTGTTAAGGCTGTTATGGTTACGATAAAATATGATCTTTCATATTAAATCACTTCTGACCTTGGTAAAATATTGCTTTATATTAACTGGCTCTTGGGACCCTTTAATTTTATGAAACATGCACTTTAGTTTTTAAGAGTATGAAAGCAAAACTGGATATTCCTGGTCTACTACATCATGTTAACAAGCTAGCATAGATCTGGAAACACAGGGGAAAAAAAACATAGCAAATCTCCACTGACTCAGTTTCAAACAGGAAAGGGTGCTGACAATTAAAAACAAAATACGGCCAGTACTTCAAATCCATGCACAAGGGACCGGGCCTCTGCTTCCTGGACTCACGGCTCACTGCCCAAGGTCATTCCAGGGGAGAAAGTCACAGAAGTGAAGGACCGTAGAAATTCCAACACCCACTTTAGGGTGGAAGCCAGCACTTTTATGGATGTATGATGACAAGTATTTCTGGAATATGTGCTGAAAAGAACTAAAAACACGTAGGCTCGTGGATCAATGAGGGCACTCACAGTTCAGAATATGTCTTAGGCAGTGGCAGTGATGGGGCCACATCCTTCATTACAAACACATGACAGGCAGCACGTCACCTTTTACTTAACTTGTAACACCCAGGCAGTGGATGCGGCTGGGCACGACTGAAGGGCTCAAGGAGACCCAGGGCCATCACCAGGCACGAGGTGCCTGGCGTGTAGCAAGAGCTCCTGGAATGCTGAGATGTGTTGCAAAGTGAACGGACTATAGAGAAGGACTTGAAAATATGACACAACTGCCGACTCCGAGATGTGAGCACAGGCTCCGATGCTGAAGGATGGTAAAGACGCCAGCGGCTCTACCGATGACGTGACTCTCCAATGCACAGCATGGACGGTTACCCTGCAGACAGGCAGAACACCTGTCAGGAACACCACATGGTGTGAAAAAGAGAAGCTGGTTTTTAAAATGACTCTGTTCTGCTTTTTTATAGTCACCCAAACTGGAACGCCACTCTCAAAGTACTACTAAGCAGCAAATAAGGAGCTTGTGACAAAATATCAATAAATATACCACTTCCTTCACAAGAAAATGTCCTCTTATGAATGAAAACAAGTAGCACCTGGACTGAGCAGTGTTTACTGACATGGCTGATTTACATTTGGAATAAGTTCATATCCAGCGGCAGCCCAGGAAAAACATGAGCAGCTGTGTGTGGACTGCAGACGGCGTGCTGGCCTCAGACCGCACTGGCCGACTCAGAACCACTCCGTCCTCGACAGTGTGTGGTGACAACGACAGTTAGGCCCCGAGCTATCTAAAACTAAACACAGGGTAGCAGGAAGTGGCTACAGAGGGAATATTTATTATGACTACGTTCTAATGATTTATATGTTTTATTTGTATACTTCATTTAATATCTTATTGATGTATCTATTTCATATTTAAAATAATGTGTTGGCTGCATTACCATTCTGAACTGAGTTTCAGAGAGCTTCTATACTGCTATAAAGGCAACCGTGAGCATGAAAGCCACGGTGTGCATCCCTCAGACCTCCTATTACAGGGTGTGCAATTGGCTGATGGTCCCAGCTACTGACCTTGGATCCATACTGTGTTCCAGCACCCCAGCCAATGACTGTGTGGCAGAGATGCTAAATAAGGCTCATGGGACATGGGGTTCCTTCAAAGAACAGCTGAGCTTGAGGGCTTCCTGTGAACTGTGATGGATCTTTCTCAGAGCTGAGTCACAGTTCAAAACTTTTCCTGACCAATCCTCCCTCCTTCCTGCTCTCCTTCTATAGGATCCTCTATACATTAGGCTTTTCCATCTTTTCCCACTCTGCTCCAATAAACTGATTCTAATCTACTCCTGGAATCTGTTCCTTATTGGACCCAACAAACATAGTCAGTGTATGTGGTTACTCAGGAGGAAGAGAGCACCAAGAGAATTACCTACAGTGTGGCTGAGATGCATTTCACAGCATGATACAAAGAGCAAATTCAAAAGGCTCTGGGGCCTAACTTTCTACTTCTGCACCTGTGATAACATGCAGGGGATGGGGACTCAAGGCTCGAGGTAATATGTAGTGCGCTGGGAGGGAAGAGAAGGGCCTGTGCTAGCAGGTTTGTAGAGCTTCCTGGCACTATGAACTGTATGCTCTGAAAAATATTATAAGCAAGGCCAAAAGTGAAACAGAAAGGAGCCACACTGCCCTGGCACAGCACGAATACAGTCCTTGATGGATCCTCAAATGGCTCAAAAGGAGACAGTAACAAGAATCCAGAGACACTGCACAGAAACTTTTATGAAGGCGATGCAGTGGGGACATTTTAATCCTCCATGGATTCCCTGAGCTGGCATTACAGGCAGGTGTGAGCCCACTGCTGTGGGTGCCTGGAACCAAACTCAGGTCCTCTGCAAGAGCAGTGTGAATGCTTAACCACGGACTCTCTAGTCTCTGAAATATTTTTCTTTTCTCTCTTTAAAAAACTGATTTATTGACTGTATTTTATGTATCTAAGTGTTTGCCTGCATTGTGCGTATGAGCATTGCGTATGTGTATGGTGGTCACAGAGGCCAGAAGAGGTTGCTGAATCTCCTGGAACTGGGGCTAGAGATGGTTTGTGGGCTGCCATGCGGGTGCTGGGAACTGAACCCAGACCCTCTGCAGGAGCAGCAAGTGCTCTTAAGTTGTCTCTGCAGCTCCTGAGCTATTTATCATGAGAAGAACTTTTGTTACTCTGTCAATGCGCCGGACCTAGGCCAGTGCATTCACATGAGTACTTCCTGGCTTGTATATGCAAAAAAAACCAAAAACCAAAAACCAAAAAAAAACAAAACAAAAGCCAAAAACAGAAAAAACAAAACAAAACAAAACAAAAAAAACACAAACCAAAACCCTCTTTATATATTCTGTGTTTCAGTTTAAGGTTGGAGAAGAAGATAAGGTATAAAGTATAAGGACACTAGAATAATACATTTTGTTTAGAATGATTATACAAAAGATATGGATTAACCTTTAAAATAAACAAAAGGAAGTATATCATAATGGCTGCGTTTTAGGAAGGGGTGGAAAATAAAATGACAACATAATCATGATCTCTGGTTCTCACTAGATCTCACTAAAGTAAAACATCTTAGACTATTACTAAAAGCTCTACATCCTCTTAGACTCTTACACTGGTTACGAATGCTGCTCTTATGGAAATAAATAAAAAAGCCCCAATGGACGACAGAGTGCATTAGCGTCCATTTATCTCTCTTGGTATGAATGTAATGGGCATCTTAATAAGGAGATATAAACTAATGTCACTGATTAGAGAACGCATCCACTCACATCACTTCAAATCCCCCAGCGGGGTCCAATGGTCTTGTCTGAGTGGAATTACTATAAAGCAGATGATAAATTAGGGCAAGGGGCAGAGGGACACATAAATGTGCCTCGGAGACGAGGCAATTACATTCCAGGACGTCACAGGTTCCAGGTCAACTCACAAGACAGAGCAGTGAGTTCTAAGGCAGTACTGACAGCCTGGCTAAGCCCACTGCCCAGAACGGGCTGAGGCTAAGTTATTTTGATAGCTGGGCCACGGGCTTCCTTGGTTGTAATAACCTGAAAGTAACATTTACATGCTTTAGTCTCTTTTAATCTCCTAAATACCATGAAGTGATGTTTATCAGAGTTAAAGACACAGGCACATTCCGCTTGGATGATTTCATTCTCAGGGGAACTTGCCATTATGAGAGCTTATTAAAAGAAAGCAAAACTTCACAAGCCCTTCAGAAGAATCCTAAGTGACATTACAAACAAAATCCAAAAAAAAAATTGTTTTTGGCTTAGCTATACAAAGTAATTTCCTTCTGTGGTTAGCCTAGCGTTCAGAGTTCAGCCATCTTTGGATAGAGTGACCACCACAATTAGTGTGTGAACGGCACAGACGCAGGCTCTCCTACTCTCTTCTAATTAGCTTTGATTTCAGTGTTCAGCACAGGGGATTGACCTATAAGCAGTACATGCCCACAAATTCATTCACCACCAGGCTTTTGGGAAATCCAACACATTTGTAGGAATGTTGGAAAGAAAGACATCTGTCTAAAACCCAGTCTGCTCATCTGTGGAGAGCTTATTTTATTTCATATCCTTAAGATGCTCACAAATTCTGTTTCCAATATATCTTTCCATCATATAAAGGACAGAAATACTCCATACAGATTTGCTTCAGCCATTTCTTTAAAACTTCTTTTCCACCAAAAATTAGTCCAAGCCTATTCCATGGAAATACTATATGATGATTAGAACACATATACAATACCCCACTCTGAATACATATACGTTATTGTAACCATTAAAAGCAGAGATGCTTATTTGTGATGCTAAGATAAATGAAGAGCTCTACTTCAAAATTCCTTTTCTTATGGGATATATGACACTAAAATGCTACCTTTTGTTATGGCCAATGACAACAAGTACTCAGCTGACATAGTGCTGTGTATGTCCTTTTCATTGCAGTCACATAGAGAAGCACCTAACATATGACATACAGTTTAAAGGATCAGGATGATAATGCAAACTCTGTGCAGTCATGACTCCAGTCACAGGCAGGAGTTGCTGGGTCCCAGAGGGTCCCCAGAACCCCCTTTTGTACTAATTCTTTCCCTTTCATACTGGTAGTCTAGCCTCGACTTGATGTGTAGTTTTCATTCATTCGTTTCATTTCTGTTGACTCTTGTCTGGTTTTGACATGGACAGAATAACGCTGCAGAGATCTCTTATTGCTACCTCATGCACTTTAAAACTCAGCATTTGATAGCGGAATCTGGCCTAGTCATTGCCGTGGTTTCCCGGTGGCACAGTATTCCATATGTAAACACACTGTGATTAATGATGGACACATTGCTGGTAGATTTCGGCCTGTCTCCAGTCTTCGGCTAATGTGAATACTGCCGTTATAAACACTCTCATATACAGATGTTCAACTTCACAGGACAGCGCCAAATTATTGTTATTTTTCTTTTTGAGACAGAGTTTCATGTATCCCAGGTTGAACTAAAACTTGCTATGTTAGCCAAGGAGAAACCTGAACTTCTGATTCTCCTGCCTCCACTTCTTGAGTGATAGGTTACAGACATGCTCCAACATGCCAGGCTTACTCAGTGCGAGCAATGACATCCAGGTTTCATGTGCGCTAAGCTACATTTTCAGCCACCCTGGTTTTTTTTTTTTTTTTAAATGATCACTTTTCTATCCTATCACTTTTATTTAGAGAGTAACCTAGGGGCTGAAGAGACAGATGTGCTATCAGTTAAGAACACTGGCTGCTCACCCAGAAGACATGGGTTCAATTCTTAGCACCCACATGGCGGCTCACAACTGTCTGTAACTCTAGTTCCAGGGATCTGACACCCTCTTCTGGCCTCCACAGGGGACTGTATGCGTGTGGTATACAGGTATACATGCAGGCAAAACATTCATACACATTTAAAAAAAATCAAACAAACTAGAGTAACCTATTTAGTGTGTGTGTGTATGTGTGTGTGTGTCTTGTAAATCATGTATGTGCTCTAGAACCAGGCTGGGAGGCATGGCAGAACAGCATTGACAGAAGGAGATGAAGACAATCTCCTTGTTAGGCCTAATCCCAGGCTTAGAAAGACTGAGACTCATTGGTGTCACTATGAGGAAGAGGCACGTTGCATCAGCGAGTCAGTCAGATGCAATTCTGAGGCAAGGGCACATCAGAAACTTGAGGCCCCAGGCTGCCTTGCGGGACCATCAGCTGCAAAGCTGAACACTACAGGACAAAGAGAAAGCTTTAGAGCGGTTTGGAACAGGCACAACAGAGGTCATGAGCCCTGCTACATAAAAACAAGGAAGCAGAGGTCAGAGAGAAGCTCCTTATATGAAATTCAGTCAACTGACAGCAGCAGCCAGGAAATGAACAGATCCCCTTGTGTTTGTGTTCCCGACATATATACTGACCCCAAATCAACTCAGTCCAGGGAATAGTGCTCTGCTTCAGAAGACAGGGAGAAAAAAAAAACCAAAAAACTACCTTCTCAACTTCACTATGAACTAATTAATCCTAAAGAGCCAAGACAACCTCTTTAAAGCCGGTGTCTGCACATCTTGGCATATCTGTCCCCTGAAGCTGGAAGTCACACGGCAATGGGTGGATGCTGAAAGAACCCTTTGCTCTAGTCCCAAGTCACTACCAAGTATTTTTAAAAAAAAAAGTCAGTAGGCCTCAGTTTTAACCCAAAGAAATTATAGCTAATTTTACATATACTGTTACCACACATTCTGTTATCAAAGTGTACTCACGTCCAACCATTTCTGATTTAAGCTGGGTGTGATACACAGAGCCTGACTTGCCATGCCTCCTCCCTTACGCCCATTTCAGCTTCTGTTTTCATCTACATGAATGAGGCACTTTGCATTTCGTCATGAATTACAACTACTATAGCTTATTTATAGAGAACAGAAAGCATACTGCTAAAAATGTTCTAGGGGAGCCCTAGAAGCATTGTCAGAAAGTGTGAGCTGCTTCAGCAGGGCCGTAGCCTTCTGCCAGAGGTGGCTGTCACACTGTGGGCAACTCCAATGCTAAAGTGGGGGGCTGGGTGGGGAGGCCAGGAGGCCAGGAAGGGGGTACACATAGGCTGGCATAAGCCAGAGCCTCAGCAAGCCCCACATGTAAGTTATAAGGCAAATATATTAATTCAGCACAACATTTTGGGGATGCTAAATAGCCTGGATATAATCTTTTAAAAAGTATTATTTATTAAAATTGTATTGGTTATTAATAAAACATCAAATAAACACACGAAATACATGAACTTAACATTCACTATTAATCAAGAACTAGAAATAAAAATGGGGTTATTGCCTTAAAAATTTAATACTAATAATATAGAACACCATGAAAGGACAAAGAAATCAAACTTTGTAGGTTTATATTCTTTGATCCTGAGATCACTTGTTTACTTTTTATTACTCCCCCGCACCCGTGTGCACATGCTTTTAGTTCACAGGACAACCCGAGGGGGTGCTCCTCACATCTTTCTCCTCCCTCCCCCTTTTGTTTGAAACAAAGTCTCTTACTATCTTGGAACTTCACTGAGTAGGCTAGGCTAGCTAGCCAATGATCATCCAAGAATGTGTCCGTCTTTGCTTTGCAGCTTGTTAAGTGTGCACTATCTGTGCCCGGCATCTGTGTGGGCTTGGGACTCTCAACTCTGGTCTTCACACATGAGAGGCAAGTGCTTTACTGACTGAGCCAGTGTCTCATTTCTCCATCCCCCCAACCCCAATCCCACTAGAATTCTATAGTCTAAACTGGTCTTGAACTTAGGACTATCCTCCTGTCTTAGCCTCCCAAGTGCTGGCATTATAGGTGTGAACTACCACATCTAGCTCAGATACTGGTTCTAGCATATATGTCAATATTTCAGTGGAAGAATGAATATTGGAAATGACCTTACTGTCTACTAATAAGGAACTGTTAAATGAATTATGGCATATCCATACCAGAGAACAACCTTCATATAGCTCCACATACTGACAGAAACGGTATTCACAATGTAGCTAAGTGGAGAAAGCAGAAAGTACGACAGACTGCACAATCTAAAACTATTTAGAATTTTATCTATTTTAACTATGTACACCGTGCACCCGTGGTGCTGGACTGAGAAGATCAGGAGTTTCAGGCCAGTCTGATCTACACAGACATTAACCACGTCTTGATCTTTTAAAAGGCAAACACTGAATCAGACTGCCCGGGTCGAGCCCCAGTATCACGGCAGATACCAATTTTAAGCTGTTATTCTATGAGCTATAAGCTGTGTTTCCCACAAAGCACTGCTTTAATAACATCCTGCACTTTTCCTCGCCTTAAGTGGAGTCTTATGACTTAGTCCAGGCTTGTCCTGAAGTCTGTATTCTCCTGTCTCAGCGCCATGAATCCTGGGATTACACAGTACTATACCAGCTAAGTGCTTAACCATTCAGCTATGCTGCCTTTGTATTAGTTAACTTTAATCTAAAATATTTTGGCTGTTTACTAGTTAAATTTACATTAATAAGGATATATTTTTATTATTATCGGAAACTCAAGCTTATGAATTTTAAATGTTCTTTTCTAATGAGTACCAGAATTCACATACATCAATTTTTTTTTAAATTCATTTCTTCAAATATCTTATATCTAAACTATGCTGGTCAGTTTGATGCCAACTAAAATCAGACCAAATTCATTTTTCATATGGCTCATAATTAATTTCATAAGGCTCGATCAATCACAAAAAATAGAGTTAGGATTCCTATCTCTTTGAACCAAGCACTACTTCCTTTCAGTTGAGATGCATTCTTCGCATAGCTCCCTCCCAGCAGATGTCACTCTGGCGGTGCTTTGTAAGACTAGGGTAGAGGAGGAGAGATGTTACAGATGCTAGGCCTAGAAAGATGCTAAGCTTACACCTTAGCTCCCAAGCACAGAGAAGAAGCAAAGGTTGTTATGTAGTATGTCTCTTGCTGTCAGCTAGGGAGGAACTAGCAAGCACACCTAGTGGCAGTGACTGAGCACAGAGAGCTTTGTCTTCAGCGGTTCAGTTTATCCAATGTGTACAATGCCAACACTTGTAGGGCTTCTGCAATCGACAAAGGAGATGCCATGTGTGAGTAGGCTCTGTGACCTAAAATAAGCTATATGAAAATGAGTTACAGTTCTGTTTTTCTTATTGCAAAAGATGTTCCTGGTAGGATGGGTTTCTAGTTTCAGTTTAAAGTTGGAAAGGATGTTCAACGATGTAAGTTTTATCAATTTATCATTTTCTGTATTTGAAGAATGTGGTGATTACCACCAATATAATACTAAAAATGTCTAGTAAATTGCTTAGTAACTGATAATAGTTCTTTTAGAAGCATGCTATCCGATTGAAAATGATAAATTTATAAAACTCTGTGACAAAAATCTTAATTTAAATAACACACACACATGCGTGGAGACAGAGAAGAGGGGAGGGAAGGAGGGAGGAAGAAAAGAGTGAGAGTCAATTATCTTAAGTCAGAAATTAGAACCTGGCTTCCTAGCTTATTCTCGAAGTATTTATCAATACATAGAACAGGGCCAGGGAGCTCGCCTGGCCACAGTTAGGGTCTGGCAACTGTATGGCTTAGGAAACAACAGTAGCTAGCCCAAACCATCTTTCCTATCTCCCTATGGAGGTAGCCTCTGCTCCAGCCTGGCTGGTCTACATGTGCCCCAGGCTGTCCTTCCTCTGCCCCGGCCTCTTGCACTAGCCAGAGCTGCACCCTCTCCATCGCCCACGATGCTCAGATGCTCTCATCCTTGTACGTTCAGCTCGGATCGGAGCATCCCTTCTATGCCCGACAAGAAGGACGACGACAATAACAGTAAGCAGCAGCTGTTGTTTATTAAGGCTCCTTTTGTGGACAAGCCCCGATCTGCGTATCTCAACCATCCAGGGGGAAAAGCCAAAGATCCAGAAGTAACCCAGGAATAGTGCAGTTAGAGAGAATTTAAAATTTTATGTTTTATCTTATTTTGCAATTTTCCAAAATTTGACAATGGGCGTGTATTAAGTTTGGAATTTGCGTGCACATAAGCGTGGCACTAGCGACTGGACCCAGGACCTCACATATCAAGGTGAGCATTTGCCCACCCGACTATATACTTAGGCCCAGAATTTTTATTTTAAAGGAAAAAGATACAGGACAATGTTATCTTAAGGATAGACATAGATTAGTGGAAAAAAATTCAGAGATTAGAAGTAAATTCACACATACATAGTAAGTTATTTGACAAGAGTGCCAAGACAATTTAGAGACTATGGAGCCATCTCTCCACACCTGTGTCTGGGAGAGGTGGATGTCCATGTGTGAGAGAATAAAGCTAGAGCCCTTCTCTGTACCACACACAGCCATGATTCACGTGGACCACAGACCTGGAGACAGAAGGCAAAGATACACAAAAGGAAGCCAAAAAGTAGATCTACGTGACCTTGCCTAAGCCTTATACAGAGAGCATAGCAAGATGAGAAAAACGGATAAAATGAACATGATCAAGATCAATGAACAAGATCAAGAAAGTGAACAAAAAGCCTGCAGAATAAGAGAAAATACATTTATTGATTATTATATAAATTATATTTATTATGTAAATAAACCAAATGATTATTAATCATTTATCTTAAAGGGGACTTTTATCTAAAATATACAAAGTTCTCTTCCAATTTGATAATAAAGACAAATAACCTAATTTAAAAATGGGCAAAAGTCTGCATAGGAAAGTCTCCAAAGAAGATATAGGAACAATGGGTATGTACTTGAAACGATGCCCGACACCTTAGCCAGTAGAAAAACTCAAATCAAAACCACATTGTGATAACCGTGTCAGTGGGATGGCTGCACTCAGTAAGGCAGAAAATAACAAGTGCTGGCAGACACGCAAAGAACTGGAGCCCTCGTGCAGTGTTGGCAGGAACGTAAAATGGTGTAGCCATCAAAAAATGTCTGACAATTATTCAAAACATTCAACACAGTGAGATATAACTCGGCGGGTGAATGCTTGCTTAGCATGCTTGATCCTGAGCACAGGATTAAAAAAAAGAGAAGACAAAAAGAAAAAGATCAAACACAATTATACAGCTCAGCGATTTTAGTGCTGGGTGTATACTTGAGAATAACAAAAATATGTACCACAAAACCTTGTGGATGTTCACAGCAGCAATATTATAACAAACGAAAGGCGAAACCACCCTGTGCTTCCCCTTGTATGTTTTCTAATAGTCCAAATGATTGTCAATACAAACAATGTCTAATAGATGGTTCCCACACGGGCAAACTATGCTAGTAAAAGAATCAAATCACAGAAGACCCCAACTGTTATGATCCCATCATGAAGTGATGTCCAGACGAGTCGAATCCACAGGAACAGGAGAAGACCGCTAGCATCTAGGGATGGAGGGCTTTGGGAAATGGGTATAGGGTTTCCTCTGCAGGACAACGACAAGGTCCTTAAAGTAACTATGCTTAAAGGAACATAGTTGCCAAATATTAAAAGACAGTGAGGGTGGGGAGATGGCAAGCATGAGGCCCTGAGTTAGGCTTGTTAGCACCCATGTAAAAGCTGGATATTGCTGTGTGCCTGTAATCTCAGTGTCTAAGAAAACGGAGAGACAGAGCATCCTGAGGTCTTGCTGACCCGCCAGTCTAAAACAAATGGTGAGTTGTTCCAGGATCACTGAGAGACTTTGTCTCAAAAAATATGGGGAGATACCGGGCAGTGGTGGCACACACCTTTAATCTCAGCACTTGGGAGGCAGAGGCAGGGGGATCTCTGTGAGTTGAGGCCAGCGTGGTCTACAGAGTGAGTTCCAGGACAGCCATAGTTACAACAGAGAAACTCTGCCTTGAAAAACCAAAAAAAAAGGGGGGGGGAGCATTAAAGGAAAACACCCAACTTTGACTTCTGGCCTCCAGATGTGTATGAATGGGTGGGTACATCAACACACATGTGTGCGTACACCAGGCTACTGCATTTTATATTTTAAGTGTGCGAGTGGTAAGGCATGTCAATTACATCTTAGTAAAGTCTTTTTAAGAATTTTAAATATGAGCTTTCACCAGATTATTGCCAAATTTTTGTTGGCAGCATGGGGTGACATTTAGACTATATCCTTGGAGGCCTGGGGCTGCGGCTCATGGTGGTGTGCTCTAGGAGCTTGTGCGAGGCCTGATGTTTAATCCCCAGTACTAGTGAAGACAAAAACAATCTTTGGAATATGTATTCCTGATTCCCTTAAGACTCAAGATAAAATGGATTTTCTCTCCGTGTCTTACGTATCAAACTATATGTTGGGGAAGCATGCAAGGATTTAAGCTGCTGATGGGCAGGCATTGATCCCGTCTAAACAGCCATGTACTTTGGACACCAGGGAGTGTTAGAGAATGATCATGTCCTGAACAGGACAGGGCTTGTTTAAAAGGAGAAGATATTTTCACTTTCCATGAAGTCTTAAAATAATTTGCAGGGACAGAAGGGACAGAGGTCACGGAGACCCTGGGTTTTAGTACATGTTCTGCTGTAGTGAGCACCAGTCCTCAGGTTATAATTGTTGTTTTACTTAACTCGGCATATATATATATCTATGTATATGCTATATATACGTGCATATATGTGTACATATACATATATGCTAATATTTGCCACATTGGAAATTAGAATTAAAATAAAATTTATTAATTCATTAAAAAGAACAACAGAGAGGCTAGAAAGATGACTCAGTAGTCAACGACATTTGCTGCTCTTATAGAGGACCCGGGTTCGGTTCCCAGCGCCCATATCAGGTAGCTCACACATGTCTGTAACTCAGCTCTGCGGGATCTGATGCTTTTCTGGTCTCCGCATGCACATGGCATACACACACATGAAAATAAGTTTTAAAGAAACAACAGAATCTATTACTTGTCAGTATGAATTAAAGTTTATGCTGACAATTACATTAAAACAAGCATGTTTTCTAAAGCTGATGCATGCCATTTTTAAATTTCTGCAGGCCTCCTTTGCGGAGTCTAGGTTAACACAGCAAATTCTGATTTTTTTTCTGTTGTAATCATTTTGTTTCCATGTGTCGCTTTGTAAGAAAACTCAGTCTTACCCAGATCTACAGTTAGAAAATAAAGGTGTATTTAATGGCCTTTTCAAATAACTGAGGATGTTTTTCTTTGATACAACTCCCAAACTTGTCAAGCAATAGTAGCAATGCAACATCCAAAGTTTTACCAAAAACTTTTCACACTCAAAGACATTACAGTTCTTTAATTGGTCTTTCTTGCTGTTGAAGTGATCCTGACCTATGCATGACTTCATAGTACCAAGTATTGGCCATTTAAAAAATTTAGCTTACAGGCTGGAGAGACAGCTCAAGAGCACTGACTGTTCTGGAGGTCCTGAGTTCAATCCCCAGCAACCACATGGTGGCTCACAAGCCATCTCTAATGGGGTCTGATGACCTCTTCTGGCACGCAGGTGCACATGCAGACAGAGCACTCATACATTAAATAAATAAATTTTAGCTTACAATAATATATATTTGTCATATATATAATATGACAAAACAAAACAAACACACTTGTAAGGACTAGGAAGCTGTCAATCTTGGTGGCAAATGCAGGTTTTTTTGTTGTTACTGTTGTCGGAGACAGGGTTTTGCTCTCTAGCCCTGGCTGGCCTGGAACTCACTATCTACTCTTAGAGGCTGGCAATCCTCTTGCCTTTGCCTCCTGAGTGCTGGAATCACAAATGTGTGCCACCATGCCTGGCTCTGCAAGTGTTCCAAAATATTAACTTTTATTCAAAATCTAGAAATTTACCATCAATTCATTTCCTTTAAGTAGCAGCCCCACTTCATTCATTTTTGAGAAAATGTTTTCCAAATACCTAAGTCTGAGTGACTATTCTCTGATGCCAAGAGGCTGCTGTGCGAGAAAGCAGCCACTGCAGCCAGCAGCTCAAGTGTATGAGTGCTTCTCGTGACGCTCAGGTTGCACAGGAGTGCTCCATGCAGGGTCCCTTCTCATCACACAGACTATTAGAAAGATGTGTGCTCCTGCCTCAGCCTCCCTTGTGTTAGAGCACAGGCATGAGCTGCAATGCAGGACTTAAGCCCGAGTCTGACAGGCCCGTTTCTACAGCATCACCCTGCTGACCAACAGTGAAGACTATCTCCTACTGAGGGGGCTGGCTCTGGACAGACATTAGTAGCTGCTGCTGACAACAAATATCTTGCTCGACTGAATTACTCTCAATCCCTGGTCCAGCACACATAGTCCTTCAGACTGCAGTGGCACGCAGAGGGCAAGCAGGTTGGCTAGGCTCTCTGCTCTTCTCATGATACTTAGGGTCGTGCTTGAAAGCCTGTTTTCCAAAGCCTGTGCTTTCAAAATGTGGGCTGGACTGATCCCAAGCCCTGAAGTAACAAATATTACTAAGTTCTGTCATTTCCTCCACCAGAAAAGTGATTTTACTACTACTTCTGGTTGTGATGAAAGGTCCTATTGACTATTCAAATCCTCAACCAAGTTATGGATGCGGTATTAAATGACTTCACTCCCTTTTCTCTGGCGCTTTAACACATGCCAGTGCTTTCATCCACCTCCACTAACGTGCCTTGTAAATCATGGCGGTGGGGCTGCCTTAATGACACGGCTTGTTCACATCTCTAGAGATGGGGTATAAATGAGATCGACTGAAAAGACAAATTCCTCTTTGACAGCATGCATCAGTGTGCACAGATAATCCTCCAGAAGCTGCACACATCTTACTGCTGCAAGGCGGCTTACGAACCATAATTATTAACAACTATCACAAATCGGACCATGGAAAAGCGATGCTAGTAAAGTCAAAACAAAACAAAAACTTTCCCAAAGCTTCTTGGGGTCACAAATTTGCTAAAAGTTTCTTTTATGTGCGTAAAAGTGGCGTCCTGAAGAAGCTTTCCAATCTACGGAAGTCTGTTTGGAAGAAACAGAAAAGGACACCAGAGAGCAAGCTACTTGTTTCCTATGCATAGAGCAGATAAGCTATTGCTGTCCCCCAAAAGATACAGAGTTGGACGCATAGTTACTACACGCAGGCTACTTCTGCAGATGAGAGCCTTAGTTGGGCATATTGTGGCCTTGGCTCGGTTAAGAAGTCAGAGGTACTTGGAAGGGCTCCTAGGTGCCCCATGTGTGAGCCAACGCAGAGAGCACTGACTTCTGCACACAGGCAGCCTCCACTTGGCCTTCCAGCTGGGCTACTCTCAGCATCTCTTTCTACCACATTTTCCATTTCTGTTGGGAACATGACGTGTATGTGCATGCATTTCTGAGTTTGGAACTGAGATATATTTATGAAGAGATCCAGGCACTGCAGCAGGGCAGGCTGTACTTGGAAGCTCCCAAATCCAGTGCCTATACGCAGAGAGCAAGATACAGCACACAGGGCAGGGGAGAGGAACCTCTGAACCCAGACTGAAAATGAGTTCTTCTAAACAATGCTACCTTTACTCGTAGACAAACAGTGTGCTCTTTCTGCCACGGCTGAGCTCCCTGGACACGCTGTCAAATTCACTTACTTACTAATTTACTTCGTTTTCCTTAGTGCAGCGTTAGTCTGGGCATTCTATGACCAGCCTGGTCAGTCAATGACACAGCTGTGACAGAGGTGTGTGAGCTAGACAGCCTGGACACTGAAGTCCTGCTTCTTTGACAGAAATACGTATCTGCCAAAAATGGAGGGAGGAAAAGCATCCAATGTGGGAAGAAGGGTGCAGGGGAAGGTGAGTCTCGGGCAAAGCCTGAGTGTGTGGCCGCCCACCCTGGCTACCATGACGGGGAGGGTGGCAGTGGTGTGATCCGAGCTCGTGGAGCCTGGGTTAGGAAACAAGAGGTTAATGCAGCGTGGCAAACTAGAAATATGATCTGGTTTCTGAAAAGGATAACAATCTTCATAAAAGCCACATTTCAAAAAACCCCACCCCTGAGGTTGTCTGAGGGGAAGAGAAGCAAAGATAACACCATATGGAAGAATAATTCTGGGTCTGATCGGCATTTAAGATTCATATGGAGAAAAGACAACCGAGGCTCATAAAAGCAAAGTATCACAAGCCTCATTATTCTATAAAACTGGAAGGTCTGAGGATCCAGCTGACAGTGTCTTAAGGAACAGCAACCGTGGCTACTCTACCACGTGATACTGCAGCTGGATGGATGTCCAAAGGAAAGGAGAGCGCCGAGGCAGGCCTTCCTCTGCAGCTGAAACATTCACTGAACGTCCGTCTCTTGAAGTAGAGCCAACAGACTAAAGAAACGCCATGGACTGCTTTCAGGAAAACACAAACCCAGGCATCTGACACTCTTCCTACGGTCCGTGGAAAAACACTGTTCCGGTGAGACACTAACTGATGGGATGCTGAAAGAGCCACAAGAACCCAAGATGGGTTGGAAGGAACATGTGCTTGGTCTTTTCCTTCGGGACCCTGGATAATGAGGTGAGGAGACCATTATGAACTTGCCAAAAGCACTAAACTTTTATTCCATAAACAATAATGCAAAATAAGTCCCCAGAAGTGGTCTAAGAGAAGAAAGCTATTATCCATCAAGTTGTGGCGCCAAGGGATTATTCAGACCACACACTCAAACCCAATCTACCAGGAAGAACTCAGAAAGGATGGTTGGAGTCAGAAATGGATTCCAACGCACGCCCATTGCTTCTCCAAATTTATTTTAATGTCACGGGCTGAGACTACAGCTAACAAACTGCACTGCCCACGTAACTGGCTATAGCAAAGGGTTGGCTGCAGTAGTTAATTATGGAGGAAGAGGGTCAACAATCGAGTGAGTAGGAGAAGTGAGAAAGGTCACTTACTTGTGCTATGTTCTTGTTCAGAAGGTAGACACCATAATCAAACTGCAGCTTCTCCCCTCCCTTTGGATACAGTGGAAACCTAAGAAAGGTAAACGAAGATTAGACATCCTCAAGAACAGAGTGAAATGACCTCCACATTGCTGACAGAGGCAGAAGTTTCTTAGACACAGCACAAACATCTCACGATTGGACTTGACCTCAGGCTTGGATGCGGTCGCCGCAATCTTACTAACATCTGTGTGAGAGACAACAGCTGCCGTCTTCCCACAGAGGGACTGGTCGCACAGGGACTCATACATCAGTGACCCACAACTCAAAGAAGCTGAGTCACTGCTTCCTGGTTAAGGGTCAGAATCTTGCCAGTCTATGACAAAGATCCTCCAGATATTCTTTCTAATACCTTGGACTTGACATTTCAACTTCCAGAACTAAACGGGAAAGAAAGATTAAGGGGAAAAGTCAGACTTAAAAGCAATATATAGAGCTAGAGAGATGGCTCAGTGGTTAAGAGCACTGGCTGCTCTTCCAGGGGCCCTGAGTTCAGTTCACAGCACCCACATGGTGGCTCACAATCATCCATAATGGGATCTGATAGGCCCTCTTCTGTCATGTAGACATACTTTCAAGCAGAACAATCATACATAAATAAATAAAAATAATTTTCAAAAGACAATATGACTGTTTTTTCTTAAGATGGCCAGTCAAAACTAATGCCAAATGAGTCTAAATTCATCTAAAATTCATCCGTTTTGCAAGGACAGCTATTTGGATGCAATGTTTGCATGGCAATGTATTTGTGCCTCAAAGCCCTCCCTCAGGAATGAGCTTACATCGTGACTTGCCTTACCAAGGCAACAAGGCATGAGCTCTGGATCTCCTTAGATGAGGTGGCATTTTAGGGAATATGTATCTCTTGGAAGCCACCTCCCCCCGCCCCCCCGTGCCGTGTCCCCCCACTCCGCCTTCCCCAGCTCTCAAGATCAAGCATGAGTGAAATCACCTGAAACAGTTTTCTCTACAAAAAGACCAGTCACCAGCACTTCCTGCTGTGTTTTCTCAATGACAGCCATGCTAACTGGAAGGAGGTGAAGTCTCAGCATGGTTTGAATTTGTATTACCCTGATGGCCAAGGGTGTTAGGCATTGTTTTAAATGTGCTATTTGTAAGTCATCTTTTGAGACTACCTATTTATTAGCCTATTTTTCTAGATTGCTGGTAGGAATGCAAAATGCCCTAGCCACTATGGAATCGAGTACAGAGGGTCTCAAAAACCTAAATATGAAAGGACCGCTGTGGGTATATGCCTGACCAACTGTAAGTCAGCGCAGCACAGAATTGCCTGCATACCCACATCTACAGCAAGTCTGCGCAGCACAGAACTGCCTGCATACCCACATCTACAGCAGCACTACCCACAACAATCAAACAAGCGTCGCAGCCTAGGTGTCTGTCAACAGACAGACGGATAAAGGCAATGTGGTGTATGCACACAGTGAAACTTCATTTGGCCGTAAAGAACAACGAAATTATGCTACTTGCAGGATGACTAGGACTGGAAAATTACTATATTAAATGAAGCCCAACATGATGTACAATGAATAAACATCAATTAAAAAAAAATCAACCACAACTTAGGGTCATGAAGCAAATGACACCTTGCTGGGTGCAATGTGCGTTACTCTCAAGAATAAGAATAACATAACCGCAGAGAGATGAATGGTGTGAAATGATTACTAACTATTCATTTTAATTGTCCTAACTGCCTGAAGATAGAAAGGCATTCTACTAAGGCAAGCCTGGAGGGGGCAGTGCTTTCAAGTAAAATAAAAGGGTAAAGTACAACTTCGGGGCTGGAGAGATGGCACAGGGCACTCGCTGGCTGCTCTTCCAGAGGTCCTGAGCTCAATGCCCAGCACTCACATGGTGGCTCACAGCCAACTATGATGGCATCAGATGTGTCTTCTGGCATGCAGGTGCACATGCAGATGGAGCACTCACATAAATAAATAAATCTTTAACAAATGAAGAAGAAAGTACAACTTAAAAACTTTCTACTAAATTCTCTAGAGCTGTGGGCTTCATAATATCCAAAAGGTAAATCTGATGTGCTGTAAATGATAGGCACTGGGGAGTGAGCAAGGTGGTGAACTAAAAGTTTATTAAAGGAAACCAAACGCTTTAGTTACCCATGGACAACACGGGCTTTGTATTTAAATGGGAGAGTAAAACAAACTAGGACATGTTTGTATCCCCAGTGGAGAGGAACAGAAGTGACAGCAAAGGCAGGACAGCAATGTAGCACCAGTTTCCTGCCTTCCTTCCTCCAAGGTGCCAGGGAGCCATTCACACTCACACAGGCTGGGGGCAGGGAAACTACCTACCTATAGACATAACAATGAGGCTCTTGGAGGAATCTGCTCCAGTCCAGAAGCTCTGCCCACTGTAGTGATTCTATAGGCCACCACACTGAGATTCTCAACAGTTCTCCCAACCCAAAGCTATCTCCACTTTCAAGTTATAAATCCAGAAACTCCATATACCAGAGGAGTAAACTGAGATCAGCCCGTGCTGAAAAGCAAACCTCTACATTTGTGAAAACTGGATCTCACAGTATTTGACTTTATTATGACTGCACTGGGACCTCGTGGAAAGAGCCACAAGGTATATGTGTAACATTAAAATGAAACCAGAGAGTGATTAGAGCCAAAGGGTGGAACAGGGCAACGCTAAGAACAGACCAGGAGTCAGGACAGAGTTCACATTTCACTCTCCTTCCACATTCTTAATGGGTCACTTCAAGTTGAACACTTTGTTTATAACTTTCACATTCATCTCCTCTTGCAGAGGTACATGGGTTTACAGACCTCCAAAGCAACCATGAAAGGTGGAATCCACTGCGAAGAGTAAAGCCTACCACCATCAGATGTAAGATATGAGTCAAAGGCATTTGATTTCAGTTATATTTGTAAATCACGGACAGCTTAGATAAGAACGCAGCCATTCAAATACAACCAGAAAAACATCCTTAAAGCACAAAAGGATTTACTATAGGAGAGAATCACAGCCAGAGTGGGGGTGCATGCCTGTGAGCCCCAGTGCCTAGGACTGCAAGTTCAAGGTCAGCATAGGCTATATAGCAAGATTTGTTTCAAAAAACCAACCAAACAAAAAAACAGGAAGAAAAGGATACCATTAAATAACTCTATGGTGAAACACATATTTACTACTAATATACTCAGTACAAAGTATTATTATCACACATTACTAAATGGTCAACATTAAGTTATTTTCTAACTTAAAACACATCTCCAGGTTCCATTAGGATCGCGCCCACTGTACACAGTGAACATCACAGAAGCAGAAAGCAATGGACACGTGTGGGAGAAGCCCATCTGAGGTCACCGACACTGCGGCCCGTAGGGGAGAAGGTGGCCTTCAGTGCAGGAGCCTACCTTTGTCTCCTATGCTTGGTCCCAATACTTTGAAGATCAAACCAGCCTAGCCCAGCCTGTAACACTTCCTTTTTCCAGGCCCCCATCGCTTGTAATTTTGCACATACTGTGTGATTATTTGGTTAATCCATGTCTCTTTTAGTAGACAGCTCAGCACATTAATGTCTCCCTTAGCACAAGGCTGACTCTCACAGGATAGACAGTGGTTCTTTTGTGATTTTTTGTTTTTTCAGACAAGGCTGAGCAACTGATCTAAAACTTACTATGTAGCTCAGGCTGGCCTCAAAATCACGGCACTCCTCCTGACTTCAGCCTCCTGAGTATTACAGGCGTGAGCCATACTGTGCCCAGCTTAGAAACAGGTTTGATTTTGTTCTTCTTTTGCCTTTACTAACAGACACTCAACAAATATTTTTTGAGTTAAAAAAACAGATCTTGCGTAAAAAGATTTGGAGCTCATTACAAGAGCCATTTCAATATGAGGGCAGATTTGTGACAGGACTCCCCAAATGCTAATGCAACCCCAGCGGGATTAGCAGAGAGGCTAACCCTGGGAATGAATGTGCAAGTGACAAGGACTTGATTTGACTTTGCAACAGTGTCACTATTCTTTCAAAGAAACTGATGCCTTGGTCACCTACTTAGTAAGTGGAAGAGACATGACCTCATTTCTAGGTCTTCAGGGATAAATGCAGCGTTCTCTCTTGCTCTGTGCCCGTCAGAGAGGCACACCCAGGATGATGGATCAGGAGAATGCCAGCCAGCTGAGAGCCAGCATGGAGGGAACAGGAGTGTTCATCTTGGAGGAGGGGGGTATCAGCACCCACACAAATAAACAGCACTGGGTCTGCTCCGCACCGCTCTGGGCAGTGGGGAGCAAAGTGCATGCTAGTTTGATCTCACCACATCTGCTCAAAATCTTAAAAATCTTGGGTACAAGTGGCCAGTCAGAAATGGGGAACATGTAAAGGACAGAGGGTGGAATGTTGGCCTCCCAAAAGTAGGTCCAGATCCTAATTCCCAGAACCTGTGAATGTGACCTTATTCAGAAAAGGGGTCCCAAAATATTAAAATACCTCAGGATGAGATCATCTTTGATTATCCAGGTGGGTCTTAAATCCAGCAGGTGCACATACAAGGGAACAGGGGAGGCGAGGTCATGTGACCACAGCTATAGCTAGGAAATGTTTAGAAGCTGGAAACAGGAAAGAAAGGTGGGTGGCCCTACTGATACCTTGATTTTGGACTTCAGGCATTCATGAAAGAGTATTTTTCTGTTGTTTTAAACCAGTGGTTCTCAACCTCCCTAATGCTGTAACCCTTCAGTACAGTTCCTCATGTTGTGGTGACCCTCAACCACAACATTATTTTGTTGCTACTTCATAACTGCAAGTGTGCTGTTATGGATGGTAATGTAAATATATGATATGCAGATGGTCTTTGGTGACCCCTGTGAAAGGGTCATTCGACCTCCTAAAGGGGTCACGACCCACAGGTTGAGAACTGTTTTAACTGGTAACTGGAGGAAGCACCGGCTCCCCACTGACTGGATGAGACACAGCATCTCCCCCAGCATAAGGTTCTATGACCTGCATGTGAGGCTCTGACTGACAACTGTTCCATTTTCCTTCAAAAACCCAGAAAGCATTTCAAAATCACAATGCCTGATGGTCATCTGGGTAGCCATTAGCTAGGGCTGAAATGCAGACCTACTGAATGCTACTAGGCAGGGTACCTGGAAAGAAATCTATGTAGATGTAGACCCTTTGCCTCCTGCATTAAGTTCATATATACATAAAACAGCACCCTCAGAGCCACGTGTGAAGGCACACATCTCTAACTGCCGTACCCTGGGGGCTGAAGCAGGAGCGTCTAGGGATCAAGGCGAACCCAGGCTACTCAGAGAGACCCTTTTTCTTAAAAACAAAGCAAAAGCCAAACACAGAGACATAATACACAAAGACTATGTGATACTCACCTTGGGAAAACATTTCAAAAGCAAATGATTTTTGAATCTTTCTTATTTAAACAAAATTATTATAAGCACTTGCTTCTCTCTCAACCCCAGCAATTTTTCTTTTTTGTAAACAAAGAACACTAGAGATTGGTGACAGTTTCTTGTTCCCTTTCTCAGACTCCAGGTTAGGTTCTTTAACTTAAGATGAAGGTTGAGCTATGGAAGGAACTGCTTCACTTTTGCTATGTATATTAAGATGGCGTCTGTCCACTGTGTTTGTAGAAGCACGACAACGTATGATATGTTCTGAGGACATGACTACCTCACACGGTAATCAGCTTCACATTACTTTTCTCCTGGGCTTAGAGTGACAGTCTATTCAAGCAGGACTGATCTTACTCTAGAATCTCTGGGTAGGGGATTATCTTCATTGCATGGAGGTGGGAAGATCTGCCTACTGTGGGTGGCACCATCCCCTGGCTGGGATCCTGGACTGTAAGTGAAGAAGGAGCTTGGGAGACCAGACAGTCTTTTCTATTGTAATCTAATTTTTATAAACGTAATGACCTCAAGTCACTCTGGCAGGCCAGTGACATGGAGAGTAACTGGAATCTCAGGGGAAAAAAAAAAAAAAGAAAGAAAGAAAAGCAACGAAAGTAAAACTGGAGTACCAGGCCACTTAAAAAAATTTTTTATTTCATTTTATATGTATGGATGTTTTGTCTGCACGTATGTCTATGTAACCACATGCATGTCTAGTGCCCACAGAGTCCAGAAGAGGTTATTGTAGGCCTTGTAAATGGAGTTACAGATGGTTGTGAGCTGCCAACTGGGCCATGGGAATTGAAACTGGGTCCTCCAGAAGAGCAGTGGGTGATCTTAACCACTGAGCCACCTCTCCAGACTCAATTGTCACCTTTAAAAAGATATTTTTATAGATTTATTTTTTCCAAACAATTTCTCTTAAATCAATCATAATTACTGAGCCAATTCTGGTCTACTTAGGCTAGTCCATCACATTGATTCCTGTGGGGAAATCAGGAAGACAGTAGGTGATACCAGGGTGACCCACTGGTAGATGTTGGAAGTCCTTGGTTGGCTTTGCTAAATCTTGAAGCTATGTGGACTTCAAATATACTACTACTACTATTACTACTACTCAAAACCAAGACTAACTGATTACACTGAATCTTCTAAAGGGGAAAAGAAAAGGAAAAAAAATGTCACCAGCATACCTCTAGCCTTCCCCCCATTACTTAGAAATAGAACTGACCAAATATTAAAACATTGATCCATATTAAATTGGTGACTCACAGATCTATACTATGTGGCTACAAGACATGGGCAAAGTAAAAACTTGACAATAACAAAGGACTGCTTACTTTCCCAGACTAGGCAAACAGCCCGAGGGCTCCTGAGCTTTGCAACAGCTGACGCTTTGGCTGTGACATCACCACAATGAGACCAGAGAGAGAAAGCAGAAGACAGAGACAAGGGAATGGCTGGTTTTCACTTGGACTGGGAAAATATTTCAGTGTGTTTCTATGTCACAAGGTCACATTTATAACGAGCCCAAACTATACCCCCTCACAACATTTTGGAATAGTATTTCCACTTTCATTTGTCACACGTTATTCTAATTTATTTTCAAGTTCCATTGCTTTAAATTTACTTTTTATTTGTGCGTGCATGCATATTTGTGCCACAGGCCCACATGTGGTGGACACAGGATAGCCTGGTGCAGCCAGTTCTCCCTGCCGCCTCTGTGTGCTCTGGGGATGAACCTGGTGCTCAGGTTTGGCGACACACACCTTAACCCACTGAACATGCTTCTGGACCTCAATTCCTTTGTGGTTTAAATTTTTAGTCTGAGGACCATTTAGCATCCTCCAAGAGATGATAATCTTATTTAAAACTTGCTAATCAACTTAAGGGCAGAGAAAGTCACATATATCCATGGCTCTGGGCTACAGTTAACACTATGAAGAGTAGGAGTTGAACGAAGAATTCCTCTGTCCCGGCTCTCCATAGTCAAATCAACCCCCGAGAAACCAGATTTGATTAAACACCTACTCTTCTTAGACCCACGGAAAGATTGTGCACTGCACATGAAGTAAAATGCAATCTGCAGAGCACGGCCCGTGGCCCCGACAGTCTAGTCGATGGTTCCCGTGATTACACACCCACTACCATCCCGCGCTCAGCAGGCCCTTGGGACTCTGACCTTCCCTCTGCCCCTTCCACATGCCAAATTTATTTCCTACTTTGGGAGTTTTGAATTCTTATTTCCTCTGTCTCAGAGTTTCCCCTTCTATCTCCACAGAGCAGATACTGTCGTGCAATTCTGGCCACTGATTAAAGCCACCTTCAGAGAGCCTTCTTGAGGCCTTGCAATCTAAAACTGTCCTTCTGGAACATTACAATGGACAGATCGGAGCGGTCAGGCTTACTCATCAGCTTTGCCACTGCACACGAGAGCACAGCTGGCTATGATGGGATTCCAGATGTGACACAACAGGAAGCACCAGTAATGCCAGGAGAACACAATCATGGAAAAGTTTACCCTGGCCTTATAAGAAGCTCAGGGAAAAATATGTTAAATGATAACAAAAGAATGTAACCAGCGAAATTCAAATTGTAGGGGGCTGTACATCCAGTTTCAACAAGAAAAAAATAGCAGGAAAAATGAAGGAGAGAAACTTCAGGTGGAAGCAGACCTAAGATGCAGAACAATGGGAGGCGCACACACACTGTACAGCACACACTGTAACTCACGCACTGTAACACTATAACACACACTGTGGAAGTAGGCCTACTACAAAGCTAGACACAAGCACATGATGTCACACTTGGAAGATGAACTCTCAACTACAACTAAGCAAACTGGAAACATTTGCATACAAAAACTACAGAATTTTGCCCAGCAGCTTTGATCACAATGGTCAAAAACGGGGCACCGTGTTCGCCACTAAGAACGTGGATAAACATGCCTATTCGGACAGTGCTACTGCTATACACAGCGGTGTGAACGAAGCTACACACACAAGTGAAAGGAGCCTTACACAGAAAGCCTTGCATCGTGAGCTTCACATTCATGTTGTTGAGTAATGGCTGCCTGGGGGCCTGTGAAGGACAGTGATTTATAGGAGGCTGGGAATGCCTCTGGGGAGATTTAATGTTCTGTATCTGAATAGGAATTGGATTGCACAGATATTTTCATCTAAGGACCTCAGAGATGTTTCACTTTACATATGCATCTCACAGTATCCGAGTTTCACCTCAAAAGAGAAAAAATGTAAACAAATCCTGGCCCTGGAGTTAACCATTCGCACCAAGTGGAGCATCAGAGGAAAGCACCGTGGCATCACAATGAACAGGCTGGCAGGGAAGCAGAGCGGGGGAGAAGTGCAGAAATTAGTAGAAAAGTGGACACAGCAAAACGTATTATAGGTGTACAGGTGGCCACTCAAAATTTTTTTCAGTTTTTCTAAATAATCTGGCATTTTCATAAAAAATCATGGGATAAAATGTACATAAAGTAAAATAGTCTTTAGGCAGAAGCAAATGATTGGAGAAAAATTCAAATATGCGTGGCCAGGTGGTACTAGAGTACACAGACTCTATCTATGCAGCTGTGGGGAACGCTTTCCAGTGGTGCAGCTGCTCTGGGGTCACCTACCCTTCTGTAAGAACTCTCAGCCATTCTCTGTAAATGAGCAAATGAATGCATCATTTCCCAAAAAGAACGAAACACATGTACTCCACTGATATATTAAATAGTGCTGTGACTCATATGCATGCACTACTGTGCAAATATAAGATCAATACAAATTAGGAATTTATGGTACTATGGAAACATAAATGCTTTAAAAACAGAAGCTTTAGCAGCTAAGGGGAATATAAGGAGTGCCTTGGATTGGACTTGGAGAAATCAACCGTACAAAAAAGGTTTTGGAATAAATGGAGAAGTAACTAATAATTATTTGATAACACTAGGAATTTGTTTTTTTACAAGTGATGATGGCATAACACTGGTTTAGAAACTTATCTTTTAGAGAGACATGTTGAAATATTTATGGATAAAATGTTACAATAGCCAGGGATTATTAAGAAATAATTCACTGGGATGGAGAGAATAAGAATACAGATAAAAAAGATTAATGAGTGCACCTAGTTATCACTGTGGGGCTGAAGGGTATGTCATACCATTTTCTCTACTTTTGTATACGTGCTGAACATTTTCCATAGCAAAAGTTAATTCAAAAGAGAACAATAGCCCTTCAGTTCGCTCTATCATCTGTTTCTCATTTGAGTCCATTTCCTTCACCCAGAATGTTTGCTCTGGGAAGATACAGATTTTTATCTGTGTTGTTTATTATATTTCCAGTATCTAGGCTGTTTTTCTATAGTTGAGAAATTCAATAAATGTTGTTGAAAAATGAAAGCATCAAAAACCACTTATACCACGATCATCACTTGTTAACTATATTATAGTCTTTCTTCCATATTTCATAGTTATATTCCTGATCATGTGCTGGACATCATTATCTAAATGTCCCATAAACATGTCAAATTCTCCATGTTCAAAATTGAGTGTTGTCTTATCCTAGAGGCATGAGGTAATGGCTTTGCTTCTCTGTTCCTGTAGAGTCCTTGTGAACACTGTTACTTCCAAACCTCAGGGTGGAGTAAGTCTGTTTGCCGCCCCTCATAAAGACAATAGAGCTCTCGCGCACACACCATCTTACTCTAATTTGTGTGGACATGAACGGAATCAGCTTTTTGATAATTCTTTCCCCTATGTCTAATGGAGCAGCAAACCTCACTTAAAAGTTAACAAGTTAAAAACATGACTAGATGCTCCAAAAGAACAAACTATAGGGGAAAGGGAAGGAGACATGGAGGGACTCCCGCAATACATCCAGAGAGAGGCCTGTGGTCTGAGCCAGCATGGCAGCTGCAGGGGGAGGGAAGTGCTCCACATCTCCTATTGCTGAGGAAGAGGCCAACATGATTTACTGATAAATTTTATATGAGGTGTGAGAGCTAAGCAACTGCGAATGGAGGTGTCCTCCCCACAAGTACAGAGGACACTGAAATAGACAGCTAGAGACTTTACGAGGGTGGCTGGCTGGTCTGTGACCTGAGGGACAGGCTCTGCTGTGAACTCCAGGAAATCCATTCTTTAAGCACAGGTGTGTGGGGTTGCGTTTTGTAGTTGTTTAAGACAAGATCTCACTGTACTCCAGGCTAGACCTGCATTCCCTAAGAGGATAGCCTTGAATTACAGGTGTGTGCCAGTTAGGCCTGGTTTATGGTATTAGGAGCCCAGCCCAGCACCTCCTTCATGCCAGGTAAGCACTCTATACAATGAGCTATATCCCCAGCCTGGGGTAAAGCTTTTTTAGTTTTTTTAAAATTTTAATTAAAATTTTTTTTCATAAAATATATTTTGGTGATATTCTTTCCCTTCTCAACTCCTCACAGATCCCTCTCCCTAACCGTCAACTTTATGTTTTTTTTCCTCTCTTAAATCCAAAAGCAATACAAAACCAAAACAAAAAACGCTGAGCTGGGGTTTTGTCTGGTTTGAACTTGTGCAGGACTTGTGCATGCTGTCATAGTTTCTGTGAGTTCATATGTACATCAGCTCTTTGAAGAGCATTTTGGCTACAGCATGGTAAAAGGAAGTAAGACCTGTTTTAGAGTCTGTTCCAGGCCAGAAATGAAAACCATTTTCACTGGGATTCCAAGAGTAAAAAGATATGTTCTGAGCTCTAATTTGTGGGCAGAACTGAGTAATGAGTTGACTGTTATGATGGCAAAGAAGGGGCTGGGTGTAGGAGGCATGCCTCAGAACCTGAGAGGCATCTGCCTCTCAGAACCAGGAAGTGGAAGCAGGAGGATTGTGAGTTTGAAACAGTCTGGGTTACTCGGTCTCAGGACCTCCCCCCCCACCCCCCACTTAAAAATATAGGCCAAGAGGGTGAAGAGGGAAGATGACTCTTCAGTTTGTTCTCTGAGAAACCAGGCAGATGGTGGTTGTCTGTGACCTGACCTAGGAACACTGGGGGAGAAGCAGGGGAACACATATATCTTAAAATATATGGAGATATATATATATCCATATATATATAGATATATGGATGTGTGTGTGTATAACATTTAGGAGAGAAACTGAGGTGAAAAAGCCTGGCTCTAAGCTATGAGATAAACCAAGAAGCTCAGGGGAAGTACGACCAAGAAGGCAGCTGTCAATAATCAGCACTGCTAAGAGGAAGTTAACAGGCTGCTAGTTTCACCTAGCTCTTTGGTGGTAGCTTTGGTAGTGAGACAGTCTGGTGTGAGCCCAGAAGGGGAGACAATGGAGATGACAAGCTTGACCAGGGGAGGAGAGCTGGCCAGCAGAGGGACATCCTGAGACGCAGCAGAAAGGCTGTTCCAAGGCTCTCCGTGTCATAGGTGAGACCCAGAAGAGTCTATCTTAGACGCTGGTGGGACATTGGTCTCACTAACACAGGAAGGACGACAGATATCTCTGTGGATGCAGTACTCATTCAACACATTTCAACAAACTATTACTGTCAACTTGACACAAGCTACAGTCATTTGGGGAGAGGGAACCTCAACTGAGAAAATGCTCCATTGGTCTGTAGGCAAGCATGCGGGGCATTAATGATTGACACGGGAGGGACCAGCCCATGGTGGGCGGTGCCACCCTGGGCACATGGTCCTGGCTTGTATAGGAAAGCAGGCTGAGTGAACTACCTGGAGCAAGCCAGCCAGCAGCGTTCCTCCATGGCCTCTGCTTCAGTGTCTTAAGTACCTGCCTTGGTTTAGCTCATGATGGACTGTTAGCCACAGGCCGAATAAACTCTTTCTTCCCCAAGTTGCCTTTGCTTTTACCACAGCATCAGAAAGCAAACAAGGACATATTGTGTACCAGGTACAATGCTAGCTGGGAGAGAGATGTTTGAGTAAACTGATGGGAAGCTTAGAGTCTAGTGGAGTGGACAGGCGCTGCTCACTTAACCAGCAAATGTGTGGTTCATAAAGCATTCTCGAGGCAAGAAACACTACCTCGGAGAGAAAAGCAGGGACTAAGGGGAGGAATGCCTTCCCTTTAGGGGAAGCCAGCTCACTGTTCTCACAGAATGGAAAGGCAACCAGTAAAGTCAGGAGAGGGGACACGTGGCAAGGGACAGGCAGATGACCTAGACACGTCAGTCACGACCCTGGAGACTGTGAGATCACAGTCTGACCGAAGAGAAGCAGAGTCACAGACGTTGTAGGAAGCATTTTCTCTCTACCTCCTTTGGGGGAAGAAAAAAAAATCTACAATGAAAGCTCATACGTGCCAATCAGAGAGACAGAATGTGACGCGATGGGTCACACGATGTCACCCCAAAATTTTAAAAAGAGAATGATTTCAGGGAAGCCAAATGCCATATAATTTCATAAGGTTAAAAATGCCCCACCCCAGGAAAACCTTGGTGAAAATGTCAGGGCCGTGGACACTGTTAAAGAACGCAGTGTCCATTTCCTCAGATGCCCTCCTGGTCTCCACACCCTTTATAACTTGAAAACTAGTCCACAGGCAAAGTTCAGTGAACAGAGCACAATTAAAAGATGGAAAACCTGTCTTTCTAAATAGTCAGTTTTATAAAATAAAATTTCTGCCAAGTCAGTCAAAAATCACATTCCACAACATTAACAGCCTCCTTGCTTCTGCCTGGCTGCACCAGCACCTGTTTCCCACAAAAGTCTGTAAATGCTAAGAAAATAAAAAAAGAAACTCTACAATTAAAGCATGCAAGGCACATAAACACTCAGCAACGCCAGAAGACATTTCCATCTGGAACATAAACCCAGAAGAAAAGCCATTCACCATTTTCAATGTCTAAAGACAACCCTTCCCCATGTGGTCTGCGATGCAGGTTTGTTTAAAAAGCTCAACCCTTGTAATGCACCTTCACCGTGAGCCAATTCCTTACACGGTACTGGAAACACGACAGGGGCTTAATCCCCTGTATGAAAATTATTTATCCAATATATACTTTAAGGGAGGGAAGGAGAAAAACAGAGAGGCTGAGGCATAATCAATTAAGGCTCCGAGCCAGAGAGGAAGCAGCCCAGGCCTTAGCTTTGTTGTCTACTTGAACACAAATGAAGGCACTCTGCTAAGAGTCAGTATCCCAAACTTACAAGCGGACAGAATCCATATGAGAATCCAACAACAAAATCTGGATCCGTCACCTGTACCAGGAGAGTCAGCACTCAGTGACCATTACCTTGATCAGGACCAGCCTTATCTCCCTCCTCTCTCCCCCACTCCCTCTATCTGTAGGTGCCTCAGGGAGACAGCCCATACTTTGTTCATTTTATTGCTCCTGCAATCACGAGGCACTTTTCTGCACCTGGCACGTTTTAGCCTATATTTAGATGTTCACACAAATGTCTTGTCCCCTCAATCAGTGAGAATACAATCCCTTTAAAGACACGGCTGGTTAAGCTGAAGTTCTCAGTGGGTGTTAAATACATCTATCTAAACAAATGATTGAAGGAACAAATCAGACGAACACTGAGTGAGAAGTATCTAGGTGATTACAGCCTTGTGAATCAAAACCAAGACATAGGGGTCAGACAGATTTTAAGATTTGGAAATATTTTCATCATTCACTCTTCAATACTCCTCTAGACAACCAACCTTGTTTTTACATAACATGCACGCACGTGCACACACGTGTATACACACACATACACACACAGTGGTAGGGTGCAGTAAGGAGTGCCCTCACACACTAGCTTTCCAGTTCTCACAAGTGTCCCTAATCCTGGTCTTCCCTCACATCCCATGGGGTCTCTGGGGTCCCAGTCACTTTAACCCCCATTTGCCTTCACAAAGTCTGGTGAGATTCCTAACCCAGCACCATTCACACTCCAGCACGATTATCCATGGATTCCTTGAATCTTCACCGGGTTGTGAACTGTGAGCCAGTTTCCTGAGTACCAGGTTGGGAGCACTTCTGTTTGTGGAAAGTGGGAAGAGAACCTGTGGATGAGGGAGGGGCGGGATGCTAGACCACACCTACCTCCTAAAGCTCCGCATGTTATTCTGTGTTTCCCCTTCTGGTAACAATCTTATTTAGGATTTTTATAACAAGTGGAGATGTTCTTTCCCCACAAACCAGATGTTCACACACACAGTGGTCACCAAAGCCATCAGCTGAGGTCTGATAAGCTGGCACTCTGAAAGCCACCGACTCAGACTTTTATGACAAAATTTTGAGTTTAGGGCTAAATCAAAAAGGCAGAAATTGTCATCACCAATAACCGTGGCCTCATTAAAGCCCTAAATGCAGCCACTAAAGTCCCAGGAACAACACTCACACATCATTGCTTTCCAGACTTATGTAAATAAAAGGGAACAAAAGATTTGGAGATAAGTTCCCAGAACTCCACTAAATCAAGTTTTCAATAACTGTCCATAAATCTGTTAGCTACTTAAGTTTTGAAGGCTAATTTTAGGTCATCTATCACAGAGGCTAAATACCTTTACCTGCTTCCAGGGATGTCAAAACTCAAACTTACACACATAAGTTAGCTGGCTTGTTTTCCAAGTGCGCATGCTGTCTTGGAACCTCTAGGTTCAGAACATATTTGAGAAAAGTGTATTTCAACTATGAAATTGAAAGAGATCACTTCAACTCACCATCTTGCCTGGTTTCAGAGCACAGAAAGGCAATTTAGAGCTGCTCAGTTACGTGTGAAGTGTAGACTCTGCAGTGGAGGAAGCTCTGAGGATGCTAACCTGACAGCATCAGTGCAAACATCCCGGCTGCTGTAATCAATTCACTTTAATTAGCAACAAGGTTTTCCCAGTTCTGACCAGTCATTTGGAGCTGACCTCTGACAAGTACTTACAAGCCATCGAAATCTCATTTTATTTTACAGCCTCATATTTGTTATTGGGCTAATCTTTACCTGTTCTACATCACACAACAGCTCAAATATTTGAATGGCCCAGCAATAAATTTCCATGGTCCCCCTGGGTCAGTCAGATGTTAGCTGTTAAGTAAAGCTAAAAGGATCTATGCTTCATAAATTTCCTTCAGGGTCCACATTTGCTCTTACAGGCGAGGCTTTCAAGCCCAAACATCTTTATAGCTATGTGCAGTGATTTATTAACTCCGCCTTGTTTTATCCAGAAAGATCAATCACATATGTATCAATAAGCCGGTGTGCTGGTGACTGCTTTTTATTGTACATATAACCACCTGCCTTTAATACAGACTCCAAGCTAAAGCTTTGGTAAGCGATCGCTAGATTTTAACAACCTTCACCTGTTTCTAATTTGGTATAAAACATATGGTTTAGCTCTGCTAGTTAGTTCTAAGCCAGTCTTTCCTCTTTCGGACCCAACAATATAAAAGAAAACAAATCCGGGGTACAAACCCCTACATTGGAGGATGTTACATGCATACCCACCCACCCCTAAACAACCTGCACAATTGCTTTGAGCAGCATTCCCCACAAAAAAACAAAGCATTGAATACTTTGGAATACGAAATTATTTCATTTCTTTGAAAAAATTAGATGTGTCCGGCACTACTCTTGAGAATTCTAAAAATCATGTTCAAACTGTGAAAATGACTACTTTATCTCAGTACCTTGGAAGAGATAACAGCTACATCTCACTGCCTGTGTGGTCAGGAGAGAAAGAGTGGAGGAATTTACACTGGGCCAGGCGAAACCAAAACTTTCTTTCCCCTTCCCTCATCCCTCTCTAAATTAGACCAAACGTTTGGGAGGCAGGGAGCCAGTGGAGAGAGCACAACAACCTAACCCAGCATGGTAAAGTCAATAACAAAATTAAGAGTGTCTGGGTGCGAGGGCAGGAGAAAATCCCCAGGAAAAAGTGACTAATAGGACTGTCTAGCAGAGGCAGAAGTCAGCACCGCCTCCTGCAGCTCCCCCAGACTTCCCTGCGCACGTCTCCCCAGCCAGCCACAGGGACTTAACTCTGGACACAGCTGGCAGGGCATCTTGGATTCAGATCTTCTTCATCTGAGGCCCACTGCAAGTGTCTACTCTGCCATGTCCTGCCAGCATTCACACACCACGTACAGCAGGCACTTGCATTAGGCTTTGTATTGAGGAAATGCTCATCCAACAGTTTAAATTCGTTTACCAACAAACTAATGAAATTATAAAACACTTAAAAACTAGTGCTCACTTGTACAAAATTGATGTATGTATGTGGCTTTAGAAATCTTAAGTGTTTTATGAGCCCGATGGTTAAATAAATTCATTTTCATGTTTATTAGCTAAAGTACAGGAACTCTACTCTCAGTTCCTAGACCCCAGAACCAATTACTCTCTGCACTTCAACCTGCCCTGAGTGTATTCTCGTCATTTGTAATTAATACCCTTCTAGTCCTGTTTGATTGTATGGTTTAAAAATGATCTTACACCCAGAGGCAGAGATGAGGCTCCAGCTCTACTATATGTCACCCCCCACACACACACACCTTCCCAAATACCCACGGTCCCTTCCCCCTTGCTCTCAGGAGAGTCACCACCACAAGCTGTGGTTACATCAACAAACAACCCTACACGACTATAACCACAGAGTGATTACTCTCAGCCAAGCCACACAGAGTATAATCATTGTATTTGTTTCTCTTAAAGTTGGCTTTCCCGAGTTCATAGGCACCTACCTTAGGTTTGTTGTTTTTTCTTTCATTGGCTAAGTTTATCTGTGTGTCTAATTTCCAGACCTGAAAGTGATGTAATTCCCCTCCTGCTGTAATTGAGGCCTTCAGTGACCTCTCGGTTCTCTTTTCTCTAAGCTCTCCACTCCCCTGCTCTACCAATCCAGAGGAGCTAAGGTACTGTGTCCCTCCATCCTCAGCACCCTCCCACCCCCCCTGCAGCACTGGGCTCTATCCTTGCATGATGGCTTCTCTTACTCAGCTTACACCCTTGTGCTAACAGTCCACCTTCCAGGAGCTTCCTAGGAAAGGTGCAGAGAGAGCTTCCTAGGAAAGGTGCGGAGACTGCTCTCTTCCTTTTTAGGTCTATGGAGGAAACAAAAGTCTAACCCCTCCTTATGGGACCCCAAGGACAAACCACAGTACGATTCCACCACGGTGACCCCAGCCACGCCATTAGAAAGCCACGTTTCTGAGGGGAAATTATTTCTACAGCCTAGATTTATCCTGTCAAATTATCAACCCAACGCCTGTGTGTTGTGTGTGTGTGTGTGTGTGTGTGTGAGAGAGAGAGAGAGAGAGAGAGAGAGAGAGAGAGAGAGAATGGGGTGTTCTTTCAGACATCTTTGTTGCAGAACACTCTCCACTAAGCAAAACTGCTCTCATCGTCAGAACTGCTGTGCCTACTTGCAGGTGACCCCCAAGGTCAGGCTTGTTGGTGTTTATGCTCCTTCTCAGGACCACTGAACCCCCACCTGAGGGTCTAGCTGACCCCTCCAGCTCCTGCTCCAATTGCACATGGCCTTGCGGTCTTGGGAAATGCCAGAGTACACAGACCGCGGGAGGTTAAATGAAGAGGGCAGGCTGTCTCCTGTGTGTCTCTTCTGTACACTTACTAGAGAAACTTTTCATTCAAGTACATCATTTGCTTTCTTATCACAGAACTAATAATCCTTTAAATCAAGCACCTGGATCCAGAAACGGAGTATCACCAGTATTCGGGTCAGTGTGAAACTACTACCAACCAAAAGAACTCAGCAGAACTCTCTAGAAATCACTAACCAATTTCTGAGTCAACTGTTAGTGGGGGGGGGGGGGCAGAACCACCATGACTGGGACAAAGCCAGCTGTGGTTGCCTCAGGCAAAGGGAGTGAGTGACCAACTAGGCAGAGCTCTGCTGAGAGAGAGACAGTGAGGGTCGCAGCAGTCCCATGGAATTCTCACAGCCACAGGCTTTATAAATCTAGAGTCCCTGTGGACAGCGCCTCTGAGGACATGCGCTTCCGCGGGAATGAGTATACAGCGTGCAGCATCCTGTGATTCGCTTCTTCATTTGTGGTTTTCTGAGAGCAAGGGTTTTCACTGATAACAGTATCCAGTACTTTTCTCTGGACTCCTAATTAGTATTTCATCATGAGTCTATCTCTATTTGCTCTGTTTTTCACTAGCACAAATAACAACACATTAAATGCCATTACATGCATTCTTCTCTTTTCTTTTTCTTTCTTTTTTTTTTTTTTAAGACAGGGTTTCTCTGTTGTAGCTCTGGCTGTCCTGGACCTCATAGAGATGCACCCACCTCTGCTCCTGAGTGATGGAATTAAAGGCGTGCCCACCACAGCTCAGCTTGCTTTACTTTGAGCATCTCTCTCTAGTGAATACACTTAGAAACACTGCCCTCCCTTTTTTTTTTTTTATTAGATTCTGTCAAATTGTTACTATTAACTCACAGAACAGTGTGTAAGTCTTGGAAGGAAATTTTTTGATTTCTCTACGATAGTCTAGACATTAATATAATAGAAACAGCAGCATGATTCTCATAACTGATGAATACATGTACACATATCTATAGATCTAGACCATCCCTGAAGCACAGGGCAACTACAATTTTCTGAGTGACTATCATTGCTCTTATTATTCATAACCCTAGAATATAACACTAAGCCTTTTCACACAGGGTCAACTGGGCTAGGCTGGAAACACTCCCACAATACCAGTGTTCATTCAGATGGATCCAGGTTAGGTGAGCAAAAGATAACTGCAGATGTCGAAGGGGGGAGGGGGAGAACACGCTGAAGGCCATGGTGATTAGACACGGCAGGAGACAGGCTGCCTGGAGACTCTCTCTGCTGTCTGCACTCCATTCTGCACGTAGCTCTCTCCAGCTTACCAACAGCAACTCCCACCCCATGAGCAGATGTGATGGCAACAGATTTCTGTGGTCTCCACCTGCTCTCCTTCAGGGCTCCACTCGGCAGCTGGATGGATCTGGTCTGCCTTCCAAATCTTGTCCTGAATGGACCACCTGCACCAGAGCTGGTGGCTTTGCTATGGTCCTCAGACTCAGTCCCTCTTTTGGACTTCTACTTCTCTAGCTCCCCCTACAACTCCACAACACTATATTTCTATAATAAATCCCTTACACTGCAACATTTATATTGATTCTGTTGTCCTGACTAAAATCTAACCGATTTAACATCAATGGCAATTTTCTGACTGAGCCATTCATCCCCTCATTATTTGTCCTCCCTCTCTTCCCCTTTTCCAACTTAGGTGCTGGAGTTTTCATTCAGTAACTCCTACAAAGGAAGAGGAGTTCCCTTTTAGGTTCAACATGTAGGTGCCCTGTTAGTTTTGAGCACGATATTCCTGTTACACTTCCATATGACTGTTGGCCAGACTTCCTACAGTTGTACTAATGTGTATATTGTAACTCTTTTGTTCCCAGCTGGCCTGGAATTTGCTATGTGAGACCAACCTGGGTTGCAATTTGTGATAATCCTCCTGCCTTTGCCTCCAGAGTGGTGGGATTATAGGCACGTGCCACCATGCCTAGCTATTTATCATTTTTAATCTCAAATAACTTCCACCGACCCATTCTCCGCCATTGTTACCTTTTGTCTCCCTACTATTTCTACTTCAACAATTTAATAGCCCTTCCTTGCTGCAGATCTGGCTTTGCTATCCGTACACCCCAGCCTTTGCAGACCAAAGCCGTCCTGCTCAGTTGCTGGCAGATCACACCTGAACGTGGATGAAGAAAACAGACTTTCGATACCCTGCAACGGATGACTTCCAATTTGAACAGTTTTAGAGGACAGTGTTAACAAAGCAGAGTGGCGCACGGCACGCACATGAATGCGGCCGCTCTGCCTGTTAGATTTTGTCTTTACGGTCACTGGAGTTCCTTTTTTAGGCTGCTTTTCTGAGTCTCACACCCACAGCTCTCTATTTGTTTCATGAACTCCGACTCGAGTTTTATGGATGCTATTTCCTTCCTTATCTTTCGAGAATTCTTGATATCCTTTCTTCAAAGTCTTTTTTGAGATTTCTATTATGTCTGTCTCCTCGGGGTATGCATTCTCCTGCTTTTTACCCTTTCCCCACAGACCTTGGTTTCCTCTTTGAATTTTTATCCTGTGCTTACTCTCTCTGGACAAGGAGTTGCACGCTTCCCTGGACCGCTTGTAACTCACTGACTGCCCTTGCTTTTCTCACAACGGCACCCCTGGCACTCGGGACCAGGTAATTCTGTGGTTTGCGTACAGCAGAAGAGGCTGCCCTGTAGGTCATAGACTAATATAGGAGGCAGCAATAATAGAGGAGGGCCTCTACCCTCTAGATGCTGCAGCTCCCCTGCCCCCAGGGTGATGAAGCTGTCCCCAGTTAAGAACCACTGCCATACTGGCGTTTTGCATTAGTACACAGTACAGCACTTGGCATCTGGGAGTCATCACAGTCAGAAAGAGAAGGGTCTTTGGCGGTGCCCTGATGGAGAAGCTCAGCCACAGCTCTTGGACTCACAAAGGTAGCCTGGCTCTGCTCACACCTCAGGCACCTTGAAGACTCATAGGTTTCCTCTTCTGCTTTCTTAAAGGAGTCCAATTCAGGCTCATCTACCACCTGCTGAATCCAATGCCTTAGGGGCTAGAGTTCTCCCACCCTCTGTGCTGGGACTGAACCCAGGAACCTTATCCATTCTATGTACGTGCTCTACCACTGAGTGACATCCCAGCCAGCGTGTTTTATACTCTTCTTTATGATCATCCTCTTCCATTACTGTCCACAAAGAGGTACAATTTGGGATGGAAAGTTTCTTTCAGTGAGATGTATGCAGACAATCTGTATCTTCTCAGAAAGGACCAAGGTCCCCTAATCCACACCCTTTCAGAAAAGACCAGTGTCCCCAAACCCATAAATCTGAGGGAAGATAGCATGTTATTTACCAAATTCTTTTTAAGCAACTTATGAACCTCTCTCATCTTGTGATTTATACAAAATAATAAAACAAATTCTTGTATCTTTCAGATGGAACATCATTCATCAAGTTCAGTACTAGGAGGTGGCTTTTAAAAGGTTTTCCTTTAGTAACAAAATTTTTAGGCTGGAAATGACAAAATCCTTCACCATATACTCAAAAATAAATACACCATCTGTGGAATATTTTGCAAGAGAAACTGCCCGAATAAATTCATGTGTCATCCACACTTTTAAAAAGTATAGGTGTCACTCAAACTCCAAGAGATCTGCCGCTTCTCATTAGCTTACCAAACTTATGTTTATACAAATTAAAATAATAAAATGCTTCAGTTGCTTATAGGTTTGTTTAATTAACTTACGACAGTGAGTTCCTATAACTAACTACAGTTAACACTTCTAATATTTCGTCACTAGACTCTCCACACCATGAACCTGGGAGCCATCATTTATAGTAATGGGAGTTACTAACAAGCATCATGGGAAGAATTAATTCTTTTCTAAGTCTTTAAAAAAGGTTTCTATTAATATGAGTAGCACTCAGCATTCTAGGCATTATTAACACCAATCCTGGCTCAAAAGAAAATATGGAGACCTGCTACTATAAATTTAAAGCCAATCCAGAAGCTAAAAGGCATATGAAAATGTATGAGTTATGAGCAAAACTGGCCACCCACATCAACCTTGTGCTAACGGTGGAAGGAAGGAGAAGTGGGGCCTAAGAAACATGGAGCTCAGTCTCAAGGAAGCTTCTTAAAAAATAAAGGAAACGTTGCACAGAAATGGAAATTCTGAAGAGGTCAGTACACATATTGGCCACACCACTGCGAGTTTGCTATGGAGATCCGGGATGGCTGAGGGACAATGCGCTTGAATATCTACATCACACAGGCCGTTAGTTGCGCAACGTATACATTTGGTTACCGCAGGCCTGTTAGGGTGGCAGAGCTTGTGCAGATTTATTCGTTTGTTAAACTGCTCTCTGAAATAGATGTACTAAATGAAAACTTTATTACCAAACGGGTATTCTCTCTCCTCTACATGCTCACTAAGTTTGGCTTTAAATAGACACTCTAATTTTTGTCAGTTTGAGGGAAATAAAACAATTTCCTAGTTTAAAAAACTGTTAGATGTATTTATTTGTGCATGTCTCTGTGTGTCTGTGGGTACGCATGTGCCACAATACACATGTGGAACTGGTTTTGTCTTCCATCATGTGGGTCCTAGGATTCAATTTAGATTGTCAGATCTGATGGCAAGTGTCGTCTCGCTGGCCCTCTCCTGGTTTTAATTTACGTTTTCCTGGTTACTATGTGGTTATTTTCTTGTATTATTAGACACTTAAGGTTTGTTCTGCTCTAACACCTTTTTAAGCACTTCAACCATATTCTATTAGGTTGTTTGCTTTCACTACTTATACATAAAGCTATGAAAACGATACATTCTGGAGCCAGATGATGGCTCAGTGGGCAAAGCACTGGCCTTGTAAGTGTGAGGACCGGAGTTTGAATCACCAGAACCCATGTGAAGGCTGGCTCAGTATCATCTGCAATCCCAGCGCTCCGACAATGTGGGAGAAGGAGACCTGAGGCTCCCTAGAAGCCCTTGGCTGCTAGCCTTGTGTATCTTGCAACGGACAGTAAGAATGCCTCCCAAAAAAGGTAGAAAAGGAGAACCCAATGTCTGAAGTTGTCCTATGACCTCCACGCCTGCGCTGTGGCCTATGCATGCCCCACCCCACAGATAGACAGACAGACAGACAGACATTTGGACAGACCTTTGGCTAATGTGTGGGCTTTAAAATATTTTCTTCTGATCTGTGGCTTGTTTTTACATTCTATTTGTTTTCTTTTGTTCATAGGTTTTGTCTTTATGGGCTATATCTGTGGTTTATTTAAGAAATCCTTTCTGAATTCAAAGTCAAGGAGTTTTTAATTCTAAAAACCTGAATCTCATTTTTTACTGGAACAAAACAAGTTCCTACAAGACCTACAAGTTCAACTAGCAGGGAACAAAATGTAACTGTTACGTAGAGTTACTGAACGCATAGACATTAGCTGGCCACTGTGTACCTGCAGACGTCACTCTGCATGAATTCTCTTGTCCTGTTCACACTTCTTGAGGGCCTCTCTCTCTCTTTTTTTTTTTTTTCAGATGAGTAAATGGAAGCAAGATGGATAAAGCAAATGTTCAGAGAATGAGTCTTGTCAAAGTTTTCTCAGAAAGTGAAGAGGAAAGGATGGATTCTCTTTAAGAACACAAGTTTTTAATCCTTTAAAAGCTAGGATGAGCTAGGTGTGGTGATATACACCTATAATCCCAGCACTGGAGACAGCCTGGGCTACAGAACAAGGCTGAAGACAGCCTAGACTACAAAGCATGACCTCGTCTCAAAAACAAAACAAAAACAAAAACAAAACAAAAACCCACACAAAAACCAAAAACTACCACCTCCAACACAACTTTGCTCATCTCTGTGAGGTAGTTACAGATAGGAGCAACTGTATGTTTAAATGAAATTATGCTTATTATAACTAATATGATCCAAAATAAATATGTATTCATAGTAGTTTGAATAAATTTATTAACTACTAAAGCTACTGATCTTCAAATTTGAAATTTTTGCTTCAAGATTAAATTATAAACATATTTCTCTTTTATTTACACCTAAAAGAAAAGAACTGAGCAGCTTCAAGTCAATCACTTATAAGGCAGGATATGGAACCGCACACCTGTGGCTGCAAAGCAGGCAGTAGCTGCCTTTGGTGGCAGCCAGCCTTTCCCTGGACTTCTCATCTCTGCCATATACACTGGTTCGCCTGTGTAGGGAGCATTGTCTCAAGCATGCTTTTGCTGACTCTTTCTACCTAGCCCCGTGATGTCTCCATCAGCCCCTTCTCCGCTGAGAACGGCTGTCTCAGACCCAAGTGCTGCTACACGGAGCAGCTGTGCTAATTGAGATCCACTCAGTGGCTCATGGGCAGGTCATGTACCCAGCACAGAGACATCCTGGACAAAATGGCTCTCACTGCAGACAGGCTATCCCTAGAATCTAGCACATTGCTTAGGGCTGTGCACATTCCACCCCACCCCCCCAGCCCCTCAAGACCACAGTCACTGAAGCGAAAGAAAAATCGCAGAACCTGAACCAGTAGATAAAGGAACACAATTGTAGGTTTTCCAAGACTTTTCCACAGAGCATCTACTGCAGACTCTGGCTTGTTAGTGTCTCATCTCCCCATTCTTTGCTGACCAAAAACATCAAACGCCTAAGAATGAAAGGAAACAACAGCATGTCTTTTAATAAAACACCAACGAAGTCTCGGATGATCCTTGCCAGAGCCCACGGCACCTATGCTGTCATATGATGACATGGAAGACTGCAAAGCCAGCCCAGCCAACACCTCCATGCTATTCTGGGGCCACCTGCGACAAAATGATGTCATGCATTCTAATAATGTAACACGATTTCACTTATACTGCAGGCCACCAGTCACTAAATACATTATCCCTTCCATCCCATCTCCCCTCTGAGAATTTCTGAACCTCTGTTGTGATTTGAATATATTGCAAACCAGAAAAACAGTGAGTTCAGTTTGGGGCCACGTGTCGTAGTCATCTGGTTTTCCTTCCCGTCTCGCTGTCCCGTTACATTACTGCAATTTAATTTAGTTGGATGCAGAAAACTGAGATGACAATAATACTCAAGAAGACGTCCTCATCCAGATAATAAGATCAGCACTGCAGAAGCACACTTCATTAAAAGCAATGCACACAATACGCTTCCCAGGGCCAGCAATGAAACAGTCGCGCCATCCCTCCCGACTCCGGCGGAATGCCAGATCTTCACAAGGTGTTCATTTCCTGTCTCACCCAGCAACCACCTTCTGCATTTTTATTGTGTTGATCTCCCCTGCCTGCATTTCCATGGGGATTCCTCATTTTAAAGCATTCTTTGCTCTCACTCCCAACACATCCCATGCAGCAGTGCTGCCGAGGCCTGCGATTACAGAGAGCGCAGATGTGAACAGCTTGCTGAGATCCTAAGGGACTCCATGAAATAACCATTGTCCTGGCGAGAGCATCTAGAGTTAAGGCTGTAGACCACAGCGAGGAGGGTCAGATTACCTAATAGCATTTGCAAAACTGAACATCCCTTTATTCTCCTCACTCAACTAAAAAAACAAGGATCTCAGCAAGAAATGGAAGTAGTTTAATACCTGGAAAAATGTCGTTCCTACATTGAAAATATTTCAGACAAGAACAAAGCAAAACAAGTAAGGCCAGGCACAGTGGTATAAAATGTGACCCCAGCACTTATAAGACTGAGGCAGGAGGACTGTGAGTTTGAGACAACAGCAAAGATGGATGTGCACTTGTACAGCTGACCTGGGTGGTTGTTACAGTTCACTGAGCACACACAGCAAGGCTTCATCTCGGGGACGTGTAACGAGAGAGATCTGCTTGCTGGACGACAAAAAACAGTGACTGCCAAATGATGGGAGCTGAAGAAGCACCTTCCGAGAGGAGAAGGATGATGTACAGCTACAGTTTGATTCTGGAAATGGCTAGGGAAGGCATTAGAGGCAAGAAGGCCAGCATGGAGGATGAGAAACAAAGTCAAAGGATCTGGAACAACCACGTGCCTGGTTTCAATGAAACACAGGTTATGACTCAGAGCAAACTGGGGGTGTGGCTGAAAAGTTAGCAGCAGACCAGCTGGGAACTATTTAGTCCGAACACATTCCACAGTCTTTTTAAGAATGAAGGCTTCAACAGTCCCCAGCTGAGGGCCTGATAGTAACTCAGTGGACTACTGCTTCCTGATCCTGGTTGCCATGTGACTGGCTGCTTCAGGCTCCTGCTGCCTTGACTTCCCTGCCATGCTGGACTGTACCTTTGAGCTGTGAGCTCAGATAAACACTGTCTCCATTAAGTGGCTTCTGTATGAGTATTTTACCACGGAAAGAAACGAAGACACTTAGAAGCTGAGAGTTTTTACAGAAAGGAACCTATGACTCTTTTAAGATGTTGTTTACAGGTAAGAATGCCTGAGGTGGGTAATAAAAACGAGGGGACAGAGTTATAGCACTGTTGGGGAATACTTGAACGTATCTCCAAATAATGTATTTATTGACTGCTATGTGTGTGTGCCCCTGTATCTTCAAAGATACTCACTGTGCCGGCAGCCTGCGATGCTGGCAGGATGTGTGATTCTATAGCTGAAAAGGCCTGCGTTACAGATGTGAATGGCTGCTGCTTTCCTATACCTGTCCAGAGGAGGTGAGCAGAGTAACTGAAGCTGCACTCTGAAGCTGTTGCTGAGAAAGTCTCGTGGCACTCACCCCGACCTCAGGCAATGGAGTGAATGGTTCCCATTGGGCTTTGAACTTCCCCGCTGTAAAGGTGACAGAGCTGAGCTGCTGAAGGGGTGTGAGAGAAGTCAAGCTATGAGATTTCTTTCCTCATGCAAATAGACCTTTAGATCAAGGAGGATCTTTGATTTAATAAAGGTCCTGAGGGCAAAGAGTCGGGGTCAACAGTCAAAGATGACTCTTGCCATGATGCCATTCCCTCCGCTGAGGCCTTGCAGGCCTGTATATACGAAACTGTCTCCTTGTTATTAATTATTAATCCCCTTGATGGATTAATTACTTACAACACAGCACTCCAACAGGAGGGCTCTAGAGCTTTTATTTATGTTTTCATTATGAGCAGTGAACTCTCAGGTGCTCACTACACCATATAAGTAAGTTAAGTTACTCTATCTACTTCCACAAGATGGCATCAGGAAAACAAGTCTATTCATTCATTCACTCATTTATTCAGCTAAGCAGCAGGCTGTGGGAACAGAGGGACAAAGATGCTCCTGGCCACTCTGCAGACTCCTGTGTTTTTCTCTCTCAAATGTTCTGCTGAGAGGGAACTTCACGGGCCTCCAGACCCGCCTAGAGGCTGCAAGGACAGGAGAAGACTCAAGACCTGGGGGCCTGCGTGGTGAGGCCCTTCACACACTGGGTCACAAAACACAGTGTTAGCTCGTGAAGTAAAACCCCTCTCCACCTTCATGAGAATTAGGTCCCCAAGGCAATGACTATAAACTTGGCTCAATATATCTGAGTTTGGACACATCACAATTTTGCTGTACTTAGAAATTCAATTTCCAAAAGAAATGAGAGTCAATCAGATAAAGAGGGAATTCCTGGGGTTTTGGTCACAGTCCTCCAAAAGGAATAAACTTATGTATATAAAAAATGTGAATAACAGCATCCACACTTCCTACTAGCTGCCTATCTTTTAGAGATCTGCAAAACCCATCTGTAGAAGGGCAAGGAAGTTTCAAAAGTACCTGTCAATTATACCACCCATTTCCCCATCTGAAAATAAAACACACACACACACCCCACCCCCAGTGAAAGAATCCTTCAGATGTTTCTGAGGCTTGGGAAGCTGCTCTGGCCTGTGGCCTCCACCAGCCAGTGACATTTCTGTCTCTGTTCTGAATGTGTCATCTTCCAGACAGCAAAAGTAGCAAAATGACAATAAACAACACATTTCCTTTCTGAACCAGTTCAGAATCTTCATTTTAGTCCTCGGTGAAGGAATCACGCTGGACCTGCAGCAAAGACCTCGGAATTCACGTTTATGGTGTGCAGTGCACAGAATAGTATGAGCAAGGCACTGCTCCAGAGCCGTGCTTCTGCTGGCCAGGCAGAGCGAAGAGCGAGTTTCCAGTCCTCCAAGCTGCAGAAGAGTGTGAACTCTACCATCACAGTGCAACAGCCTGCAGAGGCAGGCAATCAGAAAGGGCAGCGGCGGAGCGCCCTAGGCCTCTGGTACATTAAGTATAATCTGCCCAACGAGTCATTCAATTCCTATCTGCCATCTCCCATGAAGGCCTGATTCCATTTAATACCCTGGAAAGGTTCATATCAATCTGAAAACTCATGAGGGAAGCAAACCATGTCTAACCTGCTTTCTCAGTGTCTGGGATAGAATAACCATCAACTAACAGGCTGATTCAATCAACAAACATAATCAATAAATTTATTTCTACTTATATATTTCTACATCTATGCTGTTCCAAAAAGGATTTGAAGGATTTTCTAAAACTTCGTAAAATCAGTCTGAATGAAGGTTTTATAGTTTGCAAAAATCTAAAACATCAATTCTGAAATGCTCCATTAACTGAGATAATGTTAAAATAATACACAATACAACATACTACTAATTATAGGGTACACTTCACCTTTAGCAACATTAAAATGTCAAAAATATATATATTTAGTCAACGTAATTTAATGGGTTTCAGCAGAAAGGCAAAGAAGTAGAATAAAAAATTCACTCACAAAAATGCAATTGCTGTGGCTCCCCTTGCAAAATAAAACTGGTAACACAGTCAGCTGAAGTCTAGCTGGCTACCATAGACTGGTAAATTGCCCGTATGTTCAGCTGCCCCTTCACAAGTTAAAGTATATAGTTGATCTAAAGAAAGAATACCTAACTTTCCAAGAACTAGCCCTTCTTCAAGCTTCCGAAATGATGTCCAATATAGCTCACATTTAAAGTCAGATTATTAAGTAACAACTTGATAAAAATTTGGAGGAACAGCAGGAGGTGAAGGCACACTCCTTTAATCCCAGCATTCAGGAGGTGGAGCAAGTGGATCTCTGTGAGTTCGAGGACAGCCTGGTCTACAAAGCGAGTTTGAGGACAGCCAGAGTTACACAGAGAAACCTTATCTTGGAAAGCACCCCTCCAAAGTCTGGATGGACATTTACTTTCAATAATATGGAACACAGGAGCATCGTAGGCGAGAGGAAGCCCATGCTCCAAAAACTGTGAGGCAAAGACTGTGAGGGGGCTTGGCAGATGCTCGCTGCTAAGCTGAGCGACCATAAGTTGGTACCCAAAACCTTGAAGGAGAGAACCAATTCACAAACTGCTCTCTGACCTTCACATGTATATCATGGCACACAGGCACATGTGTAGACATGACACCCACAAGCATGCACACACACATATGAACAAAAAAAACAAATATAAGTAGAAAAAAAAAGAAAACCTTAAGGTGCTGTTTCTCAAATACATCTCTGGTCATGGTTGTCTCTCTTGCTTAATATCATCCAGAGATCCCTCCATCCCTTATAAGTGATGTTTATTCATAACTAACTAAATTAAATGATGTCAGAGAAAGCAGTGGAGGGGATTACTTGCAGGGCCTGTTTCTATAGAGAAACATTAAGAAAGGAAACCAAGCAAAAATGTCAAAATCTACTTTGTCAAAACTTTGGAAACTAGTCAAAGGCTTCTGCCAGCCAACTGAACATTGCCACCAAGTCAGAGAGAGGGGAACAGGAGGGCGTTCCAGCACCCCGATGCTGATCTCTCCAGCTCAGCTCTGTGCTGGATGCAGTAGCCTGCACTCCCAATGTGGAACTTTTGGTCTTACCCTACAAAAACGTATTTATTATTTATCTAGGGATTACCTGCAGGACTAATGCCCTATCAGAACTCAGCGCTGAAAAGCAGCTAACACTGGTCATGTTGTGAGGCAAACGAACCGTGCACAACCACTTGGGAGAATTCTGGGAAGTTTCTTTGAGAATCTGAGGGCTTCATGTAAAACGGCAAATAACGTCTAAAGTTGCTGGTGAGATACAAGGTTCTCCTGTATCCCAGGCTGGCCTTGAACTGTCTCAGTAGCCATGGATGGCTTGGAATTTCAGATACTATTACCTGTACCTTCTTGAGTGAGGGTCTTAAAACAAAACAAAACACCCAAAACAAAAACTCAAACAGTCAAAATGAAAACCTGGGAAGAGGAGACTGATGAGAGGTTCAGTGAGTAAGGGTACTTGCTCACAAGCCTGACAGCCTGGGTTTGATCTCTGGGAAACCCTCCTCCCCCACTCCACACACACAGTAGAAGGAAAGAATTGGCATAAAAAATGTCCTTTGAAGGGACAGCTCGGTGGTTAAGAGCTCTAGCTGCTTTCCAGAGGACTTGAGTCCAATCCCTAGCACCTATGTCACAGCTCACAACAGACTGTAATCCCAATCTCCGGGGATCTGATGCCCTCTTCTGGCCTCCTCAGGTACTGCATATAGATGGCGTACGACATACCAGCAAGCACATCCATACATATGAAATAAAAATAAAGGTTTACTTTTTTTTTTTTTTTTTAAATTGGCCTTTGACATCCACACACATGCCATGGTACTTGGGCCCACCTCCCAACACACAAATAAGTGTAATTTAAAAAACTCTTAGAAATTGAAAAGATATTCCATGCAGATGATAATCAAAAGAGGGGTTATTGAATAAAAAGCAGGAAAAAAAAAAAACCCTAGCCTTTGAGAAAAAAAATTGTAAGTTGGGAGATGGGTAATGATACCCCAATAAAAGGGTCAATCTATCAAGGGTTGGTAATATGTAGAAACATGTGCAGTATACTACAGCAATCCAAAATTCATGAAGCAAATACAGACAGAATTGAGGAAAGATGAAGACATTCTTACAACAAAGGCTTGGGAGAGTGGGCTCTGCCAGACAGATGGTAAGTGGTCACACAGCTAAAGCATTAGCTCCATGAAGTGTGTTCTTCTTCTATACATCTTCCCCAAGATAGCTCACAAAATAAATCTTAATTTTAAAAAGTCACAAAAAATAACTTCTGTCACAATGGTCTAAAATAAAGAATCAGTTACGGAAGGAAAACTAAAACATTCTAAAATAAATACATAAAATCAAATAGCATTCCTTAACCAATGGGTCAATGAAAACAAACAAACAAACAAACAAACAAAAAAGCCCAGGGGAAATCAGAAAATATGTTGAGGCAAATAAGAAAAAAACACACACACAGCATATAAAAATAGATGCAGAAATTTATAGATTCCATTAAAATATTAAAATATAAAATATTAAATATATAAATATAAATAAATATTAAATAAATATGTATATAAATAAATATAAAATATCCCATTAAAATACTTAAATACAATTTTTCATCATATATAAAAAACAGAAAACAACAATAAAACACCTAGCACAATGAAGAAGATTACAAAGAATGCAGATTACAAAGTAGAGCGCAGAAAACCAATAGAACCAGTGAAGCCAAAAGACAGTTCTTAAAAAGACTGACTAAACTGACAAACCTTTAAACTGTGACAAATAACAAAAATCAGATGCAAAACTGGAGGCAACACTACAGACCTTACAGGAATAAAGTGACTGCAAGAAAGCAGTGTGAACAGCTAACTGCACCAAGAAGTCACACAGACCGCCTAGATGATACACAGAAACACAACTGAGTGATGATTGTCACAGACATCTCAATGACTTAGAAGCCTCTCTAAAATAAAAGTCCAAGAGCAGATGGCTTCACTGGTAAAGTCAAACAAATATTTAAGGAAGGATTAACAGGAACCCTCAAACTATCTAAAGAGTTTGAGTGGGAATTGGTTCCTTTATCATTTTAGGATTCATGCTACCTGACTCTAAAGCCAGATGCACATTCACAAACAGAGAATGACAGTCTTACAAGTACAGGTATAAAAACTGTCAACAAAATTCAGCAATCTGAATCCAAGAGCATGTTAAAGGGACTAGAGACCATGACCAAGGGGGGCGGGGGTTCGCAGGAATGCAGTAACTGATGAATGGTGTACACACAGTGCTAACCGAGAGCAACACGGCCTTGATCACCCACCGGGTAAGATCCAATGTCCCTTCATGGCAGAGGCATGGAAACTGAAGACCTTCCTGAGCATGGCTGGGGACACCCCTAAAGAAGCATAGTACTCAACAGCAGAGGGCCAGGCACTTAGAATGGAGACGGCGACGTCTGCTCTTACCACTGTTACTCAGCGCTGTGCTGGAAGTTCTAGCAGGAGCAATTAGGCAAGAAAAACAAGACAAAACAAAAAGCATCCAAGTTGGAAAGAATTCAAACCTGTTCTGCTCAAAGACAACATGGACCAATATACAGAAAATTCAAACATCTGTGGGAGAACTGATGAAAACAATAAAATATACAGAAACATAGTTAACCAAGGGCATGCAAGAAATAAAGACAAACTGTTACTATTATTAATTATCAATAAGATGACAATACTTGTTAATAAGATGGCAATACTGCTCTGATATATGGATTCTATTCAATCCCTTTCAAAATCAAAGTGGCTTCTTTTGTCAGAGTTGGCAGACCTGATCTTCCAATTCCCGAGGAATTGCAAAGGATCCCAAATAGCCAAAACAGTATTGCAAAGGAACAAACTTGGAGTTCTTTCCCCCCAAAACTGCAAACTGTATCATGGTCCTGGCACAAAAGCAGACATATAGACCACTGGAATAGAAATAAGAATCTAGAAATAATCCATGACCAATTGATTTTTTGCAACAAGGATGCCAAGGCCATTCAAAGGAGAAAGAACAGCTTTTTCAACACACTATAAATTTTTAAAAAATAATTCAAAATGGAACAGCTACTTATAAGAATTAAAATTATAAAACTAGTATAGGAAAACATAAATCTTCATGACCTTAGACCAAATGATGGATTTTAGATATGACACTAAAAGCACTTGAAACAACAGAAAATTTCAACTTTTATCAAAATTAAAAACCTTTTCTGTTCCAGAGGCACCAGGAAGGCCGTGAAGCCGTTTCAATTGCTTCTCTTTACTCATTGATGGGGAATTCCTGCCCTAGTGCTACAGGGATGGTTAAACATGCAATTCCTGATTCTGGACTGATGGGGTAAAGAGCAGATTATCAGACATGTATACTCACACCCCTGAGGAAGAGGACACTGGACAGTAGGATTGGGGGCTGCATTCAGGAGAAAGAGTAAACAATCAGAATGCTGGGGTATGAATACGCCAGAAACCTAACCCCAATTTGATAGTGTTAGGCAGTAGAGACTTTTCTTAAAGGGGGGCGGGGTTATAAGGATTGTTATCGTGAATGGATTAAAGCTATGACAAAAGGTCTTGACAGGAGGAATCTGATTCCTTTACATGCCTTCCATGCTTCCCCCTCCATGAAAACACAACATCCTCCTCTTTGGAGTGTGCAGCAACAGGGATGGAATCGGCCTCAGTGGACAGAGAACATGCCAGGACTATGAGCCTGAGCTTACCAGCCTCTGGAAGCCATAAAAAAAGAGAATGTCTTGTTTATAAACCTCCCAGCACAACTGCACACGTGTGCACGCACACTGCTATAGTAGCACAAACAGTAGACATGGGGTCTGTTTAAGACAGACAAGTGTTACGGAATCAAAGATGGAGGTAGACCCTGGCTCCAGAAGTAGGATGTGATTGGTTCTTTCAGTGTTTCCTCAGCAGGCAGGAACTAACAACGGGGAAGAGGGGGGTTACTAGAAATCCTCCTGTTCTTACCACATGCCAAGGTACATAATACTGGCTTTAACTTTTGACTTTAAACTGTAACAACAACTCATAGGATGAGGGAAATGTTTGCAAATCATTTATCTGATAAGTGTCTGATATCCAGAATACATAAATAAGTTTTACAACTTAACAACGAAAACAAATAACCCAATAAGAAAATGGGCAATAGATAAGAGGAGACATTTCATCAGAGAAGATGTACAAATAGTCACCAAGCATAAGAAAACAGCACCATTCAGTAAGAAACTAACAAACCCAAACCACAAAGGGGTGCCTTCACATCTGGGGAGGTGGGATGGGGCAGCTGCTATGGGCAACCCTTCAGTGCTTCCTCTCAAAGTCAAGCAGACTTACCTTATGACTCAGCAACTTCACGGAGGTGAAGAAAAGAACTGAAAGCGGGCAAACAACCACGAGTAAATATTCACAGCGACGCTATTCATGAGAGCCACAGATAGAAATCATCCAGATGTCCATCAAGAGATGAATGAAGAAACAAAATGTGGTATGCACACTTGACGGAAAATTATTGGACCATAAAAATGAAATGAAGTACCGACTGCTTCAACATGGACACACACTGAAAACATTATGCTAACCAAAGGAGGCCAGGAGGAAAAAGGTCACATATTGTATGGTTCCATTTATATAACATATCCAGAAGAGGAGAATCCATAGAGACAGAAGCAGATTGATGGTTGCCAGGGACTGAGGAGGGGTTGGGGGTGGGGAGGAACCAGTTTAAGGGGAACAGGCTTTGCTTTGGGGTTTCAGAACTACAGAGGTGCTAGTTGCACAGCAGTGAAAATTATTGAAATACAACTTAAAACCTTGAATTTTGTGGTACATGAATTTCAAATTGATTTTTAAAAAGAATCTAAGAAAACAACTTCATGTTCCCTTTGTCAAATATATACATTGTAGGCTCTCATTCAATTTCTTATGTTTTTTAAACTGAAAAGCATACTTGGGCTCAAATCAATCACAACATTGGAAAAGATACTGATCTAACTTATTCAAGTGCTCCTTAGCTGAGGGCCAATGTTCTTCCAGACATAAAACTACCCCTTAGTGTCTGAGGGAGACTGAGTCCCACCCACTTTCATGGATGCTAGAACCCAGGATTCTCAAGTCCCTTATATAAATGGCATGCTACATGCAGTGCATACAGCCTACGCATATTCTCTGTATGGTTTAAAACAGTGATTCTCAACCGTCCTAATGCTGCAGCCCTTTAATACAATTCCTCATGCTGTGGTGACCCCAACCATAAAATTATTTTGTTGCTACTTCGCAACTATAATTTTGCTACTGTTATGAATCCTAAGGTGACCCCTGTGACAAGGTCGTTTGACTCCCAAAGGGGTCTCAACCCATAGGTTGAGAACCGTTGCTTTAAAGTATTTTTAAGTTGCTTCTAAGTCCTACTATATGACGACTACCACATGACCCGGCGACTCCAGTGGTAGGTATATACACAAAAGAACAGAATGGGTACTCAGACACCTGTAAATGAATACTGACAGCAACACTGTTTATTGGCGGTTAAATAGCTGTTAAACTGGGGGCATCAGAGATGGCTTAGCAGTTACAGGCGTATACTGCTGTTGCAGAGGTCCTGGGTTTGGTCCCCAGCACCCACATCGGGCAGTCACAAATGCCTGTAACATGAGTTCCAGCATACCTAATGACTTCTTCTGGCCTCCTGTGCGGACCCCCTCCACACACACACATACATAATTAAAAAGAAAATTTAAAAATCTTTAAAAGTAGTTGTTTTACTGTATTGTTTAGGATACAACTGTACACGTTCAATATAAGACACAACTGGCCCCAGTACTTGTAACTGAATGTTGACTAAACCCATGGGTGCAGAATTCACAGGCAAGGATGGACCACATGGATACTGAGGACTGACCACACTGCTGAGATCTCCCATTTGAGTCCTCTCTGCACAGCCCAGTTTACCTCCAAACACAGCGATGCTAAACTGCCTTCAAGTTTCTTAGGTATACTTAGCAACATCTAATTTTTCATGCCACAGACACAAGACCTTCCTAATCTAGGATATACATAAAAACCACACTGTATACCAGAACCACTAATGAAGCCTCTGTTCTCATATCTGAGTGTAACCGAAGGAGTCAGGATCTCTGGGAGGAGGTCAGGAAGCTAGGGGTCGAACGCTCAGTTTTTAAGGTCTCAAGATGACTTTAATGTGCGGCCAGAGTTGAGAATAATTCACCTAGAATATTCCATTTCCCCATTCTGTGTCTGGCCCTTGGCGCCTTATCCCCCTCCTGCTCCTCCTCTCCCCTGCCCCCCTCTTTCTTTCTGACCCCACCTCCCAGGTACTGGGGCTGCTGGGATTACAGCTCACAGGCTGGGCTTACTGTGGTGTTTTTTAAATGTCAATTATTTGTCAGAAAGTAGTTATCTTTCTAGAAATCGAGCCATTTGACTAGAATGTCTAATGGATTAGAGTCGTCTCCTTACTCTCCAATGCCTGCACACGCATTTGTGGTGTTTCTCTTTTTCATCCCTTAAATTTGTTATTCTGTCGTCTTTCTTTCTAAAGTCACCCTTCCGTACTTTCCTGTCCCACTGTTTCAGAGACCAGGCCTTCTGCTGTGCTGCTTCACCCCTGCACAACAGCCCTGCTGATGTCCCCTCTACCTTTACTGTTCCCTTCCATCTTCTTTCCTGGGCTTTCACTAACTGCTCTTAAGTGCTTCACTTTGAGACTTAGACAATTTCCTTTAAAGACCTTTTCTGATATATGAACTTAGGGTATAAATTCCAGAGCCCGGATATCATATACTCCACAGACTTTGATGTGCTATATTCTCATTATCATTCAGTTCAAATTTTATGCTTTCTTTATAGTTCCTTCTTTGATCTGTAGGTTATTATTATCTTTAAAGATTTATTTATTTATGTATCTGAGTGCTCTATCTGCATGTACACCTGCATGCCAGAAGAGGGTATAGATTATACCCTCATTATAGATGGCTGTGAGCCACCATGTAGTTGCTGGGAATTGAACTCAGGAGCTCTGAAAGAGCAGCCAGTGTTCTTAACCACTGGGTCATCTCTCTAGCCCCGATCTGTAGGTTATTTACATTTTATTTACAGGGCTAAGAGTCAAACCAAAGCCTCAACACACACTAGCCAAAACTTCACCACCAAGCCATATTCCCTGCTCCACACATTTTGTTTGTTTCTGACAGTTTCGCTGTGTTGCAAGGTGCACTTTACAAAGGTTACAGGTCATATAGAAATTGTTCTCATTTAGATGACACGTCACGTTTTCAATACACCCACCACTGCATCCGTGTTTTCAATCAGCTCATACTAAAAACAAACAAGAAAGACACTTACTCTCGCTCCTTTTCAGTCAGCTTGTCATTGATGTTATCTTTGATGGTCGATCTGGACCCCTTATGAATTATGGGATATCTGAGGGGTACTTGTAGGAAAAAGGAAATCATGGAGACCAAGTGTGCAGTGTATCCAAGGGCAACGGCAATGCTTCCATCATCTTTTGCTGTACATTAAAAAACAAGACAATAAAACAATCATTTCCTTTACAAATGTAGCTCTGAGGTAAATAAAATGTTAATCGCTTATCCAAATTGTACGAATTTATACAAATCTAAACACGTTAGCAAGGCTTCACCTAACTATACTTAAAGCTATCTCCCAATGTTAGTGGGCCAAGGTCAACGTGTGATACACAGCTTATGCAGGCGCTCCTAATGTGCCCCAACAGTCATTGCTTTCTCTCACATCCTCTTAAAGTCAGGAAGCAATACTTGGGACCATAACATGATGTGATTAGTCAGAGGTTTTAACGTCACACAGTCCAAATGCTGTACAAGACTATCAATTCTGAAGCGGAGTGAGACAGTGTACTGCCTCCTTATGGGCTATGCTCTGGATAGTGAGAAGGACAGTGTCGGATAATAGACTGGGAAATTCTGAGATGAGAGAAAGGAGAAGAATGTGCCATATGAAATGAAGGTCAAAAACCATACTGCTCATATATAAACCTAGTCATATACTTTAGGGGGAGGTAACCAGAGGGGAAAACGCATGTCACACAAACATAAGCATCTGGCTTATAAAAAACTACAAATAATATATTATAAAAACTCATCATTCATATTTCTGCTCCCACCTATAAGGTGATCAGTGATTATTCAAGTACCCAGAACTCGAGCAATGCAACAGAAGGTTTCAAATGTACCTAAAAAGTAAAACTTCCTGCCTGGCATAGAGTATTAAGTACCTCAAAAAGCTTGCACATGTGGGAAGATTCAATACATGATCTGGGATAGCCCAGCCGCTGAGAGGCAGAAATGACTGCAGCGACTGTGGTCTCACTCTCGTCTGACTCCTAAGGACGTCTTCAACTTCAATTATTAATCCTATTTTTCATATTGTTCCATTTAGCTTTTCACGTCAGGAACACCACTACACACCTCTTCCTCAGTGAAGTCTCTGCCTGTGACGACACACAGTCTCTTTATTTCTCTTTGATCATCCTAGAGACAAGTAACATTTACTATTGCTCATTTTCTTCTTCCTAGAATTGTCTGTAGTAATACTTTATATCCGACAGTCATTCACCAACAAATACTAAATTGGACTCCTCTTTAATATGGTCTCATCCATTTTACAGATTAAAATAAAAACAAAGCCAAACCTAATGCTTAAAGAGAATAAAGAACTGTCCAAAACAACAGAGCTGATAAGTCGGCTGACACCAAGCCCTCTGTTCTTGCCCACTCTCCTATACTATCACAGAACCTTCTCGTTACAAAAACAGTATTTACTCATTTTAACTTGGAGTTCCAACGTACCAGGCACTTGGCATATGCCATCCCCGTGTCTTGACGCTTCCGTACTACAGGAAAAGAACACGCAGAAGTCTGCGGTCTAGGGCTGGAGAGATGGCTCTGTGGTCAAGAGCACTGCTGCTCTCCCAGAGGATCTGAGTTCAGTTCCCAGCACCCACATCAGGTGGCTCCCACCCACCTGAAACTCCAGCTCCAGGAGGGTACAATGCCTCGCCTCCTCGGGCATCTGCACACACATGCACTTATCTACGCACAGACACAGATGCACATACATGATTAAAAAAATGAAAATAAATCTTTAAAATCCACAATCTCCCATTCTGTAGCACTTCACAGTCAGGATTTGACATTCTCTCCAAACAACCTCACAAAAGAGTGGAACAGCACTCACTTCAGCTGACCGTGGAGTCACCACTAATTAACATCCTAGTTATTTTTAGAGACTATGTCCTCTTGCCCCAGGCACAAGCAAATACTTTGATTATTAACAAATTTGCCTCTATAGAAACCTGTACATCTGGGTGTGTGCGCGCACACGTGCCAGAGGTAAACCTTAGGTGTCGTTTCTCTGGAGCTGTCTGCATTGTTTTTTGAGACCGTCTCTCGCTGGTGCTTGGGGTTTGCTGATTTGGCTAGGGTGACTTGAGCCCCAGGGACCCAGCTCCCCACTGGATCACAGGCATGCACACCACACATGCCTCATTACATGGGTGCTAGAGCTTGCACTCAGGTCCCCATGCTTACAAGGCAAGCACTTCACTGACTAGGGTATTTCTCTGTCTATAAAAGTACTTTAAATAAGGAATTCTGTCTCATAGGATATTAAAGCTAAGGGAAATCTTAGATACCACCGAGTGTAACACCATCAATTCAACAACAAAGGTGAGGTCCAGGTGAGACATCTTGGTCAAAATCATTTTGGTAAAAACCGTAAGCAATACAGTAAGTGGGAAAACTGCTTCTATGCCTCAAAATATGCTGCTCCCCAAATATCTGTGTCTGGAGTCATGGCTGAGACTGGGAGCACCTTCACAGTGGCTGAACTCGACCTTCCAAGTTCTATAAAGTGCAGAGCCAGCAAACTAAAAGCATCCCTCAGAGCAAGAGGATTGTGTTGAAAATAGCCTTCTCTTGAAGGGAGAGGAAGAGGAAGAAGACTTAAAGGGGCCCACCTTTTGCAGCACCGACACTTCCCTTTATGGACCTAACACTAAGCTTTTCCTTCCCCATATGACCTTGTAGGAAAGGCTTTGAAAATCTTCGGAAAACAACAAAAAGCTTTTTAATGTGCCTTCCAAAGCAGTAGAATACAAACCACTAGTGGTTAATACCTCAAGCATTGACATGCTTCTCGTATTGCTAAAAGGATAAAGGTAAGAAAAAATTACATTTTCACATTTTTAGACTACATAGACATCTTTATTAAAAGAACAAAGACCTGCTCTTGCATCCCTCCCTGCAGTGAGCAAAACCAATTTTGCTTAAATTTAAACATTAAAAAGGCATCTCAAAGAGAAGTAAATGTATGCACAGAAGTGAAAAATCGAAAGATAACAGTGGACAATAGAGTTAAGCAATATTAGAAATGAGTTTCAGTTCAGACTGCCCACACTCACCATCGCGGCCACAGGGCTCCCCGCTCCACCTATTAAACACCCTACGGTGTTTCCGTTCCAGGCCACAGCGCTCCAGCAGCCTCGCAGTTAAACACTGTGGTGTTGGATTTCCAATATTGAAGCTTTATATTAAAAAGCATTTTAAAAGGATCATGGGTGGAGCATTACAGGGCCCAGGGGTATTTCAATACCCTCAAAAGGAAAACCACCTCCTGGTAGGGAAGTCACTTTCATCACCCCAAGACCACTGAGCCTCCAGTGGGAAAATGTGAGCTCATGTGGTTAATTAAGGCGATTGCAGGCCATGCAACCTCAGATATCACATTCCGTTGCCAATCATTTTAGCTGAAAACTAAAAGGTTTAAGGTTCCCAGAGTTCTGAGATCTCAAAGACTTTTTACCTGCCAAAGCCAAACCATGGCCCTCTGAGGTGTGCTTCTCCAGCAAGCATCAGTGATGCCTACAACACATAATACAGAGCAGAGGTGTGGGCTTCCTACGCTGCTCCCGGGAGTAGAAAGGTCACAAGTGATAGTTCTGTTGGTGAGAAGGCGGATGGAGAGTGGAGGCTCTGGGAGCAATGGAATGAACTGTAAGACTTAGGTATGCGAAGTGATACTAATTCAACAGTGTTTGGAGAGCTTGAAAACCAAACAAAAGCCCACGGTTCCCTCATAATAGATATTTCTGATTTGTTTTTAAAGTGTAGGAAGCCACTCAAAGCTGGAGTTTTTGTGTAATATTTATGACAAAAAAAATCTGCACAAACACACAACAGCTACACAAACACTATAAATCAATTCAGTGTTCCTTTGAGTTATACGCTGGACAAACTGTTCATATTCTAATGCAACCAAGCACAGTAAGTGGTCTCGAAGCTCTCACCATCCTGCTTTCCCAATCCCCGGCGCAGCTCATCTGGTAAGGAACCAAGCACCCACCGATGCAGACAGGACAAAACATTTAAGATCTAATCACTGCCACAGCATTAATGGAATCAGTCCATGTTCTCAACGAGACACTGTGTGACATATGGACTCTCCTTCCCAAGAAATCATGCCTGCATGAAGGGACACAGAACAGACATGAAGGACATCTGGGTCTCATTAGCACAAAGGCTCTTGTGTTATGGATTACTTAAAAACACACAAGCACAAACATTGTGTGTGTGTGTGTGTGTGTGTGTGTGTGTGTGTGTGTGTGTGTGTGTGTGTGTGTGTTTTCTTTTTAAACTAAATGCCTCAGTCAATGGAACTCAGACAAACATCTCTGGACACTTCACTCCCATTGTGTCCAACTCTCTTTGGCACACGCTAACAATAACTTACCCATTTGGGAAAGCATAATAAATACTTGGGCCCCTTAGTGGAGTTTCCCAAACATTACTGACCCATGCAGTGTTAATTCAAACCCAGCAAAGGCTCATGAACATCATGAGAAAATCAGCTGGAAGCTCTTTCCCTAGAAACTTGCCCAGAATGCATTGCTCTAGGACACTAAGAAGTCCTCAGAGGCTCGGGGGTCATTATTCAAAGCCAGGAAAGAAAAGGAGGTCATGACAGGAATAAGAAAGACCAGATTCAGGCAGATCAGCGACAGCTTCAACTTCGCCACCAGTTAGGATGAGTCCTTGGATGGAAACATTTTCTAGTTTTTTGAAGCCTCAATCCGGCCCCTCTTTCTCTTTTTAAAATTGAAATAACAAAAGAAACAAACCCTCAAAAGGCAATTCTCGCCCACAATAGGAACACTCACGAAACTAAAGTAATAACATAACACCAAACATTACTTCACTTCTTTGCAATTTTTTAAAATGTTTTTAAAGGTTTATTTCTTCGTGTATTCTATGTATAAATATGTTTTGTCTTCATGCACAGCAGAAAGGGGATCAGACCCCATTACAGATGGTTGTGAGCCACAATGTGGTTGCTGGGAATTGAACTCAGAACTTCTGGAATAGCAGTCAAGTGCTCTTAACTGCTGAACCATCTCTCTAGGCCCTCTTTGTAATTTTTGAAACTAAATCTCATGTAGTGGAAGCTGGCTTTGAATCTCTGATCTTCCTGCCTCCAAGTGCTGGAGGACGTGGTCAATATCTGGTTGATGTCACTGCACTTCTACTCCCTGACCTAAATCACCTTCTTACCCTTCTTTCAACAGGGGACATGCTGTTTCTGAACACAGCTCAGGCATGCTCTCATTCTATAAAGTGGTTTTCCTGATCCTTCCCAAGAGAACTGTCCCCATTTTTTTGAGTCTCTAACATAGACTATGTATTCGATAACCACCTCTTACATATGGCTTGCTTACGTATCTGTTGCCAACACAGGACTACAATCTCCCCACGGCCAGATCAATATTTTAACCCTCTCTATTCTTCAGTATCTGCCATAGTAGAAAACAAACTGGGCGTCTGTGTTATACTATGTAAGTGTCCACAGAATTGGAACACAATACCACCACATATCCTTCCTAAAACTGACTCCTAGTGGTCACAGGCAGTGGACTGAACAGGTCTTGGACTAAAATTAAACATTTGTTTCATCTAATCTCCCAATTTACTCTTCAGCAAGTTCACTGAAGGGCCACTGTGTATTTTTAAAGAACCAGGAATAAATTCGGCTTTATACTGAGAATTCTAAGTGTAGATAGCAATGATGAAAGCCTTAAAAGACAAGGCACTTGAAAGAAAACCAAAATAGAACCAAGAAACCTTGCTGAGTAGAGAGGGTAAGAGACCACCACGAACACTATCCCTGCTCCCTACTTAGCAGCCGGAGTGGCACAGCCCAGCCCAGCCCATGCCGCAGGCCTTCTGAACCCGTCAGGCATTGGCCACTGAGAATGAAACGGACTCCTTCCAGCGGCCCAAGGCCCTGCTGACCTCTCTCTGCTCCTGGCGTGCACTATGCTCCAACCACAGAGATCTGGTATTCTCCCTCCTTCCTTCCTCTCCTGTTGGTTTCCAAGTAATCCCGACTATGTTTATTGAAGACTTCCTATGTGAAAAGCTCTTTCAAATGTCATCGCACTCAATCATCCCAAGTAGTTAACAACACAAATATTCCAGAAACAAGCTAAGAGAGTACATGATTTGCCTAAAATACCAGTCTTTTCTCCAATACTCCAATCCTGAGTTTTTCAAGTATGCCAAACCCAGGTCCCTTCCACCATGACCTCTGACCTTTGAACTTAAGCCCTTCCCAACTATAGCTATAATTAGTTCTTTTAGTTCTCAAATTTTGTGTTAAGTGTTGTTCCTTACAGAGATCTCTTCTGAATACTTTATCTAAATTGGCTTCCCACACTGTCTGATGACATATTGTCTTGTTACATATCTGGTTATTTCTTATGTCCTTATTGATGGCTGTTTCCATCAGTAGGCTGTAGGTTCCAGGAAAGGACAGAACATGTCTGTCTGTTTGTTTCTTTTTTTAAATGTGTTTATTTTATTTTATGTGTATGAATGTTTTGCTTGCATATATGTATGTGTACGACGTGCCCATGAAGTCAGAAGGCTTCCCCTGGCTCCCCTGGCACTGGAGTTACAAATGGTTAGGAGCCATCTCAGGTCCTCTGCAAGAACAGCCCAGTGCTCTTAACCACTGGGCCATTATCTCCAGACCATGGTGTTTTGTTGTTGTTGTTTTTGTTTTTCCAATTATTATACTTTAAAAATTCAGCCCATTGCTTGACATATTCAGTAAAAATATTTTTAAATTATTATTTTATTTACTATGTATGGGTGTTTTGCCTGCAAATACCCATATACCAAGTTTGTGTCTGATGCCTGTGGAAGTGCTTGAGCACCTCAAATAAGTTACAGATGGTTGGGAGCTTCCATGTGGGTGCTGGGAATCAAACCCAGGTCCTCTGGAAGAGCAGCCCGTGCTTTTCGCTGGGCCATCTCTACAGCCTCTGGCAAATTTTTTTTTAATGAGGAAAATAATGTACCACAGGCTTTAGGACACCGCAACTTTGCATAAGATGAACACCAACGTGCACTGTTTGACTGAAAGAGGTTTGAGGTATCAGTGTTCAATGGTTACCAATCTCCCCAGCCCTGCCACCAACACCACTTCTCAGGCTTCTTTTGGTTTCATAAATATTAAAGATAAATCAAAACCAGAGCTTTTACAGACACAAGTGTGTCCCAATTCTCACAGCAATTACACAAGACCAATTGGAAATGAACTCAAACATGACACAGCTTAAAGAAGGGGGCCCAGAATCTGAACCAAGATTTCCCATCTTCTGATTATCATTCTCCTTAGATCATGCCCCATCTATGTGTTATGCTAGCAGAAGAGGTAGCTAATTAAACTCCACTAGAATGTTTATGACCACAAACAGCACTGTTCTTTAAAGGAAATGGAGGCATCCTCATGCACACTAATAACACTCTCTTCTAGAGTTCTGAGATGTACAGCTGGCTCTGGGAATACGCTACAGGGCATATTAGGGGAACTGCCAGCAGCATTTAGGCTTGGGGTGGTGGTGGATAATACAATTTGCTAACAATGACAATGGTCTCTTGGACCGGGGAGACGGCTCAATAGGAACTCATGTATATACATGACTTCAGATCCCTGGCACTTGTGTGAAAAATATATATGCTTTTCTTCATGCAGAAACTCGAAAAAAGACAAGATTTAAATACAGGAATTATTTTGAATCATATTCTGCAATCCCTTTAATGTAAAAGAGAGAATGAGAACTCAACAGATTAAAGCTGGACTAATAAAAATACCACAAAATTAAATTTCAAATACTTTACAGAATGGCAACAAGATGACTGTAAATAACAGAGTAATGCCTGTTCTAACTCTGCCCCTAACTATACACAGATTCTCATAACAACCAACTAAAAAGATCAGAAACTACCAGCATGCTTAGGAACTACGTGCCTTGATTTGTATGAAGCCCCTTAATTATTTTTTTTTAATTTCAAATACAAGGCTTAATAATTATTTGTTCCAAGATTGGGCTAAATATTTTGTTACATTTTCCATTAGGGAATCTGATTCTACATACTTCCAACTGGGAAGGGACAGATATTCTAAAATCCCCTTTGGATAAACTGCTAGGCATCCATTATCAAGATAACTCCATTCCCATACATATTACATATACCAGATCTCTAGAAGTAAAGAAAGAAAGAAATACCTTGGAAGTCCTCAGAGTTAGGCAACTTGACACCACATACAAAATAATCCTTATGCTCATTCTGTGAATTGAATCAGAGAAAGAAATTAATTCATTTTATTAAAAAGCAAAGGAGCCACTAAGTCAAGTATAGAATTCAGCGGGCCAGTGTCACCACGTTAGCTTCAGGATAGTGCTGGAACTGCGCAGGCTGGTGCAGACACATAACAACTGTCACACCACTTTCCTGCGTTTTGTTATGATTGACATTTCTACAGTATAATCTATGATCATCAAGAAAAAGAAAAGGGCATGAGAAAGAACATCAAAAAATATCCTCTTGCTAGGCATGGTGTTGCATGTCTATAATTCTAGCACCTGGGACACGGAGGCAGGAAGATTAGGAGTTCAAAGGTCATTCCTGGTTGCATAGCATGTTTGAAGAAGACTGGGCTACATGAGATCCATTTTAAAAATAAGAAAATGAAACATTCTAGCTAACTTATATCCATTCCATAAATAATTTAACAAGATTCTTTGAGCAAATTCAAATTCTATTGGCTTCTTTTTCCCTCTGAAAATCAGTCTATTAAATAGATTTACAAGGAAACTGTCAAATTTATCAGACTTGATTTTCTAAATAACAACTCTAATTGGTTTTATTTCACTCTCACTTTTTATATTGAGTTAAAGAAATTACATTCAAAATTTAATGTCCTGACAGTTACCTCAGGAATGCCTTAATGAACACCAATACTTATAGGCCACTTAGCAATTATGCTTTTAAAGTAGTGCATATATAGGAAGGCATGAGTCAGAAATGCTGGCTAACTGGTTAATGAAAAGAGCCTGAAGAAACCAGAAATAATATGCATTCCTTCTGATGATGAGCAATCCCTCCATCAAGATGATATATAAAACAACCAAACTACGGAACCTGAGGCAAATGTGTGAGTGTGTGTGTGTGTGTGTGTGTGTGTGTGTGTGTGTGTGCGCATGTGCGCGCGTACGTGCACGCGTGTTGTGTCTGAGGTGAGAGGTCAACTCTAGGGTATTCCATCTTGGGTAGGCTGGCTGGCCAGCGAGCTCCAGGGACCCTCTTATCCCCACCTCCCCAGCATGGGGACAAGAGCATGCCACCATGCCCAGCTTTTCATTTGGGTTTGACGGATGGAACTTGAGTCTTCATGCTTGTGTGGAAAGTACTTTGAGGGTGGAGCTATCTTCCCAGCTCCCCCAAGTGATTCTCAATATACTTAATATACAAATATCTACTAGCTCTGAAAGTTCTCCTGAATCACAAGAGAGCATATGACTAACAACAAGAGTAATGACTTGTCCACTGAAAGGAATCAGGTGGAAATCATCTTTCCACCCCCCACTCCCACCGCCATCTTTTCAGGCATCTGAAACTTACCAAATCAATAGGGTAAATATAGGAAAGCTCAGAGAGTAACTGCCTGCATCGAATTGTCAGCTGAGCATTCGTCTTCAGAAAGAGTTCTCTAGTGAGGAAAAAGGAAAAGTACATTCATGAAAAAATTATGCTTGCATGTTTTCTAACATTTATTTCTACCTAATGAAGAGAAGATTAAATGCTCTGTAATTGGCCAGGGAACTTAGAAGTAGAGGCAAGAATGACAGCCACCTTGAGTGCTGAGCTGTTTCTGACACTGCCAATTATGTAACCTGAAGACTGTGGGCTGTTATGTGTGCCTAGCGCCCTGCTAAGAGCAAGAAAGGGTGTTATAACCGAGTGCCCATGCCATGAGTGCTTACTGCTGTACCCCAGGAGCGTCACAAATGTCGGCTCGGTCACTCCAGTGGCCACGGCGCGCTCTCACCTGCCCACGATAAACAAGGAAGCAGGGCGCTGAGTAAGTAACTCAGCGAAGCTGACTTGATTTCAGGGTTTCATCCACATGGCGTTTCCTTTTAAAAAAAGTAAAGAAGTATCTTTTCATGGCTACAACTGTCTCAAGAAACACCACGTGGTGACATCAGAAAAATACCAAAATAAAACGAACAGCTGAGCAAAAACCAGTATCTCCTGAGCTACTACTTTAGAAATGTGGCCAACATAAAACATCCACAGAGGCAGGCAGATCTCTGTGAGTTAGGGGCCAGCCTGGTCTACATTGTGAGTTCCAGGACAGCCAGGGCCACACAAAACAACCCTGTCTCGAAAAACAAAGCAAAAAAAAAAAAAAAAAAACCAAAAAACCCACAAAACAAAACAAGCAAACAAAAAACAAAACAAAAACCCACCCACAGAGTATGTTTTCTACCTGCCTTAGCAACTTAAAAACAAAAGGGATCTATCTAAAGGAACTGCTGGTGAGAGCAGAGGGAAAGCGTGGGTGCCCACAGGGCCTCCGTTACACTGTGAAACACCAGCGACTTTGTTCCAGCTTCTAGTCACAGAGCACCTAATACTTGTGGAATTTTCTGAATGATGAGGGTTATTTATTGTTTTTCTTAATAATCCCTCTGTGATAGCCTCATTATGAGGTGAGTTAGAGTAGACATTCCACAGACAGAGCTGGTCACTATAGTGCCCAGGTTGTAGAGCGTTAGTTTGCAGCTCTACCGACACTCCCTTCCATGAAGGGTTGGACGGGGCCAGAGAGCAATCACAGTATCACTTCTGAAGGACCAGGCCTGAGGTACTGGAGGATAGCTAGCCTAAGGAGGGTACAGAACCTCCTCCATTTGTATCTTAGCAACCCTTACGATAAACCAGTAAACATCGGAGTTCCCCCGAGTCTGTGAGGCCCTGGAGTAAAGTGCCAAGCAATTGAACAGAAAGAGGAGTTGGTGGGCATCACTATGTATAGCTGGCTGTCGGGAAACACAGGTTACACCTGGGGTTTGACTGTTATCTACTGACAGGTGTCAGTCTGGAAGAACTCAGTAGGTGTCCAGGCAGTGACAGAAGTGAATTAAACCATGAGACACACAATTTTGCCTGTGGGAAAATCTGGGGCCAAAAGTGTTGTGAAGTTGGTGTGATGAGAGCACCGACTCCTGTGGAAAGCGCAGGGAATACTAAAGGCTCCGCGGGCAGCTGGACAGTGACTTCTCAGAGCCTTCTTTCCTGTCTGCAAACTGGGGGATAAGAACAGGTAAGATTCCTGAGTCCTTCACTACTGAAGTTCCTCAAAGAAAAATGCAAGATGACAGAATTTGCCACAGAAATGAGTGAGGGAAAGAGAAAGAATGGAGGTGACCATGAGTGACTGGGGGCGGGCGGGCGGGGAGGACATAAGCAATTGTTATCCTTTTATGTTGAGGGGAAAACTAAAATAAACTATAGCTGTATAATACCAGTTTGTTGGAGCATATTTGAAAATTATGCAAAGAATCACTATTTTAAGAAGAGAAAAAGATGATAAAATGGTATTTTAAGAGGAAAGTCCAAATAGCAGCACAGAGGGCAATTAAGAAAGCTGGCGAGACCATGATTAGAAAAACTTTCTAGGTATTGATGAGGTCATCAAATGAGATATCAAGAAGCAGACGTCTGAAGAAGCTGTTGACAAAAGCAAGCCAACCATGTTCATGTTTCCCATGAAACATCATGGAAAAGACAGAAGAGGAGAGGACAGAAAGAGTGCTGTGGCCTGGGCGAGGAGAAACAGTGTTCGTGTTTCTAGGCTCCAGCACAGCGCAGACTCACGGTAGGCGTTTACAATATCTGCTGAGTGAGTGAACGGGTGCTGAGATACACACATTGTAAATTAATTAGCAGCAGCCCTTCAAATGCCGCATTCCCTATTGTCCCGTACAGCAAGCTTAGCAAACCCAGAGAAGCTGTTCTCAGCTGCAGTTACCTTTTTGCAGTACACTCCTTCCTCAATTCACTCAGGGATTCCTTCTGCAGCTGAAGCTTGCCATGCTCAGTTGAAAATGCACTTCCTACAAGGGGAGAAGGGAGGAGACAATGACAGGTGTAAAACTGCATTCACGATGCCCAACCACATCTACACATGCAGAGCAGTCTCCCAAGTGCAAAAGGAATAAAAGAGTCAGCAGGCCGGGCACACCAGGATTGAGGCTTTTGAGGTGGATTAATCAGAACAAACTACTATTGGTTCAGTTTACCCTGATCCAGCGTCTCGCAGAAGCCAAACAGCAGGACCCGAAGACTCTGCCCATAGGTTTCTGGACACTGACCAAGAAACCTTTATGAGACTTCAAAATTCAGACTTCACTCCCGAAAGACTGGTTAGCTTATTTTCAACCACAAACTCTATATAACATTATTGAGAGGATAAAATGTTGAACAGGAAAATTACCTACATTTTGATTGCTATACTACAGTTCATATAAGCAGTTTTATGAACTTTCATCTTGCTTGTATATATTTTAGTGAAAATCATAGGGTAGAGGAAATGTGCATTCTGATTTTTCCACATTATGTCACAAGCATTTTTACATGGTGACAGTCTGAAGTTATGGCTGTGTAAAACTCAGCTCTGTGGATGTGCTCATAGGACTATTACACATTTTATCTGATAGGTTCTTACTTGAATCCTATTACAGAACATTTAATTTCCTTTTAGTGTTTGCTTTAGTATACCAATGATTAATATTTGTGTTCATGTGCCTGAATGCTGTGACTCTATCAACTGTTTGAACATCAGTTTTGTGATAAAATTCTTCCCCATCCTCCCATTCTGAGAAAACAAGAACTTTTGTTCTTGACAGTCCAGGCCCGATTACATCTCCAGAGGTCCTCTGGCAAAGAGAAACAGTATAAGATCCTGACATACCAAGTTTTTTTGTTTTTTAAAAGATTTTGCTTCATGAATGTGATCCAAGAAGACGAGATACCCTAAACTCTTCTCTGTACCTCCTACCCACATAGGGAAGAACAGAAAGCTTGCTCATTTGGCTAAAATACTGTTTGGACCTTAGCACAGAAATACCACCTAAGCAGTTTTTGTTTGTCTTTTCTTTTCTTTTCACCAAGAACTTCATTCATGCTAGACAAATGCTGTACCAGAGCCAAATCCCTAGTCCTAAGCGGTTTATATCCAAGGTTTCTCTAAGTTCCCTTTTCTTCTTTTTCAACTATAAAGACCAATAAGCGGAAGACTAAGACCCCAAACTCAATCAAAGAACACCACTCATCTTCTGTAGCTAAACATTCCTCCCTGGATCTTTATCTTAATGATGTTATATGACATTTAGGTTGACACTTGCCCTCCCAAGAGGGAACGTGAATGAGACTCTGGTGGGGAGTCATGGCTGTTCTGATTCCGTATGGCAATGATCAGTTCAAGACCAGAGACAGAATTCCACAACAGTGATGTTACAGTCTTTCATTCTCACCAATTCTCTTTCTGTGTTCTATCACTTACTCAAAGATTCACTCTTCAACTTCAGTTGCACATTGGCTCATTTGCCTTTCAGGAGCACCAGGTTTTTATCTGTCTGTTAGAACTGTAGGATTTTTAGCTCTTCCCCTAAAGGCATATAGCTGCTGTTCTTACAAGGAGCTATGCTGTTATTTCAAGAACAACCACTCCCTCCTTGAGACCTACACCTTCAGTTTCCTGCCATGCCCTCAGTCTTCCTGTGACTACCCAAAGGAAGCCCATGCAGAGGCTTCAAGCAGGTGTGAACTGCCTTACAATTCCTATGCCTTCACCAAGGCCACAGTTGGCCATAAACAATGGGTAAAAGCTGAATTCTTTTACACTCTTCTACAGAGGCCCAACCTTCTCCCATGTTCTGTCACTGGTGATCAACACAGATTCCCACCTGTCTCTCTGCATAAACCTGGCTTCCTGGCTGATGACTGGCGGAAAGTTGTGACTTTGTACATTATCTCCTAGGTTAGACATCGAACTTCTCTCTTCTGTTCTAGGCTGGCACAGGAAGTCAAATGGAACATACTAATTTTTAAAAAAAGTGTGTGTGTGTGTGTGTGTGTAACAATTACACGTGGAAGCGATGGACATGGATATAAAGAATTATTACATTGGTACTGCGTGACTCGGATCACAGAGTTAGAGGGCTTAAAACCATAACATCTTGCGTACAGCAGACATGAGGTTAGTTCCTCCGAATCTGCTCTCAACAGTAGAGCACTAGCCACCTTGAGTTTTTAAAAAACTCTCCAGTGTGCACGCCTCTAAGCTTAGTCCATTGCTTCTATGCATACAAAGAATTAATACAGTGGGGAGAGGGCGGAGAGCAGCTAATCCGTTTGTTCAATGTGGTCTTGTTCATGATTTCTTCCCTCAAATATTTAATTATTCTTGCTTTTCACTTCAAACCCCCAAATAATTGACTAGTATAGACAACTGGCATAGGTTTCATCTGAAGCAACAGACACTTACGTATGTCCAATGCCTCATTCCTCAGCTCCAGCTTAGCGCAGATAGTAGGATCTGTTGACGATGCAGCTTTCCTTCAGGGTGGATAGGACAGGGAATGGCACCAACTTTATTTTAAACCACTACAACTGTCAAAGACAGGATGCTTTGGGATTGTCTTAGTACAGGGTGTTTCCACCCTAAGTGTAGCCACCTGCCATGCTTCCTCTGAGTTAGTTACGTAAGTCCACAGTCACCTTCATCTCTGCCTTATCCCACGGGACCAAACAAGGTCAAGAATTCATCACATGTATTAAGCAGTGAAAACAGATGTTATCAAAGATAACTTTAAATAAACAGAAGGAATGGAAGGGCCACAGGCCCACCTCCCTAGTGCTGCCCTTCTGAGCTCTGGATGGCTACATCTGGAAACTCCAGGTTTAAGATTGCAGAGGACTCTCTCTGTCAGGAACCCCCAAAGCAGCCTTCCCATCTCTGCCTGGGCCGCACCTTTCCTCTACTTTTTAATTGGATCCAGTTAGTCTTATCCATGCTGTATCTTTGAGGACTGTTTTGTTTCCACCATCATCTTGGATTTATTCCTTTTGCTGTATCACTACTATCAACTGGTCTCTGAGAGAAGGAAAACAAACAGATTACCGTCTCCCAAACCACCTCCAGAACTATCACCCTGTCTGGGCATATCCCACTGTTCCACCTGCTGAGCTGGAACCTCGTGCAATGGGAACAGAGGCAGGGGCTTTAATTTTAGCAATTAAATGTCACGGTTGAAGCCTATGAATCTAATAGCCGAAGAATATGAATATTGCTTCCATCAAGGAAACGAAACATACCTTCTTCAGGCTTTCTCTCCCCAGAGAATTTGGTCTTAGACTGGCCATTGCCCAGGTTCTGCCAAAGTTACAGTTAAAACCAATGAGCTAGCATTTTGAGTTTTGCGTATCATGTCAGATGATGAAAAAGCAATATTCTTGGACCATAAAAGTTCTCTCCCACTGAACTGCCTTTTCTGTAGCATGAATTATGATGGGTGAATAGACTTTTTTTTTTGCTGTGAATTTTACAAAACTGTAATAGACTATATTTCATTATGAAGTTTACTATCTTGTACTGAAGAAAATGCTCATTAAATTTCCCCAGAACATGGAGCTAAGAGAATATTTTCCTCCCTTTAAGGAACTACTAAGTTCCCTTATAAAAGGAATTGGAAAGTGATCGGTGGCTTTTGTGCTTCTACACAACGGGCCTTACTGCTGAGGGCAGCACTCACTTTAGTTCTTGAGAACGAAAGCAGATCCTTCGGACTTTGACTGTATTTAGACAGCCCACCAAACATATCTAGGCTAAAATACTACCTATGCTACACCCAGGACTCTAGACAAGTCTTATTTCATCATCTTTTCATTGAAACATTGAAACATTGAAACAAGGTCTCAATATCTCTAGGCTGGCCAACCAGCCGCAGGTTTCAGAGTACTGGAATTACAGGTATCGCCACCCCGAAAAGCTTAACTTCTCTGAGTTTCTTTTCTTTCGTATACAAAATGAGGTCCAAGGGAGTAAGCAAAACTACACAGCTGGATTGAAGTATTACTTAAAAATAACCACAAGCCACAAGGAAGGTGCTCTGCCTAGCAATTCTATCTTGATTTTCTATTTTGCTTTCACACTCTTGGAGAAAACCAGTCCCCATAATTTCTAAGCCTTTGCCTAACTCCAGTAATTGGATAATGACCTCATCTCACAGTATATGGAAACAATAGAATATTGTAGAATTCTGACCATCAATAATACATAACCAAACTGCCCATGCTGTAATTTTCTCAGTTTGTCTTATTCACTAAACAAGGAAATACTTTCAAGTCTTCTCTGAACTCTTTCCATTCACTCCACCTCACAGTAACGCGTTACTACGCTCCAGTTCTGGGCTTCTTTTTAGTCCTACAGACCAAGCTGGTCCCACATCCAGGCCAATCTTTCAGTTCTGCTCGGCATCTTCTTCGTTTCCAAGGCTGAGCTCCTCAAGGAAAACTTTCCTGAGCAATCTTTGTAAAAAACAGCCTCTCATAGTTAGCTTCTATTATCACAGCTTGTACTTGTCACTAGTAGTTAAATGATATATTACCTGGTTTACTTTTTAAAGGAAATTTTAATTTTATTTATATTTATGCATCTATGTGGGGTACCTATGAAGACCAGAAGAGGGCATCGGATCCCCGGGAGCTGGAATTACAGGCAGTTGTGAGCCACCAGACCCGGGTGCTGGGAACAAACTCAGTTCCTCTAGAAGAGCAGCTAGTGCTCTTGACTGCTGAGTCATCGCTCCAGCCACTTGTTGGGTTTCTTATTTTATCTCACTTACTACATAACTATCCAAAGATGGGCATCTTAGTTCATTCATTTTGCCTTTTTTACATCAACCTACTTCTCTCGTACTTGCTTGCTGAATGACTAAACTATGCAGGCCATGTCCCAATCAATGCCAAAAGCTCCTATATCCCCCTTGTTCTTCTTTGCTTTCACTCAATAAGTTATTACAATGGCTTCTACCTCCCAACACCTATTAAGCCTATATACACTGCTCCTGCAACATTCCCAATGTGTTTAGATTTTAATCATGTAGTACTTAAATCATTGGAATAACTTCCTTCCTGGTAATTCTCTACCCTCAACAAGGCCGGCAAAGATATTTTCTAAAACATATATCTAACCTGTACTCTATATTGTACTCATCAATATAATCCTTTGAGAAATTTGTGGGCTAGTTTAACACATCCCCACACTTTTCAGTAAAAGCTCCTCAGCTTCTCTTATGCAAAAAAGAAATCTGTAGTCAAAGGAAAGGCCATGATCTGACTTTTCAGAGGCCTACATTCTGCAGACCAGGCTGGGCTTGAACTTACAGAGATATGCCAGCCTCTGCATCCCTAGGGCTGGGATTATAGGCGTGCCTCTCCACCGCTTGGCTATGAAAGTCTCATAAAGCATCAGGGAATAGGGATAAATCCAACTAAGCAAAGATCCACGCATTACTGTTCCAACAGTTTTTGGTAAAGAACATCAAACAAACAATGGCACATGGGCCGGCTTGGGGTGGTAGACAGATCCTTAAGATTCTATTTCCCACAACTATTCTGATAAATAATTCAATGTAGTTCCATCAAAATCCTAGCAAGGCTTTCTGTCCTGTGTAGAAATTTGTATGAAAATGCAAAAAACAAAAATAAACAAGATGATTTGGAAGAAAAACAACTAAATTGGAGAACTTCAACGAACATCAAAACGATGTATAACATGAGAAAAATGAAAATACATAGAAGCTGAAAGTAGATCCGTGGACGGGAGCAGAGGGCCTCAATAGACAAGCAGAGTAAGGCCACGTTGGCCTGGCTCGCTGTGAAGCGAAGCTGCAGCGCGCGGTCTGCTGTGAAAACCAGAATGCTGATTCTACCTTACGGGGCGCACAGCGTCGATTCCAGGTGAACGGACGATATAAATGTGGCAATACAACAGTAGAGGGTTTTGAAGAAAACACAGAAGAACACCGTTAAGGTCTTCAAACAAAAATGTCTCTCTTTCTCTGTCTCTCTCTTTTTCTCTCCTCCCTTCCTTTCTTCCTTCCATTCCTTTTTGTTTTTTCCAAACAGGATTTTTCTGTGTAACAGCCCTCGCTGGCCCAGCACTCACAGAGATCCACCTGCCTCTGCTCAAGAGCGCTGGGATTAAAGGCGTGCGCCACCACGGCCCAAGCCACCACCACCACTCAGCTAGACAAAGGTCTTTTAAATTAGGCTCCAAAGCCTCAAATGTAGGCGAAAAGAATGAAAGCAGCAGCAAGCCACAGGATACAGGGACATGCTCCTAATGCGCAAGTCAAAGAAAGTCGACACATCAATAAAGAACAAGGAACTCTGTAAACTGGCAGTATAAAAATTTAATAAATGGTTAAAAGACCTCAATTGACACTTCACAAAAAATTTATTCAGACTGTGTAAAATGGTGTTTGCCAGAATGGAACCCAGAGCTGCAAGGGCACACTGTAAAAGCCACACAAAGACCGAATACTCCACATGCACCAGGACGCAGGGCAAGGATGGAGGGCAGGCAAATGAAAAGCTGTCTTGGAAAACCTTTAAACACCATCTATTACAGCTGAAGAGAGATGGTCACCCTACAGTCCTGCAGTTCTACTCCTAGGTTTCTAGCCAACTGAAAGGCACAGGTATTTCCATTAAGAAACATGCACTAGAACATGCATGGACGGACTAATTGTAATAGTCTCAAACTGAAAATTAATGACAATGAGAGCAAATAAACAAATACGCATTTGTATCACGGAATACTACTTGGCACTAAGAATCAACTGTAATTCCAGGAAGGTACGGATGACTCTAACATGTTGAAAAGCTAGCACACAAAAAGTGTATGTATAAAGGACTTCTATGAAGTCCATAACTAGGCAAGATCAATCTCTGGTCTCATGGGTGAAGGTAGCTGGTTAGTGTGGTTGGGATCGTGGTGAATGGTGGGGAGCACCAAAAGGCGCCACAGGGTTGCAAGTCTTTAGTAACCGTTTCACTGACTGAGATTCTACTTATGTGTGTGTTCACTTTGTGAAAAGTAAAGTCACATATATCTCAATATATAAAGATTTGTATATTATTCTACATATTAGCAACATCAAGATATTTCAAAATACTTTAAAAATTAAAAAGATAAACCCCATCTATGTCCATCTGAGCCTTTGGGAAGAAGAAAACTAGTGTGCACGGAGGGAGGCTGTCTCGGGCGCCCTACTCACCTTTGTCCTGGAGAGCCAACTGCTGCTTGTGCAGGAAGGCCGCCTCCCGGCCCAGCGCTTTCTTCTGTCTTTCCAGTTCATTTCGAAGCACCAAAATCTTTAATCGTAGGCATTCGCTTTCTTTTTTCTAAGTGAAATCACAGGTAAACTTATGAATATAAAGTCATAGCTATAACTGCACACCTATCATGTTTCTGCCCAAAAATGGTCAAATATTTATTAAGCTGTAGATCTCTGAGTAATTATCAGCAGCCATCACTTAAGCGGATATACAGAAATTAGTGAGGATATGTAGAAATGAGCCTTTTCTAGGAACTCAAATCTCTTGCAGAAATGAGAAGCAGAGGGGAACATTAACTGTGTCAGGTGAGCATGAGCCAGACACCCTAAGTAGATAAAGATATCACAAGATACCAGGCAGTCAAATCTAATGATGGATAAGAATCATATATCACAGGCAAATGTCCAGGGATACAGACAAGTTACCATTTGATCAACACAACATCACAGTAACAAGCCAAGGAAGAAGCCATCTGATCATATCAATAAATGTATTGGATACCGTAAAGACATACAACAAAACATAGTATCTATTCATGATATGAAGACACACAAAGTTTCAGAAACAAAGAATAAATGGAAACTTCCTTATCTAACATTGTATTTAATGGTAAAGAGCTAGGTGCCCTCTCCTAGGTTGAAGAACAAAATGAGTTGCCTCAAACGCTCCTACTTAAATAGGTAGACCAGAAGTCCTCACTACGGCAATAAAACAGGAAAAGGGATGGAAAGCTATGCAGACAGGGAAGAAGGAATAACACTACTTTACAGGTCATATGATAATTGATACAGAAGATCCTAAAGAAACAAATCCAGCCTCTGGCACTCTGACCAATTATAGCCAAGACTGGAGTTTGGGTTTCCAGCACCTGTGTGATGTCAGTTGGGCTTTCTTGCTCAGAAAGTGGAGACAGATCCCCATCAGAGATGGGGATCCCCCGAGCAAGCTGGCTAGTTAAACTAGCCATATTGGTGAGCTATGGGTTCAACTGAGAGACCCTGCTTCAATGAAGATAGAGAAGGATCGAGGAAGACTCCTGATGTCAATCTTAGGCCTCTGATGTGCATGCACATTCACACACGTACATGTGAACATGCATGCATACATGTATAACACACACATATGTACGTGTGCACAAAATGGGGCAAATTCCTTTTTATTAAAGTATCTTATCTGAAATTGCCTCCATTTACAAAGCTGACATCTGACCGCACAGTGAGGCTATTTGTGCCTGCAGAGATGAACACACACTATAAGGATGTATCTTTGCTAGCCTCCATTATATGGTATCAGTATACACTGATCATGATTTTCCATGTTATAAACATGGATCAAATTGTAATTGGGCTATGTCTGGCAAACTATTGTCTTTTCTAAAACATAGTTAATTAAAATTATAATAAAAATATATTTATTTAATAAACTAAGAATTAACAAAATGTGGAACAAGCTGTTGGAGATTTCTCAAAGGAAGAAATCAGCCCTTGATTGAAGTATAGACGTAAGGAACCCTGGGAATGGAGTGAGATGCATGGTTACAGGGCCCTGTTGAAGCACGGGATGAGGAAAATGATTCTGGGCAATTGTGTTGGAAACATTCTGCAACAATCACTTCTCACCCAGGATGCTTTCTTCTTCATCCCTGAAATAATCATTCTAAACAGATGGTATGATAATCCATTGAGGACACATAAGCCAAGAAAACAGTACAAAACCTTATTCCCTCACCATCATACCAGTCAGCTTGAAAAATCTAGGAAATACACCCTTTTAAAAAATGTTCCTAAATACATTTTTTTTGAACAATGTAAACATTTATAAGGGACTTCTTATATAGTTTTCACTGTTTTATACCAACTTAGATATTTATTATGTTTTGCCAAAACACTGAAAAAACAAAGACTCAAAAGTCAATGAGGTTCTAAAATATGGAAGCGAACACGTATCCATCAACAGATGGATGGAAAAGCAAAATGCAGTGTATACATATAATAGAACGTTATTCTGCTTTAAAAGGGGAGGAACCCGGTGTACGCAGTAGCATGGAAAATCTTTAAGGCTATTATGCTATGTGAAATGAGTAAGCTGTAAACAGTCCCTCTATGTCCTACACCATTATGTGAGGTACTTGGAATAGTCAAAATCCGGCTGGGAATGTCGCTCAGTGGGAGAGCACATGCCTACCATAGACAAGGCCCTGGATTCAAATCCCAGAACATGATGGGGAGGATGAGAGCTGAGGATGAATATGAATCACAGACAGAATGGTGTCAGGCCTTTGGAGCGAAGGGAAATGGGGAGTTAGTGCTTAACAGCTATGAAGTTTCAGCTTTACAAGATAAAAAGAGCTTCGGTGACAGGTGGTGGAGGTAGCTGGTTGCACAACATTATGAATGCATTTAATACCAATGAACGACACATTTAAAAATGACTGAAACTGGCTGGTAAGTTGGCTCAGTGAGTAAGGTGCTTGCTGCCAAGCCTGATGACCTGTGTTCAATTCCTGGAACTCATTTGGTAGAAGGAGAGAATGAGCTCCACACACTTGTCGCCCGACCTCCACGTGAGCACCATGGTACATGCCCCTCCATACACAAACAATTAAACACGTGTTTTCTAATCATCGAGATTAGAAATGTTACATTATGTATTTTGTAGTTTAAGAAATTGAGGGAAGGGTCAATGAGGTGGATTATTAAAAATAAAATAAAACAATAAAATAGAATAAAATAAAATAAAGGAACCACACCCAGTAGGTGTGATTTCTTCAGTGTGATCAGAAATTTTTGGGTCTTCTGACATCAATGGGGGAAAATAAGTAAATTCTTCAGAAGTAAAGTTTATTTTTGTTTGTCTGTTTGGTTTTTGTTTTCCCCAGAAAGACATAAGTGCTCAATTGCTTTAACCCCAATTTTTTTCACAAAATATGCAAATAGAAGTTTACTTGGGCAGGGAAATAAATGGGGGGGGTATTCCCCAGAAAACACAACCTGGCTAGTGGGGGTAACTTGCTCTGTTCTAGGTACACACTCAAACTGGGAACCTTCTCATTTCAAAGCACAAGTTAATCTAAATACAAAGCTAACGTGGGAGGCGTGAGTACAGCATGTGTGATGGTCTGTGCGAGGAAACTGGTCCATTTACAGAAATATACCCATTAGTTACAACCAGGAGTAAACAAACCCTGTCCGTGTGTCACGATCCTGCTTCCTTGCTTTATGTCAAAGGCCAGCTGACCAGCAATCTTAACATAAACGTGTCTTCTAGCGGGCTGCCATGATCCAGTCATCTCTTCACTCCACGCACAGCCAGTTCACACATCTACCCGAACATATCCATCACTTTTAACTAGATTTATACAACACTCAGAAATCACAGACATATATGTTTGCAAGCACACATTCCTATTTATGGGTCTTTAAAAAAATCATAATTTATGATTTGTTAAATTTATGATAATGCTAAATGCTCATTTTACAATGATTGATAGATATATAAATAATATATCAATGCAAATGAGGATTTTCTCACTGGAAATTTTTTTAGCTCACACTGGAGCTAAAACCCCTCAGATACAAGCTTCTAAAATATGTCCCTGGGATAATGAAGGTTTCAAACACATGTATAGTCACTTGAGTGGTTGGGCTCTTTTCATAGTCATGCTCCTCTGTGTGCGGAGCGTGTAGAAGTCTCCTTGGATACTGCAAAGGATTTACTTCCGAACTGGATGGGAGACTCTAGAAGCCTTTCATAAACTGTTAATACATATATGTGTGTGTGTGTGTGCGCACGCGCGCGCGCAGAGCACCCATGTGGAGGTCAGAGGACAGCTTTTGGAGTCAACTCTTTCCTTCCACCATGTGAGTTCTGGGAGGGAACTTGGCTATCAGGCTAGGCGGCATGTACCTTTATCCAGTGAGCCATCTCGTTAGTCTTTTATTAAGGGAGAACTTGGTTTGATAAAGTTACGGTCACAAAAACAAAACAAATCAAAACAAAACCACCACTAAAAACAAAACACAAAACAAGTAGTGAGGTGCTGGGCACACCTTCGACCCCAGCACTCGGGAGGCAGAGGCAGGCGGGCCTTCGAGCAGGCCGGTCTACAGACGAGTTCCAGCACAGCCAGGGCGACCAAGAGAAACAACCCCACTTACTTCTCATAAGAATATACTGTTTTACTAACGTTATAGATTTGTTATTGACACTTTAAAATTAATTAGAAAATAACTTTTTAAAATTTCTCAGATTTCTAACATAACAAATAGTGCAGCCTAAGTTCTTAGAGATTACCACATTTTTTAACATAATAAAGGGTCCTCAGACCAAAACATTTGAGAAATTAGTGATTTAGAGAATATTTTATCTTAGCTGTAGTCATCTCCCACAACTGGAAGTAACTAAAAATGTGGGAAAAGTCTCAAAACTGTAGAAGTTAACAAATTGCTTCCAAATGTCATTTATAGCTTGTTTGTTTGTTTTTCATCTACATGTAGTCAATCACTAACAAAGAGAAAATGCTTTCTAGGAAATATTTAATCAAATTTATTAATTTCATAGACTCAGTAGTACTATCAAGGCATAAACCTAGGTAGAAAATTAAAGTTTTATATGTATCTTTATAAATATATGTGTATCTTTATAAATATATAAATATCTGTATATTTATATAAAATATAAAGGGTCTGGCTTCTAAATAAGAATGAACACTCATCAAACTGGTCTTCTAATTAGTTAATATACGAGAATTTACTGTAGCTTCTACAATTTTGAGGAGAAGTCAGTTTGGTGTCAATATACCCAGGCAATTTTCTCTCCTTGTGCTGTGGCTTTGCCTTAGGAGTGGCTCTGGAGGCCAGCGGGAAGCCAACTGTCTCTCTACCCGGAGGGACCAGAAATGATAAAATAAGGATGGCTGAGTGAGGGAAGACAGAGAAGAGGTACCCCAAATTCTGTTCAAACTCAGTGAACTCTCAAATTACACCCTAAGCCACACATGCCTGGACGAACACAAAGCTGCTCGTGCTCCAGAGTGGAAAATTAAGCTGGAATCGGAGCCATGTCAACTGGAGGCAGGTAGTTTGAGTTTAGCCAAGTGAAATACCTGCTAAAGTACAAACATTCTTACAAGCAAAGTCTCAAAGACTACAAATTACACTCAGAATGTCCAGGGCGCTATGCAGTATTGCTCAACCCATGAAGAGTCAGAGAATGTGACTCACTCTCTAGGAAAGAGGCATCAACATATGGGGAACCACAAGCCAACACATATGGAAGAACCAGGAAAACACCCGAAAGCCACTCCTGGATATGCTGAGATGGAAAGCAAACTATCCTAATAACGAAGTGAAAGGAGAAAAAATCTTAGCGGAGAGCTAGGTATTGATGAAAGATCTAGGAGGCGTGTTTCTAGTCAAGATCGGAGTGGGGACAAAAGACTAATGAGCAGGTGATTGAACAAGGCTACCCTACCCTATCCAAAGCCTCGCTGCATCTCAGTCTCCCTAACAAAAACAAAAGCTGCGTCTCCAGATCAATCTAACGAGATACAGAAAGACTGCATATTGTCATCAGTTCAGGTTTGCTCTGAAAATGCAGGAGCACTGTATTTATGTATGAGGTCTTAGGTTCAATCACAGTATTGCAAAAAGTATTAAAATCTGAACTAAGATATAGTTTGCTTTATTAAATTTTAAATTAATGAGAAAATCAGGATTGTTTCACTATATGCAGGAAACCATTTGAACAATTCAACAACCATTCATGGCTTAAAAAAATCTCCCAGAAACTAGGAAGAATCAAGTCCTAAACCAGCACAGACTATTTCTAATTCCATACTTAATGAAGCAAGGACACACTCTTCCTCACATTAGGCACAAGGCAAGAAGAGCCCCTGTGTATTCTGCTCGGTATACAGCGGTTCCCACTGGTGAAATGAGCAAAGAATTTAGAATTTTCAAATATATGCTGGTTGAGGAGCCACAGTCCTGTGATACTTACCACTCCGAAGGCTGAAGCAGGAGGATTGCTGCAAGTTTGAAACCAGACTGAGCTACACAGCAAAACTTTGTCTCAAAAAATGCAAGTAACAACAACAATATTCCTCACCTAAATCTATATGATTGTTTGTATAAAAACTCCAAGAAATCTACAAAATGAAGAACATAACTATAGAGTGAAACTGTCAGACACAGTAGCAATAGAACAACACTTTTCTTATGTATTCAAAAGTGTTACATTTATTATCACCATTTTTTTTTTTTTTTTGGAGATAGTCTTCTACTTGGTCCATGCCAACCTTAAACTCCTGCTCTTCCTGTCTTAGCTTTCCCCATCTCAACATCTGTTCATGATAAAATCCCAGAGACTAGGAAGAGGGCACACCCTAAAACCAGAACAAATCGTTGCTAATACTGCATTTAATGGAAGCATGGACAGCTTTCTCCTCTCACCAGGGCTTTGTCGGGTGCACTGCCACACCTGGCTGAACTTGTCATGAAGCCTTGTTCTTGCCCAGACTCCCACAAAAACGTAGGACTAACTGTAACCAAGGAGCTTGAAGACATTATTGAAGGAATTAAAAAAAAGTTCACATAAAACATAAATGTCATGCTCACAGGCTGGAGGCCTCAACATTGTTAAGATGGTAATTCTCCACAAATCCTTATTAAACTTCCAACAGGCTCTCTTTGGTAGACACTGACAAACTAGTTTTAAAATTAGCTGAGCAACATAAAGAACTCTGGGGGTGATGAGGATTAACAGGAACTTTTTAAGAGTCAGAGTATTTGTCCTACCTGGCTTTCCTGATGCGCCTACCGTAAGAGCAGCCTTGTACAGGGGAAGGAAGATAGGCAGACAGGTCTGTGAGCCAAACGAAACAGATGCACGTGTGTACAGTCAGCTGACTTTAGACAAACACGTCAGGGTAATTAATGGGAATAGGAAAGGCTGTTCATCAAATATTGTTCTGTCAACTGAACATTAATTTTGGGGGAAATGTTTTATTTTTTCTTCATCCAATACAAAAACAATAACTTGAAATGGATCACAGTTCCAAGGACAAAGCCCCCAAAACTAAAACTTGTAGAAAAATACAGAGCTGAAAATTTCTATGATCTTGAATTAGATAGAAGAGTCTTAAGAGACCGAAAGAAAGACATGAAACATCAAGAAATAAAACAAACAAACAAAACATCAGAGGACTGGGAGATGCTCAGGCAGTATAAGCATGAGAACCTGAGTTTGACCCTAGAACTCATGTAAAGACCAGAAGCAAAGCTGGTCCTGGGAGCTGGTGGCACACATCTGTAATCACAGCACCAGGAGGGGGAGACAGGCTGGCCAGCCTAGCTTACTTGGTGAGCTCCATGCTGTGACAGGCCCTGTCTTAAAAAGCAAGGGGAGTGTGGCCCACACCTTTAATCCCAGCACTCAAGACACAGAGGCAGGTGGATCTCCGTGAACTGAAGGCCAGGAAGGGCTATACAGTGGTTCTCAACCATCCCAATGCTGTGATCCTTTAACAGTTCCTCATGCTGTGGTGACCCCAACCATAAAACTATTTTCGTTGCGACTTCAGAATTATAATTTTGCTAGTGTTATGAACCGTAAATATGCAGATGGTCTTAGGTGACCCTGGGAAAGGGTCACTTGACCCCCAAAGGAGTCATGACTCATAGGTTAAGAATTGCTGGTATATACAAATACATTAGATTGTATTCTTTAAAATTTTTGCTCCCTAAATACCACCAATAAGAACAACAACAACAAAATGCAGGCTGGAGAGACAGGATGGTTTGACTGCTAAGAGCACTTCCTGCTCTTGCAGAGAACCTGGGTTGAGTTCCCAGCACCCACATCAGGTGGCTCACAATTACTTGTGACTTCAGTCCCAGTGTATACAAAGCCTCCTCCTGACCGCCAATGGCACCAGGCATTGCGCCAGGTACACACATATACATGCAGGCAAAACATTCATACACAAGAAAAAAATAAATAATCTTTTAAAAAATGATTTCTCTGTTTGTTTTTGTTTTTCGAATCAGGGCTTCTCTGTTGCAACCCTGGCTGTCCTAGAACTCACTCTGTAGACCAGGAAGGCCTTGAACTCAGAGACCTGCCTGCCTCTGCCTCCTGAGTGCTGGGATTAAATGTGTGTGCCACCACCACCCAGCAAAATGATTTTTAAAAAGAAAAAAATGTAAGCCACAGATTGAAAGAACATAGTCCTCAAATACATATGAGGGCAAGAACTTGTATATAGAAATAAATATACATATACATCATTAATAAAGACAGGAAAGTCGGTTCATCGGTTAAAAGTACTTGTCTTTCAGAAGAGCCAAGTTGAGTCCCAACACCCACATGGTGCTTCACAGTTTTATGCACCTCCAGTTCCAGTAATCTGATCCCTCTTCTGTCCCACACAGGCAACAGGTACACATGCAGTGTGCAGAGACACATCCTGGCAAAATATTTACCCATACACATAAAATAAAAAATAAAATAAAACCCTCCAAATAAGGCTGAAAATTTCTAATTAAAATAGGAAAACAGTATTGTCTGTTTTCTCTCATAAACAGAAGCTAAAATTTAAAAAAAAAATGTACAGATGACCCAAAAGTAGTAGACACTACTCAGGCTAGGAGGTTGGGGAGGGAGCTAGGGGAGAATACTTGGGAGGGTAGATATGATGTAATCATGATATATGTATATATGGAAGTCTCATAGTGAAATCCATTAATATAGACATTTAATATACATTAATAATTATAATAACAAAACAAATGGAAAAAGAAATCGGAACCACTTTACACATATGCCAGGACTTAACAGATAAATAAATACATTACACTTAATGAGAGCCAGGTTTCTCAGTATCAGAAAAAGATACTGCAAATAAACAGAATGAATGAGAAAGCTAGCATAAACTCTGTGGTGTTAGAGTTGAAAACATTACTATGGATTCATGTTTATTTTAATACAGATAAATACACATTCATACAGATAGCCTGTCCGCTGAGAGAGCTTTTTGGAGCAGAAAGCACAAATGCCCAAGCACACCCAGTGGCCAGATCTTGCTTCTAAATACCATGAACCGACCTAAGGAGCAGGGTTCTGGAGAGAGACAGCTGGTGCCAGGGCTAAGACAGGCAAATACAAGATGAGCCAGACTATATAGTCTCTCTCTCTCTCCCTCTCTCTCCCCCCCCCTCTCTCTCTATATATATATATACACATATATATTTTATATATATATATATACTATATATATATTGTGTAAAGAACACAAAAGGATGATAAAAGACAAAAGTCAACTTGAAAGAGTATTTATATGTTTACTTATTAGATGGAGGGTTTTGCTATGTATCCCAGGCTTGCCTTAAACTCACTAAGTAGCCTACACTAGCCTTAGATGTATGACAACTGTCCTGACTCAGGTTCCTGAGTGCAGGATGACAAACAGGCACCTTTACACCAGGTTCAACTAAATGATCTACCCTGCGTCCACCCTGGTGCTAGGAATCAAAGCCCAGAGGTGTGAGAGTGCCATGCAAGTGTTCTACCACTGAGCTATACCATCATTCCCTTTCCTTTTTGAGGTCTCACTGCGTATCCTAGACTGGACTCAAGCTTGTAATCTTTCCCAGCCTCAGTCCTTGAGGAGTTCTGAAATTACAGAAGCACACCACCAGGCCAGGTTTGAAAGATCATAGACTACTCAGATCAAGAAGGTGAACAGCATACTACCAGATTATATAACCCAAAGGAAGCCATAAACCAGCTTGTCTGATAAAGAGTAGAACTAAGTGATTGGAAAGAGTGGGGACAGGCTTCCTCATGAGGAAATCCAAACATTCCATGTGTGGGGCTTTGTTCCCAGACACTTTTACCTTTTTTTACTTTGGACTTAGCAGAATTTGGAAAGGGAATTTATAGTCTGGAGAATCTAGGGGCATTACCTTAGCCAAATGACCAAGCCTAGTGTCAGTGATGATTACTAAGGGGATTTTTAAAAAGGAAGACTGACAATTTCCTGTAGATCAGAGAAGTCTAAGAAGACTAAGTCCACCATGATGTCCTGGACTGGATCCCAAAGCAGCCCTGTCTTACTCAGAGAGAGAGGGGCGAGGGGAGAGAGAGAATGAATGAGAATATGGATGAGAAAGAGAGAGAAATTAGCCCTTCCACAATGTGCCTAACTTGTGAGCTTCAAGGATAGCCAAGCCATTAAAAGCAAGGTGAGTCTGAAGAGAGCCAAGGGTAGGGGTAAGAACTGAGAGATGGCTTAGTGACTAAGAGCACTTACTGCTCTATTAGCGGACCAGAGTTCAGATCCCAGCACCCACACCTGATGGCTTACAAATGCCTATAACTCCAGCTCCAAGGGACTTGACCTCAGATCTCTGTGGGTACCCCACATACTCAGGTGTACACACACACACACACAGACTCCTGAATAATAATAACAAAGAAAAGGAGGTCAGGGAAAAAATGACTGCTACATGTAGTATGGCTACATACTACATGGGTTCTAGAATAGAAAGGACGTAAGCAGAATGGACTTTGGTTAATGATGACTAATAATACACATTACGTATAATATATAGTTTCATTAATTGCAACCAACGATAACCTACTAAGATGTTATAATAGGATACATTAGAAAGTTGTTTATACAAGTTCCTGTACTGTCTTTGTGGTAAATCTACATATTCCAAGTGGCTCTCCAATAAAAGAGAAACACAGGCTTAAGACAGACTTGAGTAGCAACACTGGGGAAGCCTTAAGAAAGCCAGGAGTTAACAGTGACATATTAATGTGATTGTCTCAGCTTTGACTATGCACCATGTCAATTTGCACCACAGGAACAGAAGATGCAACATTAGTGAAAACTGGAAGAAATTTATGGGGAACTGAATTATCATTGTAAGATTCCTATAAATCTAAAAGTTTGGTTTTTATGGGCAGAAGCACCAAAACCAGCACTTTTTATAAGATATGTGATTGACAACAGGATACAGACTAGGACATGGAAAGTGTTCGTTATAGAATTGTAATTTAGAAGCAAAAAGAGGCTGGGCAGTGATGGTACACGCCTTTAATCACAGCACATGGGAGGCAGAGGAACGTGGATCTCTGTGAGTTCTAGACCTGCCTGGTCTACAGAGTGAGTTCCAGGACAGTCAGAGTTACAACAGAGAAACCCTGTCTTGAACCCCCACTCCCCCAAAAAAAAGACAAAGAAAAAAAAAAAAAAGAGAACACTGCATAACCTTTAGAATCATTACGAAGTCTAGTCTTTTGAATCAAAGTCCTTGCAAGGACAGAGTTACCAGAGAAGACAAGAAAATAATAACCCGGTCAACCCCGTAACTGTTGAAGGAATTGAATTTCTAGCTCAAAACCTACAAGGAAAACTACAAGCCACTCTGCATACATTCCTACAAAACAGAAGAAACGACATTTCCTAATAGTAAAGTAGACCAGTATCACTCTAACAAAAGCCAAATGAAGAGCTGAGGAGAACACGGAGATGGCTCAGGAGGGAAGAAGGCTGGGAGCCTGAGGTCCTGAGTTTGGCCTGTGAGCCTGCAACCCCAGTGCTGGGGATCTATATGAGACAAAAGGATCTCCGGGGCTTGCTGACAACCAGCATAGTTAAAAACTGGGGAGAGCTTGTCTCAAGGGATGAGGTAGAGGGTGATAGTGGAGGACACGCCTCCTCTGGCCCCTGAACACATGAGCATGTGTGCATGCAACTGCACACATGCACATCACTGCGCTCCCAACACAAAAGAGAGAGCAAGAAAACAAAATTGCAGACCAATAGTCTGCAAAGAAAAGCAAAATATTCTTCAATTTTTAAACAAATTGAACATAGTAATATGCTAAATATAATTTATTATAACCGAGAGAATTTTCCTCAGGAATACAAAATGGGTTAACATTCTAAACGCAACCAATGGACTTAAACATAACACCACAACAAAACAAAACAAAAAATGTGAAGACATATAATTACAGTAGCAAAAGATCTAACAAAACCTCAGACATAACGTAAAACTCCATGATGATGGCAGCAGACATTTCCTAGGAAATATGGTTAAATGCCAGACAGAGTTCATGTTGGGCATGGATGTAATATGAGAAGATGTCAAATCTTTGCTATAAGCTTGGTATCTCTTAATAGGTAATTACTTACAGCTAATTAAGAAGAGGCTTCAAAAGGTGACTGGTGGTTTTGGCATCACATATGCCCTTTCACTTGGGCTAGAGTGAAGAGTGATTTTTAAATTAAAAATATGTGAGATGAAGTAAATTGGACTTGGATTAATTTACAAAGGTAGTTAACAGTATTTCAATACACTACAAGCAAACCTGTGGTTTCCTGTCTTATTGCAACAAGACATTATGTTGGATTCATTCTCTTTTGATTTTAACTTTTATTTATGTGTATATTTATGTGTCTGTGTGTGTATGTATGCTACATGTATATAGGTGCCCATGGAGTCCAGAAGAAAGCATCAGTGCCCTGAAGCTTGAGTTACAGGCAGTTCTAAGTATACCCATGTTCGTACTGGGAACTGAACCCAGGTCCTCTGGAAAAGCATCAAGCCCTCAAACTACTGAGCCATCTCTCCGGCCCTATGGATTCATTCTTAAATTCAATAAATACTTAATATTTCCTTTACATCTCTTATGAGCCAAATATTTCTCCAGATCAGTGGACCTCAACCTTCCTAATGCTGTGACCCTTTAAAACAGTTCCTCATGTTGTGGTGACCCCAACCATAAAATTATTTTTGTTTCTACTTCATAACTGTTAATTTTGCTACTGTGATGAATCGTAATGCAAATATCTGATATGTAGGTGGTCTTAGGCAACAAGGGCCATTAGACCCCCAAAAGGGTCACAACACACAGGTTGAGAACCACTGGTCTAGATGCTGGGAATCAAATGTGAGGGGAGGATGGGAAGGAAGGAGGCGGGGGTGGGGAGGTGGGGAAGAGACAGATGAGAGAGAAGGACGGCTGGGATCCCAAGCCACATAGAGTTTACAGAGATAAAAGTATATTAAATGGCTATCGTGTTAGATGGTAATAAATACTGTAGGAAACACCGAGCAGGAGAGGGACTGAGTTACAGGGCTCTGCTTTTCAATGGGGTTACTAGGTAACTAGATGATTTCTAGGTTCACCTCCAGGTCACTCCCTTGACTTCCTTCAGTGTTAACTAGGCAGCATGGAAACGCACAGTGGCCTCTGGACTGACCTCGGAAGCTCGTACATTCTGTCGCCTTACTCTGTGTGTCAGCGCTTACACTTTAGAAAAACAGGATTAAGCATACATGCTTCTACGCTGACACCAAGCATATGCAGTCATGTAATGAAACAAGTCATGTTCCAGTCTTGCCTGGGAGAGGAAAGTAAGAAAAATAAAACCTAGCAAGTTCTCCCCAAACGAAGGTCCTAAAAATGCATTTTTGTGTATTACAGAAAGGATTAAAACCTGATACTTTTCCCTCCTTCTACAATGTACTCACGGCCTGGAATGCAGTCCTTTATTAATCCTAAGTGATAAGATAATATATAATAATATATAAAATATATATAAGTTATAATACAAAAAGACAGCCGTTCTCTATCATGGTGGGTTTTCCACAGACAAGGAAAGTCCTCTGCAGGAACAGCAGCTACTGCTGTTACTTGGGGACCTCTGGACACCTGCTATGTTCTGGTGAGCGTGTATATGAAGCTCAGTGTATGAAACGACAATATCAGCAAAGTTCTACAGGCTGGACAAATATATTTAGTTCGAACCCCAGGAGAGAGCCTGTGTATAAGGAGCTGCACGCAAGCCTCCCGTCATTCCAGAAGCATGTGTGACTGTGTGGACAGACCTTCAGTGGAAGAGGTGCCTTGGCAGAAAGAGGCTGCGTATGTGAGATACTAGTTCTGCAGGCAAACAATTACTGTGGCTGCATGGCAAGTTGTGAGTTTTAAGTATTTTTATAAGCCACAGCACACTGAAAGCTGTGCATACTCGTGTGGCAAAGTGTAATTTAGAGGTCACACTTGTCTTACAGAGTCAGAATAGTCATTTCAAAGCTGAGATTCTTCTTTCTTTCTTTCTTCTTCTTCTTTTTTTTTTTTTTTTTTTTTTTTTTTTTTGTGGTTTTCTGAGACAGGGTTTCTCTGTCGTAGCCCTGGCTGTCCTGGAACTCACTCGGTAGACCAGGCTGGCCTGGAACTCACAGAGACCCACCTGCCTCTGCCTCCCGAGTGCTGGGATTAAAGGCGTGCACCACCACTGCCTGGCTAAAGCTGCCATTCTTTCCCTTTTGAGAGAAGTATAAAAAAGCATCAAACTCTATGAAGGTCTGCAATCTGTCCATCTATACTGAGGTCATGGTTTCTTTGGAATGCCTTACCAAACCCTCTTTCTCTAAAGGCAAACACTGTTCACAAATTGGTCTCACATTTGGTCCTATTAATTTTAAAATCTATCTTTTAAGAGTGATTAATCCTGGGTGAATATAATCAAAGTACAAACTAAATTGTAAGAAAATGTCTCCATTAAACCCAGCACTATGTATATCTAGTTAGTATATACTATGTATATACTAATATATATACTAATGAAGTGGGCTTTTACATCTATTATTCATGTAGTTTCTGTATGTCCATCTGTCACAGAAGCCAGAGGACAGCTGTGAGAGGGAGCTCTTTCCTTTTGCCACACGCGTCTCAGGGGCAGCACTCATGTCAGGCGTGGGGTTAGAGATTTTGCTGGCCGAGCCACACAAATCCAATGCTTTTTTCAAGTAAATTAGTCCCTACTGATCTCCCCACCCTCCCTCCCATCCTGGTAGCTATTTTTTACTTACTATACAGTTCGTGTTTAGAGTTCACATTTAAAAAATGTTAATCAAGTAGTCTGCTAGTCATCTTCCAAGTAATTATACATAATCTCAAGTTTCATCTAACAGAATATGGCAGGTTTACCTTACGTTATTAGCAGATGGGAATTTTTATTTCTAACATTTAAAATACAGCAGCAGCCATCTCAAAGTAACATGATTAGCATCATTAACAGTACTGTCTAGAGATTTTTTCCAAGAATAATATGATAATCGCTTGAATAAAACAAGGAGTTTGAACAGGTACTTGTACAAAAACCTACCAGCTCATTGCTTGTCGATGTGAGTCTTAGTTTTTCTTCAATTTCCTTTCCAATTCTCTGAACAGTTACCTGAGTCTGTTTAATTGCACACTGGGCTCTATGAAGCCTAGAAATACAAGTTGTAGAAAAATGTAAGTGAGTTAATTACAAAGTCTAAACATAAAGAGCCACAGACATGAATTATAAATCTCCTAGGATAAATAGAATCAATCCTGAACAGACCAATTATTTCTAGATTCAAACATATAATGAAGTAATAGGAATTACAGTCCTAAAATAACAGCGCTCTGAAACGCCTGCCTATGTGCTATAACACGGTTAGGGTAAAAAACTCTTGGGGTTTGGAAGCACTTTAGAAAAGGACTGGGCTGAGGGGCTGAGAAGACGGCTTACTCAGAAAGAAGCCTGCAGCTCAAAGATGAGGACCTAAGTTCAATCCCCAGCACCCATGTGAAAGCTGGACATGGCAGCTCAAGCTTGTAAATCTCAGAGCTGGGAGGAAGAGACATGGGGATTCATAGGGCTTACTGGCCAGCCAGTATAGCCAAGCAGGTGAGCTTAGGTTCACTGGGAAACCCTGTCTCAAAATTAGGACAGAGAGTGATTATCAATCTCTGGCCCTCATGTTCCCACAGAGCCCCACCTAGAAAAAAAAATAATAAAAAAGAATCATGTCAAATCCTGTCACTATAGTTGTTGCACCTGAGACTCAGGGAAATTAAGTCACCTGATGAAACCACCAAGATAGTGCTGGTGTCAGGATTATCCCCAAGAAAAAGAGAATCCGCTAGCATTCTAGTGAAGCTTGAATCAAAGCAGTCAGCACCCCAAAACGGGTAAGAAATGAGCAAACAAAGGTGATGAGTTAAAACACAAAATGCCAGGGTTTACTACCAGACCTGGCTCTACTAACAACTATGTTTTTAATGGAGACTCCAGGGTCACCGGAAAGCTGCAGCACCATCTTTAGCTTCTCTTAGTCTTAAGGTTTTTCTGTTTTTTAGCCCCTTGTCTTTAAATATAGCTCATACTTTTTTTACATTCCCCAAAAATGGTCCAACTTTTTTATTCATGTATGATAGGACAGTTGTGTGGGAAACTATTAGGAATATACAAGACAAATATGGAAGAAATAACAAGAAAATGGAACAAGGTCATAAAAACAAGATCAATACAAAAATAAATCAATCTTATTTTTATACAGTATCCACAAATAATTGGAGTATGAAATTCAAAAATAACAGCATAAAAAACATAAAAAGCTTTGAAAAAATTCAACAGCTGATCTGAAACTATAAAGCAATGAAAACATAAAGTAGGGAAGACCTAAATAAATGGGAAAATCTTATGTGCACGAGCTAGAAGAGTCCAGAATTATTACGATGCTAGGGAACAATGGGCATGGTGGTGGCTTGTGCCTGCAATCCTGGACCATGGGAATCAGAGGCAGGAGGACTGCTGAAACTTTGAAACTTTTTGGCCAGTCTGGGGGTGGGCGTGCACTACTGTGATGAATCATACAGAGAAGGGGACTTCCTAAACAAAATCCCAACAGGTTTGGGATCTGTAAAGATGAAGAATTTTGTACTATAATTTATATAAAGAGTAAAAGATCTAGAAGTAACAGATGAATCTTAAAATCTGCCAGAGACACTAAGCTTTTCTGGAGTTGCATGATCAAGGAGGTATGCTACTAATGTAAAGATGGGAAATATATCAACAATCAGATACTCTTTACGTACAGATATCTTGGAGATTAAAGCAAAATCACTTGAGCCCAGTATTTTGAAACTAGAAGGGACACAGTAGTGAGATTCCATCTCAAAAACATGCAAACAAGGCTGGAGAGATGGCTCAGTGATGAAGAACACTTGTTATTCTTGCAGAAGTCCCAGGTTTGGGTCCCAGAACCCACAAGGTACCTTACACCCATCCTTAACTGCAGTTCCAGAGAACCTGGAGCTCACCTGCTTGGCTACACTGGCTGACCAGTAAGCCCTATAACTCAGTGTCCTCTTCTGGTCTCCATGGGTACCAGGCACACACATGATGTGCATATACACATACACACATACATACATTCGGGCAGGCAGAACAATCGTTCAACTAGTTTACCAGAAACAGGAATATCTGTTCACCTGGAGATACCGCTAGGAAAGTGAAAAGATAGTCTTCAAACTGGGAGAAAAACAGCAAAACCCCTAACTGACAAAGTCATATGAGAGAAAAGACAGACTCTTCCACAGGTGGTAGGAGAAAGCTGGATATCCTCATAAAGGAGAACAAAATTAGATCCCTCTCTGGAAAACAAAAACAATTCAACAGGGATCAAAGACTTTGATTTTAGTCCTAAAACTCTGAAACTGCTAGAGGGAAACAAACACAAAACACAACAAAAAGCAAAAACACTTCAAGATGTAAGCATAGGCAAATTTAAGATACAGACACAGGCAGACTTTCTGCAGGGACTCCAGCGGCCCGGGGTGATAGCAGGAGCGGATGGGTGGGACTGCATGAAGTTAAAAAGCTCCTGCACAACAAAGCAAGCACCCAGCAGGATGAAGACAGTCTACAGGGTGGGGACTTAGTTCAGCTGTAGAGTGCTTGGCCCTGGGTTTGGCTCTCAACTCCAAAAAACAAAACAAAACAACCAAAAACTAACCCCCAAGCCCTCCCAAATTATTGATTCAAAATAGGTAAATGACCTGAACAGGCATTCTCAAAAGAAAAAATAACAAATCACCAATAAATACCAAAAAAATAAAAATGCTCAACAACCTTAGCCCCCAGGGGAATGAATAGTAAAACTAGCGGGGAGGTGGTGGCACACACCCTTAATCCTAGCACTTGGGGGGTGGGAGGAGGGAGGCACCAAGGCAGGTGGATCTCTGTGAGTTCCAGGCCAGCCTGGTCTACAGAGTGAGTTCCAGGACAGCCAGGGCTACAACAGAGAAACCCTGTCTCGAAAAACAAAACAAAACAAAACAAAAAAAAAAAACAAAACAAAAAAAAAAAAAAAAGGGAGGAGGTAGAGTGGAGGGGAGGGGAGGGGAGAGGGAGGGGAGGGGAGGGAAGGGAGGGGAGGGAGAAGGGAGGGGAGGGAGAAGGGAGGGGAGGGGAGGGAGGTGAAAACTATATGGGTGACCCATTTCACCTGTCAGCACCGAGGAAACAAAGGACATCAAAAGCTTGCGGGACTGCTCAGGAGGTGTATACACTTTGCTAGGAAAAAAACTGTGCCACTGCCATGGAGATCGGCACTGGGCAGAGGTGGGGGCCAGGGGAAGGGGGCAAGGACAGGGGAAATATGAGTGAAGTGCAGGGCTAAGTATGTATGTACGGAACTACCGTGATGAAGTGCAGTGTTTTGTACACTAAAAACTGATTTCAGAAGAAGTTCAGTAAGCAGAGAAAGAGGAGCTTATCTTAGTCTCGAGGCCAATGTAAACTACATTCATGATGAGATACTATTTCATAAAGTTACAGTGCTGGCAAGGGTGGGTCAGTTAAATAATACTAACATTCTGAAGAAGATTTTTTTTTTTAATGAAATTTAACATACATCTAACCTATGGTCCAGCAGTTCTACTGGTAGGTGCTTACCCACAAAAGATGAAAATGTAAGTCCACAAGGTTTGTTTCAGAATGTTCACAGAAGCCAGGTGTGGCAGTGCACACCTGCAATCACACAATCCCAAAGCTCAGGAGACAGAGGCAAGATCAGGAGTTCAAGGCCAGCTTGAGCTAGATAGTGAGTTCAAAGCTAGCAAAGGCTACATAAGGCACTGTCTCAAAAAGGAAAAAAGTCACAGGAAACAACATAAATGTTTACCAAGAACCAAACTGAGAACTGAACAGTAACAGTCTACTCAGCAATAAAAAGGAGAATGCCTGATACACACAAGACATGGATAAATTCCAAGAGCAGCGGAGAGAAGAAACGCCACAAGCAATCGTGTTGCACACCGCTCTTGATCTAAAACCAGCTTTGGTGACAAAAGAGTGGCCAGCTGCTTTGTGGCCAGGGACAGACTGCTGGGGACCTGAGAACTGTGTGCGGTGATGGGTGTCTACCTCGACTGGGCTGAGGACTACACCAAACTCACATTATGATCTACATTATACTGTGTGTAAATTCTACTTCATTTTTAAAAATTGGCTATCAATCTCAACCTGAATGACTTTATTTTGGTGTTTTTTTTTTTGGGGGGGGGCTCATTTTGTTACAGATTTTATGGCATCAGTATCTCTGGGAGCACTTCAGTAGGACTCTTCGAGGCCCCTGGGAACTACTTGATGGATATTGAGGATTTCTTAGGTAACCTGAAAACAGCCAACTAACTCTAAGAGGTGATTTTGCTTCTGAGATCAGTCACTCAACAGCTTCCTCAGGACTGCTCCACCCAATTGCCTCTTGACCTGTGTATGTGTGCTCAGTTTACACTGATAACAACAGTCCTACAAAGGGACCTCTACCGACACCTGAATGCAAGGGAAGGCCTTTGTGATAGAGCCCCTACTTCACCCCACCTTGGTCTCCCTGTACCTTCAAATTCAGTAATACTTGCATAACATTCCATTTCTTATTTCTGTGCCTCTTTACAAGCTGTGTATCTGCCAACACATTTGCTCTGTTCTCTTGCAGGTAAGCAAAGCCCTAATCCACTGAGAGGCAGCTTAGCCATAGCCTCTGCTTCGCTGGCCTTCCCCGGCTGTACCAGGCAGCTGGAGGCACTTGCTCCTTGCCCTGGAAATACGCACCATATCACACACCGCACCACAACAGACAGTGCTAAGGACCACATTACAGTGAGGGCTCTTCTCTTGTCTCAGGTCTTCCTGAGGGGCAAGAATAGTCTTCTCATGCATGTTCTAGATGCGTAGCACAAAGTATAGTACAATGGAGGCTCTCAATATATTTCCTGATTGTCCAGCATTTACATATATGTAAGCACATTCCTGAGACTGTATATTTTGATTGATAAGAGTAGAAGGTTAACTAAAAGATCACTGTTTCCTACATTTCTAAATTCAAAATATTTATCAAGAAAAATTCCATAAAGACCACTCCTTCAGGCAGAGGAAATAAGCAATTTTTACTAAAAACAATAGGTATTATCAAACCAGAGAGAAGTCAACAAACAGCAGTTACTTTCAGTGGGGAGAGAGCTGCCTAGAACTTCACTGGTACTATGCAAACAACCTTGTCAAATGGTAAAGACTTTAAAAATAAAAATGATTCATGACCATAATTAATGTATGACTTCAACTATTTGGCTCTCACTGCCCCAGACGCTTTCTGATCTTACCTTAGGGGCTTAAAACACACAGACAGAGTCACATTTCCTCCAATCTTCAGAGTTATCCAAATAGACTTTCAGAGCCCCTGCCACATTAAGACGGGACTCATAATGCCCCCCTTTCAAATCCAACCGGAGAATAAAAGTTTGAGGTATTTAGTCTTTTCAAAATAACATGGCACATCCTGATCCTCCGGGGTGAGAAGGGGAGGCCTGACAGGAGAAGAAACAACTGCTTTGCCTTCACACAGGATAGCTGCCTGAGGAGGGACGCTTCTTGAGTTCATGTCTATGAAAAGCATCTATAAAGAGAAACACGTCATCTAGTCACTGGGTGACGGTCAATGTCAATGCTCCCAGCTCAGGTAAAACCCAGCACCCTGCATGCTGGAGAAGAGACCAAGCTACTAACTCACAGTCTCCCTGGTGACTCTGACAGATGTGCCTTGTCACCTGATGTGATCTGAGAGAGAAGTGGAAACTGGGTTTAATGAAAGATCTTGGAAGCTAGGTATGGTGACTGTAAAGATAGGCATCAAAAGATAAGTTGTATATCAAATAAACTCTTGTAAATATTGAGAATAACCAATCAGATCGTAACCATAATCTCAGGAAACAAGACTTGAGAAGACACTTTTTGTCTACTTAATGTTGATCATGTGGCATGTGAACTGCTACATGCAAGTTTAAGAGGAGCAATATCAGAACTTCCAGGAAAGCAACACAATCCTGTAGCTTGTGTGTGTGTGGGGGGGGGGGGCGGGGGGGGCGGGAATAAAGTGGGAGGGGATGCAGGGACAACAGGGACATTGAGACAAATGGGCATCAGATCTTGAAGGGCTCTGCATGCTGTGGAGAGGGCCCGGGCTTTTATTCTGAAGGCACTGGGAAGCCATTTAATTTTTAAACTAGAAAAGATTTCATTATATTTGTACTTTTGACAGCTGTACAACAGGGACCATCAGGGACTGGAAGGATGGCTGGGGGAAGGGACAAAGAGGACAAACAGGGAGACAGAGAGTTGATGGGAGGGGAGACATGCATGCAAAGAAATGCCACAGCGGACTCTTTAGTTTGTATAATTAATACATTTTAGTAATTATAATAAAGTAAAAGAGAAAACTTTTTTCTTCTCACAATAAGGTGGGGGTGGGCAGTGATCAAGAAGGCTAGAGTGTGGTGATAGCAGCCACCTGAGCAAAACCAGGCACTGTCCTGAATGGAACAGTGACAGCAAAGATGGCGGGGGTGGGGTGGGCTCAGGTGGGGTGGGGCGTGAAAGATCAGTTAGAGGAGGGAAAGTTCAATGCCTGAAAACAAATCACCAACTGTTCTGGTTTGTACATGGTTTAACCGTATCCCCTAAGGCTGACATGATGGAAAGCATGGTCCTCGAACCTCTATTACCCTGGGAGGTGATGGAAGCTTTAAAAAATAGAGGTCTAGTAGGATGTCACTGGGGATGTGCTCTCAGGCCACGGCTCTTAGTGACTTTTAAGTCTCAGGACAGGGTTATTATAAAAGGGGTCAAACTGGCTTGACCCTGCGGCTCTGCTCCTGATTTAAGTCAGCGATCCTTCCTCCCACAGACCCGGCACCCACTGCCATCCACCAGGGGCATCAGAGTCTGTGCTTGCTATGTGGACTCCAGAACTGTGAGTTAAGAAAGTTAACTGGTCCCGGATGGCTCAGTTAGAAAGACTAAGTGAGGAGCCCTCTAGAGATCCTTTAGGCATCAGGAGGAATTAAGGGAGAATCACAAACAACTTCATGTCAACAGGTTTAATTTAGGTCAAATAGTCAAACTGCTCCCAAACCACTAGTTTCAATATCAAAAGAAATAGAACATATGAACAATCACTAACTGTTACATTAGGCTTATAATTAGAACCTTCTTGGGCTCAGTGGTGGTACTTGACTAGGACCTTGTGAGATCCTTTTCAGCTCCCTGCACTAAAAACATCAAAACAAAATACCTTGTCTGCTTACACGCAGACTATGCTGGAGTCTTTCAGGGTAAGATACCGCCTGTATTATGACTCTTTCAGAGACAAAGAAAGTTCTTCAACAACACAAGATTAACACTGAAACCAAAACACAGCAAGACCATCACAAACAAAACAAAACAAAACCCTTCTGAGTAGCTACCATACGGAAGACAGGAAGAGGGCAAAGACATCCACAGTCAGCACTTCAGTCAACACGTGCTGAAAGTCCACAGCAATCAAAGCAACTGAAAAGGGGCATGAGACTAAAGGAGAAAGTCCTGGAGACCTGGGAGGGAAAAGACGTAAGTAGCAAGAGACCAGTGTGGCCACAGTACCTGTGTACATGCATAGACACCGATAAAAGAAAATGTATTTACAGTTTACACACATTAATTTAAAAAAGGGAAACATCACAGCACAAGAAAGTAAGAATCAAAAGTATGTATTTGCAAATGCTATGGTTGTGAGTATAGAAAAATCAAAAGAAATCTATAATCCAATTCTAGCAGAAATAAATTTGGCCAAGTCAGAATAAATTTTATAAACTTAGTGTTGCTTATGTATACTATCAACAAATAAGCAAGGATAAGTCTAATGAAGGATGTCATAAACCTCAGAAACCATAAAATGTTGCAGAGCTATTAAAGCAGTGAAATGAATGGAGACAAATGGGATGAGGACTCACACTATTAATGATCATTTCCCTAAACTGACCTAAGTGGCTAGGCAATCTCAGTCAAAACCACCACAGCCCCTTCCTTTAGAAATTGAGAGGTTGTTCTATAGAAATGGTACAGCAATATGAAAGAGCTAGAACATGGAATTGTATCCAGTATCTTTGGTTATTATATAATTAAAATAAAAGTAAAAAAAATACCACCCAAGCATATTATAATGACAAAATACAAAGCAGCAATACCAAGGATGGGGAGACGTGGAGCAGCTGGCCAGGCATGCCAGCACACACCTGTAATCCAGGGTAGGAGAATCATGCAACCCGAGCTAGCCTGGGCTGTGTAGCAACCCCGTCTCAACAAACAAACAGGGTAACTACAACTTTCACATATTACTCCAAAGCTATATAATCACTTAGGAACACGGTGTGGCAGAATCTAGTAAGATAAATATACATCTCTTGTATGAACCACTCACTCCACTGTTAGGTGTAACAAAAGAATAAAAGCATGTATCTCACCCATACACAAAGGTGGTTACATTTATCAGTTAGCAATGCCCGAGGCAGCTAACATATGAAGAAAAGTCCAAGATCACAAAACAACATCAGAGCCATTGGCTAACCCTTTGTGAAGCTGCAGGTAAAGTCGCTTCAGGGCAGAAGTACATATACAGCAAATGGTCACATCCCAAACCAAGAAGCAGAGAGGGGTAGGGCACCCCTCCATGCCCTCTGCATCAGTTCCTGGCTCCAGGTTCCTGCCCTGTTTGAGTTCCTGTCCTGTCTTCCTTCAGTGTGGACTATGATGTGGAAGTGTAAGCCTGACAAACCCGTTCCCCCCAGGTTGCTTTGGTCACAGTGTTTTATCATGGAAATAGTAACCCAAACTAAGACACTGAGTATCATAGTTTACTCCTGTCCCTAGTCTGACTCTTCCCCTGCCATTAGTCACCTTTATCCCCCAAGACAGCTTTACTCCTACTTTCAAATGATATATACTAACATGCTTTTATGTCTCTATATAAAATATAGAAACCACAATGACAGAAAGCATATAATATTTCATATTCCTGGGACTGGCTTAAACAGGCTTAATATGATTCTAATTGATTCCATTTTCCTTTTTATGATTAAAACAACTATATTGTATATTTACATTTTCTTTACCCATCCCTCCATTGTTGGGCACCCAGGCTGCTCCATAACTTAGCTACTGTGAACAGAGCTGCTGCAAACAGTGAAGTGCAACTGTCTCCATGATGTGCTGACTCGGACCTCCGGGTAAATGGCCAGAAGTGGCAGGTCTGGGTCATATGGGAGAGCTACTCTTAGTGCCTCCCACAGGGACTTGGACTAGTACATTTCTGCCAGCAGTGTGTAAGTTTCTCTTTTGTTGGCATCCTTGCCAACACATTGTTAATCATTTTCTTGATGATTGTCTTTCTGACCGTGATGGCTCAGAATTTTGATGGTTTTGATTTGCAGTATTTGGTGTCTAGTAAAGTTGAACATTTTTTTTTCTTGTGTTTATTGGCTAATTGTATTTCATCTTTTGAGAATTGTCTGCTCTTTTCATTAGCCCACTTGTTGACTGGGTTTTGGTTTCTTGTTAATTAGTTTTCTGACTTACTTGTATACTCTGGCCATTATCCCTATCAAATGCTGTATTAGTTTCTTTTCTGTTGCTGTGATAAAACCCATGACCAAAGGCAGCTACAGGAAGGAAGAGTTTATTTTGGCTTAGAGTTCCAGAGGGTGAGTCCATAATGAGCAGGGGAAGCATGGCAGCCTGAGCAGAAAGCTGAGGAATCACATCTTCACTGTCCACACACACACAAGCTGGAGAACTGGAAAAGCTAGCAAACAATAGCTCAGCCAGGAATGGGAACAGCCATGTCGGAGCGGTTGACAGAGGATGAGGGGACTTTCTCAATAATGAGGGAATCTGGTGATGTGACTGATGATGGCACAGGTCCATGTTTATCACATCACACTAGGAGCTAAGACAATAGTGATGCCATTGTGTGGGGCGGGGGCATAAGAGCCACTTGGGAAGTTCTACTTGAGACCGAGGTGCCTATGCCACATCAACAGCACTGTGGGGAATCTGTTCAATAGAGAGACTGGTGTTGGGGAGCCAGACCTCGGCCGGGATGAAAATGTGGCAATCATTAGCACACAGATGCTAATAATGTTATGAAACATTACAACACTTCATAACATCACTAACATGAGCAGAGTGAATGAGATCACCCTTTAAGACTGTGAGAATGAGAGAGAGCAGAGCCTAGAACAGATTTCAGAGGAACATCAATATTGGAGGAATTAGAAAAGAAGAAATAAAAACCTATTGGAACAAAAAAATCCAAAGTGAGACTATGCAGAGACCCAGGACAGCTGCACGGGTTGATGTCACAGCAGCCAGACAGAATGCCTCTGGGAAGCAGTGACCACTGTCTCAGAATCTAGGAACCCGGGGTCTGGGCAGTGTCAGCATGTTCAGCAGCAAGGGGCTGATTTAAAACATCATCTCTAATCTGTTCACTCCTGAACCCACAGCCACCACCATCCTCTTCACCTAGCTAACAGCCCCCTAGCTGGTCCCATTCAGCTCTTGCTTTTCTCAGCTACATTCCCTTAAGCACCCCATTCTTCATCTGCTCAGGTATCCACTGTGGCCCATCTGCCCTAATGGCCTCCACTGCCTCCCTCATACTTTATCCTGAGCTGGCTTGGCATCCCCTGTACCACCTGATGGCAATCCTCAAGGCAAACATAGAAAAACCTAACACAGGACCTCAGGCTTCCCACCAGCAACAATCTAGACTCCAGCTTTCTCCTCTCAGGCCAGAAGAGCGTTTAAAGGTTCTCATTTAGACTGAGATTACAGAGCGTTGACACCTACCTGGGATTAAATTTCCTCAGAGACTAGAGATATCACAAGCTACAAACTCACAGTTTAAAATGTTGGCGCTGCCTCGTGCAGCTAGACCTAGCTAGCCACTTTCTCCATCTCTGATACGTGCAAACCTTTCGTGCTCTGCAGGCCTCTAATCTCGAGGGTTAGCTCTCTACTGTCCCTTTCACAATGGTGACACCTCTAACAGACCATACATGTGTTTCGAGACATGTTGTTAACGCTGCCCATTGATTAAAAAAAAAAAAATGCTTTTCCTGGTAACTAGAAGGGTGATGGCCCATATGCTTTTCCACACTAAATGCAAATTTCAGTATTTATTTATATCATGGTAAATCTTCCCCAGTAGTCAGGAATGTGCTACGGAGCTGACTGCCAGCAATCCCACACTGCCCACGCCCTGCTCGACCCTCACTCTCCTTTTCATATCCAACTGGCAACCCTACTGCTGCTTCTTGGTGCTCCCCGCTACATCATTCCAAATCTTTTTCTCCCACTTATACCCCTGCGCAGCATTTATAAAGGCCTTTCTTCTGAAATCCAACCCCCTCCATCCAATGGAACACTGCCATCAGAATGTCCAAAACACACATTTCAACAGTGGCCACAGAATTCACAATGCTGAAATGAGGCTCAAGAAATGTTTGAGATCTTTGCCTATCAATAATCGGCAAGACCAATGGTGAGAAAATCCATGTACTAGAACTAAGAAATCACAAGTTCTAAACAAATCTATGATTAGATATGACTTTTTGATCAAAGGTAACCTATATTTGTCTATGTAAAAAGAGAGTCATGTGTGGTGCATGCTTCTAATTCCAGGACTTAGGAGGCTGAGCAGGAGGATCACAAGTCTAAGGTCAGTTCTGAGTTACACTAAAAAAATGTATCTGGAACATCATATTCACTTATTGACTTGATAATTGTGTTGAGTGAATAAACATTATTTAGGATTTGCTGTGTGCTCGTCAGTAGGCTAAAGACACGAGATGTGTATTTCATTTACCCTCACAGGAGCCTATAGACTGAACATTACCACCGTCCTACAGTGGGAAAACTGAAGCTAGTAAGTGGCACGGTCAGGATCCAAGCACAACTTTCTCTAATTGAAAAAGCCGGCCTCCACTGCTTCATTCTCTACCCATCAATCCACTGCTCCCATGCGAATCCTGCCACCCCCACTCCACCCAAACCCCCTAGCATCTGCACCACATTACATATCAAATGCACTGTTTTTATTTCCCAAGTGCCTTTCCTCAGACATATCCTTTGTATTGAACTTCCCAGCTCTAGGGGTCCCGGTTCAGTGCTCTCCACAACACACCAGGCCTCCGCGTGCTTTTCCCTTCTACTCTTTTACACAATGTACCGCACATGGCAACTAAATGCTCTTATCCTACCTGTAGAGGCAGCCTTCTCATACTCTGCCCCCACCCAAGGTTTCCACCCTCTGTCATGTCTGCCCTATATAATCTCATGCTCTCTGATATTAGCAGGATTGTGAAATGAAAGGCACCATACTCTTCTCAGATTCTGTTATTTTACAGGGTGAAGGAATCTGGAGATATGACTAAGGTCCCACATTGATTCTGAATTTAATAAAAAGAGAGATTATCAAAGTGCTATGGACTGCATGTTGTCTGCTCAAAGCCATGTGTTAAGGTCCTAACTCCCCATATAAACACATCAGAGATGAGGCTTTTAGGAGCTAACTAAGGTTAAATGGGGTCATGTGGTTAGGGTCCTAATATTGTAGGACTGGTGGCCTTAGAGGAACATCCCTCTCCATTCATGCCCAGAAGAAAGGCTATGTGAGGACACTGTGAGAAGGCAGCCATCTGCAGGCCAGGGAAGAAGTCTTCCCCACACCCTGAACATGTGGGCACTCTGATCTCAGACTTCCTGCTTTCAGATCTATGAGAAAACACATTTCTGTTACAGCCACCCAGTGTCCGGAATCCTGTGGCAGCCCATGCTAATACACTCACTAGGCCTGACCTCATCAGGTAAGCTCTTACAGTGACTAGTCCTTCCTGAAAGAAAGGTTTAAAGCATGACAGGACCTTTGGGGTAGGGTACCTGGCAAGGAGCTATATAGCAGCCTTTCTGGAGTTGACAGTAGCCACAGATGACAACGAGCAAGAACGAGGGGCCTGAGTCCTCCAACCACAAGGAGGTGAACTGTGCCAGCAACTACATGGGCCTAAATAAAAACAGTGAGCTCTGAAAGGCAACAGAACACAGCTGCCACTGTGGCTGCAGTCACCCAGACCCAACCTCACATCACGCTGCAATCCTCTGTTCGCCAGCTTTCTCCAGCACAGGCCTCCACACTCCCCAACACATAACCTACACCCTGTTAATGCTGGTGTCGGGAGCAGTGTTACTACACACAGCTTTTGAGAACACAGCCTCAACAAGTATCATTTCCTTTCCTTCCCTCAGAAGTAGGAGCGGGCCCATCTGTCTCACTGTTGAGATCCTCCCTGCAGAACATACAGTAAGTCACTGCCGGCTGTTTTGATTTCTATTGATTCTGTTTTTCTCAGATCCTATGAAATATATTGACTGATATGTTTAGTTATGCTTTCTTACAACGTGTCAAGCATTGAAAAATGTCAGGAAAACTACCTGAAGATCATTTTTTAAAGTCAGCAAAGCAGAAAAGCCCTATCATTTCTCCGTCTGGATACTGTATGTCTATGGATGTGACTCAACTTTTTCTAACAACTTAGATCTCACTAATTATTAACATTGACTTGACTAGTGACTAAACGTTCTCATGCCTTTTTCAACAAGGCTGTTAGGGTTGGAGAGATGGCTTAGTGGTTGCAAGCACATATTGCTCTTCAGAGTACTAGAGTGGATTGCCAGCACTTGAGTAGGGCAGCTCCCGCCACCTATAACTCTAGTTCTAGGAAACCTGACACCCTCTTCTGGCTTCCATGAGTACATTACTCACATGCCAAACCCACACACAGTCCCACATTTATACACACGACTTTAAAATAAAATACATAGCCGGGCAGTGGTGACACATTAATCCCAGCACTCGGGAGGCAGAAGCAGATAGATTTCTGTAAGTTCGAGGCCAGCCTGGTCTACAGCCAGTTACAACAGAGAAACCCTGTCTCGAAAAACCAAAAAGCAATTAATTAATTAAAATACATAAATAAATAGAGCTGTTGTCCACATGGCAAGCCTTCCAATACTATATTCTTATCCAAATTCCATTTCATCTTGAAATTTAAGATAGACTGAATATATTTCCCACCTTTCCAGTCCTTAGAGAGCTTCATAATTATATACTGAGTCTGTTATACACACAACCACCTTATCTACAAGCTCCGTATGAGCTTGCATTAGCCTAGTAAGTCTTCTTTGTTCAGATGCTTACACTACACCCCGAAGGAGGAACTCAGCTCCTGCTTACCATTACAAACACAGCATATTCAACAAACACTGGGCCAGTAAGTAATGGAAAGAGTACACATGCTGAACAGCCCTAGACCAAAACCAGAGCCCTACACCATATTATTAAAAATTTCCTTCCAGGCTGATAGGGAATCATTAAGCAGCTGTCAGTGTGTCTTTTCTGCCATTTAGCTCATACTTCTTCATCTTGCTGACAAAGCTATCAGCACAACCCTCATCAAGCACGGTACTTGAGTTATGCATATGTGCAAATCTAATTATCCCTCAAAGCAGATACATCAGTCTGAGATAACTTGTTCTTGGAAAAGCCTTGCCTAAATGAAGCAAGATTCAAGATGTGATTTGGAAGAAGGGCACACACAAATGACTCTGGCCTCTATGAAAGGAAGGGATTAGAAATCACTTCTCTAAGTCATTAAAAGAGTAGAGTGTCTTGCGTGTTCAGAACTGAAAGTAGGTGATGTACTAAAACAAAAGAATGTAAGAGCTGTGTCTTGAGGGACAGGCCGGGAAGGCCACCAGAGCTCCACTACTGTGCATTTGATAGCCCAGAAGTCATTTGCATCTTTACAGCACCTACAGCAGTCTCAGACACATGGGAATCCCTCAAATACTTGAAGACTTTATTAAGTATTACTCCCCCAAACCAGGGATCCACCCTAAAGCCTTCTGCATTCCTCTGTCTAGACCACTCACATAGTTGAGAACACACAGCCTCATGGTAATGGCATCAAATAAAACACAATACTTGTGCTACATATACAATTAGTATGCTTTCATTGAAAAGCAAGCGGTGGCGCTGTGGGTGGGAAAGCTCCACTGAGAGAAGATAGGTGGTGTGAAAGCATGTGCTAATGAGGATGTCAGGTCTAACTAAGAAGGACTCTCAGATCCAGCAACAAGAATGATGGGCGATGGCTACAGAACAATAATCAAGTCTTCGCATTTCCAATTTACAACTCAAATAACTCATTTCAGGCAACAGTCACCACACTTGGCATACGAACAGGCTAAATCATTCCCAGATTTGTTCCTAATACCATCCATGTGCATCTTAGCAAGTTTAATTTAAAATGTATTCATTGCACAATAAACACACTTGAGGAAGTACACAGAGAAAACTTCAGAGCTGAGATGAGAAAGAGACAGAATGCAGATATGGACACCATCTTTAAAAGTTATGATTTTCTAGCAAAATAAAAATTACCAAACTGTCCCAACAAGGGTTGGAAAACTTGAAGAGACCAATAGTCAGCAAAGAATTACATAGGCGACCAGAGCAGGGAAGGGGGCACAGAGGGTCTGATCTTTTCAGAGGTGCTAAAATGTTTGTCCTTTCAGGTTGAAACTGAATTCTGACAGCACTGAAAGGTGGATCCTTTAGGCAGAGTTTAGGACAGGAGGCTCTACCCTTATGAGCCCATGATCACAGAGTGAGTTCATTATAATTCATAATCACAGGAATGGGTTCACTATAAAAGGCTGAGTTTGGCCTTCTTTTCCTCCCTCTGGCCCTCTCATTGCCTTTCTCTGTGTGATAGTTACACACACACACACACACACACACACACACACACGATATTATTTCTGCATATTAAAATATATGTCATGTTGTATGTGGGCGCCCATGATAGCCAAAAGAAGGCACTGGATCCCCAAAGCCAGACTTTCAAGTGATTGTGAGCTCCAGGATATGGGTCCTAGAAAATGAACTCAAGTTCTCTGGTTGAACAGAAAACTCTGTTAACTGCTAAGCTGATTCTCCAAACGGTCCAGAGTATTTCGATGCAGGCAGGAGACCTACCATATGCCAGTGCCTTGACCTTGGAAATTCCCATCTCCAGCACTGTGAGAAATAAATTTCTGTTTGTTACAAATTGTGAAGTCTCAGGTATTCTGTTACAGCAGCACAGAAGAGACTAAGAAAACTGTGACCAGGAGTGGGGTACTGCTTAACATGTAACTAAAAATGAAAAGCAGCTTTGGAACTGTATAATTTGTAGACAAGCTAGAAAAGACTGAGACTGAGGATCAAGAGTTCTGTGAATGCTCAGAAAATGGGGTGCACTATGAGGAGCACCTAGCTTTTCCTAGTAAATGTTTAAGAGGTCATGACCAAAATGCTGGTGGGATTGACTATGAATACCACAGACAAATTCTATGCCAACGAACAGAGTAGACAAATTCTGATGAAGCCTCAGATGGGAATGAGGGAACAAGGCAACAGATGCTGGAGGAAGGAGCATCCATGCATTAAGAGCATTATGTGTGTGGCATGGGACAGGATTTAAAAGTGATGCATTAAGACACCTGGTGAGAGACATATGCAAGAAGCAGAACATTCCAGCCACTGTGTGGTTTCTTTTAACTGTGTTATAAAATATAAAAGGAAATAAATGGTTTTATAACATAAAAGTCTAGAAAAACCCTCAGCCTGGCCAAACATGTTCAGCAGAGGATACTAAGGATACATTCAAGTAACCAATAGGGAGATCAGTATGGATTCGAGGAAGCCTGGTGACAGGCATGAAGTCAGCAGGAGAATGACCCCTAAAGGCATTTCTAAGAATGTTTGAACTCAGTCAGGCCATGGCCAAGTGGAGCTAGAGGATAAAACTGCTGCCGAGTCCTGAGTCCCGCTAGGGCAATGTCTTGTGGAATCATGGGGGTGGAGCTACCCTCAAGACTTGAGAAAAATAAAGCTGTCAAAGTGAGACTCCAATTTATGAGACCCGTTTTATGAGCCGAGCCAGGCAGAGTGATACAAGTTGTTGGGGACCCAACTGCCAGCTAGGAGGCAACACTGGAGCAAAAAAAGATCATTTACAGCCTGAGGATTTAGTACTGCCTGGTTGGGTTTGGGACTTCTTGGGGTCCGTTAACCTTTCTATTTTTTCCCCACGTCTCAAGGACACGTCTGTCCTGTAGCTGTCCTACCACCGCATTTCAAAAGCAAATAACTCGCTCAACTCCTGCTGGAAGGAAATCTGCCTCTGAGTGAATCATGCTTTGAGCTACCTGTATCGAATTAGATGAGGCTTTGAATTCTGGAATTGAAGCTAGAATGAGCTAAGGCTTCTGAGACTACTGGGATGGGCTGAAACAATTTGCATGTTAAGAAGACATGAAGTTTGAAGCACCAAGGGATAAAGAGTTGAATGTTTGCCTCAGGTGCTCTGTTATAGCAACACAAAATGGACAACGATAACAAGTGAGATCTATCACCTAAATCTAAATTATATAAACTGTCTCAGATCATGGGAAAGTGTAGATAGAATCTCAATTCACTGTACAGTAGTATAATCCTTACAAGTTTTGATTTGTACAGGAATGCACGCAAAATATGAAACTATGTGTAAGCCTCACTTATAAAGAATTACAAACTACTAAGTAAGATGGCAGCAAATCTAACTCAATGTGTATTAAAAATGCGGAAAATCACAAGCAAGTAAAATTTATTCCCAGGAATACACGAATAGTTTAAACTTAATTAAGTTTGTGTAAATGACACTTTAAATTGGTCTGGAGAACTTAAAGACATTTCCACCGCCATGTAAGAAATCTGACTACCCTGAGAACACCATGTGAGGGAGCTCAAGCTGGCCTCGTGGAAAGGCTGCTCGGAAAGGGAGACATCCAGCCAGCCTCCGTTGCCCAACTGGGTCCAACTGAGCAACCAAATGTGAGGGAAGATGCATTGGGTTGTTGAGCCCAGGAGGATCTTCACTGGACTCTGGCTGCAGTTCCCACTGCAACTATACACAGGCGTCGAGCAAAAACACCCAGCTAAGCTCGAGTCGTCCCACAGAACTGGGAAGATCCTGGGATAAGGAACTGTTGTGCTGTTATTTTATTTTGCTTATTTTTCCTTAGACAGTCTCATGAGGCACCCCGGACTTGTCACCCAACAAAAGTTGCATTGTTATCCACCTTACAACCCAAAAGAGTCAATGAAAACCACTATGCTCAGGCACTGCGTGCAGACGTACCTGCATCCCAGCAATTCGGGAGGCTGAAGCAGAACCGCTTGAACCGGCCTGAGACCCTATCTCTTACAAATACGTAGACTAACAACACCCCCTCCCCAACAACAACAACCCGTCAGGAGTGGAAAACCACCACTAGTTCAAAAAGCAACTGTTAGACTAAATTTGACAAAGTAACTGACGCAACCAACTTGCCTCAAATGCCTTGGATTTCGAGCTTGTCTGTTAGCCCAGAGCCAACAGACCCGTCATCGCAGTTGGTGAAGCTACAGTGCTGAGTGCAGCGCAAGCGCAGACTCTAACTTCACTGCTACAGGAGCATTCCATTACGGACGATTTGACTCTGTTGTGCCTCGTGGCCACGGGTTGTATCTTTAACCCTGGTTGAATAGCTTACAGATCTGAATCTCTGCTCACAAGAAAAAAGGTACAAGGAGAATGTATTTGAGCTGACATACTGCTTCGATCTCACCGCTTCCAGGACACTCCAGCTGACTGTCCTGCTCTGCCTGTCCTATCCAACTCGGCTGCCTTTCACCGCCTCTGCTTAGTTTCAAGAACTCTTCAACTATACTGATCTTTATCCTTACTATGCTCTTATCCCTGATCTCAAAACTCCTCACCTAACCTCATGGTTTCCTACATCCCTCCCCTGAAAGCACCACAAGTCACATGGCTTCTCTTCTTTCTAATTCTGTCTTAATGCACGCAAAACTAAAGCCACTGAGTATCTCTCCTGCAAAGATGAGCCGTTTATTCAGATGAGCACATGACCTGCAAAGCCCAGCCCTTACTTCTGGCCCCTGTCATCAGCACTCATCCTTCACTGTATTGAAAAATAGCTGCACAGTTAGCAACACTGGACGATTTTAAAAATCATTTTGAGCCAGGTAGTAGTGGCGCACACCTCTAATCCCAGCACTTGGGAGGCAGAGGCAGGCAAATCTCTGTGAGTTTGAGGCCAGCCTGGTCTACAGAGTGAGTTCCAGGACAGCCATAGTTACAACAGAGAAACCCTGTCTCAAAAACCAAAAAAAAAAAAAAAAAAAAGAAAAAATCATTTTGAAACTTTAAGTAGTATTTTCAATTAACTTTATAAGAAGAGTATTTGAAAAGGAAATTACAAAATCTGGCTACATCCTAACAGAAAGCAGTGGTGTTGAATGATGAAGAAAAGATGGGTTTGTAGGCTGTGGAGAGAGCTTCTCCCAGCATGAGGTCACTGCTGTGTGGTGCCCACGAGAAGCCCCACCCCCAAGCCTGACCAAGGGCAGAGGACTCCACCCTGGGGGCAACAAGGAGCAAGGAAGACAGACTACTACAGACTCAAAGACTGCAGTGAGACTGGCTTCAAGGTTAAAAAAAAAGAAAGACAACACCGCTCAGAAAACCGACTCAGTACACAAAGCTCCAACTGGAAAAGGACAATGAAGAAGTTCAAGTTCATCCAACAATTAAATATCCTGGAGTTTTCTCTTTGCCCGTAAGTCGCATTTATTTTTAGGAAGTTCTTTCGCGATGTGGTTCTCAGAGCTGAACTGTCACTAAAAACGCCACGCCTTTATGAGCACACAATATATACAAGTAAAAGGGCGTGCATGCATAGAATGCGCTTAGATGAGACACCCCGCTTCGATCCCCTTTAGCATGCCTTACATACCCTTTTTACTATAATTTCCCCTCACCCCATGGACTCTACAATGAGAGAATAACAGAATAACTGTCATTGTGAGACTTGCCTATTTCACTCAAGAGGGGGGGTCTCCAATTCCATCCATTTTCTTGCACACAACCTAACTTCATTTTTCTACGTAGCTGAATCAAACTCTATTGTTCATAAATGCTACATTTTCTATACTGCTCTATAGGTATATATGGATACCTAGGTTGATTCCATGATCGACTATTGGCTTTTGTTCTGGAGACAGGCTCTCACGTAGCCCAGGATGCTCTCAAACTCTCCGTAATTAGGGAAGGATGACCTTGAATTCCTGTTCCTCCTTAGTCTACCTCCAAAGTAGACAATCCCAAAGTACTGGGATTAAGGCCTGAACCACGTTCAGCAGAACTACATTGTTAGAGGTTTACTATGAGGGAGAAATATTTCAGGGCATCTATAATTTTATCACTTGATTTCTGTCTGCTCAGATACCAGCAATGACTCTAATCATTGTTCATGCCTTCTTCCCTTTACATTTATCCCAGCAAGAAAGTCTCTGTTCAAAATACTGTGGTGAGCTGCCCACTGAATTTGCAATCCAGAGTCTGAAGGTCCTCTGTGAAGGTGAACCTCAATCGTGCTGGAAGCTTTGATATTAAGAATGGTTGAAACTGCTGTGAGGCAAATCTTATTGTGAATTAGCTGAGTAAGCACACAGGGTAATGACCTGCTAAAGGGACAGCAGTTACCAGGAAAACAACGCTTCTGTTTTATGCTACTGGTTCTAGGAAGAAGGTAGAAACAGATTCTAATGTCAATTAAGGTCACCTTGAGTATCAAGGAATCTACTAGGAGCTACTTTAGATTCCTTTAATTCAAGTTCTCACCTTAACTAGGCAAACAGAACCCCAGTTACAGTGACTTGCCTAGTGTTCCTAAGCTATTATGGCCATGAGCTGGGCTAATGACCAAGTTTCCCTTCCAATTAGCCACTCCCTCCACACATCACCTCTGTCCTCTTTGTCCCATCCCCACACCACATTCAGAGTTACGCACACGGTCTTATTACTGGTGTTAGAAAACTGAAACATTTTCATAGAATCCTCTACTGCCAATGCACGCGATTACATCTGCTCATTTTAGTTTTGGGTGTAGTGTTTCAGAATTGGCTTAACAAATTTCTCCATTTGGCCCTCTATCTAAAGAAAATGAGCAAGCCCAGGATTCTTTCTATATGGGCAGTTTTGCTGCAGTTTTAACTGGACAATGATCAAAATTACTACAGTGTCTCCACAGGCAAGTTTCTACCAGCACACGAGTGCTCACAGCTTGATGTCTGTTCCAAAACGAAACCACCACACTCTCCTTTCTCTCTATTAATCCCATTGGCTTAGTTCATTCCTAGCCTCACACATTCTCAAGTCTTTTGATCACTTTTCCTTATCAGGAAAAAAAATCTAAAGAGGGTAAAAATTCAAACTACATGCACAGGAAAGCTTCCTGATATATGGGTTATGTATGTGTACATACAGGCGTGTGTGTGTGTGTGTAGGAGTTTACACAAGGACGCTGTGCTACACTAGGGAAAAAAAAGAGTCAAATGGAAGCCAAAGGATCCCATTCAGGAGCTAGGATTTAAGGGGTCTTATGTGATCCCTCAGAAGCTCTGGGCTCTCCATGGAAAGGAAATGGGCTGCATGACTCTAATTCCTGTTCAGCATCCCTGCTCCACTGCAGGCTTTCCATAAAGTGGGCTTGTATTTGAATTCAAGCAAAAGAGACACAGGGAATGCTGTAGGGATGGCAAAGTAAGGGCCGCATCCTCCACTACAGGACAGTGCAGAGAAAGACATGACACCCTGATGGCACCAAAATGCTCTCCCGACATCAGAATGTTTAGGGCCAGCATAATTTATTCTACTGGCCAAAACAAAGTAACAGGGGCCAAACTTAATTTCTACTTGAAGTAACTACGAAGATTTTTTTACAGCGTTATAACTAAGAAAACACAGGAAACAATGGCTCTTTTAAGACTGTCATTACAGCAACAGGGAAGAGAAATTAATACTGAGTGAGAGTCGGAGATCACAAGAGGGAAGCCCCATTTCCCCAGCTCACAACCTAGAGGAAGTTTTGGTCTAAGAACTAGGGAGGAGGAGTCCAACAGAACAAGGAGGTCTACCTGAGTGCAGGACAGAGAGGAGCCCAAAGTGACCACGGTGCTATGGAGTCCTCAGCATACTACATTGAAGAGAGAGGGCTGCACTCTGAGTATTCAGCTCAGCTCTGATCACTGGGTCACTGAGTGACTTGAGTCACTATGTGAAAGGACCAGGAGAGTCAATCAGCAGAGATTTCTCCAAGAATAGCACCTGCTCACAGCAGCCAGGATAGGGCTCCACACGAGGTGCCACATGGTGACGTTCTCCAGAGCTTTTGCTTTAGAAGCAGATAAAACTGGCAGGATTAGATCCTAGCCCATTGCTGGCCTGGCCCAGCCTAATGAAGCTAAAAGCAAAAGGGCAAGCAACAAGTGACACAACCCTATCAGAACAGAGCTCAAAGCCACTTCCAGGAAAGTAAAACACTTGGCAAATAGTGTGATTAAGATTTGCGGTGAATGCCTGGAGTACAATAGAAAATTATCACAGTGCAAAGATGCAAAAAGACACAATACCAGATAAAGAACAAAATTATTTCATTGAAAGCCCACAATTGATGGAGATGGTAAGGGCCTTAAAACTGGTACTACCACAAAAATTTATATGCCCAATACTACAGAATAGACTGAACACTTTAAGAAGAGACATGAGAAAAATTTGAAAGATTCAAATTGAACTCTTTCTTCCTTTTTTGGTACTGGGACTTGGGTTTTATTTAAGGCTTTGCACATGCTAGTTAAGTACTTTACCCTACACATCTCCTGCCTTTGTTTGTTTGAGGCCGAGTTTAACCATGTAGCTTGGGCTGGCTTGGAACTGACATTTTACCCCTCCAGTACGGGTATTGCAGGTATCTCAAGCTGCACCTGGCCCTCAGTTTTGGGTCTTCTAAGAGATGAAAACAACAATGTCTCAAACCAGAGGGAAAGTGTCACACGCGCGTGTGTGAAGCAGATGAATTAGGTGGTACAGACTCAAGGATTAGTACGTTTGATGGCAAACAAAGTATCTATAGATATTTAATAGGAGTCAATTCCAAATGAAACCCAGGGAGAAAAAAGACTAAAACAAAACCCAAACAAACAAGCACCACTGTGTGGTGGCACAAGTTTTTGAAACCCAATAGACACTTGACTTAAGTCCAAGAAAACGTAAATAGTTAACAGAGGAGACAAAAAAATAAAGCTTCAAAAATTATTAGTTAAAAAAATGTCCAACTTTGATGACTATGATAAGCCTAAAGATTAAAGAATCTCAACCAGTTCCACACGTAAAAATAGGAAGGACAGGCTTGGAAAGTGACTCAGGGGCAAAGGCCTGCCACGTAAGCACAGGTCTTGAGTTTGGATCCCCAATGTCCACATAAAAAGCAAGGTGTGGCAGCATACTCCTGTGATCCCAGTGCTAGAAGGCAGAAGCAGGAGGGTCCCAGGGGCTCACTGGACAGCCGGCATAACCAAATAATATGGAGAGCTACAAAAAAACCCTCAGAGGACTTCAACCTGTGGCCTCATATATGCACATACAGGCGCATGCACACCCACACGTAACAACACACACACACACACACACACACACACACACAAGAAAATGCTTTTAAAATATCTTCGTAAAAGAAGCACTGTGCCAGGGGACATCAACATCAAATTGCTTTCAGTAGTTTAAAAGAAAAACTTAAAATCAGCATGAGAAAAGACACACAACATAGAAATGAGAATATATTAAGATGATTGGACAATGGAACAAAACATTTAAAGAATTAAAAAGCAAAAAACAAAGCTTAACCTAAATTCCATGTCCAGAAAAAATATCCTTCAAAATGAAGATGACACAGAGATGTTTTCAGACAAACTGAAAGTTTTCAATTACCAACTGAAATGTACCACAAAAAATGCAGAAGGAAATATTTCAGACATAAGGAAAGTGATTCCAGATGGAGATGTGTCCCTGAACACAAGAATGAAAAGCATCAGCAGGAGTAAGTATGTGGACAGACATGACCTTTTCCTTTAGTTGTGGGCCACAGAGCAGTGTTTCCATCAATGGTGGCCTGGATGTACAATGGTGGTCCCCCAAACCATATTAGAGATAGAAAATTCTTATTAGTAATGGACACCTTAGCTACCGTGGTGTTATAACACAACTTATTGTATGTTAATTGTGATGCTGGCATATAAGCAAACCTAATGTTCTGCTTGTCATAAAAGAATAAACTGCACATAGAGTTACATACAGCACGGATACGTACCAACTTTAAATGCCCATCACTGGTTCCTGTGCTAACGTTGAGTATACATTTGCTTATAAAGGAGGAGTTCGGGACCTAGCAGCAGATTAATACACCTCACCGTGTCCTGTGTACATGGTGCAGCAGGCTCATACCATTACAACTGTACATGATGTTTGCACAATGATAAAATTCCACAGCTCATACCCACATTATTAAGCAATGTGTGACTCTACTTAAATCTCTTCTGATGTGAATCAACTGTTGACAGCAAAAATGATAACTATGCATAAGTATTTTGAGGGTTGTAACAAAAGGAAAGCATGTTAACAGTAGAAAAAGTTACTGGAGTCGCAGCTTTTTAATCACTGTGACAGAACATCTAAGACGATCGAGTTCTAGGGTTCACAGTTTTGGAGTTTCAACTTGGCCAGTTGTTTCTTGGCCTCTGATAAAGATTACATCACAGTAGAAGCCCACAATAGAGGAAGTTATCACTTCATGGAAATTACAAATAAAAAGAGAGATATGGGTGTATGGGGGGGTCTCAATGACCCTTCAATGGCTCACTCCCATGACCTAATTTTCTCCTACTAGGCTGCATCTGGTAATGGTCCTACCACCTCCTAGTGACCACTGCCTAGTGACCAATCCCTTCACATGTGGACTGCTGGGGGAAACTTAACCAAACCATAGCAACTGGGTAAGAGAAAAACAAAAGAATGCTGAGACAAGGTCTCGGAGAGGGTGTAAGCATCACTTGAAGATTTATGTTACAAACTTGAAAGCAACTATACAACATAATAATAAGCCAACAAATCATAAAATCCAAAAAAGGCAGATAAAAAGGAGAGGAACTAATCATACTAGGTCAAACTGAGTACAAATAGCAAAATGGAATTTAAATTCAGTAACAGCAGTGATGAACATGAACTAAAAATGGACTAGTACAATAATTGCCCTGCACGCTCATGATCCTTGGTTCAGGCGCCACCACTACAAAGAAGAAGCTTAACACCAGTATAAACATCCCATTTAGTGGGCAAAGACTACAGACAAGGAAAGGCAACATCAGTATGGCAGGGGATGCATTGAGGAGGGTGAGGGGATGTAAAAGGAGGAGTTGGGGTGGCTATGATCAAGACACATTGTGTACATGTATGGAATTACCAAAGAACAAATAAGAACTATTTTAAAAATAAAAGGCAACACAACTTCACTGCTAGAGGCTCACTCTGCATGGCCAAGGTTGAAGATGGGGTGTGAAACTGGCAGGAAGAAAGAAACTCAGGCATGAGTCTATGAGTCTTGTGGGTGGGTCAGAAATAAGCTCTGTATTATTTAAACTTATTCTTTTTTGTTGTTGTTGTTGTTTTGATACAGGGTTTCTCTGCTATAACTCTGGCTGTCCTGGAACTCACTCTGTAGACCAGGCTGGCTTAGAACTCACAGAGATCTGCCTGCCTCTGCTTCCTGAGTGCTGGGATTAAAGGCATGTGCCACCATCACCCAGCCAATTTCTTTTTCTTATTTAACCTTATTCTCTATTGTATTTTTCCCTATAAAATCACTTTCAATCACTTATTCACACACATCTTGTGGATGAAGCAAAGCTCCAACACACACACACACATACATGTCACCCTTACATCTTGTAAGCTTCCACAACCTTGTGGATGAAGCAAAGCTCCAACACACATACATCTTACCCACACATCTTGTAAGCTTGCTCTTCCTTATATTTTTTTTCATACACCTTATATATTTTTTTAAACAAAGCCATTTACATAAGAAATTACATCATAATTGCAAATCCCTATTTTCCCAGTGAATGATTACAAGTGACATATTTAAAACCCAGTTTCCAAATAATCACACATGATTACACATAAACACCCAGTTCTCCATGTACTTTCTTTTACAATATACCTATACCCCCAAACCAATAATTTTTCTATTATAGATTAATAGAGTTTAAGCAAGGCAAGTGTTCTCACAGCCAGCCAGCTTCTTACTTTGCTGGTAGGTAGTAGTCTTGTGGTTCCCAGGAAATGAGTATACATCATGCTATCCATCCAACACAGTAAAACAAGTCTGTTATTAACTAGAAAATTTTGAGCCAGGGGTCTTTTTGCTTTTCTTAGGTAAAAGGAGGATCTGCCACACAGCTCTATGTTCTCAAGGTGCACACCAAAGCTCATCAGTAAATCTGTGATTGTAAAAACGAGGAAAATCAGCTTTAATTTAAACTTAACAGTGGGGACTGAAACTCATTTGTTATTTCTTAATCATAGACCTGTCTCTCATAGGCGAAACTCATGGGTCCTAACAACAAGGCTTCCTTTGTTTTTGCTCTCTCACCCTGATCCTAGCAAGTCTTTAGCTACTAAGAATGCATTTTCTTATGTAGTTCCCAAGGTTACTTGTTAACACCCTGATCTGATATTTTTTTAACTATGTATGTATATATTCTTTCTGGCGTTTCCACTGAACCATCAATTCAACTGAGTGGCACTGCCCAAGTGGCAATGCTCAGAGAAAATCATCGCTATCATAACCCTGCTCAGTGAGGGGTTAGAGACTCCTTTTGAGATTTGAAGTGGTGATTATGAGGGCAATGAGTACAAGGATGCCAAGCAGCAGCAGGAGACATTCAGGAGATGTAGTTCTCCAGGCCCTACCCTTTGTGAGACACACCCAATAAACCCACTGTGGTTATGCTAACTGGTGGGCTGCACTCCTCAGACCCCAATGCTGGCTGCAGCTCCTCTAGTATGCCACTGGCACTTCATGGTATCTATAAAGAACCCTTTAAATATAAAAATGCACAAAGGTGAAAGGTTCAGAAAAGGTATAGCTTATTAACACTATTTAAAGAAAGATGGAGTGGTGCATAGATACTAGACAAAATGGGTTCCAGAGAACAAAGGATTACCACAATAAAGAAGGTAATTTTATGATTAAAGTATCAACGTGTCAAAAGAATGTAACAGACATTCTTACTTGGTTTTTTAAAAAGATAGAATTTCTAAATATTTATCCACCTAGTAACAGAGCTTGGAAACATATGAAGCAAAGGTGACAGGTCATCAGAGAGAAGCAGACACTGTCACAGAGTTCAACATTCCTCTCCTAATACATGATAAAATGAATAGAAAATAAAGACATAAAAAGAGCACCCACCTAACTAGTTTGCCTACAAATCTGACCAAATTAACTTAGAAGCTCCTACTCAACAATAACAGAATATATTGCCCTGCAAATGATCAAGAAACAGTTACCATTAAAGAAATATTCTGAACCAAAACACAAAGCTCAGTAAACTGAAGATAATTCAAACCACACTGTGTTAGCTTTTTCTTTCACAACAAAATCAGACATCAAGAACAAACAAACAAACAAGCAAACAAATCACAACCACAACTATACGAATGTTATTGTAGTAACTGGACCTAAGCAAAGCTGTTTGGAATGATCTAGATAGAATGATAGAGTCCAAGGTGTACATCTTCATTCCGTTGTACACAGGCATATACCTCGCATTACAGTAGACACCACGGTACTCTCCTAAAAGCTACTGTGGAAAACCCACCAGCCTTAGACACACCCAACCATCAGAATCGTTCATTCCTCCAATGGCCCTATCTGTAGACCCTACAATGTAGACAGTGCTGAGCTAGATGCTCAGGGCAGGGCAATGATAATTAGATGAGATATTTATCAACTTTGAATTGATATTTTGATATCTGAATCAGATATTTATCTCCTTTGAAATGTTTAAGCATTTATTAATTAGAGTGAACAGAAACCATTCTCATTTTTCTGGTCTCTTATGGATAGATAGACTTATAAGCACATGCATATATTGTGAGATAGCAAACTTTTCATACTGCTACAAAACCGATGCAGAATTTCATGAGACTAGTGCTTTCTATTGTGCTAAGGAAATAGATTTGCTGTATATTTCTAATACACATGGCCACTAGGCTGGTAAGAAACATGAGCACAAGCCTGTGTGATATGACTACATACGGTGAGAGTTTCACACTCTTCCTATTTCCTGAAACACGTTGAATAAATTATATGAGTAGTCTAGTTTAATATAAATTTACCCTTTACTATAAAACACATTGTTAGACAATTATTAGGGGAGGCTCTCTAAAGCTAAGTCAGGGTGTTCAGAAAGTCAGGTATACTAAATGCACTTTCAACTTAAAATGGGTTTATGGCAGGGGGCAGAGACTGGCAGTAACGAGCACTTACTGCTCTTACAGAGGACCCAGGTTCAGTTCCCAACACTCACATGATGGCTCACAACTGCCTATAATTCCAGTTCTACCTCCAAGGAATCTGACCTTCTGTTGACCTCTGCAGGCATCAAACATGCACATGGTGTGCTTTTACATGCATGCAAATGAACACTCATTCACATAACAGTAAATAATTCAAATAACTCAAATAACACAAATAATAGTAAATAAGTCTTAAAAAAAAAAATGGGTTTATCGGAAAGGAATCCCAATGGGTGTCAAGGGCCACACACAACCTGCTTCCCCCCTCCTCCCTTTCATTCTTTGTTCCTTGCTGAACAATTTGGTAGAAAAGCCTTTGGTGAAACCAAATAAAGTAGCACTGGAGATAACGGGAGGGGTAGGATCCTGGCAGCGGCTATAATAGCCTGGGAAAGCTGTGGGAGAATCCAACTGAAGCAGGGTAGCAGCAACTCACTGCAGATGCAGAGCCCTAGTGGGTGAAGACTGTGTCTGAGGCTATGTGAAATGGCAGCACCAACAAAGACACCTACTACACATGTGGGGAACTGACTGAATAAAGAATATAACGGGGGCGGGCAGGGGAGTTCACAGTGTTGGAGAACAGGGTCATAAATATGAAAAGGAAAACAAAAACCCTTGAAATGAACCTCTGGGGTTATACTAGAACTGAAGATACCTGTATAAACTCAGTCTTCAACACAGGTAGAGCAGAAGGACAGATGATGTAAACATAGAGAAGTGTATATGCATGCTGGTGTGTGTGTGTAGAGGGATGGGAACAGAGGTAGACCAGTTGCATAGAATACGCAAAGGCCAGCTCCTAATTTCTACAACACTGCACTAAAGGAAACTGAAGCTCCTCAATGACGGGTTCTAACGCTGGGGCAGAGGGGAGTCTGCGGAGCAGCCACAGAGCCAGGCATGAGGAAGTACTCAGAGAATGGGGGAGACAAAGGAGGGACTGGAGTACCACTGTAGGCAGTAAAGCACCACACTACAACCCACTGGCTCAAGCAGAACTCTGCCTGTCCACACTGATACAAGTAAACAGGAAGAGACCAGATATTTCATATAGTGGGATGTCAACTGATGAAAACAGAAGAGATGAAGGAATTAGGAAACAATCCTTGGCAGCTATCTTATAATAACTCAGCCAACATAAACGTGTACTGAAACTAGTGGGTAGAACTTTGATGGAAAACTATCTAAAAATATCTCCCCACAAAACTGCAAAGCCAAAAAGTCACAGAGAAGAAGGCAGCCACCACTGTAACCAAACATTCCCATGCAAGGATGCCTATAATGGGACAAATTGAAATGTTCATTAGACGGGACTGATTCAGTTATATGTCATGACATAAAAATGCTTAGTCTCTTCATGAGGAAATATCAGACAACACAAGATTGCAGGACATTATGAAATAACTGGCCTGACTTTTTTTTTTTCCAAACGTCAAGGGGATACTGAAGAACTGTTTCAGATTGGGAGAATAAAGAGACACAACAGTTAACGAGTGGTATGCGATGGAATCCCTTTGTTACAAGGACACGGAGACAGATGAAGACACTTGAGACTTGACTTGGACGGATGGATTAGGTGTCAGTGACGTGTTAATGGGAACTTCCTGATTTCCATGGCTACACCATAACTATCTAGAAGAATGCTCTTGTTTGTAGACACTGTGCTGGTGCTGTTGGCAGAACTGGGGAGTGTCCTAATTTACTTTCAATGGAGACAGGGAGAGAGCTCTTAATACTATTTCTGTAACACTTCCATAAATTTAGAAATATTTCAAAGAAAAAAATATACAATGCTCAAGATACCAAGGCAAGGAACATCAAGGTTGCAGAATGAATCCAAACTTCCCAAAGACAATGCACCCATCAAGAACTAGTGGGGTCCATTCATTTCATGCAACATCATCCAGTGACATCACACCAAGCACGGGGACAAGTGACCAACCTTTTTTTCTAGCTGACATATTTCTCAAGGTTAGCTGCCTCCCAGTGATATTTCACACAGTAACTAATTTATTGAGAATGGGTTTTCAATGCCAGTTGTATTTAAGCCACTGGGGACTTGGAGACTAGACCAGCATGATTTGTAGAACACAGAAAGGTCATGGTTTCTGAACCTGGTCTGTAAGTTTTCCCTGTAAGTGCCATAAAATGTGTAATGCAGATTATTTAACTCTAACTTTTAGGTTATGATTTGGAAGTTTACATTGGTATTGCTAAATAAAGGAGGTACTATTTATTCTGCTTCAATTTTCAAGCAAGACATTCAATGTTGCTCACACACAAATGGTTAGAATTCACATATCCAAGCACAAGAAACAGTCTTTGTCCTGTTTAAATAAGCAAATGAATAAAAGCATGGTTCAGTGGTAAACAATATGCACTGTTCTTGCAGAGGACCCAAGATAGGTTCCCAGCACTCACACTGGGCAGTTCACAACCACCTGTGATGCCAGAGGCATCCAACACCTCTGGATTCTGTGAGCACTTTGCACACACACATGTACATAATTAAAACCTTTAAATCTTTTAAAACATTGATCCATGGCTCTTGGCTCTTCAGAAGATGCTCTGGCATCAGCACACGAGCATTTACAGTCATACAATGAAGGGAGCCCTCCGGGGCTCTATTTTCATTCCTTGTACAGACAAAGACAATAGTTGATTACAATATTATCAAATGTAAAATTATTCTTAAAACATGATCATGTAAAAATGTGATTAGTAACAAAGACAGAAGTAGAGAAAGAAATGGTGGAAGGAAGGTAAGTGTACTGAATTCCTCATCACTCATGCTTCAAAGCCAAGAGCCCACTATCTAAAGTTCATTATCAAATAACAGAAACTAAGATGTTGGTGTCAAGTTCTACAGATAGCCACCACAAGTAGAACAGAAAGAGCTAAAGGTGGCTACGGGGAGGGATGGAAATGGGGCAAGGTGGGGGAGGGCAGAACAGGAATCTCAATATTTTTATTTTAGAGCTTGATTTTTTTAAGTGGTATACACTGTGCATCCACTTTAATTCTTAAATATGTGTTTAGGGGGCAGGAAGGGTGTGTATCATTTTCTCCAGGAAGTTCCTATGACTACCTGGGCCTCTTCTTACAGATTCTAAAGAAGGGAGCACAGAACACTAGCAGAACATTCGTTACATTGCGCTGTGCTTGTGGGATTAACTGTCTTCGTAAAGGCTGGGATCAGTATTTCCACTTTCTGCCCAGCATCTCACCTGCACCGAAATTAACACAATATTAATAAATACCTGCTCAGGGAATGAGCAACATATGAAGGATGGTGATAGTGAATAAAACCGGTTATACCAATTTTTCCTTGAAAAGCAGTATCAAAATATTAGGAAAATTATGAAAAACAAACCTCAACTTCTCTTTACTTATGCCACAACAAATATACTTCATGGAAAATTCATTTTGAAAAGAAACTTTTGATGAAAATCCACAAAAGTTAAAAAAAAAAAAAGTAAAAGAAAAACAGTGCCTTTCCCATTTGTTTTCTATCAGAGAACCTTCTGACACCTCCTCTGAGGAGTGAAAGGCAGGGGCATGCAGGCTGAGCTGCAGATGCATGTTGCCTTGAAGGGGCAGGGTGGAAGGGAAGGGGGGACGACATGCTGCGCCTTTGGCGGGGTGTACGCCGTGCCTTGCTGGGTTATCTTTCAGACTAGTGAATTTACTTATGTGTAAACGATGTTTCAAGTCTATTCAAATGACTCCACAAAGTAATTCCACATGACAACTTCTTTCTACCATCAAAATCTACTTACATGAAAAGGAAGCACCGAGAAGCCATGGTTTCCAAGGATACAGGAGAGCTTCGTGTTGAGGCTTCAAAACTGGCCTGCCTGCCACAGTGTCAGTGAATAGATGTGTTCTGAGAGTAATTATACGAGTCGATTGTCTGTGTGCTCTGTACAAACCGTGCCGTAACAACGGTTTATAGCACAAGGGAGCGGTAAGTGAGAAATTTACTTTTAGCCTTGGAAATGCACTATCTGAAGTTAGCTCTTTCACCCATTGCAGGGTTCAGCTCTGAAGCCTGAAGAAGTGTTAGGATTATACGGCTCTTTGATCAAATGGACGAAAACCAAATGGAGTTGCAGTGCAGTCTGGGAAGATGAAAGAGCCTCACTAAGCATGGGGTCTGCTGAGTCTGTGCGTCAGAACGAGCATGAAGCAGTGAGACCTCACACTTTGGGAGGGGATCAGAAAACACTATTCAAGCTTGTGTAAGCCATTAAACTTCCCTGAGCCTTCCTGAGTCCTACACACAGCAGTGCTGAAGGGCTTTAAGGGGACACAAAAGCACACACCTACCTCATCTTTACACAACAATTTAAAACCTTGGACAACTACAGCTCCAGCTAACAGACAGCCTCAGGGCTTGGGCCTAGGAGACTAGCAAGTAGAGTGAAACCTGGTTTAAAAAAAGGAGAAGCAACAAATAACCATTATCCCAGGGACTAATACAGCCAGGCACAGTGGTGCACCCCTTTAAGCCTAGCTCTACAGAGGCAAAGGCAGGCAGATCTCTGTGAGTTCAAGGCCAACCTGGTCTACATAGTGAGTTCCAGCACAGCCAAGACTATATATAGAGACCCTGTTTGCTTGTTTGTTTTTTCACGTTGGATACAGGGTTATTAAAGCTAAGTGCCTAGCACACAGCAGGCTTATAAAATACAAAAAGATACAAAGAATGATGTGAAATCCAGGGGGCTTCATAGAGCAGAGGAATACAGTCCACGTCTGGGAGAGTTCAGGCAAGCAACCCTTTCCCTTCTTGTTGCTGCTTCATAGGTGCATTCTTCTGATCTTCATGCTACCTGCTAAGATCCCCGTTGTTTCTGCTAAGCCCTATTCTATGCTAAGGAATAAAATCGGTCCCCACGTTCCCTGGCTTACTATCTACTGGAGGACAGAGAATAAATCGAGAATTGTATCACTGTATGTGATTATTAATCTTGACTTTCAACTCTACTGAACTAGACGCTCCCAGAATATTAGTGAAGCACATCTCCGGTGTGTCTGTGAGGACAGTTCCAGAAAAAGTTCACTAGCAGAGAAGACCTACCCTGACTGTGGGTAGCACCGTCCCACAGACTAGACCCTAGACGAGATATGATGGGGGAAGGAAAAAGTCCACTAGCACAGAACACTAGCTCTTTGCTTCCTGCTACCAAGAATTATGTAACTCCTACACGCTACCACTCTCACAAGGCCTTCCCTCAAGCTCTCGGTAATGGAATCAGCAGTCATGGACGGACACCTCTGAACCTCATAAGCCAAAATAAATCTTTCTACCCTTGAACTGTTTCTCTGTTATTTGTTCACAGCAATGGAAAAACTAACACAAAGTTTAGTACTGGGAGTAGGGACAGTGCTGTGACTAATCCTGATCACATCATTCTTGAAGCCTCTAACTGGTCTGCTGGAAAGGTTTAGGTAAGTGAGCAGGATAAAGCGTAGAGTGGTGTAGGCAGAGCTTTCAGACTGGGATTTCAGTGGGAACAGGGCTACTAGGAACTGAACCTGAGGCCATTCATACTATATTGTTGAAAGAACTTGGCTACATTTTGTCTATGTGCTGAGACTTTGAATTCAAAGGTAATAGACTAATAAGGAAAATCTGGTCAGCTCATCATTCAAGCTGCAGTACTGTTCCTACTGTCAGAGTTATCCAAGTTTACAGAGAGAAACGAGAGCAAAAAGCAGAACAAATGGATTTGAAAAACTTGCAGTTTGCCAAAACAGAGCATAAAGTTGAGACCAAGGAAAATATGATTATGTGTAAGAGAATAGGGCCACAGTCTAAAAAGAAGCCATATTCCATTTGGACATTAGGAAAAATGCCTTCATGACATCTAAGAATTTGGTTAGAACCTGCACATTGCAGGGTGAAACAGTTTTAACTAATCTGAAAGATGCTAAAGGCTAGGAATACAGCCTCAAGGCAGGGCGCTTGCTGAGTGTATGTGAGGCCCTAGGTTTAATCCCCAGAAGCAAGAACCGAAACAACTTCACTTTGAATAGGCTGCTGCGGTCATGGGGCCGCCTGGCCCTCTAGGGAAGTTCTGTCTGTGTCCAGCCATCCAGGCACTGCTATAGCCACAGTGAAGGGGTCTAGGCTACTGTTCAAACTGGCTATAGTCATGGTGAAAGGGATCTGGGCTACTGTTCAAACTGGCAGCCAACTTTGTCATTGCATATCCTGGTCACGCATGGATATAGAAAAAGATGATATAGTTAAGAGGCTTAGAGAGGATTGCATCCAGGCTTCAAAGGAAGACCGAGAAGGACAGGCAGCATGTGGCAGGGTGAGGATTCCCGAGAGGGTGATGTGTGAAACTGAAGACACATGGAGACTCTAGGAAGTTAGAGATGATCAGAACATAGGATGTCAGCTGGGGAAGGCTGCAGGTAATGAGCAGTGCCATTTTAAGAGCAGCTTTGAACACTGCAAATAGTAAGATGTGGGTTCAGTACTGCCAGAGCCCTTGGGAGTTCATATCGCACCATGCTGTGCCTCAGGTGCTGGACATGGAGCCACAGGACCCAGTGATCATCGTGCTGGATATCCGTCTTGCTCTGGTCCAATCCCACCTTGTCTTACTGTTTTCCCATCCTTCCTTGTTGGAATGAGAACTTACACACTGTGCCGCTGTATCCCGGAAGCACGTGACTTGTCTTCTTATTTCACAACACATCACAGCTAGGAGTTTCCACTGCGTACTCAGAACTTCTAAACAATGCTGTTAGTAACAGGGGCTGTTAAGGAATAGGGGGCTTTGGAAACGAACTGATGCACTTTGTGCTATGATATGGACGTGAATCTTTTGGAAGTAGAATACTATTATGAGTTAAGGAGGTGTTTGGGGATGTCAAGTTGACAAGGGGAGGACCTGAGATCATTCATCTTGACTGTCAACCTGATTCAATTGAGAAGCTCCTAAGAGATTAGTAAAGAAAACCTTGGGGTGTATCTATGAAGGCATTTCCAGGAAGGATTAAATAAGGGGGGGAGACCCACCCTGAACGTGGATGGCACCATGCCACAGGCTTTAGGTGGAGGTGAGATAAAAAGGAAGAAAAAACACAAATAAAGTCTTCCTGCCACTTCCCCTTTTAGCCACAGTAAGATGAAAAGCTTCCTCTACAGTTCCCATGTCATGATGCTGATGTGCCCTACCTCAGGCCCACAGTCATGTTGTACACATTGGCTATGCGCTGAAGCTAGAAGCCAAAATAAAATTTTCCTTCCTCAGACTGATTATCTTTTGCATTTTGTCATGGAAACAGAAAGACTAATTAACTCACCTCTTGTAACATGGTGTTTCCTCCTTTTTCATCTTCCTCACCAGCAAAACAAGTAACTGAGCAAGCTGAGATCAAGATTCAGATGTAGCAAAGTAGGAAAATCCATGAGGCTTAAACCCACCTCCTTTAACCCAGTCTCCTTCCAGAGTCCCACTGGCTGAATGTGCCCTGGGGTGGTTCCTCATGAAGCAGGACTCTGACTCTGCTCCTTTGCAGAGCTTCCCCAGAACAGAGCGGAAAGACTGACAGACACATGGGCCCTATTTAGCAGGAGCCTAATCAAACTATACTGCTAGTGACACTGAATTTCAAATGCCTGACCAGCACTCTTCTAGATTGCTGGGCCCTAATCCCTATATTCTCAACTACAGTGTTTGTCATACAGCACATACTCCATGAGTCATGTGGATACTAAATAGCAAGGCTCTTGATTGTTAATACTGTATGCTTTCTCATCATTATAATCACAATTGATCATGACAAAGTGCTGGCAAACCTATAAACCCAACCTAATCATGACAGAAACATCAGACATCTCTAATGAGACATTCTACAGACTATCTCAAATCTGTCAGGGTCATCAATAAGGAAAGTCTGAGGAACTGACAGTCAAGGGCAGCTTAGGAGACACAATGACTAGACACGCTACGATGGCCAGGGTGATGATATCTGGGCAGAGCGTGGGCTTCAGTGAGTAACATGTCAATTCTGGTTCACTAATTGTAGTAAGTGTATCACACTAACAGAAGGCATTAAGAACAGATGAAACCAGTCAAGCATGGAGTGTATGAAAATGTGTACTATCTTGGCAATTTTCTACATAAAGCTGTTCTAAAAAATTTTTTCAATGTCAGAAAATGCATTTGGCACCAAGAGCAACATTCTGTTGAAGTTTCAAGCTAATTTTGTAAAACAAGAATAGATTCTTTTTTTTTTTTAAACCACAAAATAAAGAACAGGTAATTTGTCATAACCTCAGACTCGGCTGCTTACGCCAGCACTGTGAGAAATCAGTGCCTAAATCCCACTGGAAACTAGCCAGCAAAACATGACCAACAAACAACCCTTCACTTTAAACAAAGAAGCACATTTTCTAAGAAATTCCGCTAAGTTATAGTCAAGCCCAACAGAAACCCAGCAGCCTCTGCAGGACCAATGATCCTCTTTTTGCCATTAGGTCCTTTGACAAGAGACTCAGTTAAGAGAGCACTTTTTGTTTTGTTTTGGTTTGGTTTTTGAGACAGGGTTTCTCTGTTGTAACTCTGGCTGTCCTGGAACTCACTCTGTAGACCAGACTGGCCTCAAACTCACAGAGATCTGCCTGTCTCTGCCTCCAGAGTGCTACCTGGAAAGAGGGCACTTTTAAAATATCAATCTAACAATCTACTCTTGTGCAGATATTTCTGAACCGATGAAACAGCTTGAGCTTGAAGATCTTGAAAACTGAGCAAAGGGGCCTGCCTCAGAGGCTAACAGTGCAGAATGGAGGCCACCTGGAAAGACGCCCTGTGTGGAGTGTATGCTCCATGTGTACACCCTGTGTACTCCCTGGTAAGAAGCGACAGCCAAACCCTAGAGTGCTCTTTCTCTTGAGAAGCTCAACAGGCTGACATTTTTATAGGAAGACTGCCACATATGGCAGTGAACTCTGCAGATGGAACCATGCATACCTACCTCAAATGCTCTAAGTTCCATGAAAGCCAAGATTGGCCTTCTATTTCTTTGTACCCAAAGTACATCATGTGACCCTAGGAATGATGAATTATCAGCACACCAAAGAAGCAATAGCCACCTTAATAGTCACAGGTGTTTTTACACTGAGGACAAATATACAATGAGCCATTTGGAAAGGTCTAGTATGGTGGTGTTTAGTACATGCATAATGTACAACCACCACAACCACAGATTCTTATGACAGAATTATATGAATTGAGCTTCCTTCCCCCTGCCCTCCTCAGCAATAGCCAAGAGTATTGGTTTGTGTCATTATTTGGACATGTGCTGGTTTTCTCCCCACGCCACTTAATGAGTTGTCAGCAGCAGCCTGAGGAGGGCAAATGCTTGTCCACTGGCAGGGAGCTTCACCCCTTCCTCCAAAGCAGCGTGTCTCTGCGTGTGCAAACTCTAACCGCACTGTGTCAACACTCACCGTCCATGGACTCATGTGTTCACACACAGTGGCTGTCAGACCAATTACCTGAAGCTTCAGTTTCCCCACTAGTGAGGACAGGGACACGTCCTGTTAGAAGGTTGTTCTGAGAACTGAGTAAGAGCAGGATATCTCAAATAGGGTTCCAGTGTTTTCTCTGGTACCCTATAGAACAGTGAGCTTGGAGAGCCATTTCCCAGACTAATGGCTTCCTTCAGTCCCTAAAAGCTCTCAGCCCTTCACTGTGCATACTATCTGATTGTGCCAGTTTCCTTGCCTGCTGCTATTGTCGATGGTCCTCCAGTGATGATCCTAGCTTGGTAATGGGAAACTTTAGCACCCAACTCCCCTATGCTACACCTGCCATTACTCGTGATGCTGTTTACATAATATAGAAGACCTGTGCAGTACTCCCACCTCCCTGATTCTTGATTTCCATGCAGTCCGTTCATTTATTCTCATATTTTAATCATAATAACTTCAACAGCTTATTTTAAACCTTAATATCCAGACTCTCGATCCCTGATTATCTACCTCCTACCTTTCTGGACACTTGCAAAATTCCACTCCAGCACTTGTCATGTCACCGGAACTGCCAATCAATCCATCGGTCCCAACAGTTCCTCACCAGCCTCCACTCCCTTTACTGTCCGCATTCCTCTCACTCAGCTCGGCTTCCAAGGCTTGCTGTCATAAATCACTTCTTCAGCTTTCTTCTAGCCCCTGAACTTACTAGGCAAGAGATCAATTCTAAAACATATCCAGCACACTGAATGATCTCTCTTTAAATCCTAAGCCTCGCCAGATCAGGCTCAACCAGAGGAGAAAGCACTAGTCCCCCATCAGCAAATGTGGCAAGGGTCTCTGAACCGTCCCCAAATTCGCTGCTTCCTGCTGTGACAACACACACACAGCCCTACTTCCTAAGGCCAAGCCATCCACCCCAACACAGGACTTCCTACTGAGGTCTGCTGACTGCTGTGTCTCTGAGGTCTAGACATCTTCTGGTAGGGTATGAATATGGTGAACAGACAGTGCAGCCCTCGCCCCTTCCCTTCATCCCAGTATTAGTACTGCTTCCTTGTTCCTTTGGACAGAGGGAAAAAAATCAAGAGTATTCCTCAGTGCTCGTCTTCATGTCCTCACCCCTACTGGCCCCTTAGCCACTTCCACCACATCGTCAAACTGTTCTGATGCCGACAGTGCATTCTGCTCTCGGCCCTCATTCTATCCAATCAGCATCCTGGCATTCAATTGATCACTCTCTTCAACATGCTTAATTTACTTAGGCTCCTGGAACACACTGTCCTAGATTCCCCATTGGCTCAGTTTCTCTGCTAAATGTTGGAATCCCTTAAACAGAATCTGGGGACTTTTGGTGGAGGCCTCCTTCCTGTTGGCCTATCTGGCATGAGTTTTTGCAACAGTTTCCTCTTTCAGGCATGGAGAGCGCGGTGGCCAGTTCACCAGCAGCTGCTTCAGAGCTGTAATGGGTTGGTCTGGAAAAACAATGGAAACCAATTCCTGGAACTTCATAGCAGCCTCTGACTTCTGCTTCCCGGGCCCTGAGATAATTACTAAATATTTATTTTCCAGGTAGTGGCTTACGGTAACTGCATTGATACAATCCCTAATTCACATCAGCATCATTGGCTCCTAGGATCAAATCTAAATGTACAACAGTCTCCTTGGTATCTGCAACCTAACATGTTATGAACATACTCTCCATTCCCTATTAATGCCTACCCCACCCAAGGCATCCTGAAGCATTTGTTTTCACACCACCACAACCACCCAGTTACTGGGGGCAAATTCTCATCCTTAAGTCCAATTTCTCCTTCACACACCTCCGTCTAATCCACCAGGAAGTCCACTAGCTGTCTTGAAAATGGGTTAGCATCTTACCACTTTCCTCACCTGAGTTGCTATAAGACACTGCTACTGCAGCAAGTGTCTTCAGGGACCTCTCTTCTCTTTGTGCTGCCGCCTGCCAACTCACCATGCCAGGCATTTGCTTGTTCCTATTTTCTTATCTTGTCTATACGTTTTATTCTGTCGTCTTGGAATCAAACCCAGGGCTCTGAACACGCCACTACATGCTCTACCACTGAGCCACACACCCTCAAGGTCAGAACTCAGATCGTATTATTCTTTTGCCAAAACTCTTGAGCAAGCTTCATATTGTGCATGGTGGTGTGGGATCTAAAACTCTATGGAAGACCTGGCCTTTTCCAACTCTGTTCATTGTGTTCAAACAGGACTGACCTCCTGGCTGTAGCTGTTCTTGAAACAAACCAAACTCCCTCCCACCTCTGGGCTTTGATACCTGTGATCTCTCCTCTCTGGAATGTTCTTCCTCCAGATGCCCATGTGGCTTGCTGTCTTATCTTTTCCAAAACTTTTTGTTCAAGTACTTTCTTCTCAGTGTAGCCCTCCTGAACTAAAACGCCTCATCCAGCCATCCTCAGCACTCCTTACACACCTCCGCAGTTTTGCTGTCATTACTGGCCACCAGGGGAAAAACAGAAACAACCCCAAAGTCGCCTGTTTAGCTCTTCATTTCCCACTGGAATGCACCCTCTGTGAAGACAGAATTTATTTCATCTTCCAAAGGAGGACCTGGTGCGCCTCAGTGTATGCGGGCATCATAACTCTGGCTCTCAGGGACAGCATGCCTCTGCTATAATTTTGGGCTTCCAAGTTGTATCCCTTCAGAAGGAACTCAAAAATCTACAACTATAGGCAGTTTGGCTACTGAGAAAGAAAAATGAAAGCCAAAGCCTTTGGCTGTGGCCCAGTGCCACCTCAAGTGAGTCAATCCCCAATCTCGGTTTTCTGAGATCTAAAGATTAAAAAAAAAAAGGGATAAGGAAAAAAAAAATTGAGCAAAGCTGGAAGTCCCCTGTGAAGAATAAGTAAGACAAAGCACACAGTAACTTCCCTGGCAGAGAGCACTCATTCAATAGATGTGTATCTTATTGTATTCACCATATTAAAGACCTCGATTATGTTCCCAAAGCTGTTCCTTCTCTGGGCTAAATGTCCTCTATTCCAGCTAGTCCTTATGTGACTGCTTTAAAACAGTCATGATGCTGGCCACCTCCCCTGGCTTTTTCTCATCAAAGTAAACTAGCACTCAAGTGGAATATTCCAAATATGATCTAATGAGCTCTAAGTCCAAAATGCCTATTACCCCGCCTAATCTGGACAATATATTTTCATTAATGCACCACACCACAGTCTTAGCTCCTTCTTAAATGCTGCTGAGTCAACTGCCCGGCTTACACTGGAGTCTTCATGAACTCGGCTCCAGACGCTTTCCTCATAAGCTGTTTAAAGCCAGCTCCACTCGAGGTTCAAATCTGACTCTGTCACTAGAATCAAAGAATCCCAGGAAAAGAAAACCAGTGCTACTGTGCAAAAAACATTTTACCTCCCCGGTGAATGCAAGGGAGAGGAGCCTGAGAACGGCAGGGAAGGCAACTAGGGGAAATCGGTGTCGGATGACTCCACACTAACATGTAAAGGTGAAACAAACAAACATCAACAAAAACACTCAGGAAGATCCACGGGTCACAGTACTCCATGGAGGGCACCAGCAAAGCCCATTTTGAAAGCCTCCATGACTCAAAATGTTTGCCCATACTTTGCTCATGTGTACCACTGGAAACATTTTACTGAGAGGACTTCCACTGGGTGGCCTCAACAAGAGCGAGATGTGTCAAGAGCCTCACTCCACACTAAATGCAGAATCGGATGGTAAAGTCTTTATTATCTACCCATCTGGGCTCTCTGTGACTTCCTAATTAAATAACGTGGGACCAATGTGCTCTAACTTTTCTTAGCTTCAGTCTACTTAATAATAAAACAGAATTATAATAGCAGCATGTCTATTGTTATGCTATAAAAGTAGGTATGAAGACGCTAAAGAGATGGCTCAGCGGTTAAGAGGACTGACTGCTCTTGTAGAAGACCCTGGTTTAGTTCCCAGCACCCACATGGTGGCTCACAACCATCTATAACTCCAGTTCCAGGACATCTGATGCCCTCTTCTGGCTTCCTGGGCACCAGGCAGGCACATGATGGCACACACACAGGTACTCGCACTCACAAAATCAAAAATAATTCTTTTTTAAAATATAAAAGTATGCAAAAACTGATAGCATACTGTTCACATTCTAGGTGCTCAGATACTACTTTCCTTCTTTGACCCTCTGTAGGCCTTTTGCAGGAAAAGAAATAATTCTGGTATGTCTAGAACATCAAATATTTAGAAATTATTACTAACTTTCAATGAATGAAAGACTGTTTCCTTGCTAGACCTGTTAATCCGTTCTCTAGAATCTAAGTCCCCAAGGTAGAACCTGGCTTCTCATGTTAATAGAGTGTTTCCAGTCATAAAGAGCCAATTGCAGGAATAAGGTTGTTATAAACTTGCTGTCAATAGATAAGACGTTAAACTCTGAATTTCTTCAAAGGTGAAGCATTCACCTTTAGAGCAAGGGTGGTATGGGGGCACGTGATATCCTGATGTCTACAAGGTATTAAATCTTCCAAATCTCTGATACGTTCTCTTAATAAAACTGGATATAAAAATCAAGTTATGGGTGGGGTAGGTGTCTAATGGTAACTGGTTATTTTCATTGGCACAGACATGGGGGTGAAGTCACTAACCCTTGGAAAGCTGCCTTAGAACACGCCTGGCACAGTGAGAATGGAGTTACAAGGCAGCCATGAGGGTGTGATGGGAGAGCTTTCACTCGAAGTGACATCTCAAACAAAGTAGTCTTAGTAAAGCAGGCCTGTGAGTTCAAGCCAGGATTGGCACATGCAGGCAGAGATGGAGAACGTGTCTTGGGCAGAAGACTACTCACGGACTTAACTGCTCTCCAACGATGTTCTTCACCTCTTCATGCTAATCTTAGTCTTCATTCACCATTTTAATAACATTTGAAAATTAACTTTTATGCTAAGCCAAGAATCCTTCATAGAGCTTTGAAAGGACTCATTTGATTAGCCCTCTATGTTCCCACTCTCTTTTGAACATCCAGTAAACTAGAGATCCTCCTGCCTCAGCTTCCTGAGTGCTGGCTTTGCAGGTAGGCAACACAATGTTCTTCAGATCTAGCCTTTCATTAATGACAGTATGCACACCAAAAAAAAAAAACAAGAGAGAACTTTCCCCAGAAAACAAGAAGCCATGTCTGGCAATGCATGCTGAAAAAAGGTGAGGATCAGGGATGAATAAGAAGACGAGTAATTGGATATACTAGCTGAGTATAAGATTTTCCTAAAATTATAGCTTTTTCTTATGATAGCAATATGCACAGAAGAACAGAAAGTTATAGCTAGTATAAAATAGGAATATTTTCATTCAAATGAGTGGATATTTTACATGAAATAAGATAATATACAAAAAGCTCTAATATACTTGACAGCAAATTTAATATAAAGATGATGATCACATGAAAAAACTACAAAATAATACTGAAGAAATGAAATATGTGCAAAATGGGCCAACGTAAAGACATATCTTAGATGGGAATACTAACATAAGAATGAAGCTCTCCCAAAGTTAATATGAAAATTCAGTTAGTCAAAAATTTCCAATAAAATTTCAATAAAACTGATTTTCCTTTTTAGAATAAGCTTAAAGTAATATCATATATTGTTTGTATCTCTGGGAAAATCATCTTAGAATTAAAACTGACATGTTCTTAGATTCAGAAACCCCACTCCTAGAATTCTAAAAAGCTCTAAAACTAAGAATGTATGTGTATGTTATGTCATGCACATGTGCGTGTGTGTGCACGTGCACTCACACACCTTTTAGCACTGTACACACTGGTAAAGCAAACATATAAAAACTAGAGTCAGGGTAAATAGTAAATGTCTATCAAAGGTGGTGGGTACTTCCCTTCTGTTCCCACTGGTGACCCCTCCAGGCTCCAGTGGCTCATTCTAATACAAAGGTTACACAGATGAGATTCTGGTTATACTCAACGCTTTATTGTAACAGGGCCCCAGACCTTAGTAGGCCCTGAGACCTTAGCACAACTAACTCCATGATGGAAGTACCATTCAGGCTGTAAGACTCAGCACATAGATAACACCGCCTGCCAAAACTAAAACAAAGGCCTAATCCATCAAAGTCCATATCGTTCTGGGAAAGTCTCAAAATGTACTAACCTTGTTTTCTAGCTTCTGCAGTTCTGCTCCTGACTAACTGTTCTTGTTAACTGAAGTATGTCCACCCAGAACACTGTGCTTAAAAGCTCACCCTGAGACAGGCTTGGCACTTCACTGGGATCCAGAACACCCAGTGTAGCCACAGGCCAGCTAATAAAGACTTTCTATTGGCTTAAACCCATGTCAGAGCAGTCTTTGCTTGTGAATACCTCACAATACCCCACAACATTATAAAACAAAATCACAAGTCACAAATCTGGGAAAAGAACTGGGAGAGAGGCAGGAGCACTGGCAGCATGGGAAGCAGAGGAGAATGGGGAAGAGTGGCCAGAAAGCACTACACAGCCTGGGGATGAAACTGTCAAAAATAAAGCTAATGTAAAGGCAAACAACAACACAAAAGACAAACTCATAGATGAAGACTTGATTAAAACAGCACATGGTAACAAAATTATATTTACACATTTACTTTGTCTTAAGTGATTGATATTTGAAAAGCTGTATTTTAAGGTAACTTTTTAAATGTTTCCTTCCTTGATTCTTGGTTTCAAAAGTAAATTTTAAAATACAGATACATTTAAAACTAAGGAAAGGAAAACAGTGAAATAAATGCGGTTGAGCCCCACCATGGACGACTATTAAATCATTAAAAGAATGACTTGGAAGAGTTTGCATACGCAGTGCTGAAGAAGAGAAGCAAATGCAGAATCGTTACTGTATATACTTTCTATTCCAATTTTGTAAATCAGTGATTAAAACCATATCCACACATAGTATCTATGACATATACACAGAAACCGTGGGAAAACGCAGACAGCTACAGATGAGCCTGGAGATTGCTGACATAGCCAATGTGCGACTAGGGATCATTTGGACATGTGTTCTGTGTTTGGGTGGTTTTCTGGCAAGGAATGGGGAAAGGGGGTTTTAAAAGAAGAAAACCAAAAAGCAAAGTGTGTGTATGGTGGGGGGGGGCGCCTAAAATTACACTAACATTTATTAAAATCCTATTTTTACAATGTGTGTGTGCTGTCATAAATATGTATATAAGCACAGACATTTATGTTATGTAGAGAAAAAAAGGAGAAAAATTAAAAATTAAAAATTACACCATTATACAAAAACATAAATTTTGTTTAACCCACACTTGCATGGAATACCAAAACTTTGCATTCTGATTGAGAACCTTTCCAAGACTATCCTACGTCCCTGCTCTACCATCGAGGCTTAAGAACCAATGCTCTGTTCCACTGACGACTTAACAACTGTGAGGCATGACAGGAAAACGCACACACACTGGAACCTGGATGACGGTTTTCAACCCTGCCTCAGCACCCGACAGCCCTTTCCACTGTGGCTCAAAATGCAGACGGCATCAGGGTGACCTGAGTCGGGGACGTGGTATGAAGGATGTGTACTCAGGAGGGGGAAGCCACTGTGCTGCTGTGTCTGCCTCTCTAAGGACTGAAGTGGCGTACCCCCAACTCCTCTCCCAGGATACTGTGAAGCGAGACTCCTTAAGAGTCACAGAGAGCAAATTGCCAGTGTTCTCTCCTCGCTGTCAGTGAGTGCGTCTCAGCTGACTGGAAAGGAGCACACAGACCCCGGGGAAGAGCCAGGTCTCTGCCTTGGGCAGAAAAGCATTTCTTTTACTACATCAACTTTCTGACACTTTCTGCGCATGGGGAATCTCGACTATTTGTAGCTGTCACTGGCCCCTCCGAGACAACAACCAGAAGAGAGAAAGGACACAAAGCTCTCCCTGCACCTAAAAGCTGCGTGTCGCAGCCACAATTAAAAGACTCGACCCTTACACTCCTGTCCCGTGTCCTCTAACAATACTCACAGAACAACTCCCTTGCTATTGGACAGCTGGTCCCTTTTAAAGTAGAAAGTTTATAGGTGAAAGAATTCTCCACCAAGGAGGGGAGGGGGATTTGCCTATTGAGGGCCAAATCTTAAAGATCTTTCAGGAAAACCTACAGAAAAGGGTAAGGTTAAAAGTCACAAATTTCTGAAAACCTCACTGGATGCTGCAGGGAGGGCAGGGCAGGAAGAAGGGGGGCGGCCGCAGGCTCTCTGTAGGCCGGTCTGACTGCTCGGACTGCACTGGGAGATAACTGCCTAGCACATTTCTCACGGCTCTCGTTTTGCCATCTGCAAACAGTAACCATAATGACAGAGCCCCGGCCTGCTTGTAGCCCGGAGAAGAGCATGGTACGATTGGCGGAAACAGCATTTATATATGGGGATTCACATAGGGGTGAGGAAAGAGGGTAAAACTAGAAAGGGCCCAGGAGAGGCAGAAGGAGGTTCTAAGGATGTGGGCTGGTAGGATGAGAGGACACATGTGACTGAGAGTGGAAAGGGGGATACTGGGAATGGGAAGGTCAGAGGGGGGCAGGGGAGGGAGATGGAGAGCAAAGCTGGTAGGTGGGAAAGGGATGGACCAAAACTAAGTCTGACCTAAAATGTCATAATGAAACCTGTTAATCTGTGTGCTGAGGAACTGTGGTAATAACCTTCATACATATGATGCCTGTGAGCCAGGGCTAATACAAAGATCAAACAGGAAGCTCCCAGTGTGGGGTGTTAGGAGAGGAGTGAAGGGCTACCTTTCACTCAGTAAGAGCTCCATGAATGACAGCTATCAATGACAGGGGAGCTGGAAACAAGGCAATAGCCCCGAAGAGGTGTGTTCTCAACAGCCTTTGAATACCACAGTTCGTGTAAACTTTATCCTGCACCTAACGGCTCAACAATTTCTAAGTCTAAAGAGACCAAACCGATGCACCTTTTGACAGATCCCTCTGGTGGCAATGTAGCAGGCGACGGACACTAAAGCAGCACAGAGGACTGCAAAGAGCTGAGACATGCGGACTGCAGAGATGACAAGCTCTAACACTAACCAGCTCTGTGACCTCCGGTCAGCTACTACTGCTTTGTGCTTCAACTTCCTCATCTATAAAAAGGAAAAGGAACGGGTTTCACCACATAGGGGACATTATATGAAAGAAGAGTTGTATCATCAACACCAATACTGGGTCAGGCAAGGTGGTGCACACCTTTAATCCCAGAACACCTGACTCAGCTATTTTTAAAACATATTTATTTATTTTACGCCTGTGTGGCTGAGCATATATATGTGCACCATGTGTGTAGGAGCCCATGAATATCAAAAGAGGCATTGGATCCCCTAGAACGGAGTTACAGATGGTTGGCCATGAGCCGCTACATGTGTGCTGGAAACCAAGCCTGGGCCCTCTGCCACAGCAATAAATGCTCTTAAGCACTGAGCCATCCCCAACTACCCAGGCTGTATTACTGTAAGATTCAGTAAACCACAGCGCTGGTGGCGTGTGAGAAACAGTGGAGTAAAAGGACTGTTAGATGACGAAACTGCCTAGGAAAACAGAGCGGAGGAGGGTGAGGCGCGAGGCGCCCCAGCAGAGACCCGAAGGACTCAGAACCAACTGGACATCGGTGAAGAAGTGGAGAGACAAAGGTGACTTTGATTTCGGGAGCTTGGGTGACCTAGGGGTGCTAGCACCAGAGAAGGGAAAGGGAAGGTAGAGCGTAAAGCTGATGTGCGAACTCGGCAGAGCTGGAGTGCAGGCTCCTCACGGGTGCAGCTGTAAACGCCCAACAGCCCCTGGCAAACAGACTGAAAGCAAGAGCCATGCAGAAACCAGGAGTCGAGACTGGGGGCTCCTAGCATTTGGACAGGCTCTTCGGAGCTCTGGTAATGGAACAGACGAGGCAGGGAAAACAGCGCTGCAGAGTCCCTGACAGAGACACCTCAGGCAGGTGGTGAAGAGCGACATGGCCAGGTTAGGAGCCCCTCCTTCCGAAGCTTTCACTGCCATCACTGAGAGGAGACAAATTCAACGTTTCAAGCCTATGACTGGCCGAGATGAACACAGCTAACTCTGAGAGCAGAAGTGAATATCAGAACAGCACACAGGCAGTGGGGAAATGATGTAAGTGGAAAAGCCATCAGCGTGGAGTCTGTGACTGGCCGGGATGAACACAGCTAATTGAGAGCAGAAGTGAGCATCAGAGCAGCACACAGACCAGCAGTGCAGCATGGCACTGCACGGCACTGCACGGCACTGCACGGCACTGCACGGCACAGCACGGCACAGCACTACCCGGCTGCCTCAAAGAAAACTTGACTGTGGAGTAGAGAGGAGGCTGTTACTCACCAGGTGCTCGCAGACACCATGGCTGCCTTAGGGATTTCACGCTCCCAATTACTCCTAACTGTGTGAGACAAACCATCCCGGTTTATAAGACCAGGTGGAGGACCATAGCAGGTGACTGTCTCACCACCATTTCCTGTATGTTAGCCTGGGAAAAGCAAGGCATTTCAAAGAAGAAAGAAAAGGAGTGAGTAGGCAGAAAGCCTGCCATGCTACAACACAGCTCCCTCTTTAGAAAGTATAAACAACCTTTTACCTTTGGAGAGCAGCAAGATTGGAGGTGATCCCTTGACTCCAGTCTCAGCCCCATCTGTCCTACAGTGACACCAGGGTTAGAATTCTGCACTGCGTACCTCCCCATGTCACCCCTCTTCTTTTCTAACCATTCAATAACTCACCACCACCAACAAAAGGTCTTTGAAAGACAACAACAACAATAAACCCCAGAGCTCCACCCCTGCCCAGAGCTGTCTAATTCACCCGTGCCCCTAGCCCAGAAAGACTAGATGTGGACAACTGCTTATTTAATAGTATTTCATAGCACCCGTTTATACTCAAATGAAGCTCTCCCGTCAGTGTGCTCACCCCAAATTTGACAGTAAATGACTTTCAAGTATCAGTTGCAGAACAACATTGACACCTTGTGGTGAACATCCCGAAGTATGAAACACAAGGGCAAAATGGCTACCTGTCTGTTTACTGGAAAACAGACCTTCAATCTAAGAGTTAGTTCCCTAGGCTGACAAAAAGTTCAACCGCCTTACCGCACACTGAAGGCGGCTCTGGAAGGCGCGGCTACTACTGGGGAAACTGTAGTGTTGAAACTGGCCTGGGGTCTCCAGTTGTAAGCCAAAGCACCTGACTAAAGATGCATCTAACTGCTTTCCTACAATGATGTAAGATCTCATCTGACTGAGAGTAAGACTGAGATCTCATCTCAAGTATGTAGTTTCGGTGCTCGCCCTGGTCTAGCTGTTCCAAAGTCCTAATTTCACTGGGATCGCCTAGTTTTACATGACACTTAGGAGCAAAAAGTACAAAGAAACTATGCATCCTGAGACATATACAATACAATACAAGATCTTTTTATTTTTACTTTTGAGACACGTTCTCTCTATGTATTTCAGGCTGGCCTGAAACTCACTACATAGCTCAAGTTAGCCTCAACCGTAAAACCATCTTACCTTGGTGTTAGGGCAGGTGCGGACCACCACGCTTCCTAGCTATACAAGTTGTTAATCAGAATATACGCCTAAAAAACAGGAGACTGAAGTTCTCGCTCTAGAGCTAAGAGCTATTAAAGAAAGCAGACAGTATGAGTGCTGGCCTTGTGAGACAGGGTCTCATGTAGCCCAGGCTGGCCTTGAATTTGACATGTAGCTAAGATGATTATAAACTCTGACCCACCTGGCTGTACCTCCTAAGTGCCAGGATTATAGGCTTGTCCCACCATGCCCTGCCGTGGGTATGTTTTCAAATTATAGACCAAGTGGTAAAAATGTTATTTATAAACCAAGAAGAACCAGAAAAAGAAAATATATTTTATTTTAAAATATTCCCATTCAGGGACAAAGTTAATAGAGTAGAGAAAAGAACAAAGAAATTCAGCCGGAGAGAGAGAGACAAGTTTCCTGGCAAGCACGCCACATCTACCACAGCAAAAAGCTACGGGGAAAGTTATGCTTTCAACAGAACATACAATGGCTGCCCACTACTGTCTGAAAGAACTGGGGCACAATTCACTAACTTTGACAAATACAACTTAGAGTTTCTGGGCGCAGGGTGATTTCTGATTCCTGCAGTTCAGGTAGGTAATTGGTTGATAAACAGGCATTTATTTTGGCTCAGAAAAACTGGGTTTTGGGGGCTAGAGAGAGGATTTGGAGTAAAGCATGAGGAACCATGTCAAGCCTGGGCGTGGCTAACAGGACTGTAACCACAGTGTTGGGGATGGATACAGGAGATCCCAGGAGCTCACTGACTAACCAGCCTAGCAGAAATGGCAGGCTATAGTTCAGTGAGAGACCCTGTCTCAAGCAAGCAAGGTAGAAAGTGATGGAGAAAAACATCTGATGCCTTCCTCTGGCCTCTGCTCCCACACTGCAAGTTTGCATGTGTATACACACACACACACACACACACACACACACACACACACAATTATACTCAACACAAAAGTGAGTCTGTGTGTGTAGAAATGAATTACCCCAACAGTGATGAGAAACACTTATAAATTATTCAGCTTAGTAACACCACTTCTTCCATCACAGGAACCAGAGAAGTGAAATAACTAGAGTAAACAGGGACAATTAGAGGTACTGGGGACTGAACTCTGGACCTCGCACATTGTAGGTGAGTGCTTTTCTGCTGAGCTGTGCTGCAGCATTTCCTATGTGAGCGATACTCACAGCACTGCCTGTGGTATCATCTCTCTCATCCTCCTATTCCCCTGAATAGCTCAGAGCTTTCAGCACCCTTTAAAGCATCCTCTTTTCTCTGTTACACTATCCCAAATACCTCCTTTTCTCTGATTTGGGAATATTTTTTCTTTTAATTCTACTGGTTTTCTAATAAGACGACACACTCTCATACTTAGAAAATCTTTTTATAAAAATGCTCTCTTACTATTATTCTACTAAGGAAAATAGAGGAAATATTAGCAGTTTATTCACATTTCAACTATTTCTGGTCACTCTGTTTAACACTTAATGTATCCCCAATTCAACAGACTCAAAGGAATGTCTGTTCAGTTAGTAAATCCTATCTGTTTTGTTACACATCCTAAGCAGTCAAGTTGAAGACACCTCTCAGACACAAGTCAAAAGTCATCAGGCATATGTGGTTGCTTTAGAATCATTGTCCCTTAAGAGCAATCTTCACAAGTCATGTAGCCAAACTATGTCATCAATGTAAGATTCAAGGCTCACGAAGGAAAGGCCATTTGTATAATGTTTATAAAATAACCATTCTTCAAGAATCTTTCTGGACTCTCCCACTAGGAGATCTATAGAGGATATGTAATGGTCTAAAATTTATGATGTGTTAGGTAAACATTAGAAAAACACTACCCAAATCAAATTTCAGCAAGCAATCTAAGCAGAGCGAACAAAGACTGAGCATCACTGCTAACTGTACTGGGAAATACCCCGTGGGGAATGTCCCATATGTAAAACTGAAGCTAAATTTTTAAAACTTTCAAAATTAATCCCAAACACACACACACACACACACACAATCATAAAATGTGCACGACAAAGCAGAGGCATTAAGCCTTTGAGCCTTAGATATCTACAAAGCTGCTCTGACCTGTCACACAGGATACTTTTGAGATGACGAGACTGCCAAGCCTACGCCATGCCTACAGCTGTTGGTAGGCTCTCCTGGGGAAGGTACAGTTGATAAGTTCCTGAGACATCCGCACATCAGCAAGGACCTCATGATCTCCAGCTTCCAACCACCCTTTCCCACTGCCCAGTGAGAGGAAGCCGCTTTTCAAAAGCTTTGTCAAGGAGATAAACTTAAAATCACTGGAGCTACAGAATTTATGAAGCTCTCACTAAAAAACGCTAACCCTGAGTAACGGCTCCTCAGACTCCGACACTTGCCCCTCACACTGAGGCATCACAAACGCAGAGATCCAGGAGGCTCTAAGAAGTTTCTTACCGAAGCAAAGAGAAGACGTCGTAAGAATTTCGAACACAGTTTTGGTCCACCTGAAGGATGTTCCTCTGCACGTTTGAATGGCCCTGAAAGACATTGGTAAAGAAGGTAAGCAAGAAGAAACAAAATCTGTGCATAGATCAATCACATTTGCCTTTCTAAAGGTATGACTTATGAAAGGCCCAGGTCCACTTAAAATGTTAGAGACTTCCCAAAGCTAAGTATAATCTCTGTGTAGCCAACATCCAATCTTTCAGACAAGTGGATTTAAAATCAATACTTTCTCACTATTCCCACAGAAAGAAATGGTTCCTGTTGAGGATCGTGGTTAACTTCCCAGTGACGGTTAAAGAGTCACTTAGTACATTATGTGACTGTAGAAGAGTGAGCTATTCTTTCCACTAGGCTGAGCCCCAACACTGGGCTTCTCTGGAAGCCCAAATCCTACTCGGGAATATAAGAAGCAAGTGTTCCCATCCATGCCAGCACCATGGTTTCTAACAAGAATATAACACAACAACACAGAAACAAGGCAGGTATCTCTGTTACTTAGGAAAAGCAGTATATTGGGGCTGGAGAGATGGCTCTGCGGTTAAGAGCATTGGCTGCTCTTCTAGAGGAGCCAGGTTCAATTCCCAGCGCCCACATGGCAGCTCACAACTGTCTATTAACTCCAGCTCCAGGGAATCTGATACCCACATAGACATTCATGCAGGCAAAACACCAATGCAAATTTAAAGAATAAATAAAACCATTTTTTAAAAGGCAGTACGATTTGTAGTTAATAAAAGGACTAGGCACTGGGGCTGTAGCTGTTGGCAGAGGGCCAGCCTAGTATATTCAAAGCCCTGGGTCCCATTAGCAGCACTCATAAAACAAGATGTGATGGTGTACATGCATAACCCCATCACCCGGGAGGTGGGAGCAGGAGGATCAGAAGTCCGAGGTCATCCTTAGCTAGACAGTAAGTTTGAGGCCAGCCTGACTACCTGTGACCCTGACTCAAAAATGACTCTGGACTGAGATTATCAGAATTCTTTTTCAAGCCCTTGATACACCAGCTCTGTGACTGCCACCGAAACCTTAGCCAATTGCCTTCTCTGCCTGTCACATAGACATGACAGTAGTGAATACCCCACAAATATTATTTAAAAAGATGAAATTGATAGAGAGACATGTAGCAAACACCATTTAAGTATCTGCCATAATCATGGCACAGACTTTTTTTTTAATTAATAATAAATGCTGGAAAAGATGTGAGGAAAGAGGAGAAATGTAAATTATGGACACCATGGAATCCCATGTGGAAGTTTCTGGAAAAATTAAGAATTTCTAGGAATGCATGGGCTACCAAAAATGACTCAAGAAGAAACAGAAAATCTAAACAGACTTTTCATACATGAATAAGTTAAATCAGTAATCTTAGGACTACCAGGATAAATAAATAAAAATAATAATGTAAGGGGGAACAGAAGGCTTGACTAGGAAATACGATGATGATGATGATGATGATGATGATGATGATGATGTTGATGATGATGATACCAATCTGGCTCAAAGTCTTGAGGGAAAGGGGAGGGGAGGGATAAAGGAGGGAAGGAGGGAGTCGGGGTGACTTCTTAAGGCACTGTATGAGATCACTACTTCTCTTACACCAAAGCCAAACAAAGCAAAAGAAAACCATATATTGTTATACTTTATAAATACATACACTGAAATCTTCCACCAAAGATTAGCAAAACTAATCTAGCAGCGTATTAAAAGGCTTATTCCATGCACCCTGGCAACTGTTTCTGGATATATTCCCAAAAGAAAGCAAAGATTTGACTCTAAGATTTGTGTATCTAGGGGATAGTAGCCTTATTCATACTGCCAATGGGTGGAAACAAACCAACAGTCCACAGACAGAGGAAAAGACAAACAAAATGTGGGCTATTCATACACTTAGTCTTGAAAGAGAGGGAAAATCTAACACATGATCCAACCTAAGTTCTAGTCAGAACAATTAGACAGGAAATACAAAGTATACCCAAACTGAACCAAAATAAAACATGAGAGCATCCATGTTCCTGGATACTATCAAAGTGGCAACAATACCTGAAGCCGTTCAGAGTCAACGTTTTGCTATCAAAATCCTGTCTGCCTTTTCTACAGAAATGGGAAAGTCAATTCTCAGTCCACTGCAATCGGGAGGCTAACAGATAACAAAAAGAAAAACTGAAAAGAGAACAAAGAAGACTTGCATTTTCTGATTTCTAAACTCACTGAAAAGCAATAGCAATCAAAACAAGATGGTACAAGCAGGACGGCCAAAGAAAGGAAAAAGCAGAACCGAGAATTAAACCCACAGATTAAGCCCACAGATCTATGATAATTGATTTCTGAGCAAGGAGCCAGGGCTATTCGCAGAGAAATGAGCTCTTTGGTATAGTGTTGAAACAACTGTATGGCCAAATGCAAGTATGAAGTTGCACCCACCCCACCAACAAAGATTTAAATTAGCTTAAAATTAACTAAAACCTAATAATAAAGCTAGTAAGCTTAAAACTGTTAGATTCTTAGCTACGACACCCAAAGTATGGACAGCAAAGGAAACAACTAATTGGGCTTTACTATAATTTAAAATTTATATACGATATTATAATATAGGAAAAAACCCAGAGAATAGTAGAAAAGATTTCATATGTATCTAATAAAAAGTCAATATCCACAATATGTTACAATTTAAAAACAACATAAAAAGGAGAATGTTAAAGTGGATAAAGAACTGAAGGACAGTCGGGCAATGGTGGTGCATGGCTTTAATCACAGCACTTGGGAGGCAGAGGCAGGCAGAGCTCTGTGAGTTCAAGGCCAGCCTGGTCTACAGAGTGAGTTGTAGGACAGCCAGAGTTACAACAGAGAAACCCTGTCTTGTAAAAAGAAACAAACAAACACTGAAGGAGAGATGTCTATTTAAAAAAAAAAAGAAAGAAAAGAAAGTACGCTAAAGGCCAACAGGCACACAGGTGGACAGACACTCGCTCGGCAGCGCTGGTACTACAGAAATGAAAAGAAACTACCATGAAATGTCACCTCATCCACATTAAGATGGCTATAACAGAATGTAATGATAATAAACAGCCTATGCTGACAAGTCAGAAAAGTTAGAACCTTTATAGACCAATGTTGTTGCCATGAGGAAGATGCAATGCCTCATAAAGTTAAAACCTGGAAACCTGGAAGTAGAGGATAACAACTTTACTTCAGGTTCTTCCCTAAAAGAACTGAGCACAGGCACTGGAACAAGGATTTGCCCTCAAATGTTATCACAGCACTGACAGTCAAAGATAGAACAACCCAAATGTTCATCCAGGGATAATGGATAAACAAAGTATGGTACATCCTCAGAAAAATGAAGTGCTGTTATATGTAATATGTACACAACATATATCATACGGAAATACAAGAGCATGCTAAATGAAAGGTGCTAGACCATCGATTCTCACCCTGTGGGTCACAATCTTCTGGGAGTTCAATGAACCTTTCACAGGGGTCGCCTAAGACCATCTGCATATCAGATAGTTACATTAGGATTCATAACAGTAGCAAAATTGCAGTTATGAAGTAGCAACAAAATAATTTTATGGTTGGGAGATCACCACAACATGAGGCACTGTATTAAAGGGTTACAGCATTAGAAAGGTTGAGAACCACTGCATTTGACCCTAACCCTCACACACTGCGTGGCTCCGCTTACGTGGACTACATAGAATAATTGAATCTGTAACGATGGAAACCAGGGGGTTGGGGGAGGCGCAATGGAATGCCAAGTTTCCTTTAATATTAACTTATACTGATATGTCTGCGTCTATATGTATGTGTGTGCATGTGCGTGCAGATGCTTGCAGAGGTCAGGGGAGAACATCAGATCCCCTGGAGCTGGAGTTACAAACAGATGTAAGCCACATGATATGGGTACTGGGAACTGAACTCACTTTCTCCGTGAAAGCAGAAAACACAACCACCAGGCCGTCTCTCCAGCCCTCTAAGTTCTTTATGATGATAAAATACCTTTCAACTTGATAGAGGCAGTGGTCACATGAACAGCACTTCAACGTTAAAAGACCTGGCTATGAAATAAGACCATGAAGGTAGATGGAGAAACAGGACAGACAGGAGACAACGGTCCTAACTATAAAGTGATTTAGCCTTCTTATTTTATCCAAAAAGCTGCCAAATATTTTTTTCTGGCCATTAAAAATCATACAGCCGGGCAGTACTAGTGCACACCTTTACTCTCAGCACTCAGGAGAGAGAGACAGGTGAATCTCTGTGAGTTCAAGCCCAGCCTGGTCTATAGAGTGAGTTTCAGGACAACCACGGCTACACAGAGAAACCCTGTCTTGGGGGGAGGGGGGGAGGTGGAACTTCCAGGGGCTGGAGAGGTAGCTCAGTGGTTAAGAGCATTGTTGCCCTCGCAGAAGACCTGGGTTCGATTCCTACTACCCATGTGGTTTACTTAAAAGTATCTATAACCCCAGTTCTGGGGGATACAGCAGATACACATATATTGTACATAAATGTATGCTTGCAAAATATTCATACACACAAAGTAAAACAACAAATCTGTTTTTTTTTTTTAATCATCCAAGCCAGTTATGGTAGCACACGCCCATTATCTCGCCACTTAGGAGGCTGAGACAGAACTTCCAGATAAAGGCCAACTTGAGTGAGAGAGATCTAATGTGAAAAATAAAAATAAGGGGCCGGGAAGCAGGTTCAGTCAGTAAAGTGCTTGCCACATAACATGAGGCCGAGTTCAGACCTCGCGCTGACGTAAAAGCCCGGTGCAGCGGCCAGCCTACCTGAATCTGTGAGCATCAGGTTAAGTGAGAGACCTTGTCTCAAAAAACAAGGTGGAAAGTGACTGAGGAAGGCACTGGCATCTATCTCCGGCCTCCACGTGCACGCATGAACACACACACACACGTTAAACACACATCTGCAAGCACCACATCGTAACAAGGAAAGAACACTGAACTGAAAGCTGCAGCCAGGCTTTAGCCCGTTCTGCCTGTCAGGTAAGGAAGGAAAATTATTTAACTCTTCTAGTCGTCAGTGTCTGTGGCTATAAAATGAGACAACTACTAAAAACACTAATGACACATGAATGCTTGTGAACTCGTGCATGTGCGGAGTCCTGTTTCACAGCCAGCATTGCCGTTCAAATGTGCTGTGGGAAATGTTCACATTTGTTGCTGATACTCGAAAGCCCAGTGGCTAGGTGCTATTCTTAGCCCCACTTTAAAGGTGAGGAAACTGAGACACAGGAGGATTAAGGGGAAGAGTCGTGCAGTCTGGCTCCCAGCCCCTGCTCTTAAGGCCCACGCTAAACATGATGATCCTCCAGACCTTTTCTGATTCTAAAATTCTCGGTCTGCACACATTTAAAGCAGCTTAAGGACATTAGGAAGCCCTCTGGCTTCAGCCTTCACTCAGCAATTAACATTCTTCAAATATGCTAAGCCTCACTCTGAAAGACATCTATGGACCAGCAGTGCGATCCTCCAGGCTGAGGGGTTATAATGGAAAGAAACGGCTCATTTGTATCTGGTTATCTGTGGGAGATACTGCCAAGTGCCAAAGAGCCAGGGAAAGATCTGCATGCCACTCAAAAACTCTTCTGAGGATTTCTTTCCACAGAGGGAATGGCCACATGCCGGTGAGGGCCTGGTTAACTGTTAGGGGAGCAATTCCAGCAAGCAGCAGTCCCAAGCAGATCAGGTGTATTTCTAGATTAGTGGTCAGCAAGCTTCTTCCATAAAGGGTCAGAGGGTGTTTCTGAGGCTGGGAAAATAGCTAAGTGGCAGATGAGGCCCTGAGTTAGATCCCCAGGACTGAGGCAGGGGCTTGGGGGTCACTGCTCAAACTCAGATAGTGCTCTCAGCTTTGCACAGACACTTGTCATATCTGGAACACATTTTCTTTGTCTCCTCTTCCAAGTTCTTTGACAATGTAAAAACAAATCATTGTTGGTTTACAGACCACTACACAAAATACACACTATGTTAGCACTCCCTGCAAGGTCACCTTGGAAATCACGAGGTTTTAGCTGTTCTTATCATCCTTACAACTACAGAAGCAATATAGAAATAATGCTGGGCATCGTGGTGCCCACCTTTAATCCCAACATGTGGGGGGCAGAGGCAGGTGGATCTCTGTGAGTTGGAACAGCTACATAATAAGACCCTGTCTCGAAAAAATTAAAAAAAAAAAATTTAAAAAGACAAGAAAGAAAAACACAATTCACTTGGTAGGATAAAGTCCTACTTGTAAAGTCCATCAGGTTATGTGCAATTTATTCATCTCAATGTTTACTAGAGACCTAACACACAAAGGCTTGTTTCTCACCATCCTCAGAAAGCACTACGCCAGTTAAATGGCCAAGTGAAATATATAAACAGAGATAGAGGGGTCATAAAACCAGTTTAAAACCAGAAGAGGCCGCACAGGCATCCTGCCCTGCGAGGATTCCATCTAGCAAAGACAACATCACAGGCTGCGGGGCGGCAGTATTTGGGGTGGGGTTAAATGCTCCTGAAAAGCTGAGTGGCAAGGAAGCATCACAGTGAGAAACACGAGCTGCATTCAGAGAAAATTAAACAGGGGCCTGATCATTTGGCTTCAGCGACATGGAAACTATCTGAAACCCTAAAGATGAAAGTCGTGGGAGACACAGCTGAGGAAGTAGGTTGGGAGCCCTGAGTACCAGGCCAAAAGTGAGGACAACTTACGGGCAACGAGGACTTGGGAAGGGTTTCTAACACTGTAGCGTGACAATCAGAACTGTATATAAAAGAGATTACTCAAGGAATGACCAGTGTGGTGAGTTGGAGGAGGCAGAATGTCCAACTACCAGTTAGTTGGCTATTATAAAACTCCACAGGGCCAGGTGGATGGCTCAGAAAATAAGGTGGAGACTGACTGAGGAAGACACTCAACCTCCGGCAGAGATACTTGCAGTTTTTCGCCTTGGCCTTGGCAAGCACTTGAAAGCGCATAAGTCATATGTACATCCGGGACACAGGCTGTCTGTAGATTCAGCATGTAGCTATTTTAGGAGTAGCCATGTTTGTATACCCACAAACATGTATACCACACAGAGACACACTCAAAAATACAAACACACAGTGTGTCCTGAGAGCTCCAACCCCAACAGCGGTGGTTATGAAGGGGTGGGGAGGCAGAGACAGGCGATACTAGCATGGAGCACAATGCAGGGAATCCAGGCTGCTGAGAAATCAGCTCAGAGAATGGGACACAAACACACAGCAGACAATGGAAATTTACTCTATACAACTTTTAAGCAAAGGAACAAAAGAACTCAAATATGTCATGGCAAAATTAATAGAAGTGGTGAGCAAGACAGAGTGGACACAAGCAGCAGAGACCACAGGCCACCAGGAAACTGCTGCAGGAATCCAGGCCTCTGGGGATGGCAGGCTGAGCTAGGATTAGAAAAATGGAGACAGAAGTAGGGAGACCAGAGCTGTTTCAAAGAATGACCCAAAAGGACCTAGTGGCTGCCTGAACAGAGAAGATTTAAAAAGAAAGAAGTCAAACCTCACTAGAGACATGAGGACCGGGATAAATAGAACACTAGTTAATGAACATGTGGAAAACTGGACAAAAAAGAAGTCCGGAAGCCGAAAGAAGAGCTCCCTTTACAGTGTAATAATTTGGAAATGACGGGAGCCTATAAAAAATGGTCAGAAACCACGGAGCAAGGTGAACAGAATTCCGAGGAAGAATCAGCTTCATGACTGCTGACAACCAAGTAGTACATCCCTTCCCCTCGCAGGGGTCCGACACACGCTCCAGCTCCCCCACAAACACTTGTTAAGCCAGCCAGGTGCAGTGCTACACACCAGCAACAAACCGTACCTAAGGCAGACGCTCACCCTGCCTTCACACAGGACGGTCGGAAAGAGATGGGTCGACAGGTAATCAGGACATCACAATGAGGGTCCTGAGGGACACGCCAGGCATCATGGGAGCACCGGAAGAATGCCCATGCTGAACGTGGGTGACATGCCACAGGAAGAGAAATCCTTCCTAGAGAAATGAGTCTAAGAGATAAGGACAAATTGTATCATGAGAAAATGCTAAGGAGTGTTTAGAAAGAAGGAATCAGATCTTGGCACGATGTTGCAAGCCATTAATTAGTGAGGACAGATAAACGCTACTGCCTTGATTTGAAACAAGTAATTACATCAGCATCTTAGAAATGAAAACAAAAAACAAAAAACCCACAGTGATGAAGTAAATACTGGCAGCCTCCATCAGTACTGGTTCAAAGAGAAGGAATGATGCAAGACAACCCTTTGATCTGACCTAGGGGAGGGGGGGTGGACATCGGTACTAGTCACTGAATTGAGAAACATAATGGGGAAGGGGAGAAAAACCGGTCCAGTTTGAGCCTGGGGGATGCACAGGTCTCTGAACCAGCCAAGCACCTGACCAAGGTTCAGCTGGCCAGAAAGGGAGACTTCAGTGAGACGAAAATGACTGGAGTTGAGCTCCGGGCACCAGGTCAAAGGACCACAACCACCTCAAACTCCAGCTCCAGGGAATCCAATGCCCTCTTCTTCCCTCCAGGGACACTCACAAATATAAACACACACACACACACACACACACAAAACAAGTAAATAATAAAGTTTTTAAGAATTCAGATACAATGTGCCAAGAGGAACAAAGGTCCGGTGGGCCTGAGGACAAGCATACGGTTCCCCGGTGTGAGCATGGGTGTCCGCGAACTGTCTTCACATGACAAGTGAGCTTGCATAGCCAGCCTTGCCTAACTGGACAGAATAAGAAATCAGATGGGCAAGGAGAAAAAAACAAAAGACAGCAAAACAAAGCTGATGGCTTGTCCCACACATGGGCAAGAGTTCTTTCTACAGTGCAGTATTGCATGTGGATGGCTACCTGCTAAATCCACAGACAGCCTGTGTCCCCTGTGCACATGTGCATGAACACTAATACTCTTTCAAGTGCCGGCCAAGTTTAAGCTGAGGAAAACTGCAAGTATCTCTGTTAAGCCTCTGCAGGCCTTGGACACCCTCTGCCTGAGTTCTGATGAAGCCCAGATGCTGAGCTGTTAGAGGGAGGGTGAGACCTCTTCTCAGACACTGAGCTCAATATGGACATTCCCCTGCCCCCAATTTGGCCACAGTTTCAGACATGCTTTTCCTCTCCCTTGAAACAGTGAGAAGCACTGTGCAATACGGACAGCACTGTAAGCAAAGACATGTGAATCCTAAAACAAAAATTATTACTTTTTAAAGAACATACAAAGCAAGGGGGAAGAGATTCTTGTTCATGGGGTACTTTTAAAGTAAGAAATCTCAACTATAAAGACTCAAGTGCCAAGCAGACAATAGACTCCAGTGCTACTCCTTGCAGAAAGACAGGAGGACCCTGCTAGAGTGGCCATCCCTGGAGAGCAATGTCCCATTTTACAGCAGAGCGAGCAGAGACAGGAATACAACCCTAGTGAACTTCATTCAATCATGGAAATATGCGCACCAAGCAGAGAATACACTAAAACCTGCGACCATAAAAGTGAGACACAGAGGCTAGGGCAATCATTTGCTCAGCAACATGCTGTCAGTCGAGCAGAAGGACTTGCATTCAGTTTCTTCAGCTCACGTAAAGCCAGGCACAATGTATGTCTGTAACTGGTCTGGGGGTGTAGAGGTAGGAGGATCACTGCTAGCTTACACGAATCAATGAGCTCTGGCTTCAGTGACCATGTCTCGATGATGATGATGATGATGATGATGATAGCAGTAAAGTAAGACACTTGACATTGACCCCTAGCCCCCATACCCATGTGTGCACATGTACATATGTGCACACACACATAGACATAACCTCAGCTGCAAAGGAGCAGAAGCCTCAAAGGAAGAAGTAGCACATACAAAATCTACTGTAACTTGAGAGCAGACATCAAAAGCAATGGGAGGAAAAGAGGACAACAGTGACAGCCAGCCGACTGGCGTTGATGAGCAGATAAAGAGCCAGGAGAGGTGGGCGCCAGCTTGTAGAAGAGCTTAAACTGCACTAACTTTTGAGAATGTCCTCATTCCAAATCTAATCTGAAAGAGAATAGCAAAGCAAGCCCTGGTATTTTAAACAAACAAAACCCTAAGCTCTGAGTCCTGGGGAGGACAAACCTCAAGCTGTTTCTGCTTCCTTCTCAAGAATCTAAAACATCTATACGAAGGCTCACACTTGCCTTTCCATCTCCGGGCATTAGAATTCTCAAAAGCTCAAAAATTGTGCTAAGAAGACAAGAACCTCCAAACTCGTAACAGGAAACGTGGCATTTTCCCAGGTTATTTTCTGGCTTCAAGAAGTCAGAGAATGGGGACCACACTGTAGCAGAAGGATTTATAAATATAAATAACAGGATAAGACTATTTTCCAAACATCTGTCAAAAAAGTTAATTTGATCCAAGATAAAAGGGGAGTTGGGGAGCCAGAGGGAAGCCAAATACAGTGACTAATAGATGCGACTTCAGTGGATCTGGGTGGGTTGACAGCCGTGAGGAACTTGCAAGGTATTCAGTAATACTTCAAGTCTGTAACAGGCTCTGCATGGCTCACAGCACTGGCTGGGCACTCTCCTCTGATTCTCACACTGCACAGCTAGTGGACATCTCTAAATGTGAAGCTAGAGACTTGGGACTCTGACACACTATCTGAGTGTGTCAGAGGGGGAGGAAACACAGATGCCATGTGGCCCAGGTCAGAAGAACAAGCTTCTAAGGGAGGGGGTGGGGCAGCGTATGACCACTGAATGGAAGATGTGTGAGAACAACTTCAGGAAGTTTTCCAACTTTGGGGGGCTGGAGAGATAGCTCAGAGATTAAGAGCACTTACTACTCTTTCGGAGGACCCAGGTTTATTACCAGGACCCACGTGGTGACTCACAACCATCTGTAACTTAAATTCCAAGTGGTGCACTTACATACATAAAAGACAAAAGAAAAAGTTTTCCAACTTCTCAGAGACTTGAGCAGAAATATCCTGCCACCCAGCTCTGTGTCACTCAAACACAGCTGAACTTGAGACAAAATCCCGATTTCTGAGTGCTCTGCTGTGTACTATTGGGTGGGATGTAATCTGTCATCAAGTTTTAACACTGACATGATGACCAAGAACAAGCAGCCCTTGCTTAACCTCTCAATTCCAGAAGGCTAATTCAATGAAAACCTCTTCACCTTCCCGGGTTCCAGCAACTCCTCATGAAAATAAACACTCACCCTTGTCCACGTCAGTGCCTGTAAGTAAAAGAAGACATCAGCAGCATTCCACGGCTAAATTTACTTAATTTAAGTAAATAATTAAGTAAGTAATTTAAATTACTCATCCCATTAGCTAGCCTTCTTTTTTTCATGGCAGATGCATGTTCCTGAACATGGTTAGGATAGCTGCCGCCCTAAAAAGGGAGAGAAACCCTTCAAAAGACTGTAATAAGCTGGCACAGTTACCCACAGAGGTCTATCCATCCAACGGCTTCCAAAGCAAAGAATGAGCAGCAGTTCTCCACAGAGGTGGTTAAGTCACTCAACCTGGGCTTCAAACACAAACAACCCTGAGCAAAGCTGCCCTGACCTCTGTTGTGGAAGTTTATTTTCAGTTGTGTTTCAAATAATCGTTTTTGTGCACTGTTGGGAAAAGGGATGCATAGGCCTTTGCATTTTGTACTGTCTGCAGTGGGGGATGTTTGATTTCTGAGGAGTTCTGAATGACTAAAAACACCTGAGATACACGTGGGGTTCCACTGTCGATTGAGTATAGCACTTGCTGTGATGGTGGTTCCCTCTGCTGAAGTCCGACAGGGTTTGCAATTACAAAATATGCCTCCTTGTCTTCTTTGGTGAGCCACCCCAGCAGCAACATACAACTATACCCTCTCCTCGGCAACTGGGGCAAAGATGGAGTAGAATTACAGGCAAATCCTTACAGACAGAAGAGATACGTAGTGATTCTATTACATTACCTACAGACGTGATAACTATATTATTACAGCTGTGCCTCAGTTATCATTTATAGAATGGAACTAACTTGCAGGTCAAGTTTGAGAGGCCAGAAGGCTCTCTGAATCTTAGTTTCTTTATTTTTGAAATAAGGGCACTGGACTAGATAATTCTAGTATTTTCTGCTTTATTTAAAAGACAGGATCTTATGACGCAGCCCATGCTGGCTTTGAACCTGAGTTCTTCCTGCCTCAGCTTCCCAAATGCTGAGACCAGGGGTGCATGCTGCCCACCTGGCTCCTTGCAGCAAACTAGGATTTCCTGATTCTTGAGATGCGGCATCTAAAATGAAAAGTGGCCATGTGATCTGTTAAATAAACACTGAGAACAAAGATGGGATTACAACCCAGGGCTCCTACATTTCAAAGGTGCCGTGTCTTGAAAAATACAAAATAAAAAGCTTTGATTTGCACAGGCCTCTAAACACATCTAAATTTGCTATTGTCCCTCAGTCAGCTTTAACATCTATTCGAGATGACCATTTATGCACTTACATTTGTGAAACTCATAGTAAATTGCTATTTCAATCTATGTTTCTTTCATTTGAAAAACTGTTGGTCCTTTTGACTTGAATTCCTTTCCAGTTCCAATTTTCTTTTCACGAAAATGAGAAGGCAGCGCCACCTACTGGACCCCTGTGAATATCTCTTTTGCAGTTTTCAGTATGAGAAAAAAAAAATATCCTGTAGTCTAAATCTTCTTGTAATTATCAAGGCCAAATAAGTATTTCACCAGAGCGAGTTATATAAAATTAAATGCCAAAAGTTTAAGCTTAGGGGAAGCCATGCTGAAGGAGATACCACCCTCTCAAGATTTCGATTCCCAGTACTATGATAGTCCTAAACAAAGCTGTCACCAGCATTCGTTAACAAACATGCAAGGCTAGAACACCTTGCAGACATGGGTGAGCACGGGAGGGGTGAGCACTCACCACGGGGCCCAGCGCCTAGTGAGGATCAGTTCCCATTTGGTGCTGAGCTCTACTCACATGCTAGCCGTGTCATATACACTATCATGTTTAATCCCCAAACGGCTGAGGAGTGAAGAAGTGGTTTCCTGGTTTGTACAGATGAGAAAACAGCCATGTTCCCCAGGATCTCCTCGGTAAGCAGCAGCCAGACTGTGGTGAGAGCCACAACAGTCTGACCCTGAAGGCAGTGCTCTTCAGTCAGCCAAGGCAGCAGCCAGCAGCCTCTCCAAAGAGCGGCTGTCAAAAGGAAGCTTCGGCCAGGGGAACCGACATGCTTAAAGTAGCGGCAGACTCCTGGATGGGCATCTTTCAGGCTGCAAAGATATTGGCTAAAAGTTTTTCTATTTCCCAGCCTCCCAACAGCCATTCCATTCTCTGGCCACCCAGCCCTCAAGCTACTGCAGTGTTCTTGAATTCTCCAAAGTTTACTTAAAATTCTTCCATAATTTATCTGTATCATCTGCAGGACCCAAGCAACTCTTCATGGAGAACAATGTTTCTAATCAGCCCAGTGCAGACTGGGGACCTGAAATACATACTGTTTTACCTCTTCAATTCAAAACATGAAGGACTGCTGATCTGTGTTTTACATTTTCAACCCAACATACTCAGCTTAATAGATATGCAGTAGGTGCTTAATCCTAGGGTGGCGAAGAGAGAGATGGAGGGAAGAATCATTTTCATAGTGATAAAGATTTTAATCATCCTTTGCTCAAAGATAGCTTCGTGTTGCTTTTAAACACTTGTGTGCCACATGCTTGCCAAATAAATGAAAATTTTTACACAAAATTAATGCAAAGTTGTCCCCTGGTACCAGCAGAGGATTCAGCAGGGTGAGCATCATTAAAGAGAAACCTTGAGCCCGGCACTGTGATGGGCAAGGTATCCAGAGGGCAACACCCCACCGTTTCCTCAGTCAACATTCCAAGGCTGGGGTCTCCAAACAAATAAAACAGGAGCAAAGTAGAACGTGAACTGGAGTACCAACATTTGCTCTGCTCTCTGACCGTGGACACATAGCTGGAAGTATCGTGTTCCCGCAGCCATGCCTTCCTGTCACGTCAACTGTATCCCTTCCAACCATGAGCTAAAATAAACCCTTCCACTCTTAAATCTTGTCAGATATTTTGTCGCAGCCAGAAGTCCTATGTTTAGCACGTATTGGATCTTGTCTTTCATCAAATAGTCAACAGTTAAATTCCTTACCTCCCAGACCATTTTTACACCCTTCATGTTTTCTTACATCCTATGATGTCATCCCTTTAGGGCATTCACTGTTGGTAAAGCTTGGTGCTGGGATATTAAATGTGGCTGCTCTGACCCTGATCTTGCCTGAAACTCTACTAGAGACAGGATTGCTCACTAGTAGGTAGTAATGCTTTCCAGATGAGACCTTTGTCACCTACCGCAGCTGATAAGGGACCCACCATTATTCTCATTAGTAAGAAAAACTCTTCCCTCTGGTAGCTTTTAAAATTTCCTCTTTCAGGTTTATTCTAAAGCTCTGAAGTTTCTTCCCACCTCCTTCACAACAGGGAGATCCCATCTCAGCCTGGAGCCCCCTCCTCATCACTCGGCAGTCACTTCCCGGCAGGAGAGGGACCACAGCGTTGGCTTCTGTGCCCTTCTTTGAGATTCTACTCTATTTCTGTTCCACAAAGGTTCATTACCACATTTGATGGCTTTAGCAAGGTAAGTCTCTAGATTTCTCTGATTTGGCCAATTTTTGTTTGGTATGGAGGACAGTCTTAATATATGCACAAATAGTCACAAAGCCTGTCTATGGGTTTAAAAAACAAAGCAAAAATGCTTTCTGGGGCTGGAGAGATGGCACAGTGGTTAAGAGTACACACTAAGCACGGCTCTTGCTAAAGACCAGAGTTCAGTTCCCAGCCCCCTCATTGAGTTGCTCACAACCATGTGTTACTCTAGCTCCAGGGAATCACAGCACATCCAGCCTCTGTAGGCTCCTGCACTCACACACGTACTCACATGGGCACACACACGCACGCAGGCACACACGCACAGCCTCTGCAGGCTCCTGTACTTATGCACACACACACACACAGGATCAAAAGTAATACAAATAAATCTTTTCAAGCAATGCTTTTAAGCTTCAGATGATATTATCAAGTATTCCTCTAAAAGCTGCTAAAGGTACAAGAAGCTAGAATTATAAACTGACAAAGCTGTTTAACCGGAGGACTATGGAATAAAATGCAACTCAGGTAACAAGTACATATTCAATAAACATTCTTAACCATATGGTTCTCAATCTCAGCTCTGCTGTTTAGCTGCTGTGCAATCTTAGGAAAGTTATTTAACCTCTCTTATACCATTTTTTTTCTTCTGTAGATGAACAATTGCGGAATTTAAACACAGTAGAGTTTGGAAAGTGTTTAGTGCCCAGCGCTGATTCAAGTGCTCACTAAATATTAGTTACTATTACTACTGTAAGCGTCAGCTATTCATTCCACACTCCTAAGCTTCCACACAAGAGAAAATTTCCCATTCCACATCCTGAGAGAGAAGGTAATGAGAGGAACACTCAATCCCTCTCCTCCAAGTGCTCCAGGAGCCGGGCAGGCGCAGCTAAGCTCTTCCCAGGCACCCGGCCATGGGGAACTGTCTACTGCACACAGCTCTGCTCTGGCTCAGAGGACTGGGCTAGTCTACAATGGGAAATTTCATTTCTATTTGTTATTCTGGAGGGAAGAGGGTCAGCTCCAAAGGAAATGCACATGAGCCTTCTTAGTCATAGCAAAGTCTTTCAGTTACAAAATCTAAGGAATATTTGCCAGTTTGTTCCCTCTGTTATCAAGTCACCTTCTGAACTCCATCTACCCATCTTGTCTGAATTTGTTTGAAGCTCACAAGCAGAAAGGAGAATTCGGTGCTGCCTACCCCAAACCTCACCAACTGTCAGTCTCTAGCCATGGGGTTCTTCAGGAAGTAACTACAATGGTCTTCGTACAATGGTACAAAGGTCTCATCACAGGACTACTCCGTTATCTCTGACTGCCAGACTCTGCAGAATGACTTAAGAGACCAGCTGCTTGCTGAGTCACCCCTCAGGTCCCAGGACGGCTAGCCTTGGGAATGGCAAACAGCAGCAGCAACTGTAGCCTTGGAATCTCTGACTTAATAACAAGTGTTTTGTTTTGTTTTTTACTAAGAACTGTGGCAGGGAGTGGAGCATGAGTGTTACTCGTGTCAACCTGACCTGACAAAGCTACGATGGGAGGGAGGAGGCCAGTCCTCTGACAGAGCAGTATGCCAGGGAGGGGTGTGGGAGATGTGGAAACACTGCAGGAAAGACAAAGCTAGGAAACAAAGGCCTTTGGGGTCGGAACTTCTAAAGACTTCTAGGAGATGTAGAATAGATTCTGTCTGCTAAAGTACGAAAGGCAATCTTTCAGCCCTTCATTTACTTGACCACGTCACCTCCTCAAAATACAAAGCAACAGAAACAACAAAGCCCCACAGGCTTAGAGAAACGGAAGGGAATAAAGCCCAGAGAGCCTGGGCCGGGGATCCCTCAGCGGCATGCTCTCTCTCCCCGCCCGCTTCTCTGCCGGCCTCCAGCAGAGGTCCTCGAGGCCTGGCTGCACAGCCCCTCTTCTATATGGCACTGCCTATTCCTACTGGCCAGCGTCACACACATTCATGACTTCAGTAACTTTGCCATTGGCCCTGCATTTAGAGCGCTAGTTCTGTCCTCTGAACTCCAGATCCATGTGTCTGACCGGCTACTTTCCACCAACCTGGGAGTCTGAAGACACAACACACTCCTATGGTCACATCTCACTCAGGACCTGTGCCGCACGCCTCCCCCTCCCTCTCCCCACCCTCCATGTCCCAAAGCTTCCTGTGGTTTCATCTTTATCTCTCCAGTTACTTTAAGTCAGAAATTCAAAGTCACCCTTTACATTTCTTTTGTCCTTATACCTCAAATGCAAACCACAGCAAATCCTAACAATTTTATCTTCTGAAACTCTAAGTCTGTCTTCTGAGCTGGGGGTAAAGTGCTTGCCTGGCATGTGCCTGGCCGTGGATGTCACCCCTAGTATTGCAATAAAAACAGACAAACAGAACCCCTTCTCTCTATTCTGTTCCAGCTGTCAGCACCTCTGACACCCTGCCCCGTACTGTGAGGCCCTTCATACCATCGTCCCACAGAGTAAAACCATTAAAACAAATCTGATAAAATGCAAACCTCTGTCCTGTGGATAAAATCCTAAAACGCTCCACGCGGTGGTGCCTGGTGCCGCTCTGACCTCTCATCAATCCCTAAGGCTCATCACGGCCCCTTTCCACTTCATGGCCTTTCATCCTTAGCCTCCTCTCCTGGAACTCCTCTCCTCCGCTCCATGCTCTCTCCATGCAGTCCCACACCTTTCACATAATTGTCTTCTATTCTTAAGCGGAATTACAACTTTAGCAACCAAGGCCCCAAGAGCACTTTTCTGATGGCAGCAGTACAGGCCAGTCTTGAATTCCTGGGCCCAGGCAATCCTCCTGCCTTAGCCAGGTAGCTGGAAGAGAGCTGTGCACCAGGTCCACCTTCAGCTCTGCATTCTGAGCACCTGCGTACAGGAGTTAACTCTGAGCGGGTGTTCAGTAAACTGTGGAATGATACAGCATGCAAGCAACGGCATCTCACACAACCAAGACTATGAAACAAGAGGATTTCTGAGCAAAAACAATGTGTGGATCTTACAGAAGGGTTTTGTTTGCTTGTTTTGTTTTGTTTGTTTTAGGTAAAACTCGTCAGAGTGGGAAAGCAGAGTTAGAGGCGGGTAACTCAACATCTCAGCTCAGCCACTCTCTACACCCTGTAAGTTCATCCTCTCAATCAGTTTCCACAGCTATGAAACGACGAGAACAAAACCACCACGGTCTGCGGTGAGTATTAAATAGGAGAAAGATGCTGGGTCCCCTGGTCACAGAGACAGTCACAGAAGCCCTTGCTGAGATGGATTCTCTGCCCTCTCCTACCTCTTTTTACATTTAGATACAGAGACGGGAAGCTACAAAACACCTTCAATTTTAGTTTCTTTCCTTCTTTGTCTTGAGGCAGGATTGCACTACATACACCAGGCTGGCCTCAAAGTCACAGAGATTCACCGCCCTGCTTCCCGAGTGCTGGGATTAAAGGCGTGCACCACTATGTCCAGCACAATTCGGGTTTCTTAGACTCACTGAGCATGAGGAAACATAACTGCGACATTGTGACTAAACTATTCCATTTAGACAAAGTCAGCATTGCTATTTTGGGGGAGGGCAGGGTCAGGGCCCAGGGCTTCCATGGCAGGGAAGCCCCCCTACTGCTGAGCAACATCCCCAGCCATTTTTTGTCTTGAGACAGGGCCTAACTGCGCGTCTGAGGCCTTGAACTCGCTCTGATCCTGGGCAGGACCTGACCATGTGCTCCCCTTGCTACAGCCTTCTAAGCAGCTAGGTTGCAAACCCATGCCACCACACCTGGCTCACCACTTTTTCTTAATCCCCAAAGAATTATGTAGAAGAAAGAAAACAGCTAGCTCAGGTTTCCCTTGAAGAAAATATAATCGGGATTTAGAAACAATTACTTGGAATGGCTGTGTGTCCTACAAAATAAGTTCTCACTCTAAAAGGCCTTCACCCTAAGCCACCCCAAACAACAGATTCACAGTAATACTTAACACATGCTTCTGTTTGCACAGAGCTTCTCAGGAGCCGATCTTCCCAGGTCCACGGCACCTGCACTAACCAAAACTCAGAACTTCCGGAGAATCCTCTTACCTTATGTTCAAATGGAGCACCATAGTAGCCATCATTTAGCCCAAAAACTATTTCATTTTGGTTGCGGGCATGAATCTAAGAAAGGAGGAAAACACACTATTAGTTCTTACTCCAGAGATCGAGGCATGACAGCTGTAACCTCACCCATTTCCATGCTGAGAAACAGGCTATATCTAAACAAAGGGGCAGCAAAGGGATCGGGTGTCAAACGTCAGGTGAGGGACACAATGGAGTGCATCCAGCTTTAGTCAAAGGTCTCAAAAAGCACCGTGAGATCACAGGTCATTAATCACACATTTGTCACCAACACTTCTTGAGTTGTTATGAATCAGTTATGCCTTGAGGACAGGGGACACAGAGGCAAACCACACATGTTCTGATTTGATTAAAAAAAAAAAACAACTCTATAAATGTTTTAAAGTTATGATGTCAGATTAGCCTCTGTTTTCAAAGGGACAAGTTGAAGATAACAGCACCCATCATCCCTGTCTTATCCGCAGGAACTCTGGTCTCTGATGAAACTGCCCTACGCTGCAGGCAGAGCTGCCCCAGATCCGACCTCACCAGAAATTCGGGAAGAATGCAACATTAAAAGATTAAAGAATGGGCTGGAGATGACTCAGGGGTTAGGAGCAACTGGCTGCTCTTCCAGAGGACATGGGTTCGATTCCCAGCACCCATGTCAAGTGTCTGTAGCTCTAGTTCCAGGGGATCCAGTACCTTCTTCTGCTCTCTGTGGTCACCGCACACACAAGGTGCACAGACATGCAAGCAGTCAAAGCACCCACACACATTAAACAAAAATAAACCCTAAAAAAGAGAGATTAAAAAACTACCAGGATACAACGGCACACACCTGAAATCCTAACCCTGTGGGAGGCAAAGGTAGGAAGATCTTGAGTTCAAGGCCAGCCCAAAAAACACATGGGGAAAAAAAAGACCTGAGATCTAAAGCAATACTCAACTATCAAATTAACACACATACTTATTTCTTTCATCAGAAAGAATTATGGTCTTTGGCTTTGGCGTGAAGAATTAAAGTGAAGGCTCACAAAATGAGGTGAGGACGAGGGCTACCCACTGGGAATATTTCAGCTGGAGACACAACAGCCAAAGCCACCAGCAGACTGTGCCTATGAGCACTGACTTCTCTCCGACTTTCTATGAACCACAAGCTTCCTGTTTACCTCATCACGTGCTGAACCACACACAGTAACAGCAAGGATCTGCAACCATAACCGAATAATGACCACCACAAAGCAAGCAAGAATTTTTCATCCTCAAAGACAAAATATTTCCAAACCAGCTTCAAGTTATATGAGTCTGAAACTTTAGAAATATATGTACCTGAAGACTAAACTTATGTTCATCAAAATGTTAGTAACTGTAGATGTGTAAGTAGGGGTTTTGAGGTGGTGGTGTTGTGCTTTGTTTTTAGTTTTTTGAGACAGGGTTTATTTGTGTAGCCCTTGCTGTAGTGGATCTAGCTCTGCAGACCAGGCTGGCCTCGAACTCACAAAGATCCACCTGTCTCTCTATACTTTCAATCCCAAGTGCTAGGTTTAAAGGTATGTGTCCACACCACCAGGCCACATGTAAATTTTTACTCTTTGTGCTTTTCAAAATTTTCCAAACTGTCCATAAAGAACGAGTATTATTTTCTTATTAGAGTATATGTGTGCATGTACATACAGGCACATGTATGCTATGGTATGCATGGAGGCCAAAGGACAACTTTGGGGAGATGGTTCTTTCCTTTCATGGGGGGTTTCAGGTTCAACTGATGTTTCCAGGCCTGCAATTCAAGAATTTTTACCTGGGAAGTCATCTTGCTGGTCCAAGAACATGTATTACTTTTTTAATTGAGAGAAAAATATAAATGTCACTAAAGAAAGGGGCGGGGGGGAGAAAGCCAGGCAGTGGTGATACACACCTTTAATCCCAGCACTTGGGAGGCAGAAGCAGGCAGCTCTCTGTGAGTTCGAGGCCAGCCTGGTCTACAGAGTCTATAGGACACTCTGGAACCAGAGTTACAACAGAGAAACCCTGTCTGAAAAACAAGAAAAGAGAAGAAAAGAAAAAAGAAAAGAAAAAAAGAAAAGAAAAGAAAAGAAAAGAAAAGAAAAGAAAAGAAAAGAAAAGAGTGGAGAAAGTACAGACAGAAATACATTTGCAGGAAAGTCAATTTTCCAAAGCATATGATATGGTGATTCCAAAGCATATGATATCATATTTTATGATAGCCAATGAATTAGTTCACTGAAAAATTAAATATGGGCTAAAGAGTCAAATGGCCAAGGTGTCCATGAAACCTCAACTGCATCATGAGGACCCCTTGAAGAGGGAACCCGTCCGTTGTCTTTGCAGCCAGATGCCCAGCACTTTTCCAACACACAGCAGTCAATCACCCTCAGGGGCACACACTTTAATTCCCACCTCAATGAAATGGGGAAAACACCCCTGCTCTGCCTTTCAAATTGTTGCAAAGACAGAAGAACGTAAATGCATGTGAAACTGTCTGTGGAAGTGAGACAAAATAATAATAATAATTGAGCATCTAGTGGTATGTTAGAAATCAGGGAATATACGCCCTGGTGTCAGCAGGATGTTTGGGTGCATATAATGATGCCTTGGTGCCCATGAGATGGTTGGGTGCCTGTGGAAAGACGGGGTGCCTGTGTGATGCCTGAGCATCAGTGTAATGTCCAGGCAACTGTGTGGTGTCCAAATACCTGTGGGATACCGAGGTGCCTGTGTGTTTGGGCGGTGGTGTCCTGGGATATTTTACTCTTGTGCTGTTTTTGGTTTGTAAAAGGGCTTCCTATTGCCTAGCAGCTGTGAACTCTGATACACTGCAGTTCTGCTTCCTATGCATTTACACCTTTGTGCTAGCCACTCAGATCTCCACAGGTAAAGGCAAATTGTTAATATAGTTGAAGGTGCCGGATCACATCAAAGGTCTGCAGCACTGATGAGAGAAGACTCTGATCACCCCCAGCCGAGTATGCTAAGACACCATTGTTTTGTGGTGAAGGCCTGTACCTGGAGAGTGGGCTTGGGAAAAAGATTAAAGGAGCTAGCAGAGGAAGCAGGGGAGGCAGCAGAAGAAAAAGAGGCAGAATGGGGAGGCAAATGGAGAAGCTGAAGCAGAAGAATCAGGAGAGAACAATGTGAGAGGATGATGGAACTAAATCTCTGTCTAGCCTCCCGGGTATTGAATTCCCTGAGAACTGTCATGGCTTGTAATTGATAAATACTATGAAAAAACCAAAGATGGACTTTTATTAAGCAAATGGACATTCATTAACATGGTGGGGTCCAACTTCAGGTTGAAGTTGGTCGTACCTGATCTCAGGCTAATGTAGACCAGGTCAATGTCCATAATCAGAGCAGCCCGCTGACTCCAAAAACCATGGTGATGCCTGTGAGCCACACTCCTGCCACACAGGCTGATCCTAATTTTATCATTATCATTATCATTATTGAGGGCACAGGGGTGGGAGGATGGACCAGGGAGGAATGGGAAAAGGATGTGATCAAGAAACACTGTATGAAACTGGAGCAATTAATAAAACTATTATGAAAAAAAAAGAAATCAGGGAATATAAATCTCAGAACTATCTCTTTGTTCTTAACTAATAAAAAATATGCTTAATAAAACAGGCAATTGTTCAGTGCACACATCAGGAAGCTGTTAGATCACAGCGAGAATGTAATATGCCCCACCCTTACTCTTTGATTGACACAGTTGTGCTGAGATGCTAACATGGAAACTGTAGAGTAGAACTGTACTAAACTACCCACAAAGCTGTGCTTTAATACCTTTCAAAAAGTAGCACACTTTATAAGACAGCTGTTTAGCTCCAGAGAAGTCTGATAAACACAATGTAAGCCATGGATCAAGGAAATGCCTCAGGCTGATCACTGTGTGACTTTCTACAAGTCATTTACTGTTTCTGTGCTTCTGTTTTCTCACCTAAATACTGAAGAAAATAGCAATGCTTGTCTCTTTGTTCAGAAGGCTGAGCACTGTGTGCATGTAAATACTGAATGAAGGGGAAGAAGAAACAACTAGCACTGTTGTCAGTTCAGGGTTCTACCATTCGGCTCTAAGCGTGAGAACTTCCAGCATCACACATCGGTGGGCTGCATGGACCACCAAACAGCATCAACAAACTCTTCAAATTCCCACCCTGATTGTGTCCAAACTCCCCCACCTCTTCTGTCATCCAAATCCAGCAAGACCGAGCTCAGTTCGAGATCTCTGGGGACAACACCCTGACAAAGGACAGGCTCTTCGGGACACGGGCTTGTCACTGCGGCTGGCCTGTCTTTGGACGAGGTGTATCACCACTCCACTAGGGCCTCTGTTTCCTCAACTCAAAATAAGGAAATCAACTTCTGGGCCGACCCTCATCTTCTCTGGTTAGTTCTAACGCATCGTTCAAAATTTACATGGAACCAACATCACCTAAGTATGAATGAAGTATTCTGTTTACTGACTGCAGAATTCACATGACACATTCATGGAATATGCACCACTGTGCACCAACTGTCTAGGTTCACAAAATAAATCTTAAGAAAGTTGAAAGTGCTGAAATTATATAAATGATTTTCCCTAAACTCAATAGAATTAAAATAGATACTAACCACAGGAAGATATCCGGAAAATCCATAAATATTTAAAAATTAATAGCACATCTTTATGTGCAAAGGAGAAATAAAAGATCTATCTGAAAATATTTGAAATTGAATAAAAATACAATGGGAGAATTTTGGACTACGCCAAAAACAATGCTTAGAAAAAAATTGCTAAATGCTTATTTTGAAGGCAGAAGTAAACTCTCAAATCAAGAATCCAGTTTTCCCCATAAGACACTAAGCAGAGGATAACCAGTAAAATCCACAGCAAGCAAAATAATCATAATAAAAGATGAAAACAGAGCAATGAAATTGAAAACAAAGATAATCAATGAAATCAGACAGTATTTTCAAGTTAATAAACTGCTAAATCACTAGTGAAAGTGGGAAAGAAGACAGAAAATGCCCGGCCAACAGCCAAAACAGGCTCCCTGCAAACCTACCCATTAGAAGGATTAGTAATGACTGTGGGCAGTTTATACCAATAAATAATAATAATAAATGTAAAATAGCAGATGAAAAAGACAACTTCTTTCAAAGGAAAACCATCACCACATGGTGGCACACAGCTTTAATCCCAGCACTAAGGAGGCAGAGGCAGGTGGATCTCTAAGTTCAAGGCCAGCTTGGTCTACAGAATGAGTTCCAGAACTACCAGGGCTACACAGAGAAACCCCGTCATGAAGAAGAAAAAAAAAATCAAAACAAAAACAAACATCAACACTCAATGAAGAAGCCCCATATCTAAGACAGTAAGTCCCACATCGAAACATTCCCACAAAGAAATCTCAACACCTGTAATGTCCAGGATTCTGGAACTCCTTTTGCCCTCAAAGTTTCACCAGGAGTCCGGGTCTGAGGTAAAAACAAGGAGTCTTTATTCTGCAGAGTAAACCAGCATGCTGGAGTCAGGCACCAGGTGGAATGGCCGACCCTGAACAAAGGCTTGCTGGCCTTTTTATAGACAGTAAGAGGGGGTTTTAACATAGGTGAGGTAGCCTGGTTTCTAACTGGGGAACAGAAATGCAGTTTACAAATGTTTAGTTTTGACTGGCTCACGCTCAAGGGGCTAACTGTCCACATTTTTAAGCTCTATCTGGTTAGCCATCAAAGTCAAGACATTGGTTTATGGCCCCTAGGCCATCGGGCCAGATAAGGTAGAGGCCACTCCTGCCCTGCTTCTCTCAGATTGGTTGCCCTCAGAATGGGGGTCCTTTTTCAGGTTATCTAAGCCCCATTGACAGGTATATCCTGGCTCCTGTTAGTCTGCCATTTGGCTCAGGGAAAGGACTTCTGCAGTTTTTCCCAGGAACCAAGGTGGCGGTGGGTCCCTTTTGAGTCCTAAGGGCCCATGGCTCTTCCATGGTGGAAGCCCTTTTCCTCAGAAAGACTCGACCAGGTCTAACACACTCACATAGTTCTATTGAAAAGTTCTGTCAAATATTGGTAGAACAGTAAAAATCTATAGAAACAACTCCAAAAAACAGAAGTGGACATGATCCGGTCCCTATGAGATCAGCCCAACCTGCACCATACCAGCAAAGAAGTACATTGCAAGAAAAGGTCAAATAACCCTTGGGAAGTGAACGCAGGAAAATCAGCAATTCAAGGAAACTCAGCTACATACCAAGTTCAAGGCTAGCCTGGACTACATGAGATCCTGTCTCAAAAACAACAGTATACTTCTTGGAAAGGAAGAAATTCAATGTGTTCAAAGACAACTGTTCAAAGAACACTCAAAGTTATCTTCAGGCATCTCAAAGGGCACAGGAACTGTAAGTGCATTTATTAAGGTCATACAATAGAAGCTCAACACAGAAACATGTATTTCTTTACTCAGCATCAAGAACTGTAAAGAAGAATATTTTTAAAACAATGGCAATTCATTTGTATGTGTATGTGTGCAAGTGCACACATTCCTGTGTGTGAGCAATGTGTGTGCAGATGAATGTGCACATGTACACAAGCCAGAGGTCAGCATCAAGCTCACCTATTCAGACAGGCTGACTAACCAGTGAACTCCAGGGATCCTCCTGCCTCAGCATCCCAGCACTGGGTTAGAGATGGATACCACTGTGTGACTTTTTACATAGGTTCTGGGGATCCTAATCTAGTCTTCATGCTAGTGCAGCCAGCACTTTGCTGACTGAACCATCTCCCCGCCCTCTAAAACTGTATCTATTTAAATTTGCATAAAACATAGGAATATATAGGTATAACTCTAATATGCAAGACCATAGGCTGAAAACTATGAAATACTAGTGAATGAAATTATGAAAGCTTTTCATAAATAAATAGATACATCATGCCTACATAATGAAAGACTCAAAACTCTCCAAATTTGCTTTGATTTAATACCTATCAAAATACCAGATAGATTTTGTAGAACACAAAAAAAAACCCTACAATAGCCAAAATAATTTTGGTTCTGTTTTCATTTTTGTTTGTTTTGTTTTTTGAGACAGGGTTTCTCTGCTGTAACTCTGGCTGTTCCAGAACTCACTCTGCAGACTAGGCTGGCCTGGAATTCACAAAGATCCGCCTGTCTCTGCCTCCCAAGTGCAGGGATTAAAGGTGTGCACTACCACCCAGCTGTTTTCACTTTTATATTAGCTAATATCTTGACTGATACACACACACACACACACATTCATATATGTGTGTGTGTGTGTGTGTGTGTGTGTGTGTGTGTATGTATATGAATAAAAGAACAAAACCAGGGAACTCGTGGTACTTGAACTGAAGGTACACTGTAAAATTACTGTAGTTGAGACAGTTAGACAGCACATATCAATGCACCACATAATCCAGAAACAAGACTCACACAAATGATGTTCAACAACAGCTCCTCAACAATGATGCCAAAGAAAGGACAACAGAAAACATGTGACATGAATCAGAAGCGAGAGCTGCTTGTGGGAAAAGCAACAAGGAGGATGCAGGGGGATGAGAGAGCAGTGGGAAGAGGGATGGATAGGAACAAAGCAAAAAGGCACATGTGTGTAAACAAGCCGTAACGAGACCCATCACTTGTATAACTTAAAATTTAATTAGAGAAAGAAACAACACAATAATCACAGAGAGTCCAGCCTTTACAACAGAGTACAGAACCATCATTCATTCATCTGCAGAACAATGAACCTTGTATTTTTATAAATGTTCATTCAAAATGGATACATGCAAGCCAGGCACAGTGGAGCGCACCTGTAATCTCAGCCCTTGGGAAGTGGAAGCAGGGGGATTGGGAGTTTACATCAAACCTCAACTACATAGAACAAGCTCAAGGCCACCCTGGACTACATGAGACCTTGCCTCAATAAACAGAAAACAAAAATAACAACATTAAGGCTACAGAGACGGCTGAGCAATCAAGAGTGTGTGCTGCTCTTACACAGGCCCTGACTGCAGTCTCCAGCATCATGTGAGGGGCTCAACCACCTGCCACTCCACTTCCAGAGAATTCCATCTCCTCTCCTGATCTCTGTGGGCATCTGTGCTCATATACACATACCCTCTCTCAGACAAACATACCAATGTACTCGTAATTTAAAAGTAAAATATTTTAAAATAATAACAAAAAACTGGACAAATATAAAACCTACAACTTCAACAGGAAAATTTTTTTTAAAAACTAACAAACATGAGAAAATCTTAGTGGCCTTAGATTAAGCAAAATATCTGAGGTGATACATAGCTTATATGATACATACATAAAAAATTTTAAAATTTCCTAGATGAAATTTTAAAAATTGATATAGCAGACTTTAATGTGTTCTTTAAATGATACTATTAAGACAATAAAATGGGAGTTAGCACTCACTGCCTTATATACTGAGGCAGGGTCTCTGACTGAATCCAAGACTTGCCTTTTTGCTAACCTATCTAGCAGCTGGCTCAAGATTTGCCCACCTCTGTCTCACACCGGGAGATCATCATGCACACCCGAGTTTTTAGTGCACACTGGTGGGACAAACGCTTCACCCACTGAGCTCTCTCACTAGCCCTCATATAAAAAAAGTTTACAATTCAGTGATTAAAATTTTAAAGAACTCACCCAGTAAAGAATTAACAAAAGCTGTAAACACACACTCTACATACACACACACACACACACACACACACACACACACACACGGGAAAGAGACAGACAGAAACAGAGAAATTGATTTATTAGAAAATCTTCATTAAAATCACAATGAAATACCATTTTAGACCATTGACATGGCTAAAGTTTAAAAGACTAATACTAAAAAGAACAACACACAACTGTGAAAGTGTGAAATGAACTGCCTCATACTGCAGCTTTGGAAAACCACCTACAGTTCCTTACAAATCTCGACACGCACTTACATGACAGCAGACAATTGCATTCCTGGGTATTTACCCAAAAGAAACGACAGCATACCCAACACAACGGCATCTAGTTAATCATTCACAGCAGCTTTATTCGTCATGGAGGTTTCTCAACTCTACATGTCTCAGACTCACTGAACTGTGCACGTTTGTACTGTCTTGCAGTGCAGTGCTGAGGAGACCCGGGCTAGGCAAATGCTCCACTGAGCTGCACTCCAAGCTCCCACACACTTTAAAAGAGTAAACTGATTATATGCACATTATACTTCAGTAAGCCTAACTGAAACACAACGATTCTGAAGTCATCCCTCCCTGACTCTACAGAGGATAGTCTGAATATTTCTTCCACATACTTTCTAAACTATTTAAAATGGTGTCTTCCACTTCTCCGGGTCCTTAACACTAAGAAAGCTCAGGAACACTCATTGAACCTAACTAATTCATGTAATCCTAATCCACCTTGGTTTCGCCTTCTTTAAAACCCTGCAAGCCCACGTTACCAGGTTTCTAGTGTGCGCTGTTACTGCTATGACAGAGATACATCTGGGCTCCCTATACTAATAATAACTTTCTAGTTGGCTTTAGAAACACTTTTTCTGTGCTCTGCCATCCCAATGTGCTTCCTTGTATTTCTAAGATCGTGAATGGTGACTCTGAAACTAGCTCAAGTTAGACATGAGCACAGTATGCATTTTAAGACCACCACTGCACGTGTATTAAATGCATGTGTGACTGAGAAAGCATAGTGAAGGCCATCTTCACCAGCAAAACCTCCCCTGCAAGTTTGGAGCCACGCCACAGCGGCCACACCACAGCAGCCATGCCACAAAGGCCACACTATAGCGGCCACGCCACAAAAGCACCACTTCCACAAAACACAGACCCACAGATGACAGACATACAAGTGCGTGTGTGCCTCTTGCTGACCTGAGAGAGAAGAAAAAGACTCTAAACTGAACATCGCTATTTGGCTAGTTTTAGTTAGGCAGCTCTAAGAGCTGGAGGTGCATCTGGGTAGAAAAGTATGTGCTAAGTCAGCACAAGGCTCTGGTGACCCCAGAGAAGACTCCTAAAAGACCAGCAGTAAAATATGAACAACAATGAAAAGGTTAAAAAATAGAGAGTAGAAGTTGGCTGAGGAAGGAACGGTGGTATTAAATGCATCGCTCTGATCAAAACAAAAATCTGGCAAGAACACAACCTCACTCATGTGTGAACCTAGAGGAGTTGAACTCATGGGAGCAGAGAGAATGGGGAGCTGCTGGGGCTGGGACCAGGCAAGGTACAGGTGTTTAATCAAAGAACGAAGTTGCAGTTAGAAAGTTTGAGAGATGTGTTGTGGGACTAGGCATGCAGCTCAGTGGAGAGCAGTTCAGCTTGCACAAAACCCTGGGTTTGTTCTCAGGTACCAAAAAAATAAGTAATAAATAAATAAGCAAATAAAAAAGTATGGTAAGCACACTGAATGTGGTGATTTTTCAATCTGAAAACTTCAGACTTCAGCTGCTCCTTCCTAAAGAAACATCGGAAAGTATTCACTGAATAAACAGCACTAGAACATTAAGGATGTTTATAAACAGCCGATGCCTAACATTTTAAGGTAACCCACAACAGTAGTATCAGGGGTGCCACAGAGAGAACTGGTTTTCACTCAAAGATAGAGCAGAGGGTCGCCAGGCCACACTCAGACATCTGTGGCAGAGCCCAAAGGTGAGTTTTTAAGTTGGACAGATCTGAATCCAAATCTTAGCTTCACCCTACTAAGTGATCTTAAGGATTCTCTTAAACTCTCTCAAGCTCCAATTTTCCCAATGGGAAAATAAGGGCAAATATTTCAACCTTCACAAAGTTGCTCTAAACGTTTAATTATAATAATCTCTATATGGGACAGTAAATAGATTTTGTTTCATATGTAATTCTGATAGGTTCCTGGCCACAATCTGGAGCTATCAGAACATGAGTCACAGGGTGACAAAGTCACCAATGGGGACCAGTTCAAAAGGCATAGTCATCATCCCTGTACTCAGTGTAGCAGCTCCTTTTACTTCTGGAATGACCCAGCTCTCCTGGTTGAAAGGGAGATGTTTAATGAGTTGTTCTTTGTTTCAACTTAATTTTCACAATCGAGGGGAGAATATCCAACATGACCAAAGAAGCAGAATGAGTGAGGAAAAATATATTCGTCATGCGCATGAACACACACGCACACACACGCACACTAAGGGTGCTTCTGCTTGTCCTTTGTGTTTGTTCCTCTTTCCTGAGACAGGGTCTTACTCTATAGTCCAGGATGGCTGGACTCACTGTGTCCACCCCAGACTGGCCTCAAACTTGCACTCCTATCTCCGCTGCCCTGTGCTAGGATCACAGGTGTGAGCCACCATGCCTAGCTAAGGCTTTTCTGTAACTCAAATATAACAGTGTAACTTAAGTGAACATAGTATCACAAGCCTTGTTTGTTGCTGCCTGATTCTCTTACGCGGCTCTGTCTAGCCGGGAGCTCTCTGTGTAGACCACACAGAACTCCAATTTAAGGCAATATTCTTGCCTGTACCTCCTGAGTGCTGGGATTACAGGCACGTGTCACCACGCCTGGCAAGTTACCGTTGTTGTTTTTTTTTTTTTTTTTTTCTTGAACTAATTTTATTTTTTACTTTTTTCTTTTCTATTAGCATCTATTATAACTGAAAATATAGAAAAGAATCCATAGAAAAGTTAGGTTAACATGTAGAGGACAACCCTTGAAACCTCACTCTGAATATTACCTGTTGACCCAAGTACTTCAGCCCATCCAGGCAGACTTTCCACTCTATCAACAGCTGATAGACATCTTCCTTTCCACCCCATATCTTCACCACAAAGCAGGACACAGATGTGTCCAGACGGTCCGGCATTATTCCAAAGTCAAGACTCTTCCACGTTGGATTCTGTTGACAGAAATTAAAACATACTTTAGGAAGACTCTAACTGCTTTACAAGAATTTCGATTAGATGGTACATCACTTAAAAAATAATAAATAAATAAATAAATAAAGTAAAAGAGGGGCTGGTGAGATGACTCGGTGGTTAGCAGCTCTGGCTCTTCCGGAGGACCCGAGTCTGATTCCCAGCACCCACAAGGCAGCTCACAACTGCCGCTAACTCCAATTCCAGAAGATCTGATGGCTTCTTCTGGCCTCTGCAAGCATCGGGCACACAAATGGTACAGAAATATACATGCAGGCAAAACGCCCACATACTTAAAAAACTAAGATAAAAAATAAAGACCGGGAGCCGGCAGGATGGCCCAGTGGGTAGGAGCACTTGCCAGCAAGCCTGACCCCTGAGGAGGAAAGGGCCAGCAACTCCCGCAAGCTGCCCTCTGACCTCTGATGTGTGTCTGGCATGCTCAGACCTCTGATGTGTGTCTGGCACGCTCAGACCTCTGATGTGCGTCTGGCACGCTCAGACCCCCTGCTCCTTGACACAGACAACATAAATACTTTTCTAAAAGACACAAGGTATTATAAACAGACAGGACCCCCCAGTTAACAGAAATAGGGTGATAATGACACCTTTGGGTTTATTTGCTTATTGAGAAGCATATAACTCACTGACACGGCCTCATACGATACTTTCACTCATTTCAACACAGATGAACACAGAGACACACAACTGGCCAACATGCACAGAACAAGAGCATCTGGAGCTCAGCTAACCGGGACAGCTATACAACACGCCCACCTCCAAGGCTCGGGAATTGTCAAGAAAGAAGGGGTGGAGAGATTTTAAGAACCAAATGCAGTGGACATCTGCAGTCAAACAGTATCTGCCAAACATGGCAGGGCCACTGCACACATGAACTTAAAGCGGCTGTGACTCCATGCACAAGACTTCACAAGATCAAGCTAGCCAAAATCCCAGCACGGAAGGGGAGTGAACGGCGGCACTCCCCAAGTTCCACCCCTAGCTGAGGAGTGAGGCAGCAGGCAATTGATAGCTGCTGGGAAGGGAGAATCAGTTTTCTTCAAAGACAGTGAAAGAGGGGGATTATATGCATACATGAAATTCACAAACAATAAAAGGGGGACAGCATATAAGCGATGCCCCCAAAGGACCTCCAACTTAAATCTCCATTTAAAACGATTATATCTCTGGAGATGTAGCTCAACAGTAGAGTGCTTGCCTGGCAAGTGCAAGACCCTGGGTTCAGTCCCCAGTACCACATAAACAAAAATAACTACACTGCAACAGGGGAAAGGTCAGTGACAGAATCATGCTAAAGGTCACACAGCAGCGCAGAAGAAACAACCCACTCTCAGAAGCAGGGAAGGCATCGAGACTGGGGAAGCTTGGCTTTGAAAGCACAAACACAATTTCAGCAGATTAAAGTTGGTAGCTGCAGGCAGAGGGAATATGATACACCAGAGCTCAGCAAGTGTGAGCAGGGAACTAAGAGCAACTGCCTAGGAGCAGGCCCCAGCCAGAGACCCAGGGAAGCAAGAGGAAGGCTCGCAGGCCTGTGCTGCTGGGTGAGGAGCTCAAGCCCCTTCGTGCATCACCCGCTTCTCTACTGTCACTAGAAAGCATCCGCTAACACGCAGCTTAAGCTTCATGTTGCCAGTTTTTACAACTGAAGATTCTGAGACAGAGTGGATTGTGGGATTTAGCAGTGTGGCCTAATTACGTACTTTCTACCGCATTGCTCTGCACCACATTGCCCTCTGCTCTCTTCTCTGACAGAGGAAGTTAAATGACTCTCCCAGCCATCCCACCACCTGTGGTCTGGGCTCCCTGATGCTCATCAGAACCCACATTTCTAGTGATCACCTCTCCGCAGAACTTAGTGGTCAGCCAGGGATTGCTTGGATTTTGTGTTCAAACAGCTCAAGCGGGTAATGAGCTGGTGACAGGCATATAAGACACCATTAAGTGACTAGTTCGAAACTAAAGCAACCTTCACAGACCATTAGCCAGGAAGGAACTAGTGCCTGCCAGCTGCCTCAGCCCATCTAGAATCTCAGAACCCAACAGGATTCTGGGCCAACTCTCTAGTTCTGGAGCCTGAAACGACACTGGTTCTCCTCTGCTCCCCTCTGCTTCCCTCTCCTCCCTGCTCCCCTCCCCCGATTCCCTCTGCCCCCCTCTGCTTCCCTCAGTCTATGAGTCCTTCACCACCGTTAAAACAGCAGTCAGCTGTAGGCCACTTTTTCTGAGCACTGGTTTAATTTACATAGATAACAGCACAGTGAAGAAGAACATGTACCAGACAAAACAAGGGTATGTCCTAGTTTATACATTCTAGAAATGTCAGAACTAAAAAAGGACCTTTGAACCCGTTGGTCCAACTCAAGTTTTGAAATGAGGAAGCTGAGGTTTCTGGACAGAGCCCTTCGCGGCCTCTCCTCCTAGCTGTCCTTTTCCTGGCTAACATTTCTCCTGACCTCTAACTAGATTGCAGTCCAAGCTTTCTCCCTCAGGGAGCTTTGATGCATGCCTCATAACTGTCAGGCTCTGATGCCTACCCTCTGTGAGGCTAGAGCATTTCTGCCACTGTTTTCCCCTCTTAGAACCCTGAAGACTCAGCAAGAATTCAAATATTTGCTGAATAAACAAACAAAATACATTATATTCCAGGGATTGTACTAGAAGAAGTCCTAATCAGTTTGAGGTTAAAAAAAATATATATGACAAGAGGAGCTGGGCGGTGGTGGCGCACACTGTTAGTCCCAGCACTCGGGAGGCAGAGGCAGGTAGATCTCTTTGAGTTCAAGGCCAGCCTGGTCTTCGGAGTAAGTTCCAGAACAACCAGAGTTCACAACAGAGAAACCCTAACAACCAGAGTTAACAACAGAGAAACCCTGTCTTGAAAAAACAAAAAACAAACAAACAAAAAGGCAGTAGAAAGCACGGGTTAAGATTCCTTTGGAACGGTGGTTCATTTTTTTTTTTTTTGTCCGATGTGCCTGGTGTTTTCCAAATGGAGAATAAAAACCACCTGCTCACTTTCACTTCTGGTGTAACTACCATCAGAAAAGAGAGCACCATGAGCCACGGAGCCCTAATGTCCGTGCTCCCTCGGGAACCTCCCACCACCATGCATCACCAGGCTTCCCTTGTCTGCCAGCCCCTTCTCAAAGGCAGAGGTTGCCCCCAGTTCATCTGACATCTACAGTTCCCGGCATCCTGTGTGCCTGGTCCCTACTAGCAATGTGCACACACATTTTGACTTAATCTTGAAACTCCAGAGCCCTGTGTAAAGTAGGTAACGTGACTGTTTCTTCAGAGGAGAAGCTGATGCTGAGGAGACATTATGTAACCTGCTTGTCATATAGGTGGTTACAGCTGGAGCTGGCACTCAAAGTTTACAGCTGACTCCAAAGGCATGAAAGTAGAAACTTTTTTTTAAAAGAAAAAAAAAAAAGCCTTATGTATCCCCAGGATGGCCTTAAACTTATTATGTAGCCAAGGATGACTTTGAACTTCTGAACCTCCCAAGTTCTAGCATTGCAGGCTAGCACCACCATGACCAGCTCAGAGTTGCCCTTACCTGCATCTCCTTACCTAGATAACACGGGCTGCACTGAAAACACTCATGGTAAGAGCTCTGCATGGGGCTTTACGCTGCTGCCATTTAGAGACCAGCTTGTATAATAACTAATGTTCCTCATGATAACCCCAAGTTCTTGAGAAAAAGTTAAATAATTTCCCCTTGTGAAAGAAAGGGAAGCAAGGGAGGAAGAGAGTTAACGGCTCAGCAGTTAAAGGTGCTTGCTGTACAATCATGCAGACTAAAGTTCAAATGCCAGCACCCATGTAACAGTAAAAAGCAGGATGCCCCACATATATATGCCTGTAACACCAGCTCGGAGAGATCCGACGCTCTCTTCTGGCCTCCACCCATCACCCATGTAAGTTCACACTCATGTAGGCAAATGTGTATGCATGTAAAAAATAAACAGGAAGAGGAAGGAGACCACACAAAGGTGACATAAATTTACAAACTAATGTTTCACTTCACTGAGACTCAGACCAGCAACTCCGCATGTCTTTGGATAATCAAGAATGGAAAGCATAAAAAGGGAGTGTCTTAGCTACCAAGTTATATCAAACGTATGTCATAAACCTAAAGTTTCAGGCCAGGCATGGGGGAGGGGGGAGCAGAGAGGGCTGTGCCTGTAATTCTAGACCTTAGAAGGCAGAGGCAAGAAGATTATTTGAGGCCGACTTGAGCTATGTAATAAGTTTCTATCTCTAATTAATTAAAGTCTCAAATCCTTGCATTAGGTCTGTTTAGTTTTGGTTTGGTTTGGTTTTTGTTTTTCAAGACAGGGCTTCTTGTTGTACTGGATCTCACACGGTAGACTAAGCTGGCCTCAAATTCACAGAGAGACCTGCCTGCCTCTGCCTTCTGAGCATTGGGATTAAAGCCGTGCACCACCTCCACCACCCAGCTAGCTTTGTTTATTCTTAATTTGACATTAGCTGGCATGTTCCTCCATGTACTAGAGTGAGAACATTGGACTGGCCAGTTAACATTTGGAAAGGTGTTTAACCAGAACAGTCTATGAGGGAGTACAAGCTGAAGTCACAAGGACACCACAGTCCCACCAGAATGATTGTAACTTAAAAGACACCACCATGTTTGGGCAAGGATGTGGAACAGCTCCAGATAGCAACACACTGTCTAGATGGACAGAGCCAGTCTAGAAACTGTTGGTAACTATTTAGCAAATGTCTACTACAGCTGAGCAGAACAGAGCCCATCACTCTGACATTCTATGCCTAAGCACACACACACGCCCAGAGAAATCCATTCTTCTGTTCAGTAGAGGATGTGTTCTTCAGAGTCAGTGAGTTATTACATGCACCAACAGAGTCTCACAAAGGCTAAACAAAACAGTACATGCCACATAAGAGGAAAGCTATGCAAAGGTACTCTACTGTAGGAAGCCAAGAAAGGGAGCTTGCTGGCCTCTTTGGGGTGTGTTGGTGACTGGAAGGATACACAGGAGAAATTAACTGTGCTCCTCTTCTTTTTGTTTGTTTTAGTGTGTGTATGGGGGGGGGGTGTTCTGTTGTTTGTTTATTGAGACAGGGTAGGGTCTTTCTGTGTAGCTCTGGCTGTCTTGGAAATCACTACTGTAGACCAAGCTAGCCTTGAACTCACAGAGATCCTCCTGTCTCTGCTTCCCAAGGGATTAAAGATGTGTGCTATCACACCCAGCTCTACTTCTTTTTTTGTTTATCTGTTTGCCATAGACAGTGTCTATGTAGTTGCTGATTGCTGGAACCCCCATGCTGGCCTTGAACTCAGAGATTTACCTGCATCTGCCTCCCAAGAGCCAGGATGAAGAGTGTGCACCGCCATGCCTGGCATAAAAATAAGATGGTTTGGGGGTTTTGTTGCTGTTGCTGTTGTTGTGTGTTTTTAAAGATTTTTAAATGAAAAAAAAAAAAAAGCAACATCTTTGCCTATTGTGATGTCAGTCATAAGCCTGAAGGGCAGGAGCTGGCTCACACTGCCTGCAAAGGCAACCACTTAACTCCCTTCTGAAGGTCACAGCGCAGTAAACATGTGCTCGAGAATATAAGACAGCATCATTTCAAATTCTCACTACTAGTGTGACAAAGTGCTAGGAAATGCATGAAGTAAGCACTCTTCTCCAAGTGAAAAGAAACGGAGACCAAGTAGATACCCCAGAGGGCGTGCTGCATGGCAGGGAGAGTGGTATCATCCTAACATAAGAGCCACCTTTGGAGCAAACAGGCCATTTCATGCGCTGGAAGACATGGTGGCCTGCCTTTCTAGGCTGATATACAAACACAGTAGTGTGCTGTCAATCTCCCCACAGACTTTCCTCTACATGCTTACAAAACAGTTGCTCGTGTATGAGGAACGATTCCTAAGCTGGTACATGGAAACACAGACAGACTCAGCCTGCCACCTATACAATCGTTACTGCACAGTGTTTCCACTATCTGGATCTAGATGATTTTTTTAAGTTTACGTTAACCTACACATACCAGCCCAATTTCCAGATGGAAGAGACTATCCAAGTAGTAACAACATCAGGTGACCTAGTCCAGACCCACTGAATGTTAGATATTTATAGTCTTGGAAAGTTCGATGCATACTAATTGCCCACCAGAAGACATAAACTTTATCAAAAGTTTTGTTTTTTTTTTAAAGTATGATTAGCCGGGTGTGGTGGCTCACACCTTTGATCTCAGCACTCCAGAGGCAGAGGCAGGTGGATCTCTAAGTTCAAAGCCAGCCTGGTCTACAGAGGGAGTTCTAGGACAGCCAGGGTTATACAGGAAAAACCCTGTATCAAAAACACAACCAAACCATTATTTATTACCAGCATTCATTTCTCTAGCACTGTTTGATAACAAATAATCACAAGAAACACAACTAAAAATTTAGTACACCTGTATCAATTTTTTAAAAACATATACAAGATATCTCACTAGAATTCATACTGATTTTATAACTAGTAGAAGCCCAGCAAACTTCTCCTCTGGTCCTCCTCAACTCAGCTCAGGCTTCTAGGCTCAGGACGGCTTACTGCTCCCTACCTTCCCAACGCTTCCCTCCACTGAGATACCATGTTTCCACAGCCCTCACAGCATCTTCTGCTTGTCTTGCCCTGTAACTGCGTGGACCGACTAGCTCAGTCTCCCTCCCAACCCTGAAACCAGAAGAAAGCTGGAAAATGATAACGCGGTTTGACCCAGGCTAACATATTTGACATGAGCAACATAGAGGCAGTTCAAACGTTAACTTATTTAGCCACAATTCAACTGAAGCAGAGGTGACTTGAGAATCTCTGAGGTTAGTACTTTAGAAACGAGTATTTATACTGTCCAGCTTCCCTCCACAATTGAAAACCAACTTGAGTCACAATTCCAATGATTGTTCTAGTAAACTGTGCCTCATGTTTTCTCTAAAACTACATGTTCTAAGCTTTGTTTATGCAATAGCCAGGCTCACTGACCTCTAGGTGAACACGAAGCTGATGGAAGCATGATATGGGAGGCTGTGGTTAGAGCCACAGAACATCAGTTTTTGTTTGTCACAAGCTGTGTGGCCAACATCAAGTTCCCAGCCTGTTTCCTCATGATGAAACAAGAATGCGCCTTACCCCGAGGCACTGCCATCAGTGAGAAATAGCGCATAACACCTCGCCTACTCTTAGAGCACAGGCAGCAGGCCACGTTGCATCGCTTTAATAAAGACACTCATGGAGGGAATATCCAAACACATTAGTTCTGTGTTTTAAATCAACTTTAGAGGATCCAGCTAACATCTTCCATTATTACTTTTTCAATCTTTCAGTCATTACCTACTCTAATGACCTGTCAGTCATAGTAAGGATCCAACCTCCACTTGAACCAAAAAACAATAACAACAGAAATAATAATAACTTGGAATGGGGAAAGAGAGAAAGGGGGAAGGGAGAGAGAGAGAGAAAAGGGGGGAGAAGAAGAGAGGGGTGAGGGAAGGGAAGGAGGCAGAGAGACAGAGACAGAAGAGAATTGATAAAGTCCTAAAGTATTTAACCACCAGGTGGCAGTCTTCAGGAACCCTGTGCCTATGAGCACACCTTTAAGAACAGCTATAACTGGATGACTGTTACCAACTCTTTTCAGTTAACCACACTGTTGGCACTAGATACGCAAGTTTAGATTATCTGCCTCGATTGCAAAAGCAAAACAAAAATCCTGTTTATGATTTTATCAACATTTAAAATTTCAAGACATCATGTGTTCACAATAATCAGAATTCTCACAGAAATGCACTGAGTATAAATAAAACAACAATGTTGTAAAGCCAGCCAGAAGCTTTAGCCAATCATATGCATATTCACAGGACTGCACACCTGCACAGACTCCAGAGAAAGACATCATACTCTGCAAAAGAATACTTACAGCAGCACGATGCACACTGAATCAAACTAGAAGCCAAATATGCTCACCAGAGAAGAAAAAAATAGATCACCTATTATATTTACTTAGTAGAATACACACAAAAGAATCAAACACACCACACAACACACTACAAGTTGACACATGGACATCAGTCAACAGAGTGCTCACTACACTATTTCACTCATACAAAACTCAAAAACAGGCAAAAATATCAAGACTACTATGTACATAATCACATACACACATACACATAATTTAAAAATAACACATAATTTAAAAAGAAATCTTTCCAAACATAAAGTAGGATGCTTGTTTTTGTTGCTTTGTGCTGTGGTTTTTGGTGGCAGGGTCTCGATGTGCGGCTGAGGCCACCATCCTCCTGACTCTACCTCCCAAATCCTGGCATTACAGGCATGAGCTATCATACCCAGCTAGATATTTCCAACTGAATTTATTCTAACTGAATAAAGCTATATACTGTGATGGTTATTCTTGGTTGTTAACTCGAGTACTTCTGGAATGAACTATAAATCCAGAAATGGAGGACACATCTGTGAGAGACTTTTTGGCTTGGTTTGAAGTGGATGAATCCACTACCAGTCTGGACTTTTGAGATAGGAAGATGCACGCCTTTGATCTGACACTTGAGGTGGGAGGACACACCTTTAAAATGGGCCATTCCTTCTCCAGGAAGCCTATATAAAGACATAAAGAAGGAAGCTTTTGCTCTTTGCCTGCTTGTCCTCGCCTTGCTAACACATCCATCCCTTCACTGGCATTAGAGCCCACTTCTTCAGGATTCCAGCGTATACTGAGGACCAGCTGAGACTTCCAGCCTTGTGGGACTGAGCAACTACTGTATTCTTGGACCTTCCATTTACAGCCAGCCATTGTTGAATTAACTAGACTGCAGCCTGTAAGTCATTCCAATAAATCTCCTTTAGAAATATTTATATAGAGAGAGATTCATTCTATAAGTTCTGTTACTCTAGAGAAGCCTGACTAATACAATCACTAAGAAATAAGGTCCTGTATACAAAGGCCCTACACAAACTATTCTTATGAATTTTACCTAAATGAATACAGAATCCAAAAGAGTTAAACTCTTTATAAATGCAAATGACACAATTATAGAATTTCAGTTAACAAATTTACAGTTTTCAACAACAACAACAAAAGAAAACTTAGTTCATTATGTAAATATTTGTCAAGCATATAATTTTTGGCAGGCATGTTCTGAGCATAAGATATAGCAATAAAAAAATTCAGTAATGACTGAACAATTGAGATGTGTCCGTGCACCATAACACAGGTTATGGTGCAGGCCCTCATCTTAAACCACTCCCATTTCTGAAACAGAGCTATAGGCTGTGTCACAAGTACCTGTCAGGAAACAAACTTACCAAGGAATTCTTAATCACTTCACTTCTATAAAATTCTGGAAAAGAAGAAAAAGAGCAATAAGTTTGATGAAAGAAAATAAGCTCGTTTATTAAACCCTGCAAATCTTTGGATGTATGTTCTAGTAAAGCATCTAAAATACTTTCAAGGGATCTAGACCATTATCTTTATTGATAAAAATAAATATAGAAACAAAGAGTAAATGACAATGTCTTGCAGGGGAAAGACATCAGTGAAACAGATTATAAGTTTTTATCATATCAGGTTTTTATCATACGAAATTTTTATCATGTCTGGTTTTATCATATCAGATTTATCATAATTTTTACCTTTCTCCTTCTACAACATTCTAATTTGAGCCCTTTAAAAAAATCAAATTTGCTTTTTCTTCCTGTTTCCACTCATTTCTTTTTCTTTTCATGTGTACATAGTGAACATGCACAGACATGTGTGTGGATGTGTGGAGACATCCTGAGACCTGAGATTGAGGTCAGGAGTCTTTCACTATTCTCTTTAAGGCAGGGTCTCAATCAAACCCAAAGCGCCTCAATCCAGCTAGTCTGGCCAGCCAGCAAGTGCTGGGGACCCCATCTCTGCCTTCAGAGGCTGGATTACAGAGTACCACACTCACTAAGTGGACTGCCACTCACCCAGCATCCACGTGGGTCCTAGGGATTCAAACTCCAGTTCTCATCTGTGCAGCAAGTACTTTAACCACTGAGCCATCTCCCCAGCCCCCATTTCCACTCTTTATGACTGCCTCTCTCTGCTCTTTCTCAAGGAGCTCTACAGTTGTGTAGAATGAATGCTGATCTAAAAACCACCTAAGCTTTACTTCTTTCTACCTATCGCTAACATTCCATCTCTTCAACCTCTTCAGACCCACTCTCAACTTGGAAAATTTGGATAACTGAAGTTCTTCTGTAAGCATTAAAATTTCATGAGTCCACGCACCTTCATATATATTAGTAAGTGTTACAAACCCAAAAGCAAAATAAAAATAAGCAAGAGGTCTGACAGACATTCTCCACAGCTCTTCAGTGATCCACAGCCGCCTACTTAAGTCACCTCCAGGCCATTTTGTCAATACAGAGCCTAAAGGACTCCTGGAGGACCCTGCAATGGTGGGACAGTATTTCCCAAGTCTGCTACCACACCACTGGTACTTGAGGTAATCTTAGGTCACATACGAGCTAATGTTCATTTCTACTAAATAAAACGTGTGCCTTGCACAGTCTACCTGTAACTGCAGGCCCATGATAGCAATGCCTGTATCCTACAACTACCGTCTCCTCATCGCTTAGACAGGGACAGACACTCAACAAATTTTGTTTTTATGAATAAACAATCACATGCCAAGGTGACCCTGATGTCCACGTTTGGGGTGCTTCACAAGGCAAAAACATGATCCTCTTCCAGCAAGCTCTGCTTTTTTGTTTGTTTTGTTTTGTTTTTCAAGACAGGGTTTCTCTGTTGTAACTCTGGCGGTTCTGAAACTCACTCTGGAGACCAGGTTGGCCTCAAACCCACAGAGATCCTCCTGCCTCTGCCTCTGGAATGCTGGGATTAAAGGCGTGCACCAACACTGCCCAGCTTTTAGGGATTTCTTAGCAGAAAGGCTACCTGCATTACTTTATCCTCATCTTCCAAACAAAAGGTCGTTTTTATTCTGTTTTGAGACCTATTCACAATATACTAAGTGAAAGAACAGGTTCTGGGAGAGGATTTACAGCAGGCTCCAATTTTTCTAACTAAGCTAAAACTTTTATCTTAGGTTACAGGTTTGAGCTACTTACATTCCCTAGCTGAATGGTAGTTCTATTTTTTTTATTATGAATAACTGGTTGAAATAAGAAAAGTCTATGTTTTTAAAAGGGAACATCCTCAAGTTGTAATGAATTTTAGCATCTTTCAAATAATACTAGAAATGAACAGTCTTCTAAAGACTGTATAACTGTGTGACTCTAGAGAACAAACCATTAGAAACAAAATCGTGAGGTCTAAGAACAAACAGGGACTATTATAGATGATGACAAATCACTCTAACTAAATTACACAGTTCCTATCATTTAGGGAAACACAATTTCCCCAGTACAATGTTTAATCAAATACTACAACCACTAAGTACATGTATACTTATGGTCATGTGATTAGGTTCACACAATTTACGTACCATGTTTCTTCCTTATAGAGAAAGAGAAGGAGGGAGGGAGAGAGAGAGAGAGAGAGAGAGAGAGGGAGAGGGAGGGAGGGAGGGAGAGAGAGAGAGGGAGGAGAGGGAGAGAGAGAGAGGGAGGGAGAGAGAGAGAGAGAGAGGGAGAGAGAGAAATCCTAATAGGATTTTAAAGAGTGTGTGTGTGTGTCTTCATTTTGTTTGGGTTTTGTTGATGGGTTTTTGCTCCTGTTTGTCATTGTTTGTGGTCTGGGGACAAACCCAGGGCCTCATGCATACAATGCCAACATTCTACCAACTAAGCTATATTCTCAGCTCTAAAGTATTTTTTAATAACAGGTATTTTTTACTTTTAGTGTGCATATATACATACATATATATGTATGTATGTACATATATACACACATATATATGTATGCATATATACACACACACACACATATATATATATATGTAAACTGCATTCATTTTGTTTTACTTCATTACAAGTATGAATTGCTTCACAAGTGGTGAAAAACTAGGCTGGGGACACAGCTCAGTGGTAAAGAACCTGCTTCACTTGCATGAGGCCCTCCCTCCAATCCTCAGTACAGCACAAAGTTAAAAGATAAAAATAAAATCAGTGGCTGGAGAGATGGCTCAGTGGCTAAGACACTGACTGTTCTTGCAGAGGTCCTGAGTACAATTCTCAGCAACCACATGGTGGCTCACAACCATCTATAATGGGATCAGATGCCCTCTTCTGGCATGCACATACATGCAGACAGAAATCTCATAAATAAAATAAATAAATCTTAAAAAATAAAAAAAAGGAAATCAGTGAAAAGACAGCAAAGACATACTTTAATTCTTTTGAGAAAAAAACTATTTCAATTCCCATGCAAAGTATCTAAGTTCTCACAACAGGCTCTCCAGTTCTAAGAGAGGAACAGGCTTATTTCTTCCAAAACATTTAGTGGCTGACTGTTAAACCAAACTAGACAATTAATGTCTCCATTAATGCTCCATTAGTGCTCCAAGCACGACTGGCTGACTGGGAGGACTGGAGCTCAACAGAAGGGCCACAGAATCTGTAAAGAGTTCAGAGGGTGTTAGCTAATCTCCCACACACAAAGCTGTCCTACGCCACCATCCTGTTACCTCTAAATAACAGAATGGCAGCAGAGGCTGAAAACAATAAATAGAGAATTTTGAGAATAAAATAAAACTCGTTCAGCCCTCAATCTCTCATGTGTAAGATTAACAACTGACACAGGTCAATCATTTCATTACCTTCTGAAGAAGAAAAGCACCCAGGAGACAACCCATAACAGTGTTGTTATGAGTTCAAATTAGATTAAAAACACACGTATGACACATGATGTTTATTAATAAAGTTCTACTCATTTTATTCTTTCCATTTGAATAAAGTCATGTGCCAAGTAGATCCTCAAAGAGTCCAATCAGAGCCGTATGTCCACATGGACCACTGCATGCAAGAGCTTTTCTAGACAGCCATGCTCACACCTCAAGGACCAGCATCACTGCAGAGCACAGCACCAATGGCACACGCTGACCATTATGCTACATTCCTTCATTCAGTAAATGTTTTATGAGTGTGTCAACCTTACTCATAATAGGAGAAATACAAGCTTAACCTGCAAAACTCTTCTTCACCTATCAGATTGGCAAAGACTCAGTAACTCACAGTCTATTGATAAGGCTATAGGGGAAAAGACACACATTGGGGAGAGGGGGTACAATTCCCACTGAGTACAATTTTGCAGTACTTACCAAAACAAAAAACACTTTCTCTGTGACCCAAGAACTTGACTTCCTAGAATTTACCCTAAAGGCTGACTAACACAGAGCACTCATAAAATTAGTCAATGCAGTATTATGCACAACAAGAGACAGGAACAACACAAATGTCCACCACAGGGCCAGTGGAAGAACTGTAGAGCAGCTGGTCATTGCAAAGCCAGAAACTGCTAGCCAGAGACTTCCTCTAATACACATTATGAAAACACTACGAGAAAAATGCTAAGTGCACAGCACCTCTGCATAGACCGGCATCACTGCAAGGAAACTGCTGGGAAAGAACTAGGAGCTTCTCATCTTTCTTCTGTTTGTGTAAACAGGTCAGGAAAGACAAACAGGAAACAGATAACAGCGGTTACCAGGACAGAGTGGGAAAGGAATGAGGGTGAAGGCGGTTTTCATTTAAGCCTTCACTTATGTTTTGAACCACAGACTGCATTACTTACCCCCAAAAATTAAATTGAGAATAAATGGATGGGAGGCTGGAGAAATGGCTTAGCAGTTAAGAGCACTGGCTGTTCTTCCAGAAGAACCAGGTTCAATTCCCAGCATCCACATGGCAGCTCACAACTGTCTGTAACCCCAGTTTCAAGGGATTTAACACCCTCACAAAGACATACATGCAGACAAAACACCAATGTGCATAAAATAAAAATAAACTTTATAAGAAAAGAAATGGAGGGTTTGGAGGAGAGAAAAATGTATCCAGCGTCCTTCTGGGTATTAGACACACTGTGGTAAAAGTGATCTAAAAATGTCTGTCCCTATGGAACTTATTTCTAGAGGAAGGAAAGAGACACTTAACTAAACATACCAATTCAAGGGATCTTAAATAACTACTGGGAAGAATTAAGGGGGGGAAAAAAAAGCAAATAGCATAGTCAGAATTTGTAAAAGGGTTAGTCAGCAATCACTCGGAGTGGCTCTGAGGAGCGTGTGGAGGCAGCCGGAATGTGGAAGGGCTTGTCCAGTAGGTACCTGGAGGAAGGTGTGCAGGCCAAAGTGCAGACAAAGTACAAAGCTGTTATGTGGATGAAGAGGAGATAGTCAGACTGTCACTGTGGCTGGAACAGAGAAAGCAGAAGAAAGACGAGAGTCTCAGGGGTCATATCTATAGTTTGTTACTAGGGACTGCTTAAGAGCAGCAGGAAATGAGTTTTGAGCAGTTTACAGAGGACATAGGGATCTTGGCTTTATTCAGAATGAGCTGAGAAACCACAAGAGCAGTTTTTTTGGAGACAGATAATAACATGGTCGTTCTTTTGAAAGGGGTCTGGGTTGACGACAGGCTGGGAGGGAGGGCATGGGCAGACAGACTGTCAGGAGAGCACATCTGCTATCAAGGCAGAGGAGTCAGTGGTATGGAGGTATAAAGAAGTCACCAGAGAAGAATCTGCTGAAAGGCTGGATGTGGAAGCTAAGACGAAGAAGACAATCCAGGATGACTCCTGGGCTTTTAGCCCAGAAAATGGAGTAGTCATTTTCAGACAGAAAAACACAAGGCCAGTGAGCGGGCACATCAGAGAGATCCAGTCTTGAACATACCAAATCTAAATCACCTGACTCCAAAGAGGACACAAGCAGGTGACTGGAAGAGGAAAGGTCATCAGAGAATGGACTTGGGTGATCACACGGACTGCACAGAGCTCCACTCCTGTATATTCATACTAGCTGGCATGCCAGACAAGGACAGGCACTTAACACTTCACGGTGAGAAAATAACTATGGAGTGCTGGAGATGGCGCAGGTGCTCAGAGCATAGGTTGCTCTTGCAGGATTTTAGTTCGGCTTCCAGCACCGATCACGTTCCCTCACAATGCCCTGTAACTCCATCTCTAGGAGGTCCGGGTCCGGGTCCGGGTCCGGGTCCGGGTCCGGGTCCGGGTCTGGAGCCTAGCCTCCCAGGCATCTGCACTCACACGTGCACACACACACACACATACACACACACAGTTTCAAAATAATAAATCCAAACAAAAAACAAAAACCTCTACCTGGGTGTGGCGGCTCATACCTGCAATCAAAACGCTTAGGAGACTGAGGCAGGAGGACCACCATGGGTTTGAGGCAAGCCTGGGTTATGTAGTAAGTTCTAGGCCAACCTGTGCTACAGAATGAGACTTTGTCTCAAAAATAAAATGAAACTACAAATTTGAAACTTCCAAGTTTAAAGAGGGAACCAGGATAAGAATTGAGTCTCCATTCACCAACACCGGCTTTGTCTGATATTTATCAGACACCATTTGGTGTGAACGACCTTAAATGTAGATAACTAAAAAGACGTCAAAAATGTCCCCTCATCTTCTTGGAATCTACTATGAACTCAGATGAGATAAAAGAGTAACTGAGAAGCCAGCATTTCTGATAATATTCCTAAAAGCAAAATAAAAACTCTCTTGTAATACTGAGAGATGAAACAGACAGTACAGGTGGTTTAGGGAGAAGAGTCAATTGGCGTTTTTTCATGGTTACTCAGCACCAAGGCTATATTGGGACCATGAAATATCGATGACTGTCATGACAGATCCAACCAGGTTAGGTAACTTTAACCAGGATTACTAGACACTCCCTGACCCCTACAATGAGAATTACAAAAGCCCAGAAAACTCATATACAGTCATTCCATCACAGCTGGCTGAAGAAGAGAATGTCTAAGAAGTCATCAGTCATTTCATTCTAATGATGAATTAACTAAAGCTCCCAAGAGGTTTCTGAGGAAGTGACAAGACTCGACCACTGCAGGCCGTGGGCACGCCTGTGCACTGGCACCACCGCCCCCTATTTGTATTAATGATCTTTTTATTGATAACCGCAAGAAAATCTAAGAACTCTAAAAAGTAATCACCAAGCTAGGTGTGATGACACACACCTTTAATACCAGAACTGGGGAGGCAGAAACAGGCAGCTGTCTGTGAGTTAGGGGTCAGCCTGGTCAATGAAGTGAGTTCTAAGCCAGGCAGAGCTATCTCAGAAAAATGTAACTAGAGCCAGAAGACCAAAGGCAAAATAACAAACAAGGTCATTCTGCTTCCATATTTACGTCGGCCACCAGCTAGTCCCGGGGCTGCTCTCTTTTTAGAAACCAGTATAATTAACACGGCAATTCCAGTAATAACAGCCACAATTTTCCAAATTCCCAGATGTACTAAGTACATTCAATTGCTACTGTCACAGTTGACACTAGAGCAAGGACACAGAAGTTTTATTAAGATAATAAAGGACTGGGGCTGGAAAGATGGCTCAGCAGTTAAGAGCACTTGCTGCTCTTGCAGAGAACCTGGTTTCAGTTCCCGGAACCCACATGACGGCTCACAAACATTTGTAATTCCTATTCTAAGGTATCCAATGCCCTCAACTGGCTTCCAAGGGCACCATGTACAAAGGTGGTGCACAGACAGACATGCAGACAAAGCACACATAAGAGTAAAATAAAAATAAATGAATCTTTTTTTAAGAAAAGATGACCAAGAACTGATTATATACATACTCATCAAAAATTAAAAATACTCAACTGGGCCTGTTGGTACAGCCTATAATCCTGGCTAATCAGGAGACTGAAGCAGGAGAATCACAAGTTCAAGGCCTGCCTAAGCTACAAAGCAAATTCGAGGCCCACCTACACAATTTAAACCCTGTCTCAAAATACAAAGTGAAGAGAGGGCTGGAGTGCCTCAGTGGCATAGTGCTCACATAGCATGAGCTAAACACTAAATTCGGTCCCCAGTTCCACACACACAAAATCTAAAATACCCCAGTGCAGTCAGAGTATACAGTAATATAACCAATCAGCAAGTGTGAACTAAAGGTATTAAGGTCTACAAAAACACTTTTTCCCTAAAACTGGACAGTGCGCAAACCACTACATTTTGCCTTTTAGGTCCACAGGGAGACTGCATTTCCCGCTTCCCCATCTATTACAATCCAACTGACTCACTGCCTGTAGAATGTGATGTTAAGGACAACGACCATTTCCACTTCAAATCTCCTTCAAATAATCCTTCTCTTTCTTGACTGCCAGAGTGGCGCCTAGACCAAGGGAGTCAGTCAGTATTTGGCAGGAGCTGCCAAGGCAGTACCTCACAAGGAGAACCTGCTTAGCATTCCAAGTTCACTATGTTAATTATGTTAAGCCCCAGGGTCTATGGTACTTGTCATGACAACAGCAATCATTCAGATCAATAGCTGCTTTAAAATATGCAATGGTTAGGCTGAAAAACAAGAACTGGGTGCGGTGGTACACACCTGTAACTCTAGCACCCTGGATGCTGAAGCAGGAGGATCACAAGTTTGAGGCCAACCTGGGCAACATGTGAGTTCCAGATCAGCACTGGTTACATGATTGAGACCTATCTAAATACAAAGAACAATGAAATAAAATTGCAATAGAATGATTTTTATCATCCATAAAAATTACCGTAACACACTATTTACCAGGAGAGACCCTACACAGGTGTGTGTGTGCGTGTGTGCTGTTTTAAATGCTAGCGACTAGAATAGTAACAGTAACTTTCATAAAGGGAAGACAAACTTACCAGCATAAGGCTACTTCCTAGAGAACTGCCCACTGGCCACGTCTCTTTAACATACATCACTATTTGAGATGTTTTCAGGAAGCATAATTTAACTTTCTAACAAGCAGTGAAAGGAGAAGGCACTGCGAACCATTCGTGTTCCAAGAGCGCAAACGTGACTCAACCGCCCAAGCTCCAGGATCCCTTACCTTTATGTATCTTTTCATTATCACACAGATGAAGAGTGAAGTAGGTATCAAGGAGCTGGTGGCCATTCTTACTGACAATATTCCGAGCAGCAATGTTCCGGAGATGTCGAAGACGCCGCTAAAACATAACCACAGGGAAACAGGCATTCAGCTTTTTTGAACCATGTTTTGAAAGAAGCAGTTCAGATAAACGGAACATTGTCCCAGGCACTTTTTCTTGAGCCCACAACAGTCTCTTATTTATGCCCCAGCACCTCCTCTGCCAAGCAGGAATTACACCTCCCTCATCCCACTTAAAGAACAGTTACAAGCATGGAATGGAAACAAATATGAAATATTTTTTTGTGTGTATGTACATGTTTTGCGTGTACGTGGTGTGTGTGTGTGTGTTTGTGTGTGTGTGTGTGTGTGTGTGTGTGTGTGCGCGCGCGTGCAGTGGAGACCAAAGATCAATGCTGAGTGTCTTTCTCAGTTACTTCTTCACCCTATTTTTTGAGACAGGGTCTCCCTGAACCTGGGGCTCACTGGTTCAGCTACACTGGTTGGTTGGTAAGCTCTGGCGATCCGCCCATCTCTGTCTCTGTCTAGTCCCAGAGCTGAGACTAGAGGAGCACACTGCCACAGAGACATGCCTCCACATCTAGCTTTTTACATAGCTGCTGGGAACCCAAACTCAGGCTCCCATGCTCTGTGGCAAGCACTTTACCATCTCCTCAGACCCTGAAATATTGTTGGAGAGCACAAATACGATGCAAGTGAAATCCACCTGCAAAAGAGTGTTCACATCCCTGGGACATAAGTGAAACAGAAACTTGGTGTCCTCCCCCACACACGCAGGCTTCCAGACAGTTACGATAAATATATGCCCTGTTGTTAGTTCAGCCTAGATGCCAGATCATTTGTACAGCTACAAGAGGCCATAGACAAAACAAACAAACAAACCAAAAAAAAAAAATTCTAAAAATAGTAACTCGCTGGTTATTCCAGCCAATAGCCCCCTCACCGGCAGTCTCTATTTGCTAATCAAGGCTAACTTCTTTCAATTTCACTAGCCAGGACGCCTGAGTTATGTGGAGTCACTGTGTTGGAAACACACAAGCTCTACAAACAGAGCTTCAACAAAAATACTGAAGAGAAGCTGAAGAGCTAGCAACCATGTGGCAGCAGAAAGACAGTCCTGACAGAGCCAGGCCTGGTGGCTCACACCTATAACCTCAGCACTTGGGAGACAAGACACAGAGGGTCACCGTGTGTCCATGGCCAGGCTGCTCTACTATCAAGTTCTAGGTAGCCAGGGTTACATCTCAAGACGGCTTCTCAAAATAAAAGAAAGCAATGCCAACACTGAAGCCCGGGCATACTGTGTTCACCCCTCAAAGCGAGTTCTCTTAGAGACTTAATAGAGGCCAGAAAGATGGCTTAGTGGATAAAGCACTTGCCGAACAAGCTTGACAACCTGGGTTCAATCTCCAGAACTCACATGAAGGGAGGAGAGAACCAACTCCACACAGCCGTCCGCTGACCTTGACATGCCCACACACACATCATACACACACACAATAAATTAATTTTTAATAGGCACCTTGTGTTCAGTGTTAAATACACTTCACGCCCTCCCTTCCAGCTGACAAGTCAGCCCATTCTCCTGAGGAACATCCATGTTCAGCTATGCAGGCAATCAGCTAGAAGGGCCTAGATCTTTTGTCCATGCACGTGCCAACCTAATGCTTTCTCTCTGTGTGCAGGGTACAGTTATTTGAGAAAGAAGGCCGTTGTTTACTAAGCTTCCCTAACCGTTAAGTATGAAAAGCCCCAAATGTGTTTATGAACTTCTCAAAGGCTTACACTTACTAACAACCTGATGTACTTTCCTTTCACGCCCTGTATTAGAGCCCCTTCCTGCTTCTTGTTTCAGTCACTCCTTCATTCAAAACTGGGAGGTGGTGAGATGGCTCAGCGGGTGAAGGCACTTGCCACCAAGTCTGGCCATCTGAGTTCAATACTGGGAACACACATGGTAAAAGGAGAGAACCGACTCTCCAGAGTTGTCCTCTGACCTCCACACATGAGCTCTAGCAGATGCAACGCACACGCGCGCGCGCACACACACACTGAAACTGACAAGAACCATCTGGAGACGACAACCACATTTCATTTGCTGTACGACTGCCAACGGAAAACAATGCCTAGGAATCTCTACAATAAAGTGCATACATCCCGTCATTTTTTTTAAGCTTCTGCAATCTGACCTCTTCAAGCATCCATAAAAAAAATAATAATAATAAAATAAATTTAAAAAAGAACATGCAGAGGGCTGTGGATGGAGTTCAATGACAGTGTTTGCCTAGCATCTGTCCTGGGTCCAATTCCCAGCACTAAAATGTAAATGAATAATTGGGGCTGGAGGAGATGGCTCTCAGCCTACTCCACTGGCCCTGAAGGGGAAGATAGAGGACCTAAGATGCCAGCTGCCACCTTTCCAACACAGTGCAACCTGAGGATAAAAGGAGGGACAGCAGAGTTAAGACTGGGATTCAGTCCCACCAATACATTTGCCTCTGGATAGATCTTATCAACAAGTAGATCCTAACACAATGAGAAGTGTCAGCCCATCCCTATGAATCAAAGACCACAATTTTGGAAAGGACTTCTACAGTAACTCTTAACTAATTTATCCAGGGCTGGCATGTTGCTCAGTGGTAGAGCACTTGCCTAACACATCCACATCCAAACCAAGGCCCTAGATTACATCTCCACCACTGCAGACAGAAAGACAGACAGACAGATTTTTTTTTAATCCCAAAGCATACTTAATAGCAATATACATAGAAATAATATGATTTGGTTTGATTTGGTCTGGTCTGGTTTTGAGCCAAGGTCTCTTTACGTTGAACAGGTGAGTCTCCAACTCCTGGTCTCAGGAGATCTTCCAGCCTCAGCCTCTCAAATCTAAGACTACAATCACAAGCCACCAAGTCCGGCTGGAAGAAATGTTTTAAATATCCTCATTTCTGTTGGGTGAATCCACTTCTGTTATATAATTTGGAATCTCAGCACAGCACACAAGTGTTTACAGTCAGTCAAATCACACCCTACACTAACAAAAACACAAAGCAACTTCTGGTATGACAGACTCCCCTGGGCTCCTCTGTTCCTCCCTGCCAGGAGCCTGAAGTGCTTTGGCTTCTCAGGTGTAAAGGTGCCCAAAGGAACTGAGGCACCCTTACCTTATGCCTCATCACTGATGGAGAGTGACTCAGAAGGCTGAGGAGCAAAAGATGATGATTTTCATCTTCCCCTCCCCCTTCCTGTGCTCTTGTCTAAAAAACAAAAGTACTGTGGGTCTTAAATACAATTACTCACAAATCCCCACCATCACCAAACAAAACCTTCCTACAGACAACTTTGATGACGCCCGTCACGATTTGGATATGAAGTGTCCCCAAAGAGGCTTGTGTCCCCAGCTAGTGTCTATTCTAAGTGGTTCTGGGGACTCTGGGAGGTAGAGTCTGAAAGTAGGTCACTGGGTCACGTCCTTAGGGATGTCTTGTCCCTGTCTCAGTCTTGCTTCTCACAGCTTGTCTATCATGAGGTCAGTAACTTCTGCCACACACCCCTGCTGCCATAAAACCCTGCCTTACCATGGTGCAGGATCAACGGAGTCAAGAACTGTGAACAAAAACTTGTGAGTCACCATGAGTCTTTCCTCCTTTTCAGGTGTCCTGTCAAGCTGGACATGGTGTTTCATGTCTGCAATCCTAGCACTCCACCTACCAAGTGACAATCAGGATGTTGAGGCCAGACTGGGCTCCATGATACCCTACCAACAGAAGGATGAAGAGGAAGAAGGATGGGCGGAAGGACAATTAGGATGTCCTGTCAGATATTTTATCAGAGCAACAAAAAGTCTAACACAAATTCTAAAGTTGCCACTGAGGTATTTTCAAAACAAACTTTGAGTCCAATTTGTTTAATTTACAAGAGCCACTACAGACCAACAACATACACCACAGTGACTAATGCAAAGCCAGCTACAGGGGGATAAAGGCTGTGAAAAGGCACGACACATGAGAAGAAAAAACTGTCCATGAACACATGAAAAATGTACAACCATGACCATCATTAAAGATATAAAAACCGACACTCCACTATGTGGCAAGCCAGTTTCCGCGCGTGGCTCGCAGCTGCATCCCAGGGCCGTGAGTCTCGCACAGTGCGATGCTGCTGCTACACGCCAGTGAAGAAGCATGCGTTCCTGGCCCCTTCACACGAGGCAGGTCTATGGCTCAAAGAAGGCTAGTGACTCGGATATCGAGAAATCATAAGCAGTTACAGCGGCATCCCCCATCCTCTTGGGACACTCCTCCTGGGAAGCCCAGGGTCATGTGGCACAGAGGACGAGCAGCTGCACAAAGGGACCTCACCGTGCTCCTCACGGCCTAGCCAAGCCCGGAAGGCAGCCAGACCTTCAGCTTCTGAGCCTCGAGAAGCAAACCCAGCGGACACAAGTTCTTTCCGTAAAGGCTGAAGTGCAGTTTTAGGAGCAAAGTAAATGTTTTAAGCACTATTTTTTTTTTAGGTTGTTATATAGCAATGGATAACTGAAGAGCTTTACCTGATTAAAAAAGCTATTTTAGTCTCTGTCAAGGTTGACACAAGGGAGGAAACCAGTGTTGGAGGAAATATAAAATGTTCACTTGGAGCAAGAACAACTTAGCAATTACCAAAGTTTTCCAGTACTGTTAAAAAGCAAGAATTCAGTAAACATTCTTAAACGGTAATGTGCTCATACAATGGAAAACATATTATCATATTAGAAAGCTCACTGAGTATGAGTATGAAACACCAAAGGGAAAATGTTAACTATTCATAGAAATAAATACAATTGTATTCCCTGAATACAGATCAGGGTCTGCAAACTTGAAAGGGTCACGGAGTGAAGGCGTCTAAGCTTTCCAGGGCACATCTCTGTATGTGTTTTCCTAATTTGCTTATAGCCCTTTAACAGCGTAATAGCGCTCTTAGCTCATTGGTTGTTAGAGAAACTGCCACTGTTGGTGTGCTGGCTGCTAGTACAGGCGGTAGGAGATGGTTTCCTCCCCCATGTCCTGAGTGCCTCCTCTACTCACACTCCGCACTTCCAGCCTCATTTCTTCTTTAGTCCAGGTACTTATTCTCAGCCTGGGATCGCGGCCCTGGCGGGTAAGGGCTAAGATCAGGTTATTTCAGGTAAGTTCTGATACTTGTTCATTTGTTTTTACTTTATGGAGGACAAGAAAGTCAGATTTCAAAGAAGTTTTGTTTTCCACATTTCCACAGAAGGCGAAGATGCTCAACCACCGAGCAAGGGGGTAAGCTGCTGTCAAGTCTGACTTTTCAAAAACAGAGAAGCCCCTTCAGTACTTTCTCCATTTCTCCCCACCTGCCGATGCCACCCTAGAGACTCCCTGGGAAAGATCTGAGAGAATGCTTTAGAAACTAGGGCTAGGGCCTCCCAGCCCTAAGAAAATGGTGCTTAAGCCGACAACACTCATCCCCCATGAACACGTCACAGTTCTTGTTCGTGAATGAGAGCTTTCTCAGGTACAACTCTCACAGCTTCCCAACTAGAACCTTTAACAGTGACTCTGCTCTCCAACTTCAAATCAGTCCAAGAACTAACTTAATGAAGTCACTTACTGAGCACCACTAAATTATGAAATGGGCTTCTCCACACGAAGACGAGGCAGGCCTCTGAACATCCCCCATGTCTTTACTTTCTTACCTCTACCCTGTTCACCTTCAACCTTGGCTTGAACCTGTCCTCTTCTTCCATTAAGTTCCACCTCGCTCCAAGGAACAGAGCCCTGGGGTGAGGAAGGCCAGTAGGTCTCCATATCTCTTTCCCCTTCCCCTTGAGCTCGGTTCTTCCACCTCGTGATATTTTCTTCACACACTATGCTTAGACACGGTGGGGAATAAAGCTTGGCACTCTCATTTCACAGTACGAAGTCTTACTAAGGAATAGAGATTTGAACCCAGGTGACAGCACATGCTTGAAATCCCAGTAAACCCAGCACTCGTGAGGCAGAGGCAGAGGACCAAGTTGGAGGACAGCCTCAGCAACACAGAAAGTTCCAGACCAGCAAGCATCTCTCTCAAAACACTTACAAAAAGGAAGGGAGGAAGGGAGGAAGAAAGGCATGATGGCACACAACTGTAACCTCAACAACTCCTTTATTTATACTGACCTAAGTATCTATAGAGCAATATATATTTTCAGTACATTGAAATTTCCGTAATGAAAAGTTCTAAGGTACTACCGACAAGGACTGGAAGTATAAGACCACTTAAGAGTCCAAAGATTTTTTCAAGTTTAACAGGGTGACAAATTTGATTATGCGTTTGAGGATAAAGAAAATTATTTTTGAAAACAAAAAGACAACTTCTAGAGAAATGAGAGCTAATCAATAAAGGTATTAGCGCAATTGAGTAGTCATTCACACACACCCGTCCCCATGCACACGTATCACACCGTTCTTAGCTTGCTTTCTGTTGCTGTGGTAGGCACCATAACGAAATGCAACTTGGGAACTTATACTTCCACATCACAATCCATCACTGAAGGGAGTCATAGCAGAGCTCAGGCAGGAACCTGAAGGCAGGCACTGCAGCGGAGACCACGGAGGAATACTGCTTCCTAGTTTGCTCCCCGGGGCTTGCTCAGTTTGCTATTTTTATCTAACTCAGGACTACTTGCCTAGAGGTGGCACTGCCCACAATAGGGTGGGCCCTCCCTCCCACATCAATTATTAATCAAGAAAATATCCACAGACTTGCCTACAGGCCCATCTGATGAGGGCATTTTCTCAAGGTTTCCTCTTCCCAGATGACTCTAGCTATGTCAAGTTAACAAAAAACTAATCAGCACAGATATTTTATATCAAAATGTGGGTGGCCTACAAATATCTAAACATACTGTTAGTCAAAAGAGAATAGGAATTTCTGGAGGGGTGGGATGAGCAAGGTGGTACTCACTTTTAACCCCAAAATTCAAAATGCAGAGGCAGGCAGATCTGTGAGTTCTAGGCCAGCCACTTCTACACAGCAAGATCCCATCTCAAAAGCAAAAATAAAAACAGAATTTCTTGGGGGGCTGAAGAGATTGCTCAGCAGTTAAGTGCGTACGTTGCTCCTGCGGAGGACCCAGTTTGGTTCCCAGCACCCAGACAATGGTTCACGACCATCCGTAACTCCAGTTCCAGGGGATCCACCATGCACTCACGTGGTGCACATACATACATGCAGGCAAAGACTACTCATACACATAAAATAATTTATAAAAAAAATAATTTCTGGAGCAAGAGAGATAGCTCAGTGGTTAAGAGCACCGACTGCTCTTCCAGAGGTACTGAGTTCAATTCCCAGCAATTACATGGTGGCTCACAATCATCTATAATGGAATCTGATTCCTTCTTCTGGCAGGCAGCTAAACATGCAGATAGAGCACTCATACATACATGAATCTAAAATAAAAATAATAACAATAATAATTTATGGCATGCTATTATTGTATAGGAGAGTAACTCCAGAAAACAATACACCGTATTTTGCTCTGGTTTGATTTGGTTTGGGTTTGGGGGTTTTGTTGTGTTTTTGTTGTTGTTGTTGTTTTGTTTTGTTTTTTTAGGACAAAGTCTCACTGTATAGTCTTGGGAGGCCTGGAATTCAGTATGTAGGCCAGGCTGGCCTCAAACTCATAGAGATCCATCTACCTCTGTCTCCCAAATGCTGAGATTAAGAGAGTGTGCCACCATGCCTGGCTCACTATATATCTTGAAAAGCTACTAGACCATTTTCAATGGCTTCACTATAAAGAAGTAACAGACTCACGTATACTGTGCCAAATTCTCACACAGTACCCTATAATATGTACACTTTTTGTATTATTATATTAAAATACCTTACGTTTTTAAAACATAAATTGAAAATTAATGAAATGCAAATAGTTAAAGCATAAAAGTACCCAAAGAAACCTTACTTTGTAAGTTCAGAGATCTGAAAAAGACACAAAATTTAGATGCAATAAGAGAAAAATAAGGTACTATGTAAAAACGCTTTAAGGTCAGAAAGATACTAAAAGTGGGTAAAAACACTTGTCACGCAAGCCTGACAAACTGAGCTCCATCCCTAGGACCTACTGTGGAAAGAGAAAACACCCCTAAGTGGTCCACTCACCTCCACTTGTGTGCTTACATCTGCACACTCTGCACACATGCGTGTGCTTACTTATACACACACACACACACACACACACAAATAACAAGTAAATAAAATTTAAGAAGTTAAAAAAGGAGCACAAAATGTTTTAATGCTTTAAATTTACACATGACAACAGAAAGTGGCAGCTCACACCTGTCATCCCAACACTTAAGAGGCAGAAGGAGGACTGCCATGAGTTAGAGGCCAACCTGGGCTATACAATGAGTTCAAGGCCAGCCTAGGCTACAAGATGAAACCCTGTCTCAAAAAACACAAGAAACAAAACCAAAAAGCAAAACTCTACGTGACAAAATAGCCAAGTGTTAAGTCAAAGGAAAAAAAAAAACTGAGAAAACTATTTAAATTCACACAGCCAAAGCAACTTCTCTAACACATAAGGAAATCCTAGACACTCCCAAGGAAATTCCAGTAAATGGGAAAGAATATGAATAGTTAATTCACAGAGGAAATACAATGAGCACTTAAACATGGAAAGAACCTTTTGCGCAAAATAACTGCAATAAAACTTCAATAAAATTGGCTAGGTCAAGGGGCTGCTATCTTTCTGAGGCAAAAACTGGCAAAGCAGGCACCTTGCCAACAGTAGTGCAACTGGCAGAGGCCTACACGGACGGCAACCGGCAACATCAGGACAACAGACGCACATAGCCTTCAACACGCGGCTCCACTTCTCCATCTGTGCTAAAAATATACCCGCGGATATGCAATATGATACAGGGTTTGGATCTCTCTTCTTTTACGGTGGTTGGGGCAGACAAGGTCTCACACTGGCCTTGAACCGCTACGAAGTCCAGGCTTCCCTCAAGCTCTCCACCCTCCTGCCTCTACCAAGTATAGTTTGGATCTCAGATGCCCCTTCAAGGTCTGGAGATGCGTTAACCAGAGTGATGCTTTTAGGAGGCAGTGGGGCCTAGCAGGAGGATCACTGGGATGTGTCCTCGCAGAGGACAGTGTGACCCAGGTCTTCACCTTCCTCTTTTCAGTCTTGGTCATGAGGTAAGCAGCTCTTTGCTACAGCAAACGCTCCCTGCCGTGACGTGCAGCATCACCTCGGGACCAGAAGCTACTTAACCAAACCCATGAACCAAAATACCCCACTCCTCTTTGTAAGCTGATTTAGGTATGCTACAGTAACATGGAGCTAACACAAATGTAGTAAAGTATGTCGTATCGGCGAAGAGTTGCAAAGAACTTTTAATATATCCACCGGTCTTTCAGTTAAGGCTCCTACAGTGGAAAACACTACCCGAACATGAAGACTAGAGAATTTGGGGGCAGTGAAACAGTAGCCAAGACACTATCATTCTTTCAATAGTTGACACAATGATGCAATTCCTGGAGAGGCCTGAGTACCAATGATAACACTACTTGCCCCAGGAGAGAACAGAGGTGGGGAGACTGGAGACTGTATCCTCTTACACACATTTTACATGAGAAAGCATAGAAATACATTCCCTATTTTTAAATAAAAAATAAATTTCCATTAAAAAAAAAAAAAAGATGGCAACGAATCTTTAAATGCAGACCTTGGGAATAGCCATTCCCTGCACGGGTGTGACACAGTGGAAGGAGCTCTATCTATAACCCTAACACTGAACTTGAGGGCTGTGTCACATTTACTGGTAAGCAAACCACTGACTGTTCCCCTTCCCACAGAACATGGACATTTCCGTCCGTGCCAACGTGGGCTACTGGGGAATAAAGCAACAGCTGTGAAAGCTCTCTGCAGACGGCTGGTAGACAGGGCCATGGAGAGGGGTGCGGTTATCAGTGGGACAGGTAAATGGACCCAGGATTGAAGGAAAGAGACAGATTTAAAATTCATCTACCTTCACAGAGGTGAGAAAGGCAAAGTAAAACAGACCTCTGCTGCAGGAACTGTCAATGAATGGAATTCTAGGACTGCAGAGCAGAAAGGTCTCTGAAGGTCATCGAAGCCCACGGACCCTGCATCACCTGGGAATGTGTTCACTATGCAGGACTTTGGGTCCCAGAACAGCACTAATCTATTCAAGCAGAACCCATATTTCAACCCGGCCCCCAGGTAGTTCAAATGCATATTTTCAATAGAAGCAGAGATTTACAGCACCAGACTTATTTTTTTAATGAGAAAGCCAAGACCAGAGTAAAGGGACTACTCACATTCATTCGCATTGTTACTAAGATGAAACTGAGCCACAGGCTGATGTCACAGATGAGTGCACCAAGCTTGCCTCCTCGACACCCTGTGTCAAAACTGTGAGGCCTCTTGGTCTTTCGAGGCTCCGCTAATTGCAGCCAGCCAGCCATGCTCATCCAGTCTTCCCAGCATCATGGGCACACATGGTTCTTCCTTTGACATCTTTCATTCACTGGCCCAAAGCTATTGTCACAGTAGGAAAAACAGCTTCCTTCTCCTGCCCATGTAGCAACTTCCTCTTCTGAAAACAAAAGCTCAGTTCCAAATAGCAAATGCTAGACCAGCGGTTCTCAACCTGTGGGTCACAACACCTTTAGGGGTCAAATGACCCTTTCACAGGGGTCACTTAAGATCATCTGCATCAGATATTTACAGTATGGTTCATAACAGTAGAAAAATTACAGTTATGAAGTAGTAACAAAAATAATTTTATGGCTGGGGGTGGGGGGTCACCACAACGTGAGGAACTGTATTAAAGGGTCGCAGCATCAGGAAGGCTGAGAGCCACTGTGCTAGACGATTCCTGAAGAAGGTTCGAGACAGAGACACACTTAGCCTGAGCATGCTGGTGCCAGACAGACAACAGCATGCCAGATTTCAGAGTTTCTAAGGCAGAACTTTGATTTCCCCTTTATCTTTCCTGTCACATCCTTTTCTACGCAACTAACCAATCTCCTTTATGTAACAAGGTCCTCTTACTCTTCTCATTCTAATCAAGCTTTACTAAATGAGTCCAAGGCTCCAAGTCCCCAGGGCCATCGGTACCCTAACCCTCACCACCCACAACGTTCCCATCGTCACGGAGCTCCCTCACACACCTCAGCGTAATAGGCCAGAATATTTTAGCATCTACGCAGAGGTAATTTGGTGTTATCTGAATACCATTGCTGCAGAAAGAAACTGAAAAGCCCCAAGTCTAGGATTACAAGTGTGTACCACCATGCCAAACTAAGATGAAGTTTTTTGTTTGGTTGTCTGGCTATGTTGTTTTTGTTTCTTTCCTTCCTTCCTTCCTTCCTTCCTTCTTTCTTTTTTCCCTCTCCTTCCACTACTTGGCAAGAGCTTTACCAATGTAAATGTAATACCTGGATGGCGATGGTTCCTGAACTGAAGGGAGTCAGAGACCAGGTCTAGAACAATTCCAAAAGGCCTGTGTGCTAATGGCTTGGTCCTCAGCATAGCAGTACTGGGGAGTGGAACAAACTTTAAGAGCTGAGCTCTAGTGGGAGTCTTAAGGGTGTGTGTCCTGAAGGGGTGGTGGGACCCCAGCTCCTCTTCCCTTTCACATCCCAGTCAAGAGAGGGAAGGAAGGCTTTGTGCCTCTGTGTGCTCACACAGCTCAGGCTGTTTCACCTTAAAGGCAAAATAATGAGGTTAACAACCATTGACTGAAACCTCTAAACCTCAAAATCTCCGAAAGTCAAACCTTTTCTCTTCATAAATTGATTATTTTAGTTCTTGGTTTTTTTTTTTTTTATTTTAATAACAGAAAGCTAATACGAGAGGAAACATTCTGTAAAGGGCATGCAATCAACTGTATTGGAATATGAGCCTCAGGGAGCTCCCATTCAAAAAGACCAAGGCATGATTAGAGAGCTAGAACTTTCTACCGCAACCCCTGACCTACAAGGTGGAAAAGGACTAGAGACTGGGGCAGTCATCCATGACTATGTTGAATCAAGCATGCTGTATAACAGATTTACCATGAACCTCTAAGTAACGGGTACGGGAGATTCTGAACTGAATACACCAGGCCACTGGCAGAGTGGAATACCCAGCAGGCCACACAAGCCCCAGACCCTTCCCCTTACCTTACTCTACGACTCCATTTGGACTTCTTGTGCTGTATGCTGTAATGGTGAGTAAGCTGAATTACTGAGTTCCTGGGGCCACTCCAGCAAATAACTGAACCAGAGGGAGAGGGAAGGGAGCTCCCTACTTATAGCTGGAATCACGGGAGGCCCGAGACTTATAGCTGAGCTGCAGCCTGAAGCAGAAGCCTCATAAGAATCAACCCTCAGCCTCCAGGATCTAAGAATAACTCCAGGTAGACAGCTTCAGAACTGAACCGAAGAGCTGGGAAACCAGCTACAACAGGAGACCGGGTCAGGAGGACAGAGGGAAAACAATCCCTTAGTTCTACCCCAGTATTACAACCAGTTGATCGATATATGAAGTCTAACACCTAGGAAGGTGGCAACAGCCTGTAATCCTGTACTCAGGTGACTGAGGCTCCAGGACTGAAAGGAATTTGAGGCCAGCCTAAAACTACATAGTAAAGTCCAGGCCAGCCTGGGCTAAAAAAATCAAAACTCTATCTGTTAAGAAAAAAGAAAAAACAAAGGACATGATGGTTCTTGCCATGGAGGCTGACAGCCCGAGTCCAATCCCCAGGACCCGAGTGGTGGAAAAAAGAGAACCGACTCCAAAACGGTCCTGTGACCACCACATATGCACACTGAATAAATAAATAAATGTGTGATTTGAAACTATTTTTTAGAAAGGAAAGAAATTCTGCAAGTCTACAAATCTAATAACTAGCTGGTGTCTTCTGGTGAAGATAAATGAATCACTCTAGAGTGAAGAGGCAGCTGGCGCTTTATTTTCCTGTTCGTCCTGAAAAATCCTCCACGTAGAAGGAACTCCATTTAGTCACTTCATGAGAAGCCAGGAACGCCTTCCTGTGCGTACAATCCCACGCCTGTCATGAGCACGGCCCTGCAACCTACCCTCCACCTTTCAGGGCACTCTCAGCCCACCTGCCGATGCTTTGAGTCCACGAATCAAGGCTCGGCAGGCCCCTAACGCCAGGAAGACTTCTTTTCAGTACAAGAATGTTGGGAATTGAGGAAGGAAATAATCCACAGCCTCTCAAAGACAGAGGCTGACAAAATCAAGCTTCGGATCCAGCGCACGCACACTCAGAGAAGGCACTTCACGAATGTCTACTGAATAAACGGCTGACGGTCAGTCTTTCCTACTGAGCCTCAGTGTTAACATCAGCTAGGAAAACGCATTGAATTACTTAGAGTTCAAAGTTAAACGCTTAGTCACAAAAAGCACAGTCATGGTAAAGGTCACCAAGTTTTTCGTAGAAAAATATAAATTGGACGCTCCATTCCTATTTCTTTTATTTGTTCCGTTTTCCTTATTCGGGAACCTGTGCACTAAAACCAAAGGCAGATACTAGTTATTTCCATGGATCAGAGTGCTGGGTTCTAACGCTCAACTTACGGGTTATTTACCTCCGCCTTGACAAACACACTTTGCTAGTTTTCTTTTTCCTTTTTTTTTAATGGCTAATAACATCACAACTACAGTCTACAGAATCAGTGCTAAATAGTCCACAGAATCAAACTGCTGGCATGGAGAAAAACCACAGCCACCAGATGTTTGCTGTTTCTGAAACTTAAGAAAATTCACTGTTCCCAAGAATATTCAAAAGGGAACAGCACCCAGAGACAAATCAGGAAGACCAGCCCTGGAGTCCAGGAGGCATTTCAAAGTTTCCTTGGTTCACACCACGAATGGGACAGGGGCAGAATCTGAGAGTTCAGCCCTGCCCTGAAAGGGAAATTTAAAACAATGCCACCACCCCATTTTGATTCCAGCCTAAGTCATCAAAGTTGGGGAACACCACGTCAAAGCCCAGAAAGCCTTTAAAGAAACAAGTTCTCAGTGTGCAGAGGCCTGCTTAGAAGAAGGGAGCTGATCATTTCTCTGTCACGACTGGAAAGAGTCAAGAGCTCCCTACAGATTTGCTAAATGATGTCCCTGAGGTCTCTGGAGCACATTCATGACCCTGCAAGTAGTTTTACCTCTGAGAACACCAGACTTTTTATATCTGTAAAGTTCTATTATTCCAAAACTTGAGTTTCCATCTTAGAGTAAAATGGAAAACAATATAAAACTGCAAATTTAAAAACAAGAAAAGTTTTCCTTTTCATATGTTCCACTATCATTTCAGATACAATCAAAAAAATAAATAGCTCTGGCAGTACACTACAGCGCCGCTAATGCCGTTGACCCTGCAGTAGACAGCTGCAAATACCTCAACCCACATTTCTAAATCAGATCTGTCTTCAACTTTTCTAAAACAACTCCAAGTTTATAACTGTACACAACTCAGTATACTAAAAAATGGCCATTATTTCTTGTTTCCCACAGCAGAAATATGTCTTGGCTTGCAGGCAGAATTACACCGCATATTAAAAATACATCTCTGTAGTCAGCGCATCACGCTGGCGCACACCTTTAATCCCAGCACTCAGGAGGCAGAGGCAGATGAGTCGCTATGAATTCAAAGCCAGCCTGGTCTACACAGTGAGTTCCAGGACAGCCAGGGCTACACAGAGAGACACTGTTTCTAAATAAAAGTAAAATGCACATCAGAAACTGTGAAGATGTAAATTTTGTCATCTTCGCACACGCTTCAGCCCCGACTTTCAATTCTGCTGTTTCCAGTCAGTTTCACTTCTAGATTTCCTACCCCAGAACTAAGAACTGTGATCCTGTGAAGAAATCTTTAAGTAAACACGCAATAAGAGCATAGCTTTTCTTTTCAAAGAAAAACTAAGCATTTTCACAGGAAGAACAAGGAAATAACAACAAACAGAATGAGCACTTAAATTCCTGATGGCTTTCTGTCGCGTAAAGTTAATGATGTTAAGATGCTGACACTGGAAGCTTCCAAAGCCTCCTCGAGACTGTTACAGAGCCAACCCTGCTCAGAAGTCCCCGTGCTTTTACTTTACAGATACACAACTGCAGATTGCATTTCTTTCCTTTGAGTCAAAGAAGGCTGATAAATGTTTGTGGAAGGAATAATGGTACAGGGATTGCACTGTGCTGTAAGTGGCCATCTGTCCCAGGAATAGCCAGCTCCCCTTGTGCCTGCCCTGGCCTTACTAACACAACAGATTTAAAGAAAAAAAAGAAGAAGAAGAAGAAGAAAAAAAAAAGAAATCAAAAACACAAATTGGATTTAAGAAGCAAGCATATAATAAACACAAACATGTAAAGAGGAAGCGAATATACCACTGGCAACTACATTAAACATTCTATCTGCTTCGGTCGCTTTGTTACAGTACGTTTTTATCCTATCCAATCTACTCTTCCTCTCTGTAAGCTACCAAATTGTTTAAGGGAAGTCACATAAGGGACTAAATACCGAGTCACTACTCCAAAAGTAACGTGTTGCTAGGTGCAGATGCTGTTGGAGTCAAGTAGAAAGTGTGATGGTCACAAATGTCTATTCGGGCATCTTAAAATCTTTTCATCAGAGCCCTACAGAGTAGCTGGGAATAACAACACCTAAGTGAGTGCTCCCTGTGGGTGCTCCCTGTAACTTTTAAGTTACCCAGACCTTAGGTTCCTAAAAGGACCGAACCATCCATTGAAGCACTGCAAATAACTTATTTTGATATTCTGTCCTCCCTGAGTGTGGCCTTCACAGAGGGACTTGGTCCCGAGGAGCAGTAGGGAGGAGTGGAGTGGCATGAGCAGGCTTCCAGCAGCATCCTGTTGAGCGCTGCCTGCCAGGTGGTGACGACTGTGGTGAGCACTACCTGCTCACTGCCTGTAGAGATGAGCAGTAAATACTCATCCTGGTCTTCAGCCCCTGGACAGCACTTTACCTCCTAATTTCCCCCTGTAGGGAGCACGAAGGCAAACCTTACTTTCTGGTATTAGGTGCTTGACCCAGATTCCAGACACAGACCGTTTCCTGGGAGCACCTTCTAGTCTAATGAGGTAATGCCTGGCAGGCTCCTGGATGGAGGCTCAGCCCCACTCACCTCAGGAAAGGGACAGGGACTGTCGACCGAGTTAATCATTTATAGTGTGCCAACGTGATGATCTCAGAGAATCTAAGGGTGGGCACCCTGAGGACATGGATGCTTCCAGCCCCTTCCCTACACCGTTCTCTTCCATCTGGCTGCTCCCCGTCTCCTTTACAATAAACCAGTAAACTGGAAGGTTCTTTTCTGGCCTTGTAAGCCATTCTAGCAGATGATCAAAACCAAGGGGGTTATAAAAACCCTCAATTTACAGCCAACTGGCCAGAACTCTGGAAGACCCAGGTTTGAGATTGGCCTCTGAAGAGTGAGGGGGTGGGGCTTAGCCTTGAATTGGTGGACGAGGATACTAACTCCAGGTAGTTGGCGTCACAGTTTAACATAGGTCCTGCTACTGGTTCCCACTGGAGAACTACATGGTTCTGCAGGAAATTTCCACACTTCCTATCAGACATGCAAGTTGTGGGGGACCAGGAAAAGAAAGCTTTCACTTCCTAAACACCTCAACTGGTGAGGACCAAAGTTCAAATCCGTCAAGACAAAGAATGCAATTGTATGTACGTCTGCTATGATAAAATGGTACTTCACTCTTAAGCCTTGCTCTGAAAAGCCTATAACCTTAGTGGAATTATGAAAAAGAATCCAGACTAATGCCAGTGCAGGAAGTTTCTACAAAATGCCTGACCAGCACTCAAAACAGTCAAGGACATAAAAAAAAGTGTAAGGTACTGCCACAGCTAAAAGGATGACGGACAACTAAATACCACATGGTATTTATGAACAGAAAATAAACAGGTGAAAATCAAGGGTCACTGGCTAGACAGGTGAGCAATTCAAATGTGGTGCTCATACACAGTGGGTAAGCCTCACAGGAGGGCCAATTCTGACGCATGCTACATTATGCCCAGGGAAATAAGGGAAACGGAAAAGCACACTGTGAAGATCTGCCTGCTTGAAGAACCTAGACGGTCAAAGTCACAGGAGCAGAAACAGAAGAGACAGCAGGGGCTGGTGAGGAGGAGAGTGGAGGCTGCTGGCTGGGTGTGCAGGTTCTGCAGGGATGATGAGAACATTCCCAGGGATGGTAGTTGTACAACACTGAATTCCATACTTAGAAAATGAAGGGTTGGAGGGATGGCTCAAGGTTAAGAGCAGAAGACCCAAGTTCAATTCCCAGCACCCACATGGCAGCTCACAACCATCTGTAACTTCAGTTCCAAGAGATCTGACACCCTCTCCTATACTCTGCAAGCACCAGACATACATGTGATACACATACATAGTCAGGCAAAATACTCATACACATAAAATAAAATGAATCTAAAATAATTGTTTAAAGTTCAAGACCTGCCTGAGCTACAGATCAAGTCCAAGGCCAGCCAAGCAACTTAGTGACCCTGTCTCAAAAAAAAAAAAAGGGAGAGAAAATGGCTGGGTGTGTGCTGCACTCCTTTAATCCCAGCACTGGGGAAACAGAAGGAGGTAGGTCTCTGTGAGTTTCAGGCTAACCAGGGCCATACAGTAAGACCCTGTCTCAAAAATTAAAAATAAATAAATAAATAAAGAGTTGAAGCCATTACTCAATGAACAGGACAGAGGACTTGCCTAGCATGTGCAAGGTCCTCGGTTCAATCCCAGTACTGTGGTGATGATGATGATGATGATGATGATGATGATGATGATGGCGGCGGCTATGTGAGATGCCTCAGTGGGCAAGCATTGCCCTGAAATGGAGAGGACTTGCATTCAGATTCCCAGAACCCATATAAAGCCAGGCTCAGTATCCCATGGGCCTGTAAATCCAGAAACCCCTATAGAAATGGAATCAGAACCTTTGGAAGCTTTCAGGCCAGCTAGCCTGGCTTAGGCCAGAGAAAATAAGATTCTCCTTCCTAAACAAGGCAAAAACCAACACCCAAGGTTGACTGACCTCTTAGTGCCCATGCTCCCTAAGATAGAAACAGGAACAGACACACACACATACACACACAGATAAAAATTAATAATAATAAAAATAATAGTAATAATAAAGGCTAATAGCATTAAACACTTCTCTCACAAAAAAAAAGACAAGAAGAAAGGGATCATTTAAGACTATAAAAATTATGGCTGGGCATGATGGTGCATGCCTTTAAGCCCAGTACACAGAGAAACCTGTCTCAAAAAATAAAAAAATAAAAACAAAACAAAAAGATTATGAAAATCATAAGCACAGCCTGGCGGTGGTAGCACATGCCTTTAATCCCAGCACTTGGGAGACAGAGGCAGGAGGAACTCTGTGAGTTCGAGGCCATCCTGGTCTACAGAGTGAGTTCTAGGACAGCCAGAGTTACAACAGAGAAACCCTGTCTCGAAAAACAACAAAACAAACAAAAAAGAAAAAAGAAAAAGAAAATCATAAGAACAACAATTAGAAAAGTTAATGCTCAGGACACAAACAAGCATTTCACACAAGCAATTAAAGTAGTTTAAAAAAAAAAACATATATACGAAGATATTAAAACTCCTAAGACTGGTCGGGAAATCTGAGACCATGAGTTTGCCATGTTGCCCAACATGCAATAAATGAAACTGTTTAAATATAACCAACAGCTAAAGAAGTGCACACTTAAGTAACAAACATACAAATGTGTATGCATTGTGTGTGTGTGCATGTGAGTGCATACACATGGTCTGAAGCAATAAAACCAGATTCAAAAACGCTCAAGTCCAAAGTTGGCAAAAATGTGGAAAAACAGACTCTGTTATAATGGTAAAGTATAAATAGCAAGATTCCAATGGGTTTAAATACAAACACACACACATACCCAAGCCGAGCATGGTGGTGCACACCTTTTTTGGGAGAGGCAAGTGGATCTCTTTGAGTCTGAGGCCAGCCTGATCTGAATAGAGAGTCCAGGCCAAGCAGAACTCCAGAGAGATACCCTGCCTCTAAATAAATAAATGAACACAAATGCAAGCACACTCCTATCCTGTGTTTTCACTGCTCTAACTTAACTATTCTACAGAACATCACATGTGTACAGAGCTCCTTCAATATAGCATGCACTGCAGTGGGATAGAGAATTGCTGGAAACAGTCCAAAAGCCCTTCAAGAAGGGGTCACCTGAAAAAAAAATCAATCAGCTGGGAGTAACGGCACATATCTGCAATCTTAGTACTCAGAAAACTCAGGGAAGACTTCCAGCACAATGTGGGCTAAGATCCTGTCTCAAAAAGAGGGGCAGGATGTCTCAGGAATGACACAGAGTTCTCCACTGGCCTCCACACACATGTGCACCCATATACACACCAACACAAATATGTAGACAGATGAAAAACGTGGGTGACACACATATACGGAAGACTGTCCAAGAAAAACTCCAATAGCTAAATTTTGTAATTTTTTTAAAATGAAAAGAATTAAACCAACTTAGGAACACCCAACCTGAGGTCTTCCATTTATACATCAAAGAAACCAAAGGGTGTGCAAGATTAGGTGTCCGTGTGCATTTGTACATGTACTTTCTAAGAGTCCATATCTTTTATGAATTCTTAAAGGAACATGTGACCTCCAAAAAGGGTAACAACATACTCACTAAAGACCTTTAAAATATGTCTGCATTCCAAGTATCTGAGAAATGTGGTAAGGAAGCTTTGGAGGAGAAAAGAAATTCTCTCAGTTAAGCTTAATATTAAGGACTTATTAAATGTCTTAACACACACACACACACACACACACACACACACACACACACGGCTGGAAAGATGGCTCAGTGGTTAAAAGCGCTGGCTGCTCTTCCGGAGCACCCAGGTTCAATTCCCAGCACCCACACTGCAGCTCACAACTGCCTGTAACTACAGTTCCAGGGCTTCTGACACCCGCACACAGAGATACATGCAGGCAAAACACCAATGCACATAAAATAAAAATAAGTTATTTTTTAAAAAAGATTCCTAAATCCAAGAGTGTGCAGCACATTCCTCCTTGGCCAAGCCTATGCTGATTCACTAAATAATGACCATCATCAACCAAAACTGAAAGAGCAGAACATCTTCAAAGTGTACAATGAATTCCTCCTGAAGTAACAGCTAAACAGACATGGCCTAGAGGTGAAGGTGACTGAAGAGCCGTAGTACTACTGGTCACACAGGAGACAGCAGATGGGTGAGCCAACCATAGCTAATACTCAACCACGAAAAGAAGGTTCCGGATTAGATATGTAAATTAAAATAAGACAAACTAAACCTGGCATGATGGCACGAGCCTGTAGTCCCAGCCAGCTGTAGTCACGCATACCTGTAATCCCAGCAGGCAAGTGTATGTCTGTAAATTCAAGGCCAGTCTAATCTGCATAATAAGTTCCAAGCTATCAAGGGCTACATAGTGAGACTCTGCTAAAAATAATTAATTAATTGATTGATTGATTAAGAATAAAAAAAAATAAAAATTTTGAAAAGGGCCAGGTGGTGGTAGCACGAGAGAGGCAGAGGCAGGCAGATCTCTGTGAGTTCAAGGCCAGCCTTGTCCACAGAGTGAGTTCCAGGACAGCCAGAGTTACAATAGAGAAACCCTGTCTCATTTTAAAAAAAAAAAAATTTTAAGTAAACTATATATCATATCAGGAATTTTGTGGGCTTTCTTGAGCAAACCCAAATCTTTTCTAGAAGCAGATAGTGTGGAAGGAGGCCAATTCTGTTGGAACTAGTGTTATAAAGTAAATTATCATATTAATCAACAAAATGCTTACTTTAAAATATATATGTATCCTCAAAACCCAGCATTTCTTATCTGGAAAGCCAAATTAATATCAACTACAGAAGAAATGTACTCGCTACACAGGCTGCCTAACAGAGTTCAAAGATGACACTCCCAGAAAACTAAACAGCAAGCCAAGTGCTACCAGCTTCCAGCTCCACACCGAGGCCACTACACACCAATCCAGAAACTTGACAAACATTAACGAACGCAGCTGAATTGAGTCTGTGGGCAGTTTGCTTCAATTATTTCCCCATTGTTAGACCGTGAACTGTTATTAACAGAACAGGCTCTATGTAGTAAATGATGCTTCCTCTTCCCCAACTCCACACCCTAAGACTAGGCTCGTCTAGATCCCGGATCCAGGATTTCGCCAGACTACTTCTAACTGTGCCCACTATTGCTTCTCCCAGCAGCCCCCTCGCGCTCCACCTCCCACACATACAAAAATTCACATTAATGCCCAATCCACAGACTACTCTCCCAGCCACACTCTCTCCCACGACCTCGAATTGCAATCCAAATCGCACTACCTTCCAACTCCTAATTTCTGCACAAACTCCCTGCCCAATGGCACCACAAAACCAGGGCACATGCCTTTTGATCTTTTAAACCCTCTCCTGCCAGAGCCTCGCTTCTGCAATTAATGCTGCTTCCCTCCTCCTAAGGCACAGGATCGGGGGTGGGGGGGTGGGGTGTGTGTGTGTGTGTGTGTGTGTGCAATATTTCTCTTCCCTTTACATTCCAATCCACTCCATGCCTGGCCCTCTCTCCCATAGCCTCCGAGCTCTCATGTGGCTCTTTCCTGTCTCTGGCATGGATGGAAAGTTACAGGAAGGGTCTGAGGAAGCTAGCTCTGTCCTGTGAACGGTGGTGGATGGTGGAGCGGCTGCTTAAGACTCCAGCAAACTATGCCTGTGCACGGGCTGCAGTCAGACGCTGTATTAGGAAACCCAGCCCCACTAGTTAACACTAACAGGAAGGCGGTGGACAAGCCTGTTTCTAGAACAGAAAAACTAGGATAATAAAAACACCTATCTCGTAGAGTTGCGAGGATTCGATGAGCACATTGCAAGGACCCAGTACGTTACTCTCCATGACTGACAGTTTCTCCCGGTCCCTACAGAGTCTCCACTGAGGGGCTGAGGGAGGGCAGTGAAAGATGTACGCTACAGATAGGCGAGTGTCGCCAAGAATTCTGTCAGATCCCCAAAGTCAGTATTCTCTCCACCTTATCTCCCTACAACATGAGATCCAAGATACGATACACTTCAAATCCTCTTTCCTTCCAGACGCTCACCAGGAGTGAAGTGTGCCACGAGAATCTGAGACTTGGGAAGGAAACCCCGACGTCCCAAATACCTTCCACAGGAGGAGCAGAAAGGAGCACCCCACAACGCTAGGAGTAAGTGCAGAAAACAGACTCCTCAGCGCGGGAGCGAAAGGGAAAGCGCGGCGGCGGCCGGCAGGGCGCAGAGCTCCGCGGCGCCTTTCCGAGAGATGCGGGGGTCTGAGCGCGGGAACGCCCGGTTCCCCCGGCCCAGGACGCGGGGTCCTCCTCCTGTCAGCCCTCCTCAGCCCCGCGAGCCCCGCCGACCTCACCTCCCGGCCTCCTCCGCCCTGGCTCGCGGCCGGCTCACCTGCTGGGACGGCAGCTCCACATGCAGGGCCCGCGCGGGGGCACCGGGAGGCAGCGCGGCGGACGGGCCCGGGGGTGGCAGGGGCACCGGGCCCCCGAGAGAGGCGCAAGCGCTCATCTGGACTCCGGGGCCGCCGAGCGGCCAGGTGGGCAGTCCTCCCGCATCAGCCGCCGCCTCCGGAGCCGCGGGCCGCTGAGCCCCTGCAGCCTAGAGACGCGCCACCCGAGAGCCCCGGCAGCTCCGCGCCCGCGCTCGCCACCGCCGCTGGCTAAGGAAGAGCCATATTACCGCAGTGCAACCCCTCCACCCGGCCGGGGCCGGCGTGCTCATTGGTTCTGTTCCTGAGGGGGCGGGACCCGGCGGCGGCCAAGTGGCGTGCCATTGGGCAGCGGGTCCGTCCGTCGCCTGCCGCAATGGCTAGGGGCGGAGGGACTCTAGGATGGCCTCAATTGCGTCTGTCAAACACGGACGAAACCTGGGGCGTTACTTCTCTTTGCCTCAGCCTAATTGGTCCTTTCACTATTGAGGGGTGGGTTCTCCTAATGGAGCCTCATGGACCATTGCTCTAGAGAGCTGTCTGTTGTCGGTCATAGAGGGACGGCGTCTTGATTAGGTAGAGCGCGCGCCTGGGCTCTGGTGTCACGTGCAGAAGGCTGGAGTCACCTGATTAGTGAGAGTCGGTCTTCTAAGCCACTTCCGCCCTAACCTAGTTGCCATGGTAACAGAGCCTCTGGTGGAGGGCGGGGTCGGGCTTGGTACCAGCCGAGTCGGGAGGGATGGTCTGTTTTCCGGAAGTATTCTCATCCACAAAGAAGCCGTGCTTTATGGTTAAGAGGGGAGCTACCACCGAGCGACCAGTGAAACCGGAGATCCATCAGCCCGTTCACCAGCTCTTCAACGATCGACTCAGACCCGCAAGTCCACGCCCCTTCTAGCTTCTATTACTAGTAAGCTTAGCCACAAAGTATGCCAGCCACCCAGGAGGCTGTCTTACCTCTGCGGGTGGGATGCTTATGCTCTGCCTGGAAAGCCTTTAGTGCTTGTGACTAATGCTTGCTTAGCTATCATATTTCTGCTGGAGCAGGAGTCCTTTCTTCCAAAAGACTTCGCTCATTTCTCTGCGACTCTGAATTAGAAACCTTGCCTATACCACCGTCCTGCTTATTCTATTGTGTTGTCTTTGATTTTTGTTTGTTTTTCGGGGTAGGGTTTTGAGATATGGCTGACCTGGTTGGTACTCACCATATAACTCAGTCTGCCACATCTCCCCAAGTGGTGGAGTCACAGGTTTGTAACCACAATTAGGAACTTGCCTCTACCACCGTCCTTCCTATTCTATTGTGTTGTCTTTGGTTTTGTTTGTTTTTCGGGGTAGGTTTTTGAGATATGGCTGACCTGGTTGGTACTCACCATATAACTCAGTCTGCCTCGGCTCCCCAAGTGGGGGGGCCACAGGCAAGTAACCACGACGCCAGCTTCACTTTTGTCTTTTAATAAGCGTTTAACACACACAAGCAGCCACTTTGCCTCCCCGAACACAAACACGCACACATGAATTCGTCAACCAAAGGACCTTGTCTGATTCATCCCTGGATTCCCATCACCTGGGAAAAGGAAATGAATATGAAGGTGCGGCTCAGATGCCCTCTCTTCCCTGAGGAATTCTTTGATTATAATAGCACTATAGCCACTGCTTCTATAAGTAGCACTGAGTCATTTTGCAAGCTATTGATTCCCCCCTCCCCTTAGAGTGTGAATTCCTCCACCACCTGGACTGATACAGCAGAAAGAACACAGTGCTCAGAGAGGCAGACACCGACAGGAAGCAGGCAGTTTGGAATTCTAACTGCCACTTTCTAGCTAAGTCGCTAGGCAGGTCAACTCCTCCCTTTCAACTTTAATTTAGCTATCTCTAGAGTAGCAGTAGTGTCATTGTGGGGCTAGGCGGGCCAATACATGTGCACATGGAGACCCTAGCATATAATAGATGGATTTTACATCTTTTACAGGGAGGGACGGAGTATAGCTCAGTGTCTGAGTAGATGCTTAGTGTTCACAAGGCCTTGGGTTCAATTCTTAGCACCATTAAAAAATGATGTGTGTGTATGTGTGTGTGCACAAGTTTATGTGTGTACAGGTGTGTGTGCTCATGAGATCAGAAGTCAACCTCCAGTATCGTTCCTCAGGAGCCACCCACCTTGTTTTTGAGACAGAATCTCTCATTAGCCTGGAACTAGAGCAGGATGGTTGGTGAGTGAACCCTAAGAATCCTTCTGTCTCTGCCTCCCTAGCACTAGGATTAAAGGTATGCAGTGCCATGCCCAGCTTTCTCATTAAGATACTGAGGCTGGAACTCCCCATGCTTATACAGTGAGCACTTTCCCAACCGATCATCTCCCTGGCCCTTCCCCCTTCTTAAAATAAAATGGAATTGTATTAGCTTTCATTGGGAAATTAGTTGCATCTGACCTTAGAGCTGGATTGCTTAGACGTCAGTCTCCTGTTTTGAAACATCGAGCAGTTCCTTATAGCTGGAGCCTCAGTGTGGCGTCAGGTGTCTGTTGAGAAGTGAGTAGTTGGGAAATTCCAAATCATACCTAGTTCAACCCATACAGTGCCAAGATCCAGTGGAATTTCACAGGAAACACTTTTCTGTTCCTAAGCTGTACTTGCTTGCCAAGGCTGCCATATCAAATTACCACAAACTTGGTAGCTGAAAACAGCAGAAATGCATTTTCCCACAGCTCAGGAGGCCTGAAGTCCAAGATCAAGGTGTTGACCCTCCTTGCTTTTCCAGCTTCTGGAAAAGCTGGCTCTCAGACTTCTTCGGCTGCATAATTGCAGCCTTTGCCTTCCACTGACCTCCTCATCTTCCTGTGTCTTCTTCCTCTTGTAGAACATTTGACATTGAATTTAGACTTCATCTTGAGAACTCTTGTTAAGTAGCATCTGCAGAATGGGGCAGGGTAGCTTGTGCCTGTAATAGTGACACTCAGACAGTTGCCAGGAGTGGACTACACAGTGCATTCCAGCCAGCATGGGCTATAGTATTAAGACCTATCTCAAAAAATAAAGCAGAGAAGGAAGGGGAGGGGAGGAGAGGAGAGGAGAGGAAAAGAAAAAGAAATACATATGTAAATACCCTCTTTTTCCCCCCAAAGACAGTCATAATAATCACAGTTTCAAATAATTTGAATAGCAGGACCATCATTCAGCTACAACACAGGTTAAGAAAAATAAGCCTATGGGCCAGTGAGGTGGCTGAGTAGGTAAAGATGCTTGCTGCCAGGCCTGAGGATCTGAGTTCCCACAAAGCAGAGGGAAAGAACTCACTCCCATAAATTGTCCTTTGACTTGCAGGTGTACACCTGTAGAATGTAGGGGCCCACACACATAAAAGAAAAATGGACCTAGAGAGAGAACACAGAATCACTGTCTCCCTTTGGGGTCAATTCTATCAACTGGCTTTATCACTTTATTCATTCAACAAATGCCCAGAGAGTTCCTCTGCTGGGTGCCAGGAAATCAGACCCTTCCCTAGACAGTTCCTTACATGAGGGTCCACTAAGTGAAGAGTGACAGCCTAATTACTGGTACTAGTACTGGGTGAAACCCAAGAACAGCAGCACCCAGACAAACTTCACAGTGGAAGAGACATTTAAACGAAGATATTGAAGAGCCAATAAGAGCTGAGGGAGAGCACTTCAGCAGAGTCCATTCTTCCCACAAGCTTTCACTGGAGATCAGCTCTTCACAGGCTGCCTGCTGGATACCAGAAATGCACACTGCAAATACATGACGCATCTTGGACTCTTCAGCCCACATGACTCAAGCACTAATGGCAAACAGCCTGATGCTTGCAAAGCACTCAAGAAAATACGTATCAACTGTGGCGTGCAGTGTCTTGGAAACAGTATTTAAGAAACACATCCTATAATTATTTTCATATATGCTATTTTATTCTAAAGCATCTTGGATTTTTTCAAACTTTGTAATATGGCCATTTCAACATTAAAAAAAATACTTTAAATCGATTAGAATTATCATTTATACAGTCCTGTGTGTATTTCCCAGGGAAATGTGTATCTAAGTCTAGAGAATGTGGGTGATAAAGTGCCCAAGTACAGCATACATGTGATGACAGGAAGGTTGAAGTCAGGTGAAAACAGCATCACTGGCTCTCCAGATGCTACAGAGGAAGGTCAGAGCTGACTTCGAGAGTTTTAAAGCATGATGTCTCGGTTACTTTTCTACTGCTGTGATAAAACACCAGGAACAAAGCAACTTATAAAAGAAAGCGTTTAATTGGGCTTATGGTTTCAGAGAGTTAGAGCCCATGATGGCAGAGCAAAGGAACAGCTGAGAGCTCACATCTTGATTCACAACCACAGGCAGAGAGGGTAACAGTGGGAATGGCACAGTCTTTTAAAAGCTCAAAGCCCTCCGGCAGTGACCCACCTCCTCCAACCAGGCCGCACTTTCCTATTCCTTCCCATACAGTTCCACCAACTGGGGACCAAGTATTCAGATGTGTGAGCCTCTGGAAGCCATTCTCACTCAAACCAAACTTAGGTAAAATACATTTATCCCTTCTCAACAGAGCCTCTTCTGTTCGCTCACTTGTTCAACCAGATGCCCATTAGACCTTCGCCAGGCGTTCAGCCTGAGACCCCCACTTAAGAAAATGATGCCAACAGCCCCTCTGGCTAGGAAGAGTTCCTCACTCACTTCAGCCCCTTACTGCTACGTGCAATAATTGACATGAGAAAGTGAAGTACAACGAGAGCACATGAAGGCATGTTCCTAACAATGGGTGTTGCCCAGGGAGGAGAGAGAGACAGAGTGTTCTAGGCAGACACAGCAGCAGTGAGCAAAGGCACAGAGCAGAGGACCTGGCATCAGCATTGCTTGGCTGAAGCAAAGGCTTCAAGGAGAGCATCAGGCAAGGAGGCCAGAAGATGGCAGGGCCAGTGAGAAGAGCCTGACTAGCTAGCTAGCTGAAGAACTTGGTGTGATGGTGGCGATAGGAAGTCACTTTGGGACGATGTCTAGATAGCCCTGGGGAGGCAGCTTGGAGCGGGCAGGATGAGACAAGCCAGAGGTTTGCACAAGACTAAGTTAGAATTATGAAACCTTGAGGAGCCTGCGCACACCCAGCCAACCTAAAAGGCGGGTCCCTTGATGACATTTCTCCTCCTTTCTCTTCCAGTCACATTCCTGAAGTCTTCTGGGTCTGAACTGATGGCACCTCCTCTGGGCCCTCTCATGGCTGCCTGACGTGTCTTTATAGGTATATCCACGTGTCCAGTTATTCTGGGTAGGTTAAGTCAGCCATCACCGTCTGTGTAAACCTCTGCTTTTGATTTCTCTCTGAATCCTCAGTATCTAGACACAAGGGAGGCTTCACAAGCATCCCCGAGCAGATGACAGAATGAAGCCAGCGAGCGAATGGATGATTAAATGTTGAGATCATACAAGGGCCTCATGCCTTAGCTTCTCACTGTCAAAATACCTGAGGACAGTCAATTTAATACAAGAAAGGGGTTATTTTGCCCAAGTTTCAGCCCTGTTGCCTTAGGCCTGTGGCAGCCACAGTACATCACAGCAGGTGTGTGTGGTAGAGGAAGCATGTTCTTTTCATGACATCCAAGAAATGAAGAAAGGGAAATGAAAAAGGACAGTTCCCAAATCTGTTTCAAGAGTATAACCCTGATGACCTAACTTTCCTCACTAGGTCCTACCTCCTAACCACCTCACAAAAGCCCCAGGGAGAAGACCTCAACATATGGGTCTCTGGGGGCCATTCCAGATCCAAACCATAACACCTCCATACCTCCCCCAAATGGAACAGATCCAAAGAGAGGAAATGAACCTGCCCAAGGTCACACAGGTACTCATGACTATAAATGTGCTGGTGTGTGCACAGGAGCTTGGGAACACATGGTCAGCCAGGAAAACAACAAATACTATATTGCAGGTATGTAGAACCCCAGGGCAGATCTAGCCAGAGGTGTCCAGAGAAGACAGTCCCTAGGAAATGTCTTTCACAGTGAGGCCTGAAGGGCACAGAGGAGTCGGTTGTGCAGACTAGTGAGAGCAAGGGGAAGGGTATGGGTTGAAGGAACAGGAGCACTGGCTTGAAGCAGAACTAAGGAGAAGGCTGGGTGCAATGCGATGGGGAGCACTCAGAGATAAGAAGTAAGAGAAGGGGGGTCAGCTCGTTAAAGAACGTGTCAAAAATCAGAACGAAACTGGACTTGTGCTCGCTTTAGTTTACGTTGCTCCTGTTTTTAATTCCCAGTGACAGAGGCAGCACCGTCTTTTCGGGGCTCAACACTTCGGGTGCTGTGATCTGGCCCCTGTGATCAAATGAAGCTGGACATGTCACAGGGCCAAACCCCCGAGTGTCGTAGGTTACTATGGGATTTGCATGTCATTGAAGTGGACAATTAGTGAAGGGTTTAAACAGGGGAGTGACATGATTGGATTTATGTTTTAGAAATGTCACTCTTGAGCATCAGTGAGTTGGCTTAATGGTAAAGGGAATTACCCCAAGCCTAAGCACCAGAACCTGCATGGTAGGAGAGAACCTGGAACTGTAAGTTGCTGAGCATGGGGATGCAGGTCTGTATTCCCAGCACTTGGGAGGTTAGAGGTAGGTGGACTCTGTTCAAGACCTGCCTGGGTTATATGAGACTCTGTCTCAAATGGGAAGGAAGAGCAGAGGGAGAGGGGAGAAGAGAAAGTTGTCTTGGCTGTGGAAGTACCCTGGATATAATGTAGAGTGATTAGAAGAGGTCTGAAGTCCACAATCAATCTAGACCTGCATTTTAAAATATTTATTTTGCTGGGCAGTGGTGACAGACACCTTTAATCCCAGCACTCTGGAGGCAGAGGCAGGCAGATCTCTGTTAGCTCGAGGCCAGCCTGGTCTACAGAGTGAGTTCCAGGACAGCCAGAGTTACAACAGAGAAACCCTGTCTTGAAAAACAAAAAAAATAAAATAAAATAAAATAAATCCCAACTAAGATGCTGGAGAGATGGATCCTCATTTGGGAGCACTTAGTGCTCTTCCAGAGGACCTGCGTTTGGTTCAGAGCATCCACATGGCAGCTTCCTACTGTCTGTAACTCCAGTTCCAGGAGATCTTGAAACATCTTCTGCCCTCCACAGGCACCAGACATGCACACAGTGTACTTACAGGCAAGACACTTGTACACATAAAATAAAAATAAATCTCGGAATGGAGAGATGGCTCAGTGGTTAAGAGCACATGGCTGCTCTTCCAGAGGACTTGGGTTCAATTCCCAGCACCCACATGAGAGCTCACAATTGTCTGTAACTCCAGTTCCAGGTGAACCAACACCCTCACACAGACATACGTGCAGGTAAAACACCAGTATACATAAAAAAAAATAGCTAAAAATAAATAAATCATTTTAGAATCTTTATAAAAATAAACTATACTACTTAGAACTTTCAATTTCACCAGAGGGAAAGAACCTCACTCCTACCACCAAAAAAAAATCCCCAGGCAGGTCTTCCCCTTTTTCTTCTAAAAAAAGCCTGCCCAGAACCCCCAAGGGTGGAACCATGAACAGTGTGGCATCAGTGTGTGTTGGGGGAGGGTGCAGACAGACAGAACCAGGATGATAAGGAGGACTTCCACACAGGTCAGGGAGGGAGGAGCCTGGCACACAGGTTGGAACCAGAGTGGGTAATGGAGTATCAAGTGCTGACTGCCTGGGGCAAGGTACAAAATCCAAGCAAGACGAGGCTTGGCTAGGCCTCGTGGTATGCACCTGAATCCTAGCTACTGGGAAGTCTGGGGCAGAAGAACTTCAAGTCCAAATCCTGCCTGATGCCTGAAGAACTCTTAACAAGACACTGTCACCAAGTTTTAAAAGATTCAGGGGTCTAGTGGTAGGATGCCTAGCACGCTTAAGGTCCTGTGTTCAAGCCACACACACTGCAATAAATAAGCAAGTAACAGGGCTGGTTTTATGATTTTGGGGGCTCAGCAAATAATGAAAATGCAAACTCTCCCTTGTTCAAAAAGTATAGATTCCAAAAAGGTCAAAGTGTCAATCAAGCAGAAGCCTGTCTAATTGTGAATGCTATGCCACCACTCAGGACAAGAGGACCACGATGCAGGTCCTGACAAAATCTTATCACCAGGGTTGAAGATGAGGCCAGTAGCAGCCAACAGAGTCAATCCTCAAAGATGGGCTGAGCTAATACATAAAAAGGGGAAAGGAGGATGGGGGATGGGACCACCTTTCTCCCTGTAGGAGTTACAAGAGAAAAGTTAGGATACAATTCCTTCCTTCCTTCCTTCCTTCCTTTCCTTCCTTCCTTCCTTCCTTCCTTTCCTTCCTTCCTTCCTTCCTTCCTTCCTTCCTTCCTTCCTTCCTTCTGTCCTTCCCTCCCTCCCTCCCTCTTTTATTTCTTTTCCTTTTTGGTTTTTCAAGACAAGGTTTCTCTGTTGTAACTCTGGCTGTCCCGGAATTCACTCTGTAGACCAGGCTGGCCCCGAGATCCACCTGCCTCTGCCTCCCGAATGCTGGGATTAAAGGCAGGCACCACCACTTCCCGGCAGGATACAATTTCTTAATACCATCCTGTACTTGGAGGAACCAGGAGTCTTTGGAAAGGTGGCTGATTCCAAGATTGGGTTAGAAGGGTGGTGGGAGATGATCCCAGGTATAGCTGTAGATTCTGAGCTAAGGCAGTTTATTCTTTGTTTAATTAAATCACTGGTCTTAGTCTGAAGCCCTGGAGTGTTTTGGCCTCTGTACAATCTATCCCCCCCTTTTTTTCCAAACACCAAAGTGGGTTTATTCAATGGTAGATTTTGCCAGACAAGGAAGAGAGAGAGAAGGAAGGTGACCCCAGAGCTTCCCACTCAACGCTGTCCCATAAACATTTTAGCTACTGAAGTGTAGACCTTTTGAACATGACACCATCTTTTTCCATTTCCACAAGTTTCTCTATTCCCACGCACTCCTATGGAGGAGGGTAACTGACCCCCCTTCTTTCCTACATCTCACTTGTACTTAGCATTGCACTGCCCTTCATGTCTTTCTAGCTGACTTTTTTTTTTTGATTTTTCTTCTCTCATATATGCATTCCAACAGCATGTGAGATTAGAAAGGTCAGCCTATAGTACTGAGCTCAACTTCTAAAGCACAATAATACTTTGATGTTACAAATCCCACATTCTATTGCCTCCAAGAAAAGTGTCACTTAGTACATTGTATTTCTTTTCATTTTTTGATACATCCCTATACATTGGCTGCCTCTAGCTGCTGCTGTGCTTCAGTGGCAGCTACCATTTTCTGGATAGGGTCTGTGGGCTAAGAGCCCTGGGATTTACATTTTCAGTTCGTATGTCAGATATGTCAGTATTCTGTGTTATTCAAGAGTAGAGATACGTGCATTTTACAGGTGCAGAAGCTGAGGATCTTACACAGTGGGGTGGTGATGATGGTGTCTGCCATGTCTTAGGTCCACGCTCTGTAGTCTATGATTTTAGGGATGAAGAAAGAAATAATTCAAATCTCGTAACTAGGGAAATAGAGGGGCTCTTTTAGAAATATGAGAGTATTTTCCCTCTAATCTCAATGTTTCAAAGACTTTGATGTTTCAAAGAACCAAGAGCATTGGATCTCTGAATCAAGACAGGCAGTGAATGCTGATTGGCTGTGTGACGGAGGCAGGTCCCTCAGTCTTCTACACCAAGTTTCCCAGGAATGTATTCTAGATGGTGGCTAAGTTTCTGTCTCGTCCTCTGAGTCCATTTATCTGTAGCTTCTAAGGGCAGGAGTTAGGCGTCAAAATGTGAGGCTTCCAGGCAGACATATCACGTTTGCCATGGGATCATCCTCAGTACCCCCTTGTGGCTGTGTCTGGGATCCACAGGAAGAACCATGGAAATGACACTGTACAGAAAAGCTAAGACTGCCATTCCCATTCTCACTGGACAGCAGAGGATCTTCTGATAAGGGAGTTGCTTCTACCAAGGCAATACCTCCAAGCATCCACCCAGGGTCCCCCAGATATAGCTAAAGATAAGGGCTCTCTTCGACTCAGGACCTGTTTATTGTTCATGTTAAGGTAGCACATAGTAGGTACTCACTAATAAGAAATTTAACCCTTAGGAATGGCCTTCTATCATGGGGTACCCTAGGTTAGGACCAGAGCTTAGCCTGGAGTCAGGGGATAGCTGTAGACTGGGGCTGGGACTAGGAATCAATCAGTGTGGGCCTGAGGCTCTCATCAGAAAAGAGGAAATGGTTGTCTGCTGGCCTGAGCTTTCATGCTCCCGAGGACTGCCCAGTGTAGCGGAAGTCAGCAGAGGCCTCCCCCTACTCTCTATCCTCTCTGCCACCTGGAAATGAAGCAGTGAACCCCCTGCCATCCTAAGCCAGTCTTCGCACAGACCCTGCTGTGTCCACAACCACTGGATCCTTAGCAGCAGCTGTGCAGCACGGGCCTCTCCATCTTTGCACCTGCTGCTCTGCCTGCCTCCCTCATCCCTGGCAAACTCCCAACTCTGCTCTGAGGCCCAGCCCGGTTACTACATCTTAAATGAAGCCCCAGGTTGGGCTACAGGGTCTCTGTCACAGCCCTGAGGGTCCTCGGCTCTTCTCATGGTCTCTGCAGCCGGCTCATGGCTTCAGGCAGAGGAGATGCCCTGAGGAGGAAGAATGGCAAGAGGTAGTGGGGTGGCTATGCTGGCAGTAAGGAGGTTGGAATGAGGTCTTTGCTCTAACTGGACAGGGTTCTTGGCTGCTGAGTAGTCACCGACCTGAATGAACAAGAACAGGAGGGTAGATTCTTAGACCTGTACCCATGAGGGTGGCATCAGGCCTGATGTCCACTTTTTTGGTTTGGCTGAGGCCAAACATAGGTGGCTGATTAGTTCATAAGGACTCTTCCAGATCTACCGTTCTAGGACCTGTTCACACATGGTGGGAGCTTGCAGTGAGACCACCTGGCCCTTGCCTCTGTGTTCACACCTCCTCGTATAATCATACCTCTTTCTCACATATAATAAAAGCAAAGCTAGTGAGACATCATTCCCAAGGTCAGATACACAGGGCTGTGGCTCACACTCCTCTCTGCACACTGGCTCCTCACTGCTGTACTGTGAGCTGCCCTGTGGGAAGACATTCAAGGAACAGAGAATTGTCCCTGGTTAACAGTCAGCGAGGGGGGCACGGGATCCTGCCTTCACCCACATGAACAGTGAGAAGTTGATTTCCCTCACTCAGGCTTGAGATGCTTTTAGCCCTGACCATAACTTCCAACCCAGACTGCAGCCTTGGCAGGGACACTAAGTGGAGGGCCCAGCAAAGCACTAGTGTGTCTGACTTAGGACAGTGGGGTCAATACTTAAAGTCACTGCTTTTTGTTGTTAATATATGGGTATGGGTATTTTGCCTATACATGTCTGTTATACCTACCACTCTGTGCTTTGAGCCCACACAGGCAGGCTGTCAAAGCTCCTAGAACTGAAATCACATACAGTTGCAAGCTACTATGTGGATATTGAGAATAGAACTAAGGTCCTAAGCAGCCGGTGCTTTTAACCACTGAGCCATCTCTCTAGCCCTGTAGCCACTAAATTTTAAAGCCAGTTGTTACCCAGCCAGTAAAGGCCCAAGGCTAATGGATTCTGAAGGGCCACAAAGGGGACTGTGGTCTTCCCTGTGCAGTACGATACAGTGTGTAAGAACAGCATTAAGCAATGACCCAGGAAGTTCTTGTTTCCATTTATTAGTCTAGGAATATACAAAAGTGTGACATAGCACAACAATCTCATGGAGAGAAAATAGAATACACAGGAGGGGATGGCTTTCTTCCCTGGCCCAATGCCTCAGGAAGGCACACAAGTGAGGTTTGGGTTGGGGGCCTCTTGTCCTGGACCCAGTGTGCTGCACAGGAAACCAGGCCCCTCTGAACAGAAGAGAGACCATTCCTCACACCAGACTTGGGGTGTGGCTCAGGAAAGCTCAGGTGGCTGGGAGAAAAATGCTCCAAACCAAGGCTGAGCTGTGCTGAGTCCATGGTGCCAGCCTCCAGAGTAAAACCAGTCACTCCAACAGCCAACAGCAGCAAGATAACCCAAGACAGTATCTGTGGGACATCATTTTCCCTAGCACAGTATACAGGAGGCCGTGAAGGCTCAGACTAGAGGAAAGAGGTGGAGTGAGGAGCAGAGAGGAGACTCAAGCTGGGCATTCCAGATACTATCTACCACTCTCCCCAAATAGGGCCAACTATGCCCTCTGCACCCTCCCCTTGGCAAGAAGGACCAGACCTGCAGTCATATGCAGGGTGGTAAGAATGGAGATGTTTGTTAAACATGGCCTCTGCCTCTCGAAAATCCCTGAAGCAAAGGGGATTGGTCGCAGAGTCACTAAGGGATGTCCTTCCCCTGTTAACCAGGGCCAAGTATCTGTTTGGGGAACACTAGAGGGGTTGAATAAGAAACCTTCAAGGCCTAAAAATGCCAGCCACCACCTTGAGCAGGACACACTGTGAGAGCTTAAAATACTGACTCTTCCCTTCTTAAAAAAGATCTAACATTGCAATGGTTTAACAAATTATAATTTCTTTTAAATAACCCACAGACATCCATGACGCTTCCAAATTTACAGAACAAAATGCACTTGAGAACTTGGTAGAAAAGGATTTGCAGTCGTTCCTTCCAGGAGCTGGCCTCCATAGGCTGGGTCAGTTCACCTCCAGCACCTCTGTCTCTGGAAGGCCGAATTTGGTCTTGTGATTGTCAAAGAGTTTCACCAGAGCCTCCATGTACATGGCATGGTATAGGTCGATGTCCTTCTGGGTTGGGTGCTCCAGCTTGGGGATGGTGATGGGCTCACCTACTGCAGAGAGGGGCAGAAACTCTGGTCAGCGTCATTGAGTAACCCATCCCTGGGTGCCCAATGTGAGGTGATCCTGTGCTAGGGACCAGCTTTTGTCCAGATGAGAATACTATACCCTGGAACCATGGGAAAGACCCCACCTCAGACTGCGGCCTCTGAACTGTGGATGAAACCCAACTCCACATCCTGCTACAAATTCCAGTGTGAGGCATGGGCCCAAGTACAGGGCTTTGCTTTTTGCTTTGCCTCTTGGAGCCTCAGTTTCCTCATCTGCCACCTGGCATCTCTTTCATAGAACTTTTCTAAGGATTCTGGGAAGGACAGAACATGCTTGAGCAGCTGGTAAGCAAGTGTGGAGGGGAGAGCACACTCCCACATTTGTGCTTTGCTTTATTTTCTCATCTTGCTTCATGAAGTCCATCCCATCCCAAAGCCCTGCCAGCACCGTCCTCCCAGAGATTTCTCCCAGATGCACACACATCTGTCTCCACTGCCACTCCTTCAGTTCAGTCTTCCAACAACCTCCAGACTGGCCTCATGGCTTCTGCATTTGGGCCATTGTTAATCCTTTATTTTCCACTCTATCTAGTAGCCCCAGGGATCACTTAAATTTGTAGTTAAACATAATTCTCACCCTTCACCAAAGAAGCTTCTTTTTGCAGCAGGGAAGATGATTACAAAAACTGGCAACTGGTCAAATATGATCACATTGTGTCAGCCCTAAATGATACATCTACAACACAACCCCAACCCTAAGGCTCAGGGACATCTCAGAAGATGGGACAGAAAGATTGTGAGAGCCAGAAGACCAGGAAGTCTGCTGAGAGATTTTGTCTCCTAGAAATGACAGGGAAGCTACACCCAAGATACTTCAACAATATGGCTGCCTGAACAAAACCTGAATAACAACAAAACCAATAGAACGTTAATGTGGAAGGAGAAAACTTGGGGGTTGCATTCCTAGGCAAGTAACTGCAGGCATGTAGAGATAGGCTCCCCCAGGGATGAGTTCCCTTACTGGCAACTCAACACCAATAGGCCAGCCCTGAAATCACACACATACAAGCAATACCGGAATGAATACACAAATGGTGCCAAAGCTCCATCCCAACTGCCCTGCAGCAGCCCTCCATCCTGCATTTGAAGAGGCTCTGGTTCAAGCCCAGTCCCCTCCCACCCACCCCTATGGGAAGTGCTGCCATGCAGATGCCTACCCCAATGCAGGTACTGCCAAGCTTTGGACATTCCAGTCTACTGTTGGAAGCCACGTGAAATCTCTGGCTTGTGACCTTAACACATGCCCACAGGCACGTATATACACACACCCCTGATAGGTGATTTTCTGGAATGCTCTAACTTGTCCAAAATACAAACATACAACACTACAGTTTCTTTTTCTCAGTTCCCACGGGTCTGTGCTCTAGTTGTATTTATTTTTCCTTCTGTTCCTCAAAAAAAAAACCAGTATCTTGTTTCCCAAATTTTTGTTAGGCAGTTTTTACTTTATTTTGAGACAGGGTATCACTACGTAGTCCTTGCTGGCCTGCAACTTGCTATATTGACCGGACTGGCCTCAAACTTGCAGCAATTCTCCTGTCTCTGCTTCCACACTAGAATTACAAGTATGCATGATCATACCAGGCTCTTCCTCTTTCCTGCCGAGAATTCCCATCAGCCAGCAGTGTTATGAGATGTCTCCTGAGTGGCCCACAAAGGGTAAAGCAACAACATCCCTTGTTACAGCAGCATGGCCACTGCTGCAGGAGCTTTTCCTAATAGGTTTATATTTCATCACCTCCACGATGCCCTGGCTCAGAGCAACGGCTCGACCTCCATCTCCCTCATCACTCCCACCAGTATCCAGCTCATCAAGGTGCTTATGACAGGGTCTTCCTCTGAGCCAGGAGACTTGCCCAGGATCCTGCTATGCTAAGGATGACCTTCAGCATGCAGGCTAGGGACTCACCAACAGTGGTGATGGGCTTGGAGTAGGGCACCAGCCCCCAGGTGTCAGAGGAGAAGAGGCCTCGGCCATGGAAGATGCATGGGGCGAAACCAATATACTTCTGGAACTTCTTCTGGACCCATCGACCCCAGGAGCCCTCCTCAAAGATCACCTGCTTGTATACCTCATTCTCTCCAAAGGAATAGGTGGGAACCAGATCGGCTCTGCAGGAGAGAGGCCCAGATTAGTCAGACTCCAATCACTGGGGTCCGTTCCACCTGTCACCCTACAAGACCTCATCCAGCAGAGGCTGGCTCTGTTGTTTGCCTGTCCAGCCCAAGCCAACTACCTTTTGGCCCCAGATTCACCTCATGTTACAGCCTCAGCACAATATCCATCCCTGTCCCTCCCTGCCATTGGTGCTGAAGGCAAGGACCGGTCTGACTTGATAGAATAGACTCTGTAGAACAGCCTCTCTGAAACCTGAAGGAAATCTTGAAGTAACAGAAGAGCTCTGTCCACACCACATTCCAAGATGCATGGGGCCTCGATGGCTTGGACTACTGTGTCACTGCAGTCCATCATTCTACTCCAAGGCCTTCAGCTCAGATGTGGGAGGAGAACAATGCAGAGGGTAGGAAACTTGGCTCTAGACCCTAAGCTCTGCCCCACAGATCATGCATACTCGGTCTCCTCCATGGTGAATGGGCACTCAAGTCTCCTCACCTGCTGGGAAACCTAAGGGATCCTAGAAGGTGGATTTGCTTATCAAACAGAATATGTCCCTGCTTTTTTTCTAGGAAGGTCAGAGTTCCAAGTTGTCAGCTCTTGCCTAAAGGTCACTCCTCCAACAAGCTTTCCCTGGTGCTTCAGGTGACACCATCTCCTTCCTGGTCTCTTGTCCCCCCCTGGAAACAGGTTACTTTTGTTCCTAAGTGAGTGTGAGTGTGTGTGTGAGTGTGTGTGTGTGTGTGTGTGTGTGTGTGTGTGTGTGTGTGTGTGTGTGCGGACTTTGCACGAACCAAGTATTTGTCTACCCCTGAGTCTCACATCTCTGATCCCTCAAGTTATGTCTTCTCACATGTCCTACATCTAAGTCTGGCCTCTCGGTCTACCTGCAAGTGCCCAGGGACAACAGGCCACACACATTTTTGCACCACCTACACTTGGACAAGCCAAGCCATGCAGTATAGACTCCAACTTCTTTCCTAGCTTCCTAAGTTCTGAGCCCCCCCTCCAGGGACCTACTGATCTGGGTAGAGAAAAATACAGGAGCTGTTTATAGGCACTTACCCATGGCGCAGAGCCAGTTTCACAAAGCCTTTGCGGTTCCGCAGAGTGACTGCATTCTTGCCAGGCATGGAACTCAGGGACTCAGCTGCGCCTCCCACCACAATGATGATAGCATTGCCACTCCCATTCTTTGAAAGCAAGTAGTCTATGGTGTCTCGGTTGACAGGGCAGATGCCTGGGTGAGGGGACACAGTCAGGATTGCTCATAGATGCACCCCCTGTCCTTATATACAATCAAGGATAAGATAAAAATCTATATAGGTGGGTCCCAGACCTGTTAGAAGATATATGATCCTTCCTACCTAAGCAATTTTTTTCTGAATCTCAGTTTACTTATCCATAAAATGGGAAAAACTATACATAGTTTTGAGAAAACAATTCAGCAAAATCTGTGAAGTCAAGCTGGTGGGGACCATGGGCATGATGAACACAGATAATAGGCAGCACAATGGCTAGTACTTCTAGAAAAGGGAGTGAGAGAAGACTCCCTTGAGAAGGTGTCGTCCATGATAAATCCTGAAGCCCAGGACAGCTCTCCTGACCTAGCATATCTGCTGTGGGCTGTCTGTACCTGCATGGGACCAGCACCCCATGGGAACGGTACTTCAGTTTCCTGTATTACTATGCTTAATGGGGAGGCACAAGCCTTGACAGTGGAGCCCAGCAGGAGTGTCTAAAGTAGATTCTCACCTCCAGACATCAGGTACTCTCGAAGCACAGGCATCCGGAAGTTACCAGCCAATGTGGCCAGATAGGGCCTTATGCCAGGGAACTTCTTGCTAACTTCGGTAGCCTCTGTGCTGAAGTTACAGAAGGCACCCAGGCCCATGATGCCATGGGGATGGTATCCAAAGATATAGTTCCTGGTGGTCAGCAGATTGTGTGTCTTCACCAGCTATAATAAGGAAACATGCGTTAGAACCAGCAGGGAGAGTTCAAGGGCACATCCAAAAAGTGGGTAAGGGACCTAATGTCTCATGTCCTACTACTGTAGGAGCCCAAAAGACTGTAGTGACTTTCCAAATCTGTCCTCAGACTCTCATTACTGGAACCACAGTGCCAGTGACTGGCAGCTACTGGACTGTCAGTCCCTGGGTAGGTGCCTTCTCCTTATTTCCCAGCCAAACACAGCCTGAATCCACTCATTCATGCTCAACCAGCCCCTGCCTCTCTGCTTCTGGGCTTCTTACCACAGCCAGTGACTACCCTATAAAACTCATATCCAAGCTGGGGTATTGAGACCCAAAGAGGAACACCCAGCCTTCACTGAGTACAGTCTAGATTCTGAGTTTAGCGGGTAGAGCCGTGGCTTCTAAGCCATTCCTTAGAGGTAGCATCTGTCTGGTCCCTGCACACTACAGGCTCTTCAAACAGCTCAAAGGACAAGCCCATGAAGCCCACCTCCCACCTCTTTATACCCCAGTTGTGGACAAAAGGATGATACAGCTGGACTGATACAAAGTTCTTGCCAAGCAGCCAGGCAGGAGGGACAGGACAGGACAGGACAAACAAGAGCCCTCCTCTAGGCAGCTCTGTGGGAGGAGGGGGAGGCAGCTGGCTGTGTAGCTGTGGTATCTGATGATTTGAACTTTGGTACTATCGACAAAGCTGTCCTGGGATGCTGCAAATGATGACTGGCTTCCTTGGGACCCACCATCTGCCCCAGGCTGTTGTAAGGGTGAGTTGGTACCACACCTGAAAACCCCAAATAATGAAGGACACTAAGACTAAGGTACTGACACAGCGTTGCCAGAAACACAATGGGGATGGAAGTGCTGAAAGGAGGGGAAGGGCGCTTTGTTCCTCACACATCACTCCTTAACTCAGGGGATGTTTAAATATGGGAAAGGAATACAGTTATTGTCTTCTAGAAAACATACACTATCTAGCTGTGCTTATCAAACCCTCAGTGCTGATCCCTCAAAGCTACATTTCCATGCCCCTCTGTCATGCCACATGTGACACTCAAACCCTCACAGACGTTTTAAATGTATCCAAGCTTCCCCTCCTAGAACACTGCTTTGATAAACAGCTTCCTTCTATCCATATTTCTGACTGTTTGGTGAGATAAACATCTAGAAATACAATACCTGAATTAAAGAGCCTGAACATATTGGTTTGGGGCTGCCTTGCCTCAGAGAGGGGGTGGTCACACCACCCCCATCTAAGTGCTTGACAGTGTCCCTTTCCTGCACCGGTGCTGAGTAGCAGAGTCCCTGGCTACTGGGAGAATATCAAAAGACCCTGTTTTCCTTTACTCCAGATATGGGAACCTCCTAGCTGAGAAGTCCTTTCTGCTCGGTTTGGAGAGGAGGAATGCTAGTGACGGCATGGAAGATGGAGATGGGGGAGGGTGGGGTGGAGCAGGGCATCTGCCGCTCTTTTCAGCTCTGTGGCTATAGTGTGTGTAAATGTGAGCAAGCCCCTTTACACTTGTGTTCTTTGGCAAGCAGGTTAATGCTGTCTGGAAAACGACTCTCAGCTGTCCACCAAATAACCAGGGAATGGTGGTGGGCTCAGCCAGGGCTGGGGGAGAGAGCGAGGGGAATCCCCAAGGGGTTGGGCACATGAACTCTGTGCTCTCTCTGAGGCATCAGGTAGGTCTGTCCACCTAGCTAGCTCTTAGTGAAGCACTGTGGCCAGTGTCCACAGAAAGGCAGGCACTGAGGGAGGAGCTGGGGCAGCTGGTACTGGGTTAGAAATTATCTCTGGAGCCAATGGCTGGGACTGGGAGCCAGAGCCAGAGTGAATTAGATGCCATGATAACAAGGTAGACAAGTCTAGAGAAAGGAGTCACTACCTCTCCTAGGGAGGCCATAGTGAACCAGCTACACATATGCACAAGGCCACTCCATTTTGAAATTTCCCTGGCCACTGTGCTACCTCTTGGGAACTTAGTTGGCCCCTTAAATAATCCCCTCTCCTTTCCCGAAGCTCTTATCTGATGGGACACATAGTTTACAATGTCTTTGGGATACTGTACAGGTTACTGGCCCCTGTGCAGTACCAAGAAGAATAGAGACATTTGATATAGCTTTGATCTGTCTTCATGTCACATTCCTCTTCCTAAGATTGGACAGAATGTCCACTGTGCAGTGGAGGAGGGGTGGCGAAGGGCACTTCTGTTGACCACTCTGTTGACATGCATGCTCAGTGGCAGAGTCCCAGCACAATGGCCAAGCCAGCTGGTGAGCATAAGCCTGGGCACATTCCTGGCAGGTCACTCCCCATGCTCTGCTCCTAGGACATGCTTATCCTACCCTAGCCCTACACAGAGAAAGACAGTCCCAGAGAATAGCAGCAGCTTTTCCAGGCTTACAGCAGGGTGTGGAAGCAGAGGGATAAATAAGAACAAGATCCTGAACAGGCAGCCCTGGCTCCTATCTGTCTTGTGAACTTGGGATAGACAGTGCCTCCTCTCTGCATATTTATAAAACAAGGCAATTGAACAGACAGCTGATTTGAAGCCCAGAGAACCTTTCTTGTCTACAGAGGTCTTGCCTACCCTTCAGGGAGAGGAACCCAGGACATTGGCCACTTCTGTTATAGACAGCTGTAGTCCTGGTGACTGAAGGAGCCAGCCCTACCCAAGGGATGCCTTCTAGGCCGGGCGGATGATTCTGGGGAAGGGAGCTCTGATAAGAGAAATGGAGAGAGTGGGCAATGGGTCTAGCTGGAGATCTGTTATATAACCCATAGCAGGCGCTCAGGAAAAAGGGGTGAGACAGTCGGGTCACACACAGCTCTAAGGTACACAGCGTCAGCCCTGACGTAAAGTGGCAAAGGGCAAGGGGCAGAGCCTGTCACATTCAGTGAGGCCCGAAACCCTCATAGAGAAGCTCACACAAGCACATCGCTCAGAACAGAGATATAGTGAGAGCACAGGGTTTAGTTGGGTCTTTTTTTTTTTTCAATTTATTCCTTTACTTGAGATAAGGCCTCACTATGTAGCTCTGGCTAGCCTGTAACTTTGCTATGTAGACCATGCTGTCCTTAAACTCACAGAAACCCTGCTGTCTCTGACTCCTGAGTGCCACCATGCCCCACTAAATTCATTTTTATTTTACATGTATGGGTGTTTTACCCACATCTATGTCTGTGCACTATGTACATGCAGTGCTCTCAGAAGCCAGAAGGTGGCGCGGGATCCCCTGGACTTGGAGTTACAGATGGTAGTAAGTTGCCATGTAGATGCAAGGATTTGAACTTGGGCTCTTAACTACTGAGGCATATCTCAGTCCATCATGTGGGGTTTTTGAAAGGGTATAGCGATCAGTTGGAGTAGAACACTTGAATGCTCAGGTCTGACCAACAATCATCATGTCACTTGCTAGGGGAGGGGAGCTACCACCCTGCAGGAGGCTTTCTGGAGTGAGACCACGGTAGCAGGAGAAGACATCAGTATCTGGGGGCAGAGAATGACAGAAAAGAGCTGACCTAGTAGCATCTCCTTAGCTATAACTCACTTTTTATTATATAACAGCTCCAGTTTGCAGTTGAGGCAAATGGCACTTGGTAAGGCCGAGAAAGCTAATATAGAGTGAGAGTCCAGTAGGATTCATTAGGCCGTAAGCCCAGGGCTGACTCTCCATTACCCATGCCTAAGCACTCGACCGGTCCCAACAATGGCAGTTCGGTGAATGGAATGACAGCACACGAACTTAAACCCTGGTTCCAACAGTCAAGGAGACGTGGGAAAAGGGAATCCGTCTATTTAGGGAGCGATCTGGGGTCAAGTCCCTCTCAGAGGAATGGGCAGTTAGGAATTAGGGAAAAGGAACCTGGGTTGTATGTCAGAAGACCTGGCATCACTGCCATGCACTTGCTGGACATCTTGGGCAAGACTTTGGGCCCCTGCGGAGCTTCAGGACAGTGGAAGGAGGCCTAACTACAGGAAAGTCCTGGGAATGCTAGAAGTAGGCAGAGCCCTGTGAGCAGCCTCGGGCCACTCCCACAAAACAGCCCTGTGGAGGAATGCAGGGCTACCTGGATGTCTCAATGACTGACTCACAACAACAAAAGCACACCACCGGCTCATACACAGGTCACTTTCACACTCATATACCTCCTCCATTTTCAGTATTCTGCCATCTGCTGGGTGGCCTCGGCAGCAAGAGTATACTGGCCAGACAGGTCTTTCCCCTGTAGGGAAACTTTCAGGCCCACTCAATCCTCCAGTGTATTAGGGCTAGATCATTCTGCCTTACCAGCCAGCCTGCAGACCAGGCAGGGCTCAGCTGGAGACAAGACGATACCAACATTATTCTGTTAGGAACTCTGGCTCATCCCAGAGAAGAACAAGTGCCCTCAAATAGCCAAGAGCACACTAGTAGGAGCCCAGGGGGTACTTCTAAACTTGCTTCCTAGCAGGAGATGGTGACCTGGGAGACAGAGTCCCACCGGCTCATACTGGCCTCCCTACTCCCAGAGTGAGGACCTGTACCCCAGCCGACTCTGCTCTGCTGAACAGAGGGGCAGTATGCCATGGTGGGAGGAATCCAGGCTCTGAGGCAGGGCAGTAACTGGATGCTCTGTGCAGCTGCTAAGTGGCTTCATCAAGCTTTGCTACTCTCTAACCCCCAGTTTCCTCTTTGGCAGAAAGAGGATAAAGTTAATGGCTGCCTTCCAGGGATCAGTGTGGAATGGTGATAGAGGCTTCCTCTCTCCGCACACTCTCCCCAGTTGTTTCTCAGACCTGCCCCCTCAGTGCCACACATCCTTAACATCCCAGGCATCCTTGCCCCCTAAGTATTTCACCCCCAGATCACCTCATTTTAAGTTAAATCCTCAATCTTCCCTGAAGGGTGTGAGACAACACCAAACACACAGTGATACCTGCCCCTTACATCGTACAGACCCTTGGTGTAGAATCATCTTTTAGATCCAGACAAGTCTTTTTGTTGTTGTTGTTTTAGACAGTTTCTTTGTGTAGCCCTTGCTGTTCTGGAACTCGTTCTGTAGACCAGACTGGGCTGGGGCTCAGAGACCCACCTGCCTCTGCCTCCTAAGCACTGGGTAAAGGCATGTGTCACTACCGCCTGGCCCAAACAAGTCTTGACAAAAAAGTCTTGCTTCCCCCAAAGAATCAATATGCATCCTTTTCCCAAAACAAGAACCCAGTGACCAGCAGGCTTCTCTGGTTGCCATGGCTGCCATGTCCAACTGCAGCGACTCTGCTTCCCTTGTGGCTGAAAATAGTGATGCTTTGTTTCCAAACTCTTGATTTCACTTTACCTAGTCTGTGTATCAAAAGTTGCCTCAATCTGGCCTGGAGTCAGCATCGTATGGAAAGATGCTCATGCTGGGAGACCCCAGAGAGCTCACTTCCTCAACACGGTCACGGTTCATATTTCCATGCATTCCTGTCCTCCCAAGACAGCACTCCATGTCTTTACCTGGATGGGAAAGTAGTCTCGAAAATAGCGCCACACTGCCCAGTTCCGCACCCACTGTGATCTCCTGCCACCTTCCAGGAAACAAAACACAGTGTTGGGAAGGAGTGGGCATGAGGGACATTTAAGCAATACAGGTGAGTCAGAGCCAGTATACACCCCTGAGGGAGGTGTCAATCAGCCCACATTGCATTTTTGCACCTGCCCAGTGGGCCCCTTCCCACATACATCCCCCTGTGCCATCCCTAATGAAGGGTGAGGCTGCTGTGAGGACAGGGAGTTTTAAATTGCCCACCCCAAACCAATCAGAGCCTAACCCAGACCTTTCACAAAACAGGTGTTCTGTAAAAAAGAGGCAGCACCTAGGAGGAGGGATGCAGCTGCACAGAGGGAGCTTCCTAGGGTATGGGCATGAATGCAGGTGGGAGACCAGACATTTACCTTTCTTGGGTGTGTTCCAATCAAACGCCAGCCAGGTGAAGTAGAGCACAGCTATCAGCCAGCAGTCAGTGCAGAAGGTGTACATGAGGATGACACTGCAAGCCACTCCTAAGGGAGGCAGAGGACTACAGGTCAGGCTCCCAGTCCTCCAGCTGGGGCTTGGTTTCCCCTTTAGAAAGCATGAAGAATTTCCCATGGCACTAATCTAGGCAGAGGTTCCAGAAACCCAGGCACTGGGAGTGGTTGACGGGTGGCTCAGTCAGAAGAAGTGAGACCAATAGGCACAGGCCTCACGTCTTAAGACTCTCGTGAGTCTTAGGTGCTAGGCACCCGGGTTGGAGCTGGCTGGACAATGCAGCAAGAGCTCAGCTTCTTGTGAAGCAATTCTTATTGTCTCCTCCTTGCATGACCCCTTTGCCAGCACCCAGCAAAGTCACTGTGGACAAAGGAAAGGAGTATCTACTAAGTACATTCCTTTACTTTAAAGGTGGGCTGAGCCACTGAGCACTAAAGCAGGGCACCTTTTATTCTATTTTAGATGAGAACTTGAAGGGAGTAACTTGCCCAAGCTGACCCAGCACACAGAGAAGAGCCAGGGTTCAAACTCAGACTTTGAAGTCCATGGTCTATATTCAGCCTTAGAAATTCAATGAGAAATCTCAGACTGTCACAGCAGGGGTGGGGACTCCTGTCAGAGGGCTGTCCCCTTAAACATAACAGAAGTCCAGGCAGCCCCAGGCCAGAGCCAGAGTGACCAGGCTCCCTCTCCTCAAACACTTGGAAAGACTCTCCCGGCACACCTATTTGTGGTCAGTGTACTTTGGGCCTGCTGGCTGGCCAGAAGGCTCAATGGCCTGGCCCCAGAGGGAAGGAAGGCCAGTGTCACATGACATGGATGCCCTCACCAGGGCTTCTCTTTCCAGTTCTTATCTAGCCTTTTTGCCCTACTCAATCGTATTTCCTCCAGAGTGTTCCTCAGTGTCAAACTACCTCACCACACATCTCTCCCCTCTGAATTCTCTACACTGGGTGGAAGGCACATCTTTTTCCTCTTGTGTGTGTGTGGGGGGGGCAGTGCTCAAGTTTCATAGGCCTTTCCATTTACAATATTAAGCCTGTTTTACAGTTGTAACCATGGGAAAGAATAAGTCCAGATGCAGATCTCTGTGAATCTAAGAGCAGAGAAATTGTGGCCCTCATCACCCTCAGCCAGTCCCACTCCTGAGCTGGCCTTTCCCTAGGAGAGCTAAAACCAGGCTCAGTTACCAGGGAACAGGCATGTGTTTCTCAGGACAACTTAGCAGTGGTACATACAGTAGTTGAGTCTTGGGAAGCATCTGTGGCCTCCACACCCTGCTGAAGATAATATGGGTCCCTAAGGCATCCAGGAAGAGTCCTGCTTATGTTTAGGCTGCATACAGTATATCATGCCAACAGTTTACCTCACCTCAGTCTCCCTCTTCCTTTTCTTCCAGAAAAGGTCCAGCCCTAGCCTCCACAGGTGTCCATGCAAGGAAGACTCAGTGCATTCCAGGTACCAGGCAAGGTCCATGATGTTCAGACAGGGGTGAAATGTGAACACCCTAAAGACCTTGCTGCCAGGAAGGAGCCCTGAACCCCAATGCTAGGAGGCTTGTCACTATGGAAGGAAGGTATCCCTACATACCTTTCTGTGTGACTAAGGCAGAGAAGTGACAGGAGCTCAAAGGTGGTATTCCAGTCCTGGGTCTATGCAACTGGGGGCTGCCCCCACCCTTTCGGGATATGCATTTTCTCTCACCACCTGCCTCTCTTGTCCAACAGGGCTCAGTCCCTGAGCACCTTTGAAGCTAGAACAAGGTGAGATTAATCTCTCCATCCCCAGGCACCAATATAGGAAAGGTTTTTTTTTATTTTTTATTTTATTTTTTTTAAGTAAAAAAATGAGCTACCACTGGGCATGGTGACACACAGCTTTAATCCCAGCACTCTGGAGGCAGAGGCAGGTGGATTCTCTGTGAATTTTGAGGCCAGCCTGGTCTACATAGTGAGTTCCAAGCCAACCAAGGCTACATAGTAAGACTCATGTCAAAATAACTTATTGAGGGTTAGAAAGACAACCATGAGTTACCCCATAAAATGATCTTCCTTTTGGAGAACTAGTCCTTGCCCTATCTACAACAGCTTCCTCTCTCGTACTGTCAGGTAATGAGGCTGAAGCCCACCAATGTCCCTGGACCCAGGACATACAAGCACAGCAACTGAAACAGCCTGCCTGTTCCACACAGAGAATGCTTAGGACCACCTGCATATATCCCTTCCTGTACATGGTAGCCACAAACAATTTACACTGCAGAGCTCTGGTCCCCAGGCTGGTGGTATAGGGCAGTGCGCAGGTGCTCTTTGGTAGGAAACACAGCAGCAGGGGTGTCAGTAGCAAGGACTCTAGGACCAAGCAGACTTGGTGACTGGCCCTGCCATGTACTGACCACTGCCCATACCTGAGCCTTTACTTGGAGGGTTGGGAAGACAAAATGGCATGATGTTGGAATTTTACACATGGTCTAGAACCCAGCAGACTTGTATGGGGGAGCAGAGTGACATTTACATTTCCTACTAGATTCACGGAAGAGGTATTAGTCATATTGCATTACAGCAGTCTCAGCAATCTTGAAGACATTTCATTTATTACTACTTAAGATTAGTAATTATTATAGCTGCTGTTACTTCTAACCCAAAACCATAATAAAAAAGCATACATTACTAAATGTCCAACTGGGTTTCAAATGTTTATATATTTATATAGTGAGTTTCAAGCCAACTAGGGCTACATAGAGAGACCCTGTGTCAAAAAAACAACTTTATATACTTTAAATTATATACTTTATATTATACAATTAAATTAAATTGTATACTTTATATTATACAATTAAAAGCACCAAGGAGGCCCACAGCTTTCACCAAAAAATTCTAGAGAGCTATATTGTACATTATTAAAAAAAAAAAACCAAACTAAAACAAAAAACTGTTTCTGAGAAACATGAAAGGGTTCCATAGCAGCCTTTGCAATACAGAGTGAGTCTCTGTCAGCAGGTTTGGGACACGGTGGGAAGGAATGGCTGGGTCTGCTCGTATAGTAATTAACAGCAGCTTAAGCAGGCCTGATCATCTACGTATGTCTAGCTCCCACCTACACCAACGTGTTGTGAAGACACGCTGGGCCAGTTTCTGGGCTGTGGCTGGGCCTCACAGATCATTAACTTACAGCTTGGGGCCAGTCCCTATCACGTGCTGTATGGGCTAGGATTGCATAATCTACTCAGTGCCCTGCCACCAAGCCCTGACCCACTATGACAAGGTAAATGGTGGCTTCTACTGCAAATAGGGATAATTAGCCCTGACAAAGCAGACTAGGTAGAGGACTGAGAGGCTGGGGTCATCACATTCTTGTCTTGTTCCCTCTTATTTTCTCCTCTTACAACCCTGGAAGGTTCTGTCCCCACTAGGTTCTTGCTTCCTGTCTGAACAGAGATGAGGTTACTGTCTTCTCTACCTTGGTATTCCAATATCTACTATCTACTAGTAAATATTAATCCTAATATTTACTATCTGTCCCCAAGCACTGTATGTGACCCTGTAAGAATCTGAGGATGGCTGCAGTCTTTCTAGCAATAAAAATGCATGGTCTTACATTTAATTTTAGGGGTTCAGTGAATACCCCAAACCCCACCCTGGGTTCTATCCATTAATTCTGGACCCTCATGGTAAGGGAATGCACTGGGCTTTGACTTAAACTCCAACGCCATTTGATGTGTGTCATGGTCTGTCACTGAACCTCTGAATTTCCATTTCCTCACTTGTGAAGTAGGGATTTAAGAAAAGGCACTAAGGGTCTGGCACACTGTGGGATCTGTTTCCTTTGTTCTGCAATGTGGTCTCGAAGGCTCCATGCCTGCCTCAAGGACAGCTGTTCACACTAACATTTGAATGTCTGCTAAGCTTCCACCATCCTAGGCAGTGTGATGAGGGAGTGGCTGGAGGCCTGGCCACGAGTGCTGGACATGTGGTGTTCTGTAATAGGTCTGTCTGCACTGAATGCCCAGAAACTAACCTGTGCTGAGGACATAAGGCCTGGGTATGAAGAGAAGGTCCCAGGAGAGCAGGGTCTGCCCTTCCTCCAGATGATTCTAGCTGGCAGGCAGTGAAGTCTCTAGCCAGGCCTGCACAAACAGCATCACAAAGCCACCACAGGCAGTGCTGAAAGGCAGGACCAGTCGCTAGAGAGTACATTCAGCAAAGGGGGTTGGGACTGGCACTAGAATCTTGGGGTACTCTTCAACAACAGCATTCCTGCAATGGGGACCACCACCAGGCTCTGTATTGCAGCTTTTAATCCCCATCTTCACTCCCCATGATACCTACAGAAGCCTGTGAGGGAGGCAGCTTGCTTTGAGAGCTCAAGAAGTCTATGTAAAATCAGCTTCTCTGGAGTAGTTTGGTTTCAACCCTGACAATGTATACGCTCTAAGGCAAAGCAACACACCTGCTCTTTGCTGGTAGACAAGGTGGCACTGTAAGAATGCAGGCTTTGGGAGTCACATGGCCCAGATGCAAGTAACTTTGGGCAAGGTAATCTGCAAAATTAAGCCATACTACATCTTCTATGGATTCTTTAAGGTTTCTGGCATGCCTAATGGTGGAATACTTGACCATGGGCCCAAAAGATGGGGGTAAATGGAAAGAGGTGAGGAGATGATCTTGCTCTAACCTCTGCAGGGATATAACTGTGTCTACCCCTATCCCAAACTCACCACCCTAGGTGTGCTTACCCAGTACCAGGAAGGATAGGACCCACTGTAGTACTGAGATGACCTGTAGCTGCTTTTCCACCTTGGACCTGTTGAGCCAGGTGACAGAGAAGATGTCTTGGAGGGCCGAGAGGATGCTGGAGCCAGTGCCTGCAGGAGAAGATGATATCAGTCTACCATAGCCTGCCTGCTAGCCTCAGACACCTCAACACAACCACCACCCACAGGTGCCTTCCTAGACAGGTACATGTGGGCCACAGAACCAGAAGTAACTGAATCCTCACCCTGCCACCAAATGTCTTCCTAGTGGCTGTTTTATAGATTTCCCTGCCACAATTTCTACATACAAACACAAGGGAACAGGGTAGTGGGGAGTCTAAGAGACTCCAAATCCCTTGATTTGGGCTGTAGGGAGGCCAGTTCTCTTCCTCTATGCCCCAAAGGTGTATCTTCCTTTATCTGGACCTAATACAAATATTTAACCTTTGCTATCTGTATCTATGAGGCCAAGGACAGAAGTTCAACATCCAATTTGCAATATTTTATTTTGATTTTTGTCCAAGTGTACTTTGAGCAGCCAGGATCCCTGCCACACTCACTTTTTTTCTAGACACCCTTCTTTCCATGGAGTTGATTCTCATTCTCTCCCCAATGACCAGCCATACCACTACCACCTGAAGATAGATTCACATTCGTCTTCACTGTAGTGCCCAAAGCTTGGAGCTTATGGAGGATTCAGAGGGTATCGTTCTTCCCTCAGGTGGGGAACTATTGCCCCGCCACTGCAGACAGAATCCCCAGCTAGTGTTTGGAGCAATGTTTAAGGAAAGGTACACAAAACACAGGGAGGCACCTGATCTGGGGTCATACTTATGTTTGCTTCTGAGCAAGTGCCAAGACAGGAAATCAGAACAAAATGTGCTCAATTAATTGGCTCTGTAGTTGTGCCCCCAGGATGACCCCTGGACTCCCAACAGCTGACGGGCAGTCAGGAAGCCTGGTGCCTACAAGAGAGGTGGCACTAGGGAAGAGCACAAGTGAGACCTCAAGACCATTCATTCCAGCCCTAGATAAAGCAGAGGCAACTTACACCCCAACTCTGCCAAGCGCAAGTGTGTCCCTTTGTTCAGCACATCTTTACTGAGCGCCTATTGTGTGCCACCCAAACATTTCTTCCTACTGCCCACTGCTCGAGGCCCAGAACAGACAACTCAGTCTTGTCCTTGAGGATCTCCTGACCATTCGCCCTGGCCTACTAGCTAGACACAGGGAGAAGGGTCTGGGGGGGGTCACATTTGAATCTTGGATTCCTGTCCAAATTGGTAGCAAGTTTGAAGCCACGTTAGAAAGGAATATGCACCTCTCAGCTGAGAGCTCACAATCCCTCTGACTTAGGCAGAAGTGGGAAACTCCAGACTTCAAGGTGGACATACCAGTTCTTCCACATCTTGGATCTAATAAACCAGGAGAGGGCTTTCTACTGCAGAGGCAAACTCTCTGTCCTATTTACCATGTGACCCCAGGGCATAGCAGAGGAATCAATGCTAGTGATCAGCACATACTGGGTACTCAACATCTAATGTGCTACAGGACTGGTGCAACAAAGGCACAACAACAAACAAGGGCGGATCCCACAGCCATGCCAGAGGGTTGGCACATTGCTCCTTCACCCCTTTTGTAATTCTCCTACTGTCTTAGGCTCTTTCCCTCCACCAGACTTGCTCCTTAGGTTTCATCCTGAGCCCTAGAGGGACCATGCATTATAGAATGAACACGGTTACCAGGTAGAATACGAACCCAGCGTTCCTGCCTCTGCTCAAAGCACTTCCTCTTTCAATACAGCAGCTGCTGAAGGCAAAGGACGCTGACCCATTGATTCAGTGAGTTCAAGGATAGACCAAACTCAGTCTGGTGTATCTGTTCACCAGTGGAGCCTAGACAAATAACTCGGTCACAAGTATATCTTTAAGGATCTCATGACCTTTCATACCTTGGACTATATGTGGGGGCAGGTCTCAAGTATATGGAGAAAGGGAGTGAACCTCCAAGATACAGCCTAATCCTGACTTAAGGCTGGTTGGCAATATCGCTATCAGCAATAATGGCCCTGAGGGCTATGGGCAGGTGCCCTTCAGGCAGGCTAGGCTCAGTGCCCTACTGGCAGGAAGACAAAAGATCCTATCCAAGCATGGTCTGAGACATAGCATCATATCACCTCTGAGCAGGTTAGAACTGCCAGGATCCACTGAGTCAACTCTGCAGTTGACAATCCCCCAAGGTGAGCAAATGTGAGAAACAACTAGAAGTGTCTAGTCTCACATAGAGTGAAGGAGTGAACCAGGTTAACCCCTCCTGCTACACAGACAAATGCATGACACTAGCTGCCTTCTCCTGGCTATGAGCCCCACCACCACTGTAGGCAGACTCTCAGGCTGGAGTTTGGAAGAGTATTTAGGGCACAGGAGGGCACCTTATTCAGCCTTCTGGGAAATAAGGTCCAAGCCAAGGCCTGAACCCCCATCCTACACTGGCAGGCCTTATGTTTCAATCAGCACAGCCAACTATAGCTGGTGCAGCACTTGGCTTGAGGGAGGCATTCGGAAACTCCTTACTGGTAATATGCCCTACCCCAAATTAAGAAAACATAAAAATTCTTCTCCAAATTAACCCAAGTCTCCCTAATCCTAGTAAATTGCTTACAAGTAGATAGTGTTAGTAAGTCGTACCCCATTTTGTTCCTTTCATCTCATTATACAGACAAAACCAAGAGCCTAGGGGACTCCTCAAGTCCATATCCAAGCAGGCCAGAGCCCATTCTATTCTCATCCTGCCTCACTGGGCCAACCACCTACTTACTGCCTGCCCTGCCAGCCAGATGGGAATGTAGTCCAAGGAGGACCAGCTGCATTTCTGAGAGAAAATGGCAGATGCCTGATAAGGTCAGGGAGGACTGCAGCACCACATTCCTCAGGCCCACTCCCACAGTCTCTACCCAGCTGGCCTGGCCTCCTAAATACACGCTCCACTGGAAGCCCCAAGGGGCCTAGGAAACAGTGATTGTTCCTTAGAGGCCACTCCTGGAGTCTCTGATGGAGAAAGCAGTATATCCCCAGGGAGATATAATCTTTTCTTCCCTGGGGACTCTAAGGACCACAGAAGCCTGGAATAGTAAGAGGCTTTCTTGCCACACCAGAGATCTTTTGTGTTGACAGTGAAGTCAGGAGAGGGCAGCACAGGATGGAGAAGGGAGTTCTCCCTCTCGGCTACCACACCCCCTCATGCAGACTCCACAGTTGAAGATGACTGTCACATGAGACCAGATGCTGCCCGAAGCCAGTTGCGCTCTGATCCACATCTAGTCCCCTGTGCTGTGTGAGCCTGGCTGGTCCTACAGAAAGACATTCAAGCAAGACTTGCTGAGAGAGGGAGATAAGGTCCACGCTCTGGCCATTCAGGCCCTAGAGGTCCTTCCTGCAGGGCAGAGCAATAGGAATGATGCTAGAGAAGTCCCTGAGGCTTTGGCCCTTCAGAACACTTCAATCTGGAATGCTGGGAATCTACCATCATTATCCCCATTTTGATGTCGATACACAGCCTCTCAGTCAGAGTGTGGGAATTCAGACCTGAATCCAGGCCTGCATCTGCTCTAGGCTGCTAACTTCTCCACAGCAAAGCTGTGGAGCTGGGAAGAGGTAGAAATTAACTCTGCTGCTGCTCAGAGGGTGGGTCAAAGAGCTTCATTTTCTTTTTGTTTACATTTTGTTCATTGACTAGCTTTGGTTTTTTTTGAGTCTCATACAACCCAGGATGGCTTCAATTTGCAGTTCTGCAGCCTGAGTACTGGGACAACAGGCATGCTACACCATGCCTACTGGAGCAAGCTTCTTAAAGAACAGCTAGAGGCAGCATGCCCTGGGGTCCTAGTCTCAGTTGTACCACCAACTCCTGTGTCAAGTGGCTTTCCCTCTCTAGGGTTCAGTTTCCCCATCTCTAAAATGGAGACAGTTAGATGAAGTTCATGGTCCCTGGTGTCAACTTCTTGGCCAGAATTTGGGCCAAGTTCACCAGATTGCAGTAGCCCCGGGACAGTCACCTAGGGAACCACGAAGTGAGGATCCCCTTGCACATCCCCAAAGCATAACCAGGATCTGCCACCTGGCTGTCAACACTTCCTCTACTCCAGCTTGGTTGGCAGAGGTCCAGCTGGTGAGGAAGCTGCAATCAAATGCCACCACCTCCACACCCAGCCACCCAGCCTGTTTCTGACTCCTGGGAAGGGTGGCAATCTTAGCATCCAGCCAAGTTCAGCTACAGTTGGCTTCCTCATCCCCCACGCCTCCCTGGACACACCCACTCTCTCTGCTCTCTCATACAGCACCAGTCCACTGAGTCCCGGTATAGTTACATGACCACCCCACTCTAACAGTGACTTGTGAGGCACCAAGACTGTATCTGATTTATCTCTGTGTGTAGAACCTCGCACAGGGTTAGGGATGGGGACTATAGAGGTTTGCTATATGGCTGGACAAATCCAACATGGTCAGCCTCAGAGAACACTGGATGCCCAGGTTGTATTGGGCTGCTTTCAGAAAGCCAGGCCATCCTTACTATCAAAATTCTGGGGCCTCTTCCTGCCATCGATAAGAACAAGTTCCCCGACTTATGAAGGGAACAGAACCTTTACTTGCTGACATAATTTCCACAGAAGAGATAAGGCATAGTGTAGAGCAAATAGATTAGTCCGGTGAAGCAATCCCACAGGGGACTCAGTAGACTGATCAGGAAAACCAACCATTGCACATGGCTCATTTGCTATTCCATATCTAGAGGACAGAGGGAAGGAGAATGCCAAAGAGGCCCAAGAGCAGATTTCTTATCACCCTATGCCATGTCACCTGAGTCACAACACTCCCAGGAAGGCAAGGCCTCAAATACTCCAAGTTCCTTCATCACGTGAACAATGCCATGTTAAAGAACGCTGGTCCCCGACTAAACATGGAATTCCACACCCAAACTCCAAGATAAAACCTGGATGGGTAGGGCTCCCTGCTCTACCTACACTGTGCCTCATTATCATGGGGACAGTTCTGTGCAGACTGGCTATGCAAGGGGGATGAACTCCACCCAGATGCTCCTGCTGTGAGGTCATATGAGAAGCTTCCTGCCACCGTGGACCCAACTGTCACAATCTCAGGGCACAAGAATAGTGGTTGGGACTGTGTTGGAACCTCCTGACTCAATACCTAATATCAAAATGACCAAGGAGGCCACTCCACAGGGCTCATGAAAACAGAGTTTCCTGGCTTTCTCTCACCCTTGCCAAAGGGTGGCAGAGTCTGAACCTTAGCCCCCAACTCTGGGGAAAGGGCCAGTTCTGCCCTGTCTGTCTCTGTGTTCTGGGGTGAGTGATTAAACCTCTCTGAGCATAAGAATAACTTCATGGGGTTGTTGGAAAAGATTAAATGAGAAAATGTATGGGAGCCAAATGGCACAGTAGGTAAAGGTAACTGCTGCCAAGCCTGATGAACTGAGTTCGAGCCTGGGACCCACATGATAGAAGGAGAGAAACAGCTCCTTCAAGTTGTGCTCTGACTGCCACACAGTGACTGGACCATGCATGTGTGTGTGCATGTTATATAGGTAACAAATTGTTCTTAATGAATGTAAGATGAATGTGGTCAGTTAGGTAGTGAGGGTACAGTGAGCAAACAGCTTTTCACAAGGTGCATGACGACGAGGTTGTGCATTAGGAGAAAAGTGAATATCAGGACTTGTAGGGAGGCCCTCTAGGGCTCTGAAGAAAAGACTGACAGGCAAGCAGACTGTAGGTGGTGGAACTGCCAAAACAAAGAGGGGATTCCAATAGGCAGGCTCAAGGCACATGATCAACAATCCAGAAAAGGGATTATGTTAGAATATCCCAAAGAGAAGCTGACAACAGAGCAGACTGTCTCGCCAAAGTGGCTTCCTAGAGAAGGCAAGTATGACAGATAAGACCCAGAGCACGAGCACTTAGAAGGCACTAAGCAGTAAGGCTACCGGGAGTGGGGGGTGTCGGTAGGGGTGGGGATCAGCAGTGAATGTAGGAAACCATTCCCTACTTGTTTGGAAGCTCAGATACTGCTGAGGGAGAAAATGTGATATCAGGTGGGGACAAGAGCTATAAAGGAAAAGAATTTGGGACAATGAGCCAGAGCCAGGGTACAGAGAGTCCCTGGCATGTGGAAGGGAGGTGCAAGCACACTTGGGGAAGCATGTAATACAGAGCAGGTGGGAGGCCATGCCTCTGGACCACCCACATGCTTCCCTACCACCTCCACAGCAAGCATCTGTGGAGGGGCTACACCCAGGAGAAGCCCAAAGACCAGGAGTCAGGAGAACTGGCCTCTAATGCACAGGAGGTGTGGTTTCAATGAGTCACTGCCTATACAAGCCTCAGTTTCCTCACCTGTGCAGCAGAGCTAATACCTACCTTGTCTGTGAAACAATGTTTAGGCGAGAGCTCCATAAAAAGCAAAGATCTATTTGAGTAGCAGTTAACTATCAAGTGAGCCTCAATGTCCTTTCATGTCTTATGGATATGACAACACCTGCCTTGCCTTAAAGCAATACAAACCCTGGATCTATTGCTTCTTGTTTAAATTGCCACCCTCCTTAAGAGACCAGTATCCTCCTTAGTTATGAACCAGGATCTCTGTGAGGAACCCAAATAACTTGTGAAAAAAATAAATAAATAACTGGCCCAGCTAGAGCTATAAAGAGCTAGAGAGGAGCAGAGGCATCAAGGGCCCTTGGGGCTCCCTGAGCAGAAAGGCATCCTTGTCCACATTCCCAGGCCCCAAGGATGTCACATCTGGGCCATCTGGACCCAAGCTTTGCCTTGGTTTGAGGAGTAAGGAAGCTACACTCAAGCTACTCAAAGAGGCTGAGCACAGGCTGCATTGGTTAGGAGGGGCTGACACACTGACCCTCAGCATATTCCTGGGAGGGTCAAGACACCCAGTCAAGTGACAAATTGATGCAACTTCAAGGCTAGAGGTGAACTAGCTGTCGTCTGGGCTGCCTCAGGCAGGTACTTTCAGCCAGAGTCCACACATGTGCAAGTGACAAGGCCAGACATGGTGGGACTGCCAGCTCTAGAGGGTCATGCCTGCCGCTATTAGAGTCCCACTCCAGTACTAGGCTCTATCAATCCATGTGCACCAAGCTATTCCCTATCACTGCCTCATGTGCAAAGCCAGGGACTCTCTTGACCCAGCCTGCAGTGCTACCAAGTATTGTTCTCTTACTTCTGAGTCTGGTCAGTTGCTTAGCACATACTTTGGTGATCCCCGCCAGGCACTGACTTCTTGACAACTAGCCTATGCACCTTCCCCCTGGGAAGTCTTCCTGACCCCGACTCAGGATGGACTGGCCATACCCCACAGGTTGCCTCTCACTCCTACATTTGCAGCCCTTTTCACTATGGAAGGTGTGCATTCATTTGCACATGTCTAACTCTGCCTGGGTTGCTACACCCAGAATGGCACCACACAAAGAGCAGATGCCTGGTCGATGCCTGAACGCTTGAAGGGACTGTGATAAATAAAAAGGCCTAGATAAGAACAGAAATAAGTGGACCTGTGCCACACTGAAGCATCAAAGGAGCACTGTAGGGAATCAAGAAAGGTCTATTCTAAGTGGAAGGGTAGGCTAAGTCAGGAACAACAGGGAAGGGGGGGGCAGGGGAGGGAAAGGCACTTCCAAATCTCACACAGCTGCCAGAGCTTGGTAGTTCCTGAATCACCCACCCCAGACATAGCTGGGGAGACAAGGCTATAAATTCTATATATAGGGCCTGAAAGGACCAGACATAGAGGGATGTCCCCAACCTACCTTGGGCAGGGGATAACAAGAAGAAGGCATGGGACCCTGAAAATGGCATTTACAAAGGAAGAGGAAGCACAAACTTGAGGACTTAAGTACAGAGGTCTAGTTGAGCTTCAGCAGAGACCGAATCTGAAACAGAGAGGAAGGCAGAAGGACTAGAAGGCCATAAAATGCTGGCCTCTATACTGAACACCAGAGAGCCAGCCAACACCCCATTCCACCAACTTTAGACAGGGCAGCAAGCGAGCCATTCTCCTGGACTCGACACACTGGCGAGTTCTTTCCCAGAAACATAAAGAATCCCCTTTGAGGGCTGCTATAGAAAGTGTGTGTCCTAAAATAGTGCTCATAGTTACAGCTGGTCCAAAGGGGAGGACAAACCACTGCAGATCCACACCCCAGCCGTGCTGTGCTGGGGGAAGTACCTGGCCATGCCATCAAGACCTACATGTCAGTCTCTACAGCCTGCTATAGAGAGCCTAGCATCCCAAGTCTCCAAGATTTTCTGGGGCCCTTCCTCCTCTCTAGGTCTCTGTTCCCAGCACATCCCAAGGGGTAAGGATGGAGCAGATGAGCTCTGAGGTCTTGCTAACTTGGACCTTCTGTACTCTGCTAGAATTCACTAATCTACACATGATCCTTCTAAAAGGAACACTGGCCCTACAAGGGATATTCTAGAGGTTCAGGGCTTAATGTATTTAGTCTTCATAGGATAGATAAAGAAGATAGAGTCCTGGGAGGTAGAGACATAAAAGCAGTCTTTTAGGATACCAGGTCTCAACATCCAACCAGGACTGCGGCCATGAGTGGTTGAGGACCCGGGTGGCCTGCTTTCTCCACCCGCACTTTCTGACCCAGCACATTCAAGAATACTGGAGTAGGAGGGGCTGCTATGGCAACACCACCAGCTTGCATGCGCGTCACCAAGGAGTCCCCAAAATAGGCCCTTGTGACAGTGCACGGGGAGCTAAGTTCCTCCGGAGCACTTACCTGGGCCCCAAGGAGAATGCAAGCCCCATTTTCACAGGTGACACTGAGGGTAGGAATGAGGAAGAGGCTGTGGAGCAGTGGGCCGGGTCTGCTAACACACTTCTCCAGCTGATCTGGGAGGAACCAAAGGACTGCCGGAGCCAGCCCTCCCCACTGCACGGAGGAGCTGAGGCCCTGTAGAAAGCAGGTGCAGAGCAAGGCCCTGCGCTGGCTCAGAATTACTAACTGCTCTACTCAAGCCCTGATGCTTCCTGAACAAGGGTCTCACAGGTTCAGCACTGTAACAGAGAAAATATTTACCACACTCCTGCCCATTTTACACAGGAAGAGGCAGTGGTTTGCTGAGGCTACACAGACCTTTAGTGGCAGAGTAAGGACTACACACTCCTAGGGCCTGCCTCCCAGTCCCAAATTCCCAAAGTAGCCAATAGTAACTCCATACCGTGAGTACCCAGGAGTGTTAGAGGCCAAGAAACTCTGCCTACCCCAGGCTCCTCTCCCAATACTCTCAAGTCTTCTAAAGCAGATGCAGATTAACCACCCCACAGGCCAAGACACACCGTTCTCTATCTCAACTCTCTTTACTCCTCAGTACACTGGAACTGCAGCCCAGGCTGGCCCCCTGAAGGCCCACAGTCAGACTGTATTTCCGACCCAAAGTTGTCTTTCTTTATACTATTCCTTACGCCTGGAACATCTTTTAAAATTCCATCTATTATTTTGTGTGTGCACACGCAAGTATGCACATGGGGGTCAGAGGACAACTTTAGGGAGTCCTTTCCTTTACCATGGATGATGGGCATTGAACTTGTGAGGTCATCAGTTGTCCAGGCAAATGTGTTTAACCACTGGGCCATCTCACCAGCCCTACTTGAATGTTCGTATCTACCTTGCTAATGCCATCCCACCCCTCACGATTCAGAGCATCACCTCTCCTAGGAAGCCTTCCCTATCCCAGAGTAATTTATTTCCCTCATCCTCCAGACATCCTCCACAGTTTCCCCCTTTCTTTTCCTGGTCACTGCCTGGCTCACCCTGCACATCATCTCATTGTGTGTACACCCCTCTGGGCTTGCTTCCTCAAAGTCAGGCGTGTTGGCTGACATATAAGAGCTGCTCAGCCACTGAACTGCAAGCCCATACCCAGGAGAGTCCACTCCAGGAACAAGAGTCTTCACATACTCAATTTTCATGAAATAAGGTAGACTCTTCAATGATTAGGCCAAGGAAGTAGGCCACTTAGGATTCCAGGTTCCCAACACCCTGGAGTTAGAACCCAGAGTACAACAGGACTGCTAAGGACCCCATTGGCCCCCTGTCTACAGTATTAGAACCTGCTGTACAACACACAGGACAAAAGACAAGAGCTCATTCACAAATTAGTTAACAAAACACTGCCCACTCACCTTAACTCAAACCCTCAGATGCTAAATCTGAGATGTCTGAATCTCTGTTGATCAGGCTGACCTTGAACTCAGAGATCTGCCTGCTTCTGCCTCCCAAGTACTGGGATTAAAGGCATACACCACTACACCCCTCTATATTCTGAAACCATGTGGGGACCATGATGTACCTGGATCTACCCACTTGGCACTCAGCCCCCAAAGCAAGCTCTTAACCAGACTGTGAGGGTCTCTAGGAGATAGACATGGACAGCCCAAGCACCCAGCATACACTGGCAAAGAGGCCTGGGGATAAGCTAAGAAATTCCACTGAAGCTAAAGACAGGGCTTCCTACCAAGAGGACCTGGAAGTACCACTAATGATTCATTCATTTGACAAATACTACAGGGTTCCTACTACCTGCCTGCACAGTGTTAAATGCTAGGAACACAACACTGAGGAAGACAAGACACATGAGGTCCCTGTTACCAGGGGCTGACAATTACCCAAACAATAAGTACATGTGATAACTAAGTAATGATAAGGACTACAAAAGTAAAAGATGTGGGTACTTGAGTACGGGTGGCATGCCAAGATCTGAGAAAGGAAGCAAGCACAGAGACCCTGAAAAAGAACTGAATTATGGGTAATGATGGAGGGTCAGAAAGACCACCAGCATATGGCATGGTGTCCAGGAACTTGTAAGGTTGTGAAGGTGTTTGTGCAGCTTCATAGGATCTGTGGAATTTGAAGATTTGAAGTATTGGGAAGGGAGGTAGCAGTTCATCTAGCTAAAGTTCTGTGGGCTCTTGGTACCCCTTATCCACCAAGCTTAGGGGAGCTTCCTCAGAAATCTTAGGAAGGAGACACTATACCTGTCAGAGTTAGGGAACAATTGGCACACATTTGGCAACTGCATGGTACACATGCTGGTCAGCACTCAGCATTGCATGGTACATATGCTGGTCACCCCACACCCCTCTAACTTAATAAGACTAGGAGGCACAGAGAGAGATGTATCAGCGTTCTAACTTGTCTTTAAAACCCCTGGGGGCTAGTCCTTCTGGTAACCTCAGTTTCTCGTCTGTACTGTGAAGGCTGGAACAGATCCAGCACCGAGGGGTTAACTGTTTTGTTTTATAACTTAAGTACTTGCTGCTGACTTTAGGAGTGGGAGGGTAGAGGTGGAGCAAAATTTCCACACTTGCCACTGAGTCACTTACCTGCTTTCCTAGCTTAGATGAACAAGCTTTTGGCAGGTAACTCAAAAGTAGTCTCTTTGCAACTAGGGAAAAGGCTACACAGATTTGAGGGATTAGAAACAGAAGTGAGGTTTTTATTCTTTTATCTCAGGACTCAGATGGCTGCCAACCTTCAGTTGCAGAGTTACCCCCAACAATCTGGCCACTTAGCTTCTTCCTCTACATAGCATATTCCCAGGGAAGGGGAAACTCCATCTCCACCACCCAGACTATGCAGCCATCAACAGCTGTTGGGATTCTATTAAAACCCTCACCATGACTCCACCATATCCTAGGCTTTGGGCCCTATAGAATATACCAGCTCAGAATTGTACTGCCTCTATCTCATGCTGGATCCCAGGCTAAACCCTAAGAATAGCCACAAACATTCAAGGGCTCTACCATGCAAAGCTCCCCATCCAGGGGCAAAGGCAAAGATGTACATGCAGCTAACTCTAGCCTCCAAGCCAGTTTTTCAGAGATTAGAAAATACCAACATAAGCCAGGAGTGGTGGCGCATGTCTTTAATCCCAGCACTTAGGAGGCAGACAAGTAGTTCTGAGTTTGAGGCCAGGTCTACAGAGTCAGAGAAACCCTGTCTGAAAAAGCCAAAATCAGAATACCACCACAGATTCCCTCTCTCCCAACAAACACATACCACCCAAGCTTCAACAAAAACAACAGTCACCAATCTCTCACCCATCATGGAACTTCCCTTCACAGAATCCATGCTCTTCTCCCTTCCTTGAACACTGCTACTGACAGTATTCACCACCTCAAAACAGTGGGAACTGATCTGCAGAGGCAAACTAGGCCACTAGGGAGTGTCTCCAAGGACCAAGGAGGTACAAGGAGGCCTCTAGGAGATGTCAAGATAACATAAAATTTGCTTGAGCACCCTCCCCTACCCCACCCAGTCTTTCACCAATGTAGATCCCAGAGAGCTAAACTAACTAGTTTGGATTTCATATTAGTCCTTGTTACAGTCTATGATGTAACTACACCCACTTTATTTTTCCATTGTATTTTCAAGGTCACACAACAACATGAAGAAGTTCTTCTGATATGACAATAAAGACCTGCTCAAAATTATCTGATGGAGTACAAGTCCCCCTGAGTTAAAAAACTGTCAAAAACATGTATTTAACAGGCTTCTTGCTCCTGGAAGACAGGGGAAAGCCCATGAAGGTTATCTCCAGGAGGGACCACAGCAGACAGCAGACCCATCCCATTACCCAGCGATGAGAACGTTTTAAAAGCATGAGCACAGGCAAGACACTTCCTTCCCCTGTTTAAAGGCATCAAAAGGCACACTGAAGAGAAGCATTTTGAGAGAAGAGGCTGTTAGAAGCTAGGGGCTGGTATGTGGGGCGGCTCAAACCACTTGAGCCTAGGATGGGAACAGTTCAGCACTTCTCCAAGGCAATGAGCAGACCAGGGGTAGAGAGCCACAGCAGCAGCCAACTAGGACCAGTGCCGATGCCGGGTGAGTAAACTGTGATGGAGCTACAGCAGGAGTTACCTTGCAGCCACCAGCATACGAGAAATGATTCTGACAAACAGCAACAATACTCACGATGTAGCATTAAGAGAAAACTGGATTTAGAAGTGTATCTGTATCATACCCTTGACTTTATATATGTATAAAGCTATAAAACACTAATAGAAGTAACCACCAGACATCTGATTTACCAGAAATCTTTTTTTTTTTTTTCCGATTGCCTATATTTTTCAAGATTCCCGTAATTAGTAAGTTAGAAATTAGAAATCACTCTGTAAACCAGGCTGGCCTCAAAATCAAGAGATCTGCCTGCATCTGCCTTCCAAGAGTGCTAGAATTCAAAGCGTGCACCACCACAACCCTGCTAAGGAAACCTTAAGTAGCATGCTCTTCCTCGGTTTCTCCAACTACAGCTAAGGAGTGTGGAATGCTTTGGTCATGCATGGGAAAAGCTGAGATGTGATTTGAATTCTGTCCCTGGTTCCCTGCAAGCCTTAGTTGGACCTTGAAGGCTGACTGTCAAGAAGGAAAATCAACCTGGCAGTGGTGGTATACGCCTTTAATCCCAGGACTCGGGAGGCAGAGGCAGGCAGATCTCTGAGTTCAAGGCCAGTCTGGTCTTCAGAGTGAGTAGTTCTAGGACAGCCAGAGCAGAATTACAACAAAGGAGGGGGAAAAAAAGGAAAACCAAGGGTCTCCCACCCACCCTACTTCTGTGTATATTGGTCTTAGAGCTGCTGTTGAGTAGCCTCCACAGTCTGGGTAGGCTGGGGCAGAGGACAGTTGGGGCACACCTGTTCCAGGCAGGCATGTTCCCAATTCAGTGGCTGTTTTCAGGGGATTGCAAAACCCTTTTCACCCTGCCTCATCCAGTTTTTCCCAGCCAAATCCTGCTCTACCTGGAGAGAAAGAGCAGAACTTGGGGGCTGGAGAGTGAAATATCACTAATAACTGAGCAGAGTGGGTGGTGTCGCCCTCGTCAGCTGGGGGATGGGAAGTGATGTAACACATGTTGCAACATTAGTGAGTACCAGGATGGAGGATGAACCCAGGTTAGACTAGGATACCAGGTTTGACTAGGATACCAGGCTGTCTGGCTCAAACTGGGTAACCAGACTAGGTAAGCATGATTCTTCCCTCATCCTAGACCGAAATGACAGGATGCAGGGAGTCAGGTTCCCCCAAAGAAAAGCCAGTTGTGGTAGCACACACCTACAAACCCCAGCACTTGGGATGCTGAGGGACAAGGATTGCGAGTTGGAAGCTAGACTGGGTGACAAATGGAAATAGTTGTCTGGGACGCCAACCAGAAGTGGCTAGCCGTGCAGCACAGGGCAGCTTGCCTTGGCCAGTGTCCCTTCCTAAAAGTCGCCTTGCCATGGGAACCCCCAGGATGAAAACCCCAGGGGTGACTGACACTCACCCCATCGCCCAGACCCCTCGCGTGACAGGGCAGATCCTCCATTCTTGTTCTCCCTGCGGGCAGCTTCAGCCCGACGCTCACCCCGCAGGACCCCGGAGTAGGCGGCGATGAGGGTCTTCATGCTGAAGCCGGTTCACGTCACGGCCGTGCAGAAAGCCGCCTCACGCCGCGCCCCTGGCCCATGCCCCGGCCGCCGGGGCCAGGGCTTCGCGCTGAGCTCCCGGAGCGGGCGGACAGCGCCCAGGTCGTGGCGGCGGCAGCGCGAGAGCTCAGGCAGGTAGCCGCTGCGAGCCTAGGTAAGCCGAAAAGCCAGTGAGGCGCGGCCGCGGCGCCGAGCGCCGCCGCGCGCGCACTTTATAACCTCACAACGGGGCGGGCCGTGACGCCTGTGGGGCGGGGCTAGAGGCTCCGCCCCGGACTGTACCATGTCCTCCTTGGGGGGGGAGTGAGGCGCCCCGGAGCTAGGCTAGGTGAAGAGCGCAGGACGCGCCATGGTTTGACCTGCGCGAGACAGAGTTCAGAGAGTACGAGATAAGATTCTGGAGTCCCGAAGCGTTAAAGCACGCCTGGTTGTTTCAGCGACCGCCCGGTCCTCCTCCCTGGTGCTCCCTCGCAGACATTGGTTCGGTCCAGCATCTGGAACGTGGGCCGGGAAATTGAGCACGTGCGGGACGATTGGGAGCTTGCGGGTGCTTGTGTTCTTCCTTGGCTGTGATTTCCTTTGGCTGCAGCTGGGCAGGATTTGCCTGCGGTCTGTAGTGTTGTAGTTAGGTTACCACTGGGCTTCAAAAGCACTTCAAATGGCTCTACCTCTCCTTTTATCAGGAAGAACCTGGTGCAGTGGAGTCCACCACCTGTAATCCTAGTTGGGTATGTACGTGTATATATACTGAGGCAAAAGGATTAACAGTTTGAAGCCAGCCTGGGCTATATACTGAGACCCTGTCTCAAAACACTAAGGATAGAGGCAATACTACGGAATATCAGTACATTGCTAGGTTCTGAGCCGGACCTGCTCCAACAGTTTCAATCTCTGTCACTGAGACACATTAGCCAGGGTGTAGGGCAATAAATCCATGCATGAGGCAGGAGAATCACAAGTTGCAAGACAACACAGTGAAACACCAGGACATGAGAGAAGTCCCTGCTTGGAGAGTGACATGTTTTACTTCCAGCCCTCTCCTCGACTTCAGTTTTTTTTTCTTCCTTCCTTCTTTCCTTTCTCTCTCCCTCCCTCTCTATCTCTCTCTCTCTCTCTGTATATATATATACACACACAGGCTCACTGTAGCTCTGGCTGTCCTGGAACTCACAAGCTGACCTTTGAACTCACAGAGATTCAACTGCTTCTGCCTCTGGCGCTCTGGGATTAAAGGTATGTGCCACCATGCTCAGCTTTTGGTTTCCATGTCTATAAAATGGGAACAAACATGATTGTTTTGTGAGATGCTTTGAGAACTACAGAGGTGAGGTATGAAAGGCTCTTAGCTTGCACCCGCACTTGAGGTTAGGAATTACCATGTTTGAGGAGGCGTTTTGCAGAATGAGGGTGTGAGGGCAAACAGAAGGCCAGGCATAAGTCTGAACAGTTGGTATGTTTGGAGTTGGGCCAGAACCCTTAGCGATTGTAGTCCAGGCAACTGTGGGAGATGAGGCTGCAGAGACATTGGGCTGGAGCTTGGCCCTAGGAGATTCCTGAATGTGTGTCTCTCTCTCTAGACATTGGGGTGGGAATGGGCTCTTGGGAAAGCCTCAGTAAAGGAAATTACGGTGGTAAGATGAATTCTAGGAGCCCTCTAGAGTCTAGACAGAGTATGAGCCATCAGAGGGAGGCTGTGGGAGGGATCTGGGTGAGAAGCGATGAACCTCAAGCAAAGGCAGTGGCAAAAAGGAATGCCCTGCAGAAAAGAAAAAAGCATAGGAGGGCTGGGTGTGGCTCACCCTTGGGTTGCATACATAAGACCTGGGGAGAGTGGGAAAAGAAAGGGGAGTTCTAACAGGGGAGGAGAGAAGGTTAGGAGTCACAGTCCCAGGGCATGTGACAAATGCCCCAAGAGAAACCTAGAAACATTTGCACTTGTTTAACTCCTCAAACACATGATGGGTGGAGTACAAGTCTCACTGAGAAAATGCTACCAAACTCTAAGAACTGAGTCAACCAGAAGTAGAAGGGAAAATATCCCAGGGCAGAGGGATCATCATGTGCTATGCTCTGTGGTAGAGCTGGGGTCCTTTGAGGAATTGAGGGAAGGCTAGTGGCCTACCATGTCCATGGGAGACTCCAGAGATGGGTGTATGCTATGCAGCAACCGTAACGAGAAAACAGGTAAATATTTGGGGGGGCAATGACGAGTTCAGGCATGTGGGTGCTTTAGTGCCAGTAGATTATTGGAGGAAAGCCTCCTTCCTTCTGGTTGTCTAGCATTCACAAAGTTTTAGGTTCAGAACCTAGCAACACACACACACACACACACACACACACACACACACACACACACCAGTCTCATGTTGGTATGTAAGACCCCAGGTCACAGTATGGTGCATGCTAGCTCTAGAAGTATCTTCTACGGAATGGAGGAGGTCTTGCTTTAGGACCGATGGCCACTCACCTCTAATACTGTCTAATGGGCAGAGATTAAGCTGAAAGGTTGTAGGTCTGGAGTGTGGTCTCCCTGTCAGTGACTTGTCACGTGTCCTTGGGTACCTAGTTTGTTCATCACAGAGTGAGATGGGAAGCCGGGCGTGGTTGTGCATACATACCTGTTATAATCCCAGCACTTAGGTGAGGAGGAAGCTTTCTCCAGGCTTTCAGGGTTGTCCTTAACTACATAATGAGTTGGCAGCTAGCCTGAGCTCCATGAACCCGTGTCAAAAAGAGAAACAAGAAGAGGGGAGATGGGAAGAAAGGGGGTGACAGTTTCTACTTTGTAACTGTGCTTGAGCACTTATGGATCAACTAAAAATCATATGGAAAGAGTGTTAGCATTATGTAATGAGTGTAAGATACCATTATCTTAATGATAGCAATGACAAGCAAATGACAAGACTTAGGTAAACAAGGCCCATAGGAAACATTCAGACCCAAGTTCGTGGGCTTCAGCATTTTCCTGTGCACCTTCTCTGGGCCAGGTACTGATTGGAACACAGGGAATCAGACCTGGTCCCTGCCTCTGTGGAGATTCAACCAAGAAATGAGACCAGTGGCCAGACTGTGGTGCAGGGAAACAGCCCTCCTGGCTGCCATTGCCTGCCTCCACTGAGCTTGAAATCTCTCCAAGCCCAGAAGCCTTTGCTCTGTGTCTGTTGTGCGTCTGACTTAACCAAGAGGCTCAGTGAACAGTGGATTGACAGTAGTCAGGGGATGATAAATGAGAAAGTCAAGAGGAAGCAATATTGCTTCTGGATATGAGACGAATCTGGTTCTCTTGACCAGAGAGGAAGAGCATATATTTAGAGGTTTCAGCATGGGCAGAGGTCTGGGAGTGGAAACGCTGGTGTGGCTGGAAAAAGGATGTAGATGGTCAGGAGAAGGTAGGAGGTGAAGTTGACAACAGGAGCCAGATCCGGGGGCCCTCATGGTTCAGCATGGGTGACTGGATTCATCCTGTACAGGATTGGCAAAGGAAAGGGATGAGGTCCTGGATAAGGTGATGGGTTAGCAAGATAGGCTGAGATGGCAATATGCAAATGGAAGATTGGGAAACAAAGCCATGAAATCTAGTCCACAAGCCAGGTAGTGGCACTTGCTTTTAATCCCATCGCTCAGAAGGCAGAGGCAAGTCGATCTCTGAGTTCAAGGCCAGCCTGGTCTACAGAGTGAGTTCCAGGACAGTCAGTACTACTCAGAGAAAAAAAAACCAAAAAAAAAAAAAAATCTAGTCCCTTTAGTTTAGTTTCATATGTGGGAACATGTACCAAGGGCTACAGAAGTCCCAGCCTCCCTTATCATCCAGCTTCATGTCTATGCTCACAACTTACTTACATTGGTTCAGACTGGATTTGGATAGAAAATCAGACCCATAGTTAGAACTTTCAGAGAAAAGACATTATGAAACTGAAGAGATGGCTCAACAGTTAAGAGTATTGGCGGATCTTCCAGAGGACCCAGGTTAAATTCCCAGCATCCACATGACAGCTCACAGCTGATCATAACTCCAAGCCCAGGAGATCAGACCCATTCTTTCGGACCTCAGGGGTTACCTGTTCATGGCATGTACATGGTACACAGGCAAAACATGCAGGTAAAACATTCATGCACATAAAATTAAGAGAGAACACTGACTTGGGATCTCTCCTCTGTAGGAAGGTGAGGGTTGAGAGTTCTCAGTGGGTATTGACTTCTGGTTTCCTCTCCACACATCCAAACAGTCTTAGATTTTGTGATAGCCTGCCTGCTCTTCATAAGAATGAACAAGTCAGCTATAAGTTGTGTTCTAGACCTGTGTCACCTCTCCTTCATGGCCACCCATCCCGGCTCCTGAACACTTTGAACGACCAGAGACAGGTCAAGTCACACATCCGAGAAGAGCTTGACCAGGGTGTGAAGTTCTAAGACTTCATGCAGTCATCAGTATCAGGTTGCTGTTGGGAACTGTGTACACAGCCTTGTGTTTCTATGGATCCATGTGCAGACTGGATGAGAACCTTACCCACCCCACCCCACCATCACGTAGAAGAGGGAAATAAGTGGGGAGTCACAAGGCAGAGAGGGTGCCTGCCCCTACAGGTACAGGGAAGAAAGAAAACATTTACCAAGCCCCAGCTGATGTGATCCCACCCACCCTCACAATCACTGCAAGAGTGATCATCACCCTGCTCTGCAACTGAAGTGCAGAGAAATAAAGAGAAACGTCCAGAGTCACACAGTAAAGGTACACAAGGCAGAACCTCCCTAATTAGAGATCTGAAATGCTGCTGGCTGTGAGCATTTCAGAAAAGAGGTGTTCAGCCTGTGGGAAAGCTGCAATTCATACCCCAGCCTCAGCCTGCAACCCACATGCTTTCCCTGCTCTCCCATCCCACTGGCTGCAAAAGGATCCAGCTTGAACACAGAACTCTCCGGTAAAAGGGATTCTCGCCCTTTAAGCATCTCCCATGGCCCTGTGAGGTTCCCATTTTGTAGTTGAAAAGACTAAATCAATCCCAGGGAGTTGATGGCTGTCAGGAGTTGAGTAAGATTTGAATCAGTCTCACAAGGCCCATGACTTTTGCCTTTGAGGTTCAACTCAGGACGGGCTCACCTCACTGGCAGAGAGAAGGAGGGCAGAGGTTTGGGCAAGGGGAAGGCATCCTGGCATGGCTCACCAGCTCAGAACTCGCCCATCTCCCTCTCTAGGCAGGAATTTGCCAGCTGGAGCTGCTGTGTAGCAGGGCTGCACCCTCCTCGGCTGGCTTCCTTCCTCCCCCCCCCGCCCCTCCCCCCAATTCTAAGCCCTTCACTGTCCTTCTAAAGAGACACCCCTACATGCCACTTAGTCATTAGGGGCCAGCGAAGGTGCAGTCTCAATTCCCAGGCTATAGAATGTGGACTTTGTCACCAGCAATGGAAAGCCACGGGGGGATTTTAGCGGTGGTGAGGCGTGCTCATTTTTCTGCTCTGAAAGATTACTAACAAGAACACCTTTAACTGTCACCTTTATGGCACCCTTCCTGATCACCTCTGCCTTAAATTAGATTCCCTGCAGGGAACGGCCTACTCAAATTGGGTAATTTGAGGAAAATTTAATACAAAGACTGTTTTCAAAGATGTGGGCATGAATATGGGAGACTTTTCTTCAAAACTATTGGCATTTAAGGCCCATGAACAGAAGAGCCAAAAGTCCCAGAGTGGGAACCGAGGAGAGAAGACTGCCCAGTGGGAGCTGTGGGCACACAACCCATGGTAACCTGGCAGGGCTGTTCTCTGCCCTTCCCTCCCTCCGTCCCTCCCTCCCTCCAGGCTAATGCCAGGGCATCTTGCCACCCAGAGGGTGATGCAAGCCCCTTGATGTCTTCCATGCTCAGCACCCGGAGAGTTCGGGATGGACAAACGGACACGAGGGCTGAGAGAGGATAGGAGGTAACCAGCACATGGCCCTAGGATGACCCTGTCCCCTCCCTGTGCCCAATCAGATCTAATAACTAACAGCTAATAACTCCACAGAAAGCCCGATATGGGGCAGAAGTAGAGTCAGAGTCGTCCCTGTGTCCCAGTGTCCAACTGGGACTGGTCTGCACACAAGGGGTACTCAGGTGGTATTAGTGGCAGGAATGTGGGGGGGAGGGAGGAGTGAGTAATGATGACATTGCTGAACAAATGAAGTAGTTTCAGGGCCAAGAAGGGTGTTTTGAGGGATGCCAAGGCAGGGGATCACCAAGACTCAGACATGGGCAGAGGACAGAGGTAGGGAAGGGGCTAAATGAAGGAGACTCTGTGTTTCAAACCAGAGTCAAGAGCACACCAGCTATAAGACCATCCCTTGGGGCACTCAGCAGTGGCCTTTGGTCCTGTCCTGTGTGGCAGGTCTGACTGAAAGCAGAGGAGTAGGGCTGAGCTGATGCTCTCGGGAACCGGCCATCAGCGTATCCCCAGACCCCTTTTTCGAAAGTTGTGTTGCAACATGTACAGAGAGCCCCCTTGCATCATTCTGTCTGCAGTGTTCTTACTCAACTTGCCCAAGGCCTTTCCCCACAGGGATGGGGGTGGAGGACTTACACACATCTCAGAAGCCACACTGCATCCAGTTTTCATCTGCCCTTCTAGCTGGCCTACCTGTTCTGAGACACCCACCCTGCCCTGCCCCTTCCCCCCGGCCCCCCAGTCATACGCTCTTCCAGAGCTTAGGTCCTAGGGAAACAGCAGACACATGCAGCAGCCCACTACTGCCAAACCCCAGCTCTTCTGTTATTGTTGCTTGTCTGTAGCTCAGATCCTGTGCCTGGCCCTCCCAAGTCTGGAGAACACAGGCATCAATCAGCCACTATACCCACCCAGCTTGGTTTTGGTTCTTGAGATAGGGTCTCACAATGTGGCTCAGGCTGATCTCAGACCTGTGCTGATATTTCTGCTTCAGCCTCTCGGTGGCTGCTGGTATGTCCCTCTATGTCCGGCTCTCCCAGGTCTTTACCAATGAAACCCTTCTAAAAGTGAAGCTTTGTTCAGAAGCCAGAGAGATGATGTGGGTGACAGGGATGGTCTAGCTTAGCAAGGATGACCCCAGAGTTCGTATGTGTGGAATCACCCCCATACATGTTTAACCTCTTGCCTAAGTCTTCAAAGGTCTGGGAAGCACCGTCTGAAAACTCCCATGACACAGTCAGTGCCGGACCAGGGACGTACTGAAGGCAGGTGGCGAGGCCTACACAAGGCAGAAGGTGTGACTGTAATGGGCCAGGCTCCTCTCAGACCTGTGGCGCTAAGTAGGAACTCAGAACAGGGCCATCAGGTTATTTTTTATGGTAATTCTGAGCATTGTCTAATCAAAACTCTTGTAATCTATGCATACCCAGACCTTGACTGGGTCCCAAACTAAAAACAAGCAAACAAAACAAAAACAAAGCAAAAACAAACAAAAGAATGGGCGAACCGGTCAGGGCTTCCTGCCTGCAGGTGAAGCAACTCGTTGGAAGGGTTTTACTCAAACATGACAGGAGTAGAAAGGGTGGGGATGGCAGGGTGGGGGGGTGGGAACGTCCGGAGAACTCCAAGTCTGAAAGAGACCAGAAATGTCAGAAATGCTCCTCTCAGCCCAGGAGAGGACCACTACTCACAAAGGAAGACAGCGCGAGGGGGTCCTGGGGGCGGGGGGGTGGGGAGCCGATGTCACCACAGCAGCCTCAGTCAGGAGGAAAGTGAATCACTCCACAGTGACCTCAGGACTTCTTCCCCAAACAAAGTCCCCTCTAGTAAGTCCTGGGCTGTCCAGTGTTGCACAGAGATAGGCAAGACTCACCTTGCTCACAACTTGCAACCTAGGGAAATATTGCCACAGGCAGATGACAGAAACAGATGGAGGAAGTTAAAGATGCCAGTAAAAGGCGGGGAGGGGCGGCCATGTGCACCCGTAATTATCACTCTCTCTTAACACTTAGGGTGCATCACAGTCATTCTTAAGCTGGGCTGGGGAGAAGTTTCAGTTGATAAAGTGCTTGCCATTCAAGTTCGAGGACACAGCACCCACATAAAAAGCCAGAAATGGTGGTGCGTGCTTGTAACTCCAGCACGAGGGGGGGAAGGTGCGGGGGGGGGGGGGGGGGGGGGGGGGGGGGGGGGGGGGGGGTGGGTGCGGGGCGTGTGATGTAGAGACAGGAGGACCAGTGGAGCTCTCTGGCCAGCCAGCCTAGTCAATTCAGTGAGCTCCAGGCAATCCAGCCACTTTAGTAAGCTTTGGGTTCAGTGAGAGACCTTGTCAAATGACAACAAAACAGCAATAATAATAAGGCAGAGACCAGTAGAAGAGAACAGCGTCAGGCCTCCGCACATACATGTGCCACATACTCCCGCAGGTGACCGGGCCACTCCTAGAGCTTCTAATTGTGTAGCTCTGGGTCGGGAAGCTGTAATTTGTGTTTCTAACAAGTTCCCAGGAATTACTGCTGCTGGTTTTCAGTGCGCCCTGTGAGAACAAGCCCCTGAACTGCACGAGCGAGCAGGCTACAGTGTTGGCGCGAGCTTGCTCTGTGTTACGCGGCTCCAGCGGGCTGGTGGTAGACCTTGTGTTCAGCGTGCCCCGAGATCCATCCCCAGCACTACAGCATGAATAAATAAATAAAGGCTCCAGTGGCGTGTCAGGGACCCCGCCCCAGCTACCTGTGTTCCCTGGGGAAAGTCATTCAGCGGCAGAAGCACTGACAGCCTGAAGCTTGGTTCTGTTCACCTGGGACTGAATGGGAAGGGGCTAGAGAAGAAAGGAGGGAGGGCCAGGGGGGAATTTGGGATTTTTACAACACTACCATTGGGCAATCCCCAAAGTTAAGTCTGCCACTACTTGTGTACCTGATATTATACTGTGGCTGTCCCTTCTTGTGTACCTGATATTGAGAAATAGGTTCAGACCCAAGATAAACTCAGGGGAATTTGAACTCAGTTCGTTCTCTGCCAGGTCAGCCTCACCCCACTTGGGACCAGAGGTTTCTTGTGCACAGCAGTGGACACACTGTAGCCCTCCCCTTGGCTCTTGATCAGCCTCAAACTCACTATTATACAAGGAGCGGCTGTGGACGAAATGCCCCCCCCCCAGGACATTTAGTCTAAAATATCGAATGCGCTGCTCCACAGCTGTTCTGCTCTCGGCAGGAGCTGTGGCAGCTTTTCCCATGCTCACACTGACAGTCTGTGACCCCTCTCCTTCCTTTCCTTCACCAGCCTCTTTTTTTTCAACCTCTAATTTTGTCTTAATGCTTTCTTCTGCTTGCCTTGCTGCATGAGCTTTTTCTTCAGTTTATTAATTCTAAGCCTGTCATGTTTTTTTCGTTGTCTGGGATTGTTGTTTTGAGACACTCTCACTATGTAGCCCTAACTTCTGAAATTCACTCTGTAGACCAGGCTAGCCTCAAACTCACAGAGATTCATCTGCCCCTGCCTCCCAAGTGCTGAGATTAAAGGTGTGCTCTGTGTCCAACTCCTTTTTTATTTCTCTAATGTAAGTGTTTGATCCTCTACAAAGACTGCTCTGGTTGCACCTCATAAACTTTGGTATGTTAGGTTTACATTCTCACTTTAACATGTTTAAAATTTTCCTTTGTAATTTCTTCTTAGAGTTTTTTTTTTTAATTTAGAAATGTGTTGTTTTCAAATATTTGGGAGGGGAAATTCAGCTTTGCTTTTATTAGTTTAGTTCCATTTTGATTAGAAAACATAATTTGTATGTCTTCAATTTTTAAAAGGTTTATTGAGAATTATCTTTTTAGAATCTTGATATATCTGTCTTGCCAAGTCTCCGCTGCCCCCGTGGCAAGTGTTCTATCAATTCAAAAATGGTCGAAACCCTCAGCTACAGGGGTGTGTGTGTGTGTGTTTGTTTCTTTGAACTCTATCAAGTTATGTCTTATTTTAAAGATCAGTTATTAAGTTCTGTGTATTTAGGGTTTTGATTTCCTGTTAAATCTGATATTAATATAACTGCCTTATTTTCTTGTGATAGTGTGTTTGAGTGATATTTTTGTGATGCAGCTGTTTTCCATTTTGCTCTGAACCTGCCAAAAGTGGAATTTCCACAGGCAGCCTATACAGTTGGATCTTTAAAATATCCACCTGTCACCAGGCAGTGGTAGCACATGCCTTTAATCCCAGTATTTGGGAGGCAGAGGCAGGTGGATCTTTGTGAGTTCAAGGCCAGCCTGGTCTACAGAATGAGTTCCAGGACAAACAGAGAAACTCTCTCTTGAAAAACAAAAATAAATAAAATAAAATATCCACCTGTCAGACTCAGTCTTTTACTGCCAGAATCACAAGCATAAAACAGATCTAAATCCACCACTTCACTTGCTGTTGTATGATTCCCTTATATAAACTTTTTTTTTAATTTCCTCTTTTCCTGCCTTCTTTTGGATTAATTTAGTGTTTTGTTCTTATTCCATTTTATTCCATTGCTGGGTTGTTAGTTATACCTCTTTAAACTTGTTTAAGGCCAGCCTGGTGCTACAGCTACTCAGGAGGCTAAGTCTGGGATATCACAAGTTCAAAGCCTGTATGGGTTACAGAGAGAGTTTAGGGCCAGCTTAGTGAGACCCTGTCTCAAAATAAAGAGTAAAAAGGGAGTGGGAACATAAGTCAGTGGTGCGGCCGTTTGCCTAGTTTGCATAGTTATGTTCTAGGTTTGATCCCCGGTACTGACAATAGAATTAGTCGTTAATCTAGGGTTTAACCATACACCTCAATATTAGTCTACCTTTGAGTAATAAGGTTCTATTTTAGGGCAAGTTATTTCTATTTCCTCCTTCCTCTCCTTGGTACTATGTTCTTGCATGTGTTCTTCTTCAGATATTATAGACACTACAGTATGTCATTAGTACTTTTGGGTAAGTAGTTACTTTTTTTTTCTTTTTTTGGTTTTCAAAACAGGATTTCTCAGGGTATAGTACTGGTTGCCCTGGAACTCACTCTGTAGACCAGGCTAGCCTCGAACTCACAGATTCTCTTGCCTCTGCCTCTTTTTATTATAATGCTAGAGATCGAGCCTAAGGCTCCACATACCCTAAATAAGGGCTGTACCGCTGAGCTACATCCATAGTCCCAGTTGTCTTTTATGGTGACTTAAAATGAAAACAGTTATTTAGCCTTCTTCCCACTGCTGTAACAAAACATACGGAACGAGATAATTTATTACAGAAGAGGCATGTTTTAGTTAATGGCTCTGGATTCAGGAAAATCCAAGGTCAAGTGTTCACAATGAGTGAGGGCTACATGCTGTCTCAACTCATGACATAAACCAGAAGTGTAAGCAAGTGTGTTCCAAAGACTGAAAGGGGGACAAACTCCCACAATAGCTACTCCCCAGATTAAGCAGTCCATCCGTGAGGGCTCCTCCCCCATGACCCGGACACATCCCGACACACCTCACAGTTCCAACTTGAATCTGGGAGACAGAAGAATACTTACAGAATAGCGACAGTATTTTATATTTACTTTCTTTTTGTTGTTTTATCTTAGAGTTGGCATCAGTCTTCATTTCTTTGTGCAAATCTAGATTTCCATCTGCTGTCATATATATATATACACATTATTATAATATAAATTATACAAGATAAACGTTAAGTGTCACTACATATACATCTATACACACACACACACACACACACACACATATACATACATATATATGTGTAGTGACACTTAACCTTTATCTTTCAAAGTATTGTCATTGTCATTGTCATTGATGTTTTAAGACAGGGTCTCTCTATGTGGCCCTGGCTGTCCTGGAACTTGATATGTAGACCAGGCCAGCCTCAAATTCAAAGAGATACAGCTGCATATGCCTACTGAATGCTGGGATTAAAGCATGTGCCACCACGCATGGCTCAAACTCCTCTCTAGCCTTTTGAACAATCTTTTCACTGGGGTGGAATTGTGGGACAACTGCTTCTTCCTTTCAGTATTGGAGATGTCACTCTGTTGTGCTCTGGCTTGCAAACAGTCTGGCAAGAGCCTGAAGTAAATATTGTCTTTGTTCTTTTGTATATAACTTTCCCCTGTGGTTACCTTTAACCTTTACCTTTTCATTTTTGTCTCTGGCAGTTTGGCTACATCTCTAGGCATGTGCACATTTTGTATTTATCCTGTTGGGAGTTTTCCCAGAATTCTTGGGTCTGTGATTTGTTGTCTTTCGTTGAATTTTGAAACTTCTCAGCCATCATCTCCTTGAATCTGTTCTCTTTCCTCTCCTTCCCTCCTGGGGCTCCCACTGCATGTATGTTTGGACTGTTACAGTTCTTGGCTGCGTTTCCTCTCCTCTTTTTCAAGTCCCTTTTTTCTCTTTGTCTTTGGGTTCAAGGATTGCTACAGTGAATGTTTAGTTTGTTTCCTCAGCTGTTTCTAATCTCCAGCTGAAACCTTCTCCTTTTTTGCTTTTTTTTAACATATATTTGTTTACCTACCTGTGTGTATGTGGGGGCACCTGTGGAGGCCAGAGGAAAGCCTGCAAGAGTTGGCTCTCTCTCATCTCCATGTGGGTCTCAAAAATTGAACCCAGGTCATCACACTTGGTGGTAAGCTCCTTCACACACTAAGCCATCTGGTCAACCCACTACCTCTTTGGTAATACTTCTACCACTTTGGTAGTACAACCACTACTTCTAGTATTTCATGTAAGCATTTTTTATGAACAGATTTCATGTCTGTAAATACCTATCAGCTCATACAAGAGATCTATTGTTTCTACTGGATCCGTCCACTTTTAATCTGTGTTAAGTGTCTTAAGCTCTGACCCCTCCATTCTCACTCATCTGACCATCTGGTTTTGCTGTGTGCTTTATTTCTTAACAATGGAAGGCTGTTGTGGTTTTTTGTTTTGTTTTCACCTCTTTTCATAATGGAATGCCACACATCATGTACTAAAACAAGAGGTAAAACTGGGGTAAGTAGAATTTATGCCTGGAAATGTACCTTCTCTTAGGCAGGTAACATGGTGCTGGAGTCACCCAGTCCTCTCTGGGCTGAGTAGGGGATTATTACTGCTTTGTTGCAACTTTTTCCAGTGTTTGGCAGCTGTTACCTTGTGCTGAGGACAGCCTTGAGGGATGCATCTCAGTCTCCCCCTCCCACCCATTTTTTGATGGCAGAACTGAGATAAGACTCACATAGCATGCATTTCACTGTTGAAGCACACAGTTCAGTGGCTTTTAGTATGTAACAGCCTCATGCAATCATCACAGTCTATTTTTAGAACGTTTCATCACAGGGGCGAAAACCCTGACCTCTGCAGTTGCCAGGGGCTGAAGGGAAGGGAAAATGGGGAAAACTGTTTGGGGATTTTAAAGTTCTTTAGTTAGATCCAGCAGTGAGTGCTTCTCACACCACTCCAAATGCTTACAGTGGAAATGTGCTTTTGTATCTATTGTATCACAAGTCATTTTGAAGACTTGAGTCACAAGTGTGTGTGGGAGGGGGCACAGAGAATCCATCATTCTCTCTCACTCATCCTTCCCAGCTCTAAACAAGAAGCAAGTGCTATATTCCCTACTCTGAGTATTTCTGAGACGTTTCGTAGCAGTCAAATTGCATGGAGCTTCATGGTCCACCCAAGATGAATCATGTATGGCACTGCATTTCTTTTCATGATCACATTATTTGGTTTTATAGGTACTGCATCTGTTTAATTGTCCATCAGCTGATGGACGTATAGTTTCTGTCTACCTCTGGGCTACCATGAAAAATGCAACTGTGAACATTTGTGCATGAAATTTTAAGTGAACATTTTAAGGCTCACTTTTCTTGGTGCATATGTACCTTGTTATAACAGAGCCCAAGACCTTCATAGGCTCTGGAACCTTAGCACAACTAACTCCATGATGGAAGTGCCATTCAGGCTGTAAGACTCAGTATGTACACAATAACATCTACCAAAAACAAAACAAAGGCCTAATCCATTAAAGTCTGTACAGTTCTGGGAAAGTCTCAAAATGTACTAAAGTTGTTCTTTAGCTTCTGTAGTTCTGCTTCTGGCTAACTGTTCTTGTTAACTGAAGTATGTCCACCCAGAATATGGATTTTGTGCTTCAAAGCTCACCCTGAGACAGGCTCAGGGCTACTCTGGGATCCAGAACACCCAGTGTAGTTGCCATCTAGCTAATAAAGACTTTCTATTGGCTTAAGCCCACGTCCAAGCCATCTTCTCGGTGAATACCCCATAACACTTACAGCAACTTTCTTCCAGTTGAAACAGTCCAGTCTGGAGGGAGGCTCCTTAAGACTCAGGAAGAAGACAACTCACAAGTCTCATGAAGGCCCTAAAACTTAGGGCTCTTCCTCTCCTAGGTTTCCATTAATAATAAACACTATTGGGGAAGAAGCTCACCTATCTGTCCAGCTACCTGCGCATTGCACAGAGAGGTCCAGGATTGAACCTAGGGCTTCCCACATGCTAGGCAAGCACTCTGCCACTGAACTTCCTCGACCCTCTTTTTACTCTTTAAACTTGAAACGGGGTCTCACTTGAACTCCCAGTCCTTCTGCTTCTCTCAACCTCCTGAATAACTGAGGTGACAGAACTATGTCCCTAGAGCGGCTGAGAGATGCAATGTGTTCAAATCTTGTTTTTAAAATAAAGATCTGTTGATTTTTTGTTTTATGTATATGAGCGTTTTGCTTGCATATATGTCTGTACACTATATGCAGGCCTTGTGCCCATGGAAACCAGAAAAGGGTGTCAGATCCCTTGGGACTGGAATTACAGATGGCTGTAAGTCACCAGCTATATGCTGGGGATACCACTCGACCTCAGGAAGAGCCACCATGCTCCTAACCACTCAGCATCTCAACTGTCGCCTGTGTTCACGTCCCTGACAGTGCTGCTGTCTGGCTTTCGGAATAGAGGCATGAAGTTGGTGTGAGTGCTAATCGAGCTTTTATTTGTATTTCCCTGATGACTCGTAGTGTTTTGTGTCTTTTCCTGTGATTGTTGGCCATTTGTTCATATTCTTTAGAAAAAAGTCTATTCAAAGCCTTTGTTTTGTTTGTTTATTTTTGTTTGAGACAAGATCTCACCATGTAGCTCTGGCTGACCTGAGACTCACTATGTAGACCAGGCCAGCCTTGAACTCGAAGAGATCTGCCTGCTTCCTAAGTTCTGGGATTACATCATGCTATGCCTAGACCATTTTAAATTAATTATTTAATTGAGTATCTTTTAATCATTGAATTGCAAGGATACTTCATAATTTTAATACCGGTCCTTTAGTAGCCCCAGAGAACTACTTAAAAGGAAGGACGGCTCATTTTCACTCAGTCTCAGCCCACAGGAAGCTTCCTCCACTGCTGTGGAGTGAGGAAGACCATCATGGCAGAAAGAGCGTGTGGTATAGAAACTTGTTTATTTCGTGGTGCCCAGGAAGCAGTGAACAGAACAGGAAAAGGCCAGGGCCAAGATACACCTTCCAAAAGTTACTCCTTCCTCAAACCAGGCCCTCCCTTCTACTGCTCCACTGCTTATTAACAGTCCATCCAGGATTTGGATCTCCTGGGTCTGCGGAGGTAGCTCAATTGATAGAGTACGACCTTGCATGCCCAGGGGTGGAGACCCTGTGCCTGGGAAGGCCAGGGCTTTGTGTCCATCACTCCTACAGTAGCATCTTCTGACTACCATGGACGTGTGTTCTAAGCAGATGCTTAAGCTTTTCCCCAGAGCCAGTGTGCTGCTGCCTGGGCCCTGGGAACAGGATGATCTTCTGCTGTTTCCCTGGGGGCTTCTAGTAGACTATTGCTTTGCAAAGTGGGGAATCAGAGCAAAGAGGAGATAGACTTCTTGGCCTATGCAAAGCAGCGTGGTGCTTTGTACATCCTCGTGCATGCTCTTGGCAGTTAGTAAAGACTTGGAAGTCCAAGCTCTTGCTTTTCCCCCACATTAGAACTTTACAGGTAAGTTAAGATATTTGCACCAAGGCTGTCTTTAGCTGTACATCCACGATGAAAGACTCCAAATGCTCTCCCTTGGAGGACATTCGGTGTTCACGTGGGAAGCCCCAGAGGATTTGTTTCATGAACTCCAAGCAGAAGTCCAAACTTTGCAGAGAAAGATTAATGTCCCTTCAAATCCAAGGCTAGCCTGTACTACAGAGTAAGCTCAAGACAGCCTGGACAGCTTAGTAGGATCCTATTTCAAAATAAAAAGCGAAAAGAGGCTGTATCTCAGTGATAGACCACATGTCTAGCATACATGGGGTTCTAGTTTCTGCCCCTAGTACTGTAGTAAAAGAAAAAAGAACAAGGAAGAGGGGACTGAAAGAGAAGAGAAAGAGGGGAGGAGAAGGGGAAAAGGACCGTGCCCAGAATGACGCTCCTACTACAGGGCTGAGAGTCAGGGAGCTGAGCTCAGAAACCCCACTGGCATGACCTTGAGTCAGCCCCCTGAGCCCCTGAGCTGTGTGATGCAGCTCCACAGAGGAGCACTTAGAACTGGGGCTCCCAGGCTGCTGGGAAACTGGGTGCTCTGTGTAAGCCCGGCCTCGCCATATCCTGTAGTGTGGTGCTAGCCCGGCAAGTTATTTCACCTTTCTGTGCTTTGGTTATTTCACCTGTCCAGAGTGTTATCCAACCCAATAGAGATGGTGTGAAGATTAAACAGGACCATGTAAAACTCAAAGACAAAGCCGTGGCAAATAACCATCACTGCTCCTTGCTTCGGTGGTCTTGGTGGTCATGGTGCAAAGGCTCCCATCCCCCTTGATGGGTGACATCCAGCACTAACTTCTAGAGACAAGGTGGACTTTCTGTATTTGTTAAGGTGAGAGGATCCCGTATGGCTAGGTAATGAAGTGACTCACTTGGGAAGAGGAAGGCGGGTCTGTTTGCTTTGTGACCTCTGGCCCAGTCCCCGCAGCTGCCTCTGGACAGTACTGTCTGAGTCGTGGAGGTAAACCAGCAAACAACCTGGGGTTGTTTGAATCTGTGTCAGGGAACCGAGTGGGGAGGGAAATGAAGGACAGGTTTGGAACAGTCAGTCGCAGACTGGTGGTACACCTATTTCGATGACAACTTACACAAGTTACCATCCACAGAATGTGGGCAACCAGAGCCCCTGTGTTCATGGAGAGCTTCCATTTAGCCATACTCATGATCTAGTTTAGCTGGGACAAGAGGGCGTGTGAATACAATGGTGCTGATTTCTATTTGACATCGGGGACATGAGGGGGCGTTGGGAGGTGGGGTGGGGATTAAACCAAGGTCGTGAAACTCCTGTAGAACTAGGCTGGACCCGATATCTCAGCCCCCAAGGCACTGTTCTTCCCAGACATCCAGAGGATATGGCACCCCAGATCTCTTTAGCAGCTGTGCTTTTCTTGGATAGGAGTTAGCGCAGCAGAAAGGCGTAGGGATGGGGCTCCACTACTCTGACACCTGTCAGAAAACCTCCAAGGAAGTTGGAGAGGGCGTCTTACATTGCTGCTTCCTGGTTCCCGGAGCCTGATGGCAGGGCAGAGGAGGTTTGTTCTTTTTTTTTGAGACAGGGTTTCTCTTACATTCCTGGCTGTCTTGGAACTCGATGAGGTGGGCCTTAGACTCACAGAGATCTGCCTGTCCCTGTCTCCTGAGTGCTGGGCTTGGGATTAAAGGTGTTTACTACCACCGCCCAGCTGAATCTTAAATCTTTACAGCTGGTGGTAGCCCTTGAGTGCCCCCCACATTCTAAGTTTGGCACAGCACCAGGCACATAGGAAATGATCAATAAATGCCTCCCTCCCTCTCTCTTTCTCTTTCTCTTTCAAGATAGAGCCTCACTATGTACCTCTGACTGTCTCACCATGTAGACCAGGTTGGCCTTGAACTCATAGATCTTCTGGGATTAACCATGCCCAGCTTCAATAAATATTTATAAAAAGATCACATGCACACACAAAACAGCCAAGCTTAGTGGCACACACCTTTGATCAGTGTGTGGGTTCAACCCCAGAACTCACAGGGTGGAAGGAGAGAACTGACACCTGCAAGCTTTACTCTGATCTCCGCATGCGTACCTTGACCTGCAGCCCCCCCCCAACATACATCCACCACGCCTTATAAATGAATAACTATAATAAAAATTTGAAAAGAGGGATCTTAATCAAAATACACTTAGGACTTGAAGAAGCAAGAGGAAGCACGATCGCGCCCGGATGAGGACTACCAGGAAAGTGGGGGAAAGGTGAACTCTGCATGACTTCTGTTTACCTCAGCAAGCAGAAGTCAGGGCTGGGCTGTGCCAATCTGCGGAACCTGCAGATACTGAGCCATGCCCACCCTAACCTGGGTGAGCTCACCCGCCCTGTGCAACCAGCTGGCGCCCAGCCATGTACCTGGATCCCCTAGGGAAGACATTGGAGGCAGGGCAGATGGACCAGTGGGGGAAACGCTTTTAAACCATTTCCACTATGTGTCCTTTATGCGGTGTCCTCTGACTGTCACAAAGCCTGGGAGCCGTGTCAAGTCAGTGAGGCCGCGGGACAGAGTCAGTTATACAACCTCGGTACATAACATGAGCAAAAATAGCCACCAGATCCCAAAGCTCATGGTGTGCCAGGGGCCTGCCAAGTGCTCTGTGTGCTGCATCCCACTCAGTTCTCACCATAGCCCGTGAGGTCACTCCTATGATGGTCTCCAATGACAGATGAGGAAACTGAGTCACAGGCTGGGTAAATAACTGGTTCAAAGAGTTTTGGGCATGGATGTGGAACTGAGGTTTGAGTCTTTTTTTTTTTTTTTTTTTTTTGAGACAGGATCACGTGTAGCCCAGGATGACCTTGATCTCCTGATCCTCCTACTTCTGTCTCCCAAGCTCTGGGAGTCAATGCATATACCGCCATGCTGGGTTGTAGGTGCTGGAGAGCGAACCTATGGCTCCATGGCAGCCAAGCACTCTAGCCATGAGCTACAGCCCAGCCTGATGCCCAAGTCTCCACTCTGAAATGCTGTCCTTCTCCATGTTTCCCCCCGGTCAGTCTGCATGCAGGAGGCTGGCATGCCCCAGAGAATCTGTTAACTCCCTTAGAGCCACTTGGCCAGGTGGTGGGAGAGTGAAAGCTGGAATCCCAGGCTCTAGGTGCTGAATTAGCGGCCTTCTAGCACCCAAGGCCCACCTGAGGATGAGGAGTTGGCGCCTTCATCACCCACAGTCCGTCTGCCTCACTGGTAGGCACTCCTGATGGCGGTGACCATGTCTACCCACATCCTCTCTTTTGTTGTGGTTGGGTTGGTTGGTTGGTTAGTTTTGTTTGCTTGTTTTTGTTTGTTTGCTTGTTTGTTTCTTTGTATGGCCCTGGCTATCTTGAATCTACCAACTTAAAGATCTGCCTGCCTCTGCCTCCTGAGCGTCGGAGTTGAAGGTGTGTACCACTATGCCCAGCTATAATGTTACTTTTTTCTTTTTAAGATTTATTTATTTACATATTTCGTGTATGTGGGTGTTTCATCTGCGTGTCTCTACACCAGAAGAGGGCATTGGACCCCATAAGACTACAGTTATAGATGGTAGAAAGCTGCCATGTGGGTGGTGGGAATTGAACTCAGGACCTCTGGAAGAGCAGCCAGTGCTCTTAACTACTGAGCTATCTTCCAGTACCTGACCCTGAGTGTTTAATTTTTCTTTTCTTTTCTTTTCTTTTTTCCTTTTCTCTTTTTTGGTTTCTCAAGACAGGGTTTTTCTGTGTAGTCCTGACTGTCCTGGAACTCACTATGTAGACCAGACTGGCCTCCAACTCAGAGATCCACCTGCCTCTGCCTCCTGAGTGTTGTGATTAAAGGCATGAGCAACCATACCAGGCTAAGGGGACCATTCCAGAACTGGGGGACCTCAACTGGATCAGAAAATTTCCAAACCCAAGGCTTCTGGGGATCATGGCCAAGATGATGTCAGCCCTACAAAGGAGGTAAAAGAGTGTGTAGCACCTTAGCCAGCAAGGGAGGGTCTCTGAAACCCACGCCTGTTTTGAGCCCCAGTGCCCTCTGTACAGCAGTTGTGGGAGTCTGGGTAACAGTTCTAGGTCCATCCTTCCTGGTCTATACAGAAGCAGACTCCTAAGGTTAGGAGTCCCTGTGAGACTGGCTAATTAAGGAAATGCCCTGGTTAGGCATGATGGTAGATGCCTGTAATTCTAGTACTTGCAGGCTGAGGCAGGAGGCTCACTAGTTTTAGTCAACCTGCGCTACATAGCCAAGACCCTGTGCCAAACAAGACAAACAAAACAATAAAAAAAAGGAAACTCCTGTGAAGAACCCAGAACAGAGCTGGGAAAGCAGGATAAGGCAGAGAAGCCAAGCAAACTACCAAGCTAGGTCCAGGGCCTCAGCCCAACCCCAAAGGGACCCTGGAATGTGACTTGTGCCCTAGAGTTTGTTCAAGCTTAAATGAGACAGCAGTCTTTTCCATCTTGGCTAAAGGTCACTGGGCTTTTGCCATAACCTGCACACGGGGAGTGTCTTTAGTGGTCCCAGCAAACCCAAGATGAGCAGGATTAGAAGTGCAGAACTGGACACTTAGCAATGACAAAAGAAGTCTAAAGGTTGGGGATGCAAAGTCCAGTGGCAGAACACTTGCCTAGCACGCTTAGGGCCCTGGCCTTACTCTCCAGTCCCACCACATTTCAGAAAGGGGTTGAGGAGGCTGCTGGAACATGCCGCAGTCCCCTGCACCACCCTGAGAGTTCACCCTTATCACTTTGGGGCTCTGGTCTCTACTAACAGCCCCGGATCAATAGAGAAACGAGTGAGAGTCCCTGGAAGCTGAGATCCCCAGCATGGTGTTAAGTAGGAACACCAGGGAGGGCACAGAGCCAGTGGAGCCCACAAAGAACCAGTTGTAACCGTTTGGAGAAACTAGGAGGACCCCACTGTTACATGTGCACTGCCGTGCACACTCTTACTCCTAGGGTACAGGAGCACACTCACGTGTGCACACTAGGGTACAGGAGCACACTCACGTGTGCACACTAGGGTACAGGAGCACACTCACGTGTGCTCACAAGATGCCTGCCTAGCCATGCGCAGGCTTTCACTCAGCCCATGTGCACACAGCTACTCTTGCAGAAGCACCCACAGACCAGAGTACGCATTTGTATCTGTGTACTCTTAGGCTCATACCAGAAGCCTGGCCATCCAAGGTCCCTTTCATTACTAACATTTGAAGTGGGGGAAGGGACAGGTGCTAGGCAGGCAGTATCCAGAGGATACTGGATGGTCACATGACCTTTGACTGCGATGACCCAGATCACGCCAGACTCAGGGCCCAGGCTCGTGTTTGTCTGGGGTTGCCTGTGAGGACTGACTGAGTTATCTGGGAGCTCGGCTGCTGACACCACCCCCACACAAGGTCCCACTCTCACCTTTGGCCCAGGCTTGAAAGCCAACAATGGACCCTATAACCCTGTTGTATGGACCAGAAACAGCAGCCCAGAGAAGGAAATGCACTGGGCCTCATGATACCCAGGCCCAGCCCTTGCCTGCACCTTACTTGTGCAGCAAGAGTGGTCAGGAGCCTTGTCACTGGTGAGCATAGCCATCTGCAGAATTGGATCAATCCTGGCGGTGAGGGGCTCCCAGTCTAGTGGAGGGTACAGGCATTTAAGTAGTGACATCGATGGGAACCGCAAGAAGCGAAGCTGTGAAGGGTCAGCAGAGGAGCCTAACAAGGGAAGTGAGCTAGGGAAGCTTTCTAGAGGTGGGCACCCCCTTCAATGACTTGAAAGGCTGAGAATGCTTGGCATTGGGTTAGTAAATGTGTCTTAGGCAGAGCGAGCAACTTGTGCAAGGTGCTAGGGGAAGCAAGGTATCCCAAAGAAGACATCCTTCTTGGCTGAAGGAGAGGGAGTGGCTGGCAGAGAAGACAGTAACCAGTGAGGCGTGTGGACAGCCAAGGCTGTGGAACCCAGAGGGCACATGCAGGACTCAAGGGCGATTGCAGCGGGGAACTGATGTGGCCAATGTCACTGGAAAGCTGCTTCTGGCTGTTTTTAGAAGGAGGACCTGTGATAGCTTAGGACAAGTTGGAGCTGGCCATTAGGCCAACCGACTGCCACACAGGCTAGTGGAAGCTTTGCCGAGCAAAACGTAACAGCGGGGGTGTCCTGCAAGTAGGACAAAGGGATACAGTCCCACCAAAAATACGGCTGTCTAAACTCGAGGTAAATAACCGAGTACAGTGTTTTATATTAGAGGTCTACAAACAAGAATGGAATACTCTAGTTTTGTGTGTGAGAGAGATGTGTGTACACACATGTGCACTCAGGCATGTGCGTGGATATTAAAGGACAGCTTTCAGTGTGCTCACTCCTTCCACTGTGGGTTCGGGGATCAAACTCAGGTCACGAGGCTAGCACTGCAAGCTCCTCTACACGCTGAGCCATCTCACCGGCCCTGGAGTTCTCTGTTAAAGAATGATGTTTCCATTAACTTGGGCTCAAAGTCCTACTTCCTGTCATCAGACTGACTGCACACACTGACCGATAACCCCCCGTAGCTCGCAGTCATCCAGAACAGACTGTCATTTTCTAACCCTGGTCTAGACTAGCGGGAGCTTGGGGACATGAGTGTTAACACTCTCCTCCCCTCATCACCCTTGAAGCCGCCTTGCCTGCAACTCCGTCATTTCTACCATTACTAAGCATTACTCAGTTCCTGGGTGGCACTGAGATTGGCTACTGAAAGACACTGGACATAAGAACATCCAGTAATTGTGACCTATCAGGCAGGGCGAGACTGACTCCCATTTGCTTCTTGACTTGCTTTATACGACATTATGTGGATCACACTGAAAGCTGTGGACAAAGCTAAGACTTGAATTTGGGACTCCGAATCCCATTCCTGATCAACCATCATGCCCTAGCATGGATCTCAGTTTTGTGTAGGGATGGGGCGTGTTGAAGGGAGTTCCAGGTCTCATATGTCCAAGACGGGGGTGGGGGGGGTGGAGGGAGTGTCTCAGACCCCTATCTTCCCCTTTAATCAGACCAGTGGCTGATCAATTTGTCTAATTTGCATATCTAACTTCCTGATAAGGAGTCTAAGACTCATACAGAATGAGTAACTTGCTTGGTATCTTGGTTGGTAAACTGAAACATGACACCCCTAAGACGTCTGTTCCCAGGACCCGGAAACTGGGGATGCTTACTCTGTGTCGGAAGAAAGAAAAGTTTACAGATATGATTCTATTAAGGATTTGAGGATGAGCTTACCCCGAATGGGCTCAAATGCTATCACTTGTGTCCTTACAGAAGAGATTTTTCCAGCTGAGCGTGACGGTACTCAGCACTCAGGAGGCAGAGGCAGGCGGATCTCTGAGTTCAAGACCAGCCTGGTCTACAGAGTGAGTTCCAAGACAACCAGGGCCAGCCACACAAAGAAACTCTGTCTCAAAACAAAAAAGAAAGGGAGAGAGAAAGAGAGGAATGACACAGGTCAGAGACACAGGAGAAAGAGGAGAGAGAGGGGAGAGAAAGGAGAGACACAGGAGAGAGAGAGAGAGAGAGAGAGAGAGAGAGAGAGAGAGAGAGGAAAGAGAGATGAGAGACAGAGGAGAGAGGAGAAAGAGGGGAGAGAAAGATTTTTCTGGGGCCAGAAGACAAGAGGTGACGTGCTAACAGAGACAGAGCTGACGAAGGGCTGCTTTGGAAGACGGAGAAAGGCCATAAGCCAAGGAATGCTGCTTTAGAAGACGATGAAGGAAAAGAAATAGCCAGTCCCTTAAAGTCTCCAAGGAAGTGACACTACTGCCACCGGCTCCAGACTTCCAGCCTTCAGCCCTGTTTTGTTTTGTATGCTACGGCGCTGAGAATTGAACCCAGACTCTTGCGAATGCTAGGCAAGTGCTCTACCGCTGAACCACCCCACAGCTTGCACACGGTGCTTTTGGTTACATTCTGCTTGTCCACGTTGTGTATGTGTGCGTGCTCATGTCCTGGCACTCCTGTGTAGCTCAGAGGACCGTTCTCCGGAGTTGGTTTCCCACTCCATCAGTCAGGTCCTGGGGATCAAACTTGGGCCATCGAACTTGTAGACAAGCGTTTTGACCCACGGAACTGTCTCATTAGCACCGTGTCTGGTATTTTAAGTGACCAAGTCTGTGGTCATTTGCTGCCACAGCCCCAGAAAACAAATACAGCATCCCATAGCAACTTTTTCAGAATGTAAATGCACTACATTAGTAAACCCACTAATAATTTTAGAATAACTTTAGATTTGCAGGAAAGAGCAGAAAGTTCTTACAGAACATGAACAAAAAGGAACAAAGCTTCTACATACCTTCACCCCAAATGTCACCCTATGCAACACTTTGAATTGTTATATTTTATTACATTTTAGTAACATCTACAGAGCCAAAACTGGTCCTTTGTTATCACTAACTGAGCTCTGTGCGTTACTGACTGATGTTCCTAATGATTCTCTCCTGTCTCGAGACCTCCTGCATGATGTCCGCTTTTCTTAGTCTGCTTTCCTGTGTGACAATGTCCCGGCTCTCACACTTCCTGGTGACCTTTAGTTTTGAAAAATACAAATAAAATACTCTGTGGAATATTTCTGAATTTGCACTTATCTGTTTTTCCCCAAGATTACGACGCAGGGGTTATAAAGCTTAGGAGGAAGATCAGAGATGTAAAGCGCCACTGCCATCCCACCATATCAAAGGAACACACTATCAGCGTGGCTTATCACTGGTCACATTAGCCCGGGTCACCTGCTCCAGCTAGGGCTCACCAGGTTTTCCCTATGAGGTCATTTTCCGTAATCCCCCACACCCAACTCTCTCTGTACACTTTACATTCAGAAACAGGTTGTTACATACACCCCAGCTCAACTGGGAGAGTTAAACTCCAGTTCCTTAAAGGAGGTGAGGCCATGCAGTGTTTAGGATCTTTCTGGAAATGAGACTCACCTCTTCTCCCTTGGTTACTTATTATTTATCAGCATGTGCTCACGGATGTCCAGCTTACACTTCAGGTGGCATCCCAATGCTATGATATTATTTTCTCCCTCAAATTGTCCCTGCCATGGTCACTAGATATTTCTTGGCTTCTGTCTATCATTGTGGGGGGCAGGGGGGGGGAGGTGAGTAATCGCTATTGCTATTTGTTTGAACGCTTGTTTTTTCTTGTTTGGTTGTTCGAGCTGGTCTTGACTTTCTGGTACTCTGAGATGCTTCAGGCTTACCTATATATTTCCCAGCCCAACCCTAGAATCTGCCATCTCTTAATTATCTCAAGAATCACCTCCTTTTAGTTAATTAATTTATTCATTGACTGATGTGCATGTGTGTGTGAATCCATATACAGCAATGTGGAGGGCAGAGGGAACTGTGAGAGGGGCTTTTCGCCTTTCACCGTGTGGAGCTCAGGTCTCAGGCTAGACAGCAAGCACCCTTATCCTCTGTGCCTTCACACTGGTTCTAGGAAGCCCTCCTTAGAGAGCAGTGTTAGGAACTAAAGTCTGGGCTCAGGGGGTGCTCAGGGGGTGCTAGCTGCTAAGTGGGAGCTGTTGCTTGCAGGCTCCCCAGACACCAGAGCTAGGCAGCCCACATGTGTGTACTAGCCTGTGTATACACCAGTATTTTATTATGACTTCTGTATCTATTCCATCCATATCTGGGAGAAGATACTGCGTTCACTTTGACTTGTCCCCTTACTACGTGGATTGTTCTAGTCTTTCTTCTCCAGCATTGAGAATACCGGCTCCCAGTGGCCACTTAGATGTTTGTTCTCATCTAGAAGTTCAGCAGTGTGGGATGGGAACGTGCACCCCAGGAGGAGGAACTCAGCATCCCCAGACATTGACGCTTGTGTCTGTCCCTTCTGACGAGCCCTGCAGCTTCCACTCCTGTCCTATGTTCTAGGGTTACTTTTTATTTGTATTCATTTATTTTTGAGGCGTAGTTTCTCTGTTGTAACCCTGACTGTCCTGGAACTCACTCTGTAGACCAGGCTGGCCTCCAACTCAGAGATCTGCCTGCCTCTGCCTCCTAAGTGCTGGGATTAAAGACATGTGTCACCGATGTCTGGCATCTTAGAGTCATTAAGTCTGTCCCTCATCTTCCTACTTGGTTTGGAGGCATGTTCACATGCTTTTCTAAAACAACTCTGTTATCACAGTTTACCTTCCTTCTTGGGTCTCCAAATTTAAAGTTTATTTTTGTCTGTTTGCTTTTGAGATCCTGCCTCTTGTCCCAGACCGGCCTTGAACTCACTATCGCTGAAGATGACCTTGAACTCCTAATCCTCCTGCCTCTACTTCCCAACTGCTGGGATTATAGGCACGAGCCACCTACCTGACTTTAAAGTTGTTCGAGTTTGCTTTCTCTTGCTGCGATAAACACTCTGACCAAAAGGACCTTAGGGAGGAAAGGGTTTATTTGGCTCATACATCCCATTCACCTTCAATCATTGAGGGCAAACTCGAGCAGGAGCAGAGGCGGGACCGCGGAGGAGCACCGCTTACTGGCTCGCTTTCCATGGCTTGCTCAGCCTGCTTTCTTATACAACCCAGGCCCTCCAGCTCAGGAATGGCACTGCCCATGGCGAGCTGGTCCCTCCCACATCAATCCTTACTCAAGAAAATGTCCCACAGACTTGCCCACAGGACAACCTGATGGAAGCAGCTCTTCAGGTGAGATTCCCTCTTCCCGGGTGACTCTGTTTTGTGTCAAGCTGACAAAAGCCAGCATAATGGTTAATTTAGGTTTTTACATTTTGATTTCTCTGTTTGTCGTATGTGTATTCTGTATCCATGTATCCCTGTGTGTGCACACATCTGCATATTCCCCCGCATGCAGAGGCCATGCATGGGTTGATGTCTCCATCAGTCTCTGCCTTAGCTTTCGAGACAAGGCATCTCACGGAACCTGGAGTTCAACATGAGTGACAAGCAAGCCCGAGGATTTGCTAGTCTCTACCCGACCCCCTCCCCCATACTGGCTTCCACATGGCTGTTACCGCAGCTTTTATAAGGGTGTTAGGGATCCAAATGCTAGTCCTCATGCCTCACTGACTGATCCAAATCCTATTCCTTTTTTCAATTTAAAACTTTAAGCCAGGCAGTGGGGCCACAGGCCTTTAATCCTAGCACCTAGGAGGCAGAAGTAGGAGGATCTCTCTGAGTTTAAGGCCAGCCTGGTCACAGGTGGAGTTCCAGGACAGCCAGGGCTATACCGAGAAACCCTATCTTGAAAAAAACTAACTAAATAAATAAATAAAAATTTAAATTCTACACTCTAAAAGTCTCTTGGTAGGTTTCAAGCAACACACAACTGACATGCAGACACCATGATAATGCTAGATGGATTTGCTTTGTACCCTAAAAATGTCCCCATCTTCCCAAAAGCCTACCTAAATCCCTGGCAATTGCTGGTCTGTTTTCCATCTCTGCATTTTCTCCTTTCCTGGAACTCAAAGTGGGGGAATTAAACAGTGGGTAGCCTTTGTGGTCTGGCTTCCTTCACTCAGCAAAATGTAGGAAAAGTCACGTACATCAGTCTGCGTGGGGCGTCCTTCCCTGTGACCATATAGCATTCCACTGTGAGTGTACACCGTGGCTTGTTGAACGTCTACCGATTGAACCTGCTGATAAACAAAATGGCTGCAAATATCGACATGCAGGTTTGTGTGGGGACTTGTTTTCTGATATGCTGGGCGAGTGATGAGGCGAGTTACAGTGAGCTGGTGATTAGCTTGATAAGGAACTGCCGAACCGTCTTCCCAAGTGGCTGTGCCATTTTCAATTGTACCACTTGGATCCAACTTCTCTGATCTTTCTTTGTTTTCTAAGCTGGAAGTCAGAAGGGACCACACAGCACAAGGCAAAGAGAACAGGCCCTGTCACAGCTTGATATGACCTGAGAGGAGGAAAGCCAATTGAGAAAATCCCTCTATAAGATTTGTAGACAAGCCTGTACAGTATTGTCTTTCTTTTTCTTCTCTCTCCCTCTCTCTCTCTCTCCCCATCTCCCTTTCTCTCTCTCTCTCTCTCATTTGTTTTGTTTTTCAAGACAAGGTTTATTTGTTGTAACTCTGGCTGTCCTGGAACTCACTATGTAGACCAGGCTGGCCTTGAACTCACAGAAATCCTCCTGCCTCTGCCTCCCAAGTGCTGGGATTAAAGGCATGCGCCACAACCACCAGGCTTCCTGTAGGGCTTTTTCTTAATTAGTGATTCATATGGGACCAGTCCATTGTGGGTGGTGCCATCTCTGGGCTGGTGGTCCTGGTTCTATGAGAAAGTAGACTAACCTAGATGCAGCTTCTGACAATTGTCACTCAAATTAAGCAGGGGCCTCTTCTGATCCTTAGTAACTGACATTTTATTAATAGGGCCAGGGATTTGTTGCTGGTTTTCTGTACTTTAAAAATCCCTTTAAAAGCCTGGCAGCCTGTAATCCCAGCATTCTAGAGGCAGGGACAGAAGGATCAGAAATTGAAAGTTTTTCTTGACAGCATAATGACTTTGAGTCCAGCCTGGGCTACATGAGAGCCTTCATCAAAGCAAACAAAAACAAAATAACAAAAAACAAAACCTCAACTCCCTTAAAAAGAGCTTCCCTGGCCAGCCGGGAAGGCACAGGCCTCTAAACATTCAGGAGGCTGAAGCAGGAGGGAAGTTTGAGGCCAGCCATGGCTATATAAGCAAGATACTGCATCAACAAAAGTTGGGGGAGTGTGGGCTGCAAGCAGGGGGTACCTTCCATTTCCTGGGTCCATGTCGATGCATTCTCCACTAAAGATGAATCCGGATGTAACTGGCACCAGCTCAGCCTGAAAAGGAAATGTTCCGGTGGACTCCAAGCAGCGGGAGAAGGGAAGCCACAGAAGCTAAGAAATCCCCAGACCTGGTCTGTGAGAAGCACCAACTGCCGAATCTGTTAAAAGCCATCTTTGGAGTTCCTCAAGAGGGTTGAGTATTCACCAAATACCCATTTGTGGACAGTCATGACAGGCGAAGACAGCAGACTCAGGAACATCATTTCCGTTTCCATGGGCACAAGCTAAACATGAGGAGGGGTATCTTTAATAAGCACACGTGTGATGGTGCACACTTTTTAAATTTATGTATGTTGGTGTTTTTGCCTACATGTATGTCTGTGTGAGGCTGTCAGATCCCCTGGGACTGAAATTGCAGACAATTGTGAGTGGGTGAGCCATGTGGGTGCTGGGACTTGAACCTGGGTCCTCTAGAAGAACAGCCTGTGTTCTTAACCGCTGAGCCATCTCTCCAGCCCCATACACTTTTAATCCCAGTGCTCCAGGGGCAGGGGCAGGGGCAGGGGCAGGAGTAGGGGCAGTTGGGTCTCTGTGAGTTCAAAGCTGATTTACCTAAGTGTGTACCAAGCCAACCAAGGCTACACAGTGACACCCCATCTCAAAACAACAATAAAAACAAAAACAAAACTATAGATACCCAGGCCCCACACCAGTTCCAAGGCCTTCCAGGAACCTTCAACTTAGGGGCAGAGTTCCTGCCTCTCTAACGTTAGGGTCTATAGGATGGTCATCAAGAAGCCAGGACCTGGCTCTCCTAGGGTCACCACTTCTAACTCCAGCCTCTGGTCCACCACGAGAGCTCTGACACAGGCCTCCCACTCAGTCCTCCTCAAGATCTCACCCTTGCACTCTGATCACATCCTTGACCAGTATCCCTACAGCGCCTCTCGTTTGAGCAAAGTCTGCCTTTGCTTGCTCAGCAGCCTCCCTCTGACACCCTCCTACCTCCTTGCTCCATTCTGTGTCCTAAAAAATAACCGAGCCCCTGCGGGAGGTTGAGCCTTGGCCCATGCCACATGGCCACAGGCTCTACTGTGCTGACTGACCCCTGTCCTATTTGCCGCCCTTGCCCATGTCACCATAAAGCAGTATCATGAGAGCCTGGGCCTCGGCAGGCCCTTTGTCCCCTTGGGTGGTGATGTCTGAGAACTTCTCCCAGGTCAAAGGGCAGCCTGATTCTGGAGCAGACTCCAGCTGTCCTCATCACTTGAGGACTTCTGACCTTCTGTATCGTACTGTCTAATCTTGTGCGTATTTGCATGTGCGCTGGGGTGGAGGAGACTGTCCTCCCCACACAGTGGGGCTCCCCGAGGGAGGCCCTGAGAGGCCATGGGGTAAGGGAACATGAAAAGTAGTACTTGAGCCCATTATATGTGTGGAGTTAGAGAATCCAGCTGCTGTACCCAGTATTCTCTGTCTCAGGAGCTCCATCTGTGAAAAGCGTCCTTTAAGCCTAACACACAAAGCCCGCCTCTGAGCTCAGTCCCCTCGTTGTTCCTGGCTTGTGCTGTGGGTGTCTGTAACATGGGGATTCTAAGGTCATGTGAAAGAAGGCGAGTCCTCTTCCTCAGTCTTTCTCCCCCCATTCCCATCCTGGCTGCTTCAAGTCTAAAGGCCACACTGTACCCCATGCCAGCCTGGCGAGGGTCACGGTCATCATTCCGGTTTCCAACTTTTGCTCAGACCTGTCCCGCCCCTCCTCAGGCTTTCTCCTTGAGCAGCTGGGCGTCTGTGTTTTCTAGGCAGGCTGCTCTACTCGACAGCACAGGAGTCAGGGGAGCCCAGCTGCGGATCGGAGGCCCGTCCCGAGTGGCAGCTTTTGCCAGCTTCTCATCCTCCACCCTAGAGGGAGTGTGAACCGAACAGAGTGAGTCACACCTAATCAGCACACAGGCCGAGTAGACATGTGTGACTCAGAGGTCATAGAAGGCAGGTAGCCCCTCTCCTCACACTCATTTGTTCTAAAAGGGAAGCCCCATCGCTGATGGCCCGTGGTGAGGCCCAGGCTCACATGAGTAAGTGTGGAGACAAACCCTTCAATACCCCCTCCCCACTGCAAGCTTTCAAGAGTTCAGCCTAGCCAGCAGCCCCTGAGCCGGAGTCACCAGCTGAGCCACTCCAGGCACCCACCCTCAGGGACCGGCATCAGCAAGTGTCATCTAAAGCACTATGATTGGTTATTGGCAGCAATAACTCACTAGCTTAACTACCTCTGGATATAAAAGTCAGGAATGCATTATCAGGCCAATTTGCCAGTTTCACTAAGAGTACTGCTGAGGTATTCTGGGTCATGTGTGTGTGTGTGTGTGTGTGTGTCTGTCTGTCTGTCTGTCTGTCTGTGTAGACATTAAGCATATGGCCTTGGCTCTCAGAAGTTCCCAATCCCCCCCGAGGGACAGAGAAGTCCCCTCATGCCCTCATGCACTGGTGACCATGACCCTCTCTGCCTCGGAACTGAAAGTCCACACTGATTCAGAGAAGAAGGCAGAGTTCAAAGGCAGGTGGAGCAGACTGAGGTGTGACACAAGAGGAGACTTGGAGCATGTGACTGACACCGACCAGGTCCAAGAAAAAGAGTATTGCAAAGGGAGAGAAGGTGCCTGGGACGGAGCCAGCACAGGAGTCTTGTGCCCCGAGGTGCAGTGCGGGGGGGGGGGGGGGCAGAGGTTAAGACGAGGCTAGCCAGGCCCAGGGCAGATGAAAAAGGGCCTTGAAGGCCAAATGGAAGGGAGATATAGTTGTCATCCCAGGCACTGAAGACGACCTTGGAAACTTGGGTTTTATTTGAGAGTGGACTCAGGTCCTGTCAGTGGCACCGAGTGTCCACCAGGGTGCTGAGTGCTGTGGCTGAGGCGGGAAGCCCCGGGAAGTTGGAGGGCGCACTTCTCACTGCGGCGCTGGGATGCTCCCAGCGTTAGATGAATCATGCTGAAGGATCAGGAGTTATCAGGTAACAGGATGATGAGAGGTGAAGGTGACGTGAGAAACAGCACAGGCAAGATCACAGAGGTGATAGCGAGTGTGGTCACGGTGAAGATAAACACCAAGGACAGGAGCAGGTCAGGAGGAAGTGTTCAACAGCAAGAGACGCTGACCTTCAAGGTGGGCCTCATCTCTCTTCCGCTGATCCCCCAAACCCCATCCATCAAGCTCTGCCTTGCTTCCAGGCTGCAGCCCCGCCTGCCTGGCTGCAGCCGTGGGTCCAGCTTCCCTCCAACTTCCTCTGAACCTGGGCAGCAAGAACTCAGTAGGCAGCTGAAGGAAGGGAGGAAGTACGGAAGCGGAGCACATTCCTGCTCTTGCCTGATAAGTCCCTCGAAGCTTCCTGTGCCCTTGACCAAGGATGGGTCCTGGGCACTTGGCTCAGGGTCTTATGCTCCATCTGTTCTTCTAGGCTTCCGGGTGGTGACAGCACCTCGTGCAACAGCTGTAGCTCACAGCACTACTCACTGTGCTCTCCTACCCCTGTGTATACCTCAAGAAGTTGTTTCTTCAGCACACCCTCCTCAGAGTGTCCTCTGGTTCCCACGGGGACCAAGACTGGCACGAACCCTAGCCTGGCACAATGGAGGGACTTTGAGTATGGAGAGTCACAGTGTCAGAGGGAGGGTGAGATGAAGCCAGGTGGGAGACGCCAGGCTGCCTGGACCCCTTGGGATGCAATGACTTTATTATGTAGGAGAGAGAAAAAGAGAGGGAGGAGGAAGAGGGAAAAATGGAAAGGAGAGAGGGAGGGGGGAGAGAGGGAAGGAGAGGAAGAGGGAAGAGAGGAGGGGGTGGATTCTGGTCTAGACTTAAATTTTGGTAGGCGGTTTTGCAAAGATGGCCGCCAGAACTGTCCAGCACCTTCTGTGATGGGACAGCCCTCCTCACACTCGAGGTGGAGTCTATTTCCGATTCCAGCCTTGTGACCATTAGATGCCTAGCGTGTGGTAGAACTGACACTTCATGCTGCGCAGCCTGGGCCTCTCATTCCTTTGGAACCCAGCCGTCACAGGGTGCTAAATCGGCAGCCAGTATAAAGCCAGACCCTGCGCCCTGCTGTCACAGCTTGTGCCACCATCCCAGCCTCACAGGACAACACGTGTCCCAGTGCAGCTGCACCAGAGCTGGAGCAATTCACAGAGCTGAGAGCAACAATGGTTCCTTGCCTCCAGCTGCCTGTGGCTCTAACTCAGCGGCAGGTAATTGCCGTGGACCCCTAATCACCATCTGTTTTACCATGTTGGCCTTTTTTTTAAAGACCTGCCTGTGGCCACTTACTCCGAATCTTTCCTGGACCAGAAGACAGCACTCCCTTCTTTGACTCCTCTGCCTTCTGCTCCTGGTATGACTATTTTATTTTGTTTTGAGACAGGATCTCTACATAGCCCTGGATGTCCTGCAACTCACTATGTAGACCAGACCAGCCTCAAACCTCACAGAGATCACCTGCTTCTGCCTTCCAAGTGCTGGGACTAAAGGTGTGCGCCACCATGCCTGGCTTGATTCCTGTCCCACGCTATGAAGCATCCCAGTCCCAGGTACAGGCACAGGGTGCCGAGCACCCACGTCACTGAACTACTAACTTTTGTGCACTGCAGAGCACAGAAGGGTGTGGTGTGACTCCATGGCACTCTGGAGTGGGTGGGATATTGAGATCCTTGTCAGATGCTAAAACTGGGGTTTAGAGGCAAATGATTTGCCCAGGGTCGCTGAGACGACGGGGGCCAGGACTAAGATCCCAATGCACACTTCTCTAGTGATTGTAGAAACGGCACCTACACGGGGGGGGGGGGGGCCTGCTCCCCATTAGAGAGGAGGAGCAGTCAGGCACTCTTTCAACCCAGCCATTCCCTGAGCTCCTACTGCAGCTGTGATGTCTCCAACCCAGGGATTCAGAACTCTCCAGGCCAGAGGATGGCCCACTTGCAGACACACAGCCACACGTGCATCACCTTTCAATGTGGTCTGCCCACAGGTATGCCCCGTCTCTCTTTCTAAAGTGCAAAGCTCAGGATGACCCGTCAGGAAAGAAGACACTAACTCGGTCTTCTACAACCCAGGCTGAAACAACTTATGAGGGGGTGAGCCAGGGCCACAGGGCCAGGGCCGAGGGCTAAAGCTGAGGCTTCAGTCAGCCAGGTTGCTTGGGAGAAAGAAAGAGAAGAAGCTACAACAATCCTTTCATTTATTGAAGTAAGGTGTATGGAGCTGCCCTTTTGTGCCAAGACAGGGGCTGGAGTCTGTTATAAAGCGTGAGTAAGGGGCTCCCTAGAAGATCCTATGTGATGTGAGGACTGAGGTTCCCAGGTTATCAGCGTTGGGGAAACTGAGACTCAGCGGGATGGGGAGGAGACCTGCTCTCAGTCAGTGACTGAGCTCTGCCCTCCTTAATCAATAGCTCAGAGGACTCAGAATCTGGAAGAAACACAGGGTTTGGTGGCTCTGCCTTCTCTCCAGCTCAGAGGGGAAGAAATGACATCTGGGCAGCGGGTGAGGGGCATGTACAGGGGAGGCCCGGGCTGCCGGCTGCTTTTGCACTGTCACTCAAGGCTAGGAGCAGGTAGTTCCCTAGTTGTCCTTTGGTCATCTTTGATAGATGAGCAGAAAGATGGGCAGACAGGCCAAGGACAGGGAGACCTCAGAGCTTTGGCTGGAGGTGCACATCCCAGGGCTAGGGGCTGCCTCCTCTTCCATCTCACCAGCTGCGGCTGGGTTTGTAGAGCAGGGTGGCTGTGGAAACACCCTCAGCACTGCTTCCCGGAAGCCTCCTCTCACCACAGCGCGCCCTGCAGGCTTTCAGGTGCAGCTTTCCTCTGTCAGGAGCCGGCTCTGGCTCAGCAGAACTCCAGATGCTGATCAACAGGCACATTGAACTTGAGTTTGTGTTCCTCAAAGAGTTTGCATAGCTCCTTGATATAGAGCTGGTGAAGCCGGTCCACCTCCTCCTCTGAAGGCTGTGGTGTCTTCTGCACCTCAATGGGCTTCCCCACTGCAAGGGACAGAGGAGGACAGTGGCCCAGAGTGAGGAGCACTGCAGTCTCAGGGCCCCCTAGAGCAGGTGCTACCCCTAGGGTCATCCCACAAGGTGTCCCGCCACCCCTCCTCTGATTTCCAGACTCTCTCCCAGTCTTCCCCCTACCCTACCTATGTGTGTGTGTGTGTGTGTGTGTGTGTGTGTGTGTGTGTGTGTGTGTAAGTTCATGTACATGTACATGTGTGTGGAGGTCAGAGGTTAATCTCTGGTATTGTTCCTCAGATGCCACCCACCATGCTTAAGGACACACAAGTCTTTCATTGGCCCAGGATTAGGCTAGGCTAGTGAGCCCCAGGGATCCTTCTGTCTATGCTTCCCCAGCGCTGGGATTAAAGCTTGTGCCACCATACCCAGCTTTTTTTATTTTCAAGGGCACTGGGGGTTTCAGGTCCTCTTGCTTGCACTTTACCAACTAAACTCATCCCCAGCCCCAAGGCACTGAATTCTAAGGTTTCAGGACAACTCACTCCCAGACTCTTAGTTTACCATCAGTCAGCTTTCAATATGCTGGGCAATGTGCATATACTTTACATGCATTCTCTCCCATAATTCCAGGCCAAAAAAAAAAAAAAAAGCCTGTCATTATTCCTACTTGATAGGTGATATAATGAGGCTCAGAGAAGTCCAGTAATTTGTCCAAGAAGTACTCGGTTTTTTTAACGCATGGGATGCACACTTCGCCTCCAGGGTATGTGACTCTGAGAGTGAAGAGTGTCAGAACTATAGGTGCCTGCACTTCTAGAATGCGGTGGGGGTGTCACAGCCCAGGCAGCCTTCTTCCTTCCCTGCCATGATGTGCAATGCCCCTGGTCATGGGGAAGAATCAGGAAGACTCTCCTAAAACTTCTAAATCTGCCTGGCTGGGAAAGCAGTGCTCTCTCCTCTTGGAAAATAGTTCTGGAGGCAGCGGCAAGCAGCGGCAACATTCCGATATGTGAGGGCATCGCCGTCTAACCCAGTGAGCCGTGATGCAAGGATTGCTCAACTAACAAACGGATGAATGAGCAGACAGATGGATAGGTGGGGTTGAAATGAATGAAATTGTCAGAATAAGAAGGAAGAAATATCCAAGAAGAAAACAAAAGAGATATATTAGTAGCTAAAAAGTTGCGCTAAGTCTATACACCAAAGCTCGTATTCATTTCTTATAGAAAGACCTCCCCAGTCTAGTTCAGAGTCTATTTATTGTTAGTTGGCACACAACTTTAAAGAACTTTCCCTTTGTACATGTATGTATGTGTTTATGTGCATGTGTGAGCATATGTGAAGGTCAGAGGTCAGATTTGAGCATTTTTCATCAGTCATGCTTCATCCTGTTTTTTGAGACAAGGTCTCTCACGAAACCTGACGCTTGCTAACCAGTAGACTGCTAGCCACCACGCCCTAGAGAGCTTCGTTTTTCAGTCCCCACAGCATTGGGATTATAGGTGCCTCCCTCGGGGCCTTCTGCCTAGCTTTTATATGGGTACTGGGGTTCAAACTCACATCCTTACGCTTGCTCAGCAAGCACTTTATCGACTGAGCCATCTCCCCAGCCCTGCACAGAATTTTAACATCTCTGTTCTCCACTTTCTTTTCACAAGCCTCATTAGATCACCCGGGTCACAATTAAACCCTCCCTCTCTGGCCTAATGAAAAGTCAGATTCCAGTTACAACCTGAGATCTATCCCTCAGGGGCAATATGAGCTTATGAAAGTTACCTAGTAACCTCAAAGGTCACCAGGACAAAACAAGCTTCTGTACGGCAAGCGATGAGCATAATAATGTCTGAAGCACGGCAGGTCCCCTGCCGTCCCCGTCTCTTCTCAAGAATGAGTACTCAGCCATCAGTACCTCTCCTTAAGCATGAGTTCTCAGTCATGAGTACACTGTGTCTGTTCCAGCTCTTATCCCAGACTGCTTTCTGGAAGGGTTTTCTGTGTGGGGGTGGCATCCCTGTCTAGAACGTGAGGCTCGGGAGGATGGGGATGTATGGGCCCATCCTCAAGTTTCCCTGCAGCATCCAGCCCAGGCCCTGTTCCCAGTCTGGATCTCAGCTCACCCACGGTGGTGATGGGCTGGCGGAAGGGCATGAGGCCAAAGCTGTACTGGAAGACGCCGCGGCCGTGGAAGAGAGGAAGGGAAATGCCCATGATCTTCTGTAGCCGGTTCTGGACACGGCGCAGCCAGCTGCCAGAGGTGTTCTCAACTTGATTGAACAGGTTGTTCTCCCCGAAGGAGAAGATTGGCACAAGTGCTGCCCTGGAGGGACACAGGGGAGAAAGTGTGGAGAAACCCAGAGGCATGGATAGACAGGTCACCTATACAGCAGCCAGGAACTGGATGGAGCAGGGGACAGAGCTCCAGGGCTGGAAGCAGGAGCTTATATTATCTCCCAGACCTGCCTTGGCCTCTTTCTGGCCTTCTGACTTTGCAGGCCCCCACTCTCTTATGTGGGTACCATGACTGGTAGACCAGAATGTTCTAGAACATTCTCCTGGATGTAAAACATTTTTACTTTGCTCTTAGAAACACCTCCTTGTGCCAGCTGGCTCAACAGCCTCAACAATGCCTCTCCCCGTAGTGGGAGATCAGCTCCATAGCAAGCTTCAACCTCATTTTTCCAGTTCCCAGAGGTCTCAGAGCTCCCACCAGCGGTAGGGAACGTGCCCCCTCTCACCTAGTGCCATTGCTCCCCCCAGGCTCCTTTATGGAAAGGTATCTAGGAACTTGGCTGTGAGACACCAAATCCAATTTTCATCGTATGGCCTGAAAATGTCCTCGTCAAAATAGAACCTGTATTCATCTTTGCCGTCTCCCCAACAAAATACAAGTCTCCAACTGACCCAGAGTGTCGTCCCCAGGGTTCCGTACCCGTGTATCAGGGCGAGCCTGACGAAGCCCTTGCGATTCTGCAGCAGCAGCCTGTAGGATCCAGGCCTGGCATCCAGTGACTCCTGGGCGCCCCCAATGATGATGGCTAGCAAGTTCCCGCCGCCCTTCCTGTTCAGAATATGCTCAGCACTCACCTTGTCTGATGTGACCAGTCCTGGGGAGAGAGCAAGGTGGATTAGATGCGGGGTGAAGGGGCAGCACTGTAAAGAAGGCTGCAGTCTAAGAGAGAGACCACCAGCACTGTCCACAGAGGCCTGGAGCTCCCAACCGCACCCTACACCAGCCGGGAGTCTCAAAGTCCTCTTCCTCCTCCCACCCATCATGGGCTCTCCCAGCAAGGCAACGCAGGAAGTTCTTCTTTGGGTCAGCCTCTGCCATTGCTGCACAAGTACTTAGAAGAAGCACAGAACTTCTGACGGTCGCTGACAGTCTTCTCTCTGATACCCCCACTCACCCAGCAGCCTAGCCTTCCTGAGCTACCTAGGGCTGGGGTGAGGAGACTCACCCCCCGACATGATGTAATCGCGGAAGAAGGGGGTCTTGAACCACAAAGGCAGCATCATCAGGTAGGAGCGGATGCCTGGGAAAAGCGAGGTAAAGCCCGTGCTTTCGGTGCACAGGTTGAGAAAGGCTCCAGCCGCTAGGACCCCGTGGGGGTGGAAGCCCGCAAGGTAGTTCCGGGAAGGGTCCAGCTCAGCCGTCTTGACCAACTGCAAGAGACAGTGAACTGGTAACAAACGGCAGGGCCTTCGTGCCGGTCCTGGCTCTGCTGCTGCTAACCGGCTTGTGTCACTCTGGGACTCTGGGTCCCAGGTTCTTCATAAGCCTGAGCACCCTGGATGCTACTCATCAGAGAGAAGTGTTGCATGGGACAGTGGGTGTGAGTGATATGTGGGCGCTGGCTTAGGGCAAACTGCTCACCCCATGCCTATGTGTGAAGTTGGAACATTCGGCCCTGTCCCTTCCTGGCTACTGGGTAGCATGCTGGGATGGTTTGGATGGGAATGGCTCCTGTAGGCCTCATCTATCTGAATGCTTGGTCCCTAGTTGGTGGGACCACCTAGTTGTTTTGGAAAGGATTAGGAGATGAAGCCTAGTTGGAGGAGGTGTGTCACTAGAAGTGGTCTTTGAGATTGTAAAAGCGCATACCAGGCCAGTCTGGCTTTCTTTCTTCCTCCAGCATGTGGATAAGCTCTCAGCTACCGTTCCAGTGCCATGCCTGCTTGTATACCACTCTGCTTCCTTCCTGTCATGATGATCATGGACTAACCCTCTGAAACTGAGCAAGCCCCTAGTTAAATGTTTCCTTTTACAGGTTGGCTTGGTCATGGTGTGTCTTCATAGCAACAGAAAAGTAGCTAAGACAGGAGTGAAGGATGTGAGGGCCACATCTGGCGCCACTGTGTTGGGATCACCCGGGGTTAACCTTGCTCAAAGACAAGCTGACACATCCACTCTAGGACAGAGTGATTACAGATAGACCGAAAACAGATTTTGATCTTATTGACAGAGCATGTGGACCTGAGACTGGCTCTAATCCAGTGGAAGCCCTGGGTCGTGTGAGAGTCTTCTCTGTCCCAAGGCCAGACCCTAATTCCAACTTTATCCACCCTCTTTCCTGTGCCAGGGCAGAACCTACCCTGACTGGTCAAGCCTGAAACACTGAGGGCCCAGAGAGGGAGCCAGAACCACGCCTCACTAAGCAGTTCTAGGTGAACTGGCTGAGGACACAGGCACGGAGGGGGCCGAGGAGATGGCTCCGGTGTAAAACGCTTGCTGGCGAAGGGTGAGGGTTTGAGTCTGGATTCCTAGGCCCCGTGTAAAAGTCAGATGCACAGCATGAATGGCTGCTTCAGTGAGATGGGGGCAGAAATGGGAGAATCTCTAGAAGCTGGAGGGCTAGCTAACCTGGTGTGTACAGTTGGAGGACTGTGCTCGTTAGGTTGTTCTGATTGCCACTGGTGGGCCGTGTTTCTCTCTCTCTCTCTCTCTCTCTCTCTCTCTCTCTCTCTCTCTCTCACACACACACACACACACACCTTTGCCTGGGTGGCAGCCAAGTCCAAAGATCATTGCTGGAGGCCATGTTGTAGATAGGACCAATCCCTTCCTACTCTGCCAGGAACTTGCTGTCTGTTTCTCAGTGCCCGTGCTCTGGGAATCACAGCTATGGGAGTGAAGAACAGCTGTAGCTCCCTGGCTGATCCCTGAGCAGGAGGCTTCCTGGTAGGAATGGTGGCAGGGACTTTGTACTCCCTGGGAGTGGGGCAGCCCTTCCCACTGGCTAAGCTTTGCCAGGCGAATGGGCTTCCTGTCAGCAGCTGAAACTCACAGCAGCTGTCTCCCTGAGGATTCTTCTTGCTGCCCTTGGGCCTTAGAGGTCTGGCAGCTGGCCTCGGAGCAGCCTGGAGTAGAAACAGAGCCTGAGCCTGTCTGCGCATCCACGCTGCAGACCTTCCAGTCCTCCTGTCCTTGATCTTAACTTGACCTCTGAAAACCCCTTCTACAGAGTCCACCAAAACCCTCCTGAGCACCACAGGCCCCTGCAGGAAGGACTGCAGGAGGCACAGGTGGAGGGGCTATGGCCCAGCCCTTTCCCCTAATGCAGAGGGGACCTGGGAGATGATGGAGACCTCAGGGGGATCAGAACTTTGGCTTTCCTCACTGGGAAAGGTACTTACGAAGGATCCCACCTGTGATGTTCATTCCTTGCCCCAAACATGAGAACACTTACTATTTAAATTCCTCACCTCTGTGAAACAATTGGAAATTCATGAAAACAGACAAAAAAAAGAAGAACGGATCTTTTCATCTTAGTAGCTCCACTGCCGAGGGATTTAGCCTACAGAATTGTTTGCACTTTGCTCAAATGGCAATTGAGCCATGTCACTGGTGGAAGCATCAGTTTTTGCTAATATCAGATGCTTGGCCCCACACAGATGTCCACCAACAGGGCTTGCCTGGAAAAACTGGGAATGAAGCACACAGGTTGACTTCAGGCACAGAGGAATATGAAGCAAGCCCCTTAAGTGAACAGCTAGGAGCAGGGCAGTGTTGCAGGACCTGGCAACTGGGTGGAGAGAGGGAAACACAGCTGCTTATGGCTGTACCAAACACTGATGGTCAGAGTTGCTCCTGAGGATAGGAACTGGGGTGATGGCTGCAGCATAGAATGGAGAAGGGACATGTGTGCGTGCGTGCCTGTGTAACCAAAGGACAGCCTCAGGTATCATCCCAGGAATGTCATCTACTTCCTTTGAGACAAGAGTCTCTCATATCTAGACAGTGAACCCTGGGGATACTGTCTTCACCACCCCAGTGACAGGATTACAGGTGAGCATTACAACCTGGCAGGATCGATCTATCTATCTATCTATCTATCTATCTATCTATCTATCTATCTATCTATTATTGGTTTTTTAAGACAAAGTTTCTCTGTATAACCCTGGCTATCCTGGAGCTTGCTCTGTAAACCAGACTGACAGAGATTCGCCTGCCTCTGCCCCCCCCCCCCAAGTGCTGGGGTTAAAGGCGTGCGTGCGCCACCACGGCTCGGCTCTAATCTGACATTTTTATATGAATACTGGGCATCAAATTCAAGTCCTTGGGATTGTGAGGCCAGGGCTTTACTGCCTGAGCCTTCCCCCAACCCTAGAATGGGGTCTTTCACATCTGCTTTAGTGTTCTCTTGAAGTTTGAACAAGAGCACAGTACTACTTTAAATAAGGAAAGGAACAAATGAATAATTGTACCCTTACTAATGAAGCATTTGTGTATAGAGAACTATCCTGGTGAGCATGGGGCCCGAGTGAACTGATATTTGTATAGGCATTTAATGCGCTCATGCAAGTGTGTGCACTGTAGGGTGATTGTGGTCCCACTGAGGCCCAGTCTGAGTTTTCCCAGACATGGTTTTTACTGCTGTCTTCTGTGCTGACCAGCCACTGTCACCTCTTCCCTGTGGAGAGCAGAGGCCATGTAGCCTATGCATCACATCTCTGCAACACCATAGAACAAAGGAAATGCTTTGGGAAGAGTAGAAAGAGGCAGAGGAGGAAGGCAGCTAGTGGGGGAGGCTGATGTAGCTTCCCCGCAAAGAAGGAACCTCTGACCCCAATCCTGTCCTGACGCCTCACCCAGTTTCCACTGCAGGAGAGAGAGTACTAAACCAGGGGTCCAGAGGCTCATTTCAGGATTGTGCCAGGCCCCTGGCCCCTCAGTGCCTCAGTTGCTCCTTGTTCCACAGGACAGTGATGATGCTGCCCTCAAAGGCTTGCTACAGGTTCCCAGGAGGCAAGGGAAGAAGAGGGGAGCTGGTGAAGTACACCGATCTCTCTGCAGCTCTCTCATTTCTTCTAGGGGAGGAGAGAGTGGCCAAGCAAGGCCGCTGTCTGCAGAAATCCTGGTCGGGCCTGGTACCAGGCAGTGAAAGTTAGAGAAGGGGGCAGCCAGGTTGCTATACCCTAGAACTGCTCAGTTTGTATTGGTAACATCTGTATACCATAATAAGATCCAGTCTTTGAAAGCGTGTGGTTGGGTGCTCTTTGAAGCAGCTGTGCAATCTCATCACCGATTCTAGGGCGCACTCATGGCTCCAGAAGGGTACCCGTATCCATCATAACTCATTTCTTTCTCCCTAACCCTGGTAAACCACTGATCTGCTATCTTCTGGTCTTGTCTGTTCTGGGAAGCATATACATTAAGCCATGCATATGACCTTTGTAACTGACTTCTTGGCCTTACTGGCATATTTTCGAGGTCTCTTTCATGCTGTGTCGTAGGTCAGCACTTCACTCATTTTATGACCACATAATATTCCACCGTACGGACAGACTGTATTTTGTGTGTGTCTCTTTATCAGCTGATGAACACTGAGCAATTTCTACTCTTTGGCTGTTACGAGCAACATGGCCCTGAGCATGTATGAACATGTTATCAGTTCTGAAGGAAGGTTCTAGAATATTACTTTTAATTGTAAGGTCCTCCCCCATGCCTGCACAGAAGACCCCAGCATCAGACAGTGCTCTTATCACGCTACCTCAGTCCTATCTCTCTACAAGTGCCCCGTGCTTTCTCAAATTCTGTGGCTCACACGCCCCAGGGTCCATATCCTCCTGGATCTTTTATGACACACAAAGAGCCTATTCTGCTAGCCTGTGACACTTACAAGGGCCTAAGGGCTGGCTGCAGTGTGATAGCCCCATTGCACAACTGAAAACCACAGAGGTCTCTTGGTCCTGAGACCCCCCACCTCCTGCAGAGAGCACAGGAGGGAGCCAGAAAGTCTTTGCTCCCAGACCACAGGGCACTCAGGACCAGCTTTGGAACTTTCTAGTCAACCTTTCGAAACCCAGGACTCTAGGTTCCCTCTCCTGGGCTTCTGCGTCAGCAGAAGCATCTGGGGCAAATGGACCAATATTTCTACACAGGAAAAGTGGTTTGTGACCTATGTGACCTCCGTGACCTACGAGTGGATCTAGACTACTTGGCAGGAAGACAGGGTTTGATTCATAGAGACATCAGGTATCTCTGGTGCTAGCCTTGGGTGTGACTGCCTGCTCCCTGTGTGTGAATGTATGCAAGTCCTCGTGTATGTGTGTGCTTGTGTGTATGGCTGGTTGAGTGGGCACACATGTGTATGCAGTGCCTGGATCAGCTTCCCTACGTCCATCATGGCCAGATGGATGGATGAAGGAAAGGCTGATCACTTTCTGTCCCCTGCTTGTAATTCCCCATGTAGCCCCGGGGTCTGGGTTTGGCTTTCCCAGCTTCTCAGATGAATTTTCTGCCCCCACCCCTCTTCCTGCCACAGCACAGGGTCATTCAACGAACGCTCACTGCCATCTATGGATGTGTTCCCTCATTTCTAAATTATATTCCCCCTCCATCCTAAATATCTTAAAATCAAGATACATCCCACAATTCTAATTGAAGGTGTGTTTCTTATGGTTCAAACAATACTTTACGTTTTACCACTGAGGCTATTACAAGAGTTGAAAACAGGAACCCTTGCTGGGTGGTGGCTCACACCTTTAATCCCAGCACTCAGAAGGCAGAGCCAGGCGGATCTCTGTGAATTCAACGCCAGCCTGGTCTACAGAGTGAGTTCCAGGACAGCCAGAGTTACAACAGAGAAACCCTGTGTTGACAAACAAAAACGGGAAGTTGGCAGGGGAGGAAATCATGCAGCCTGTACAAGGCTCTGAGAGCTGGCAGGAGTGCCTGAGTGGGCAAATAGTCCCAGCCCTGATTTTGTTCCAAGCATGGTACACAGGTCAACCCACTTTGTCCTCCACTGTTACACCTGAGAACAATTTTGGTATCAGTGCCACAGTGTACAGAGGAGGAAACGGAGACTCATGATGTTCCTCTGGTCACACAGCTACCGAAGGAGCAGAGCCCAGCCTGGGCCTAGGCAGCCAGACTCCAAACCGAAAACTCTGCCAGAATCCTGTATGAAAGGTGATGATTTATGAAGTGGGGGTCCACTCCAATTAGGCCCCTGCACCAATAACGTGGCTTATGTTTGGAGAACCAGGATGGCAAAGGGGGAAGACAGACAGGTAAGAACTCAGACTGCAGGGGTTTGGAGGCTGTTGTAAAGATAGGTTTTATCCCAAGGAAGGATGCACTGTAGAAGCATGGACAATGTTGGGGGGGTGGGGAGCTAGTGGAATACAGAAAAAGAGAGGACCTTGGCTGGACTGAGGGTAGAGGGGAAGAGGGATGAGTCAGAGGGGGAGTTTAGGACCCAGACACAGTTTCTGGAGCAGTGATCCTCACTAAGGAGAGCAAGTTTGCCATCTCTACCCCGTCTGTCTATGGACACATAGTAGGTAGTTGCCAGAGGTAAGAACAGTCAGAACAAAGATATATCTAGTCCCACTTGTCAATAGAGATTGAAAAAGCCTCCTGAAAACTACTTGCTGGGAGGGGCAGGGCAGGGGCAGTGCAGGGGCAGTGCAGGGGCAGGGCAGGGGTGGGGTGGGGTGAGAGATGGTCTGCAGTATCCCAAGCTGACTCCAGCAATGATCTGAGGGATGTGAGCAGCATTCCCTGACCCCAGGTCATGGTCCTGGCCACAGAACTTGCTCTCTATCAAGGTCCTGGCCTGTGTAGACAGTGTTTATTCTGGGTGATGAAATCTCCATGGGGACACCCAACTCCTGGACCCATCTTTCACACATGCTGGGGACAGCTCCATCTGTGCAAACTGCCTGACTCCCCACAACTAGCTCTCAAGAATCAGCAAAGATGACTTCTCAAAGCTCTGTGGTTTAGGCATAATGTCCTTATTTTGTCTGCTATTTCCATCCCTGGAAGCTAGTTTGTAAAACTTTAGTAGCAGATTATCAAAATTTGAAAGTCATTAGAAGACCCACTGCATGTGTTGGGGGTTGCAGGGGCTTGTGAATATGTGTGTGTGTGTACATGAGTGTGTGTGTGTGTGTGTGTGTGTATGGATGTGTGTGACTGTACGCATGTGTGTGTGTGCGTGTGACTGTATGAATGTTTGTGTGACTGTGTGTGTGATGTGTGTTGGGGGTGGGGCTCAGCAGAGCTGGGAAAGAAGAATGCCCAGAAGGGAGGGTTTTATCTGCGAGGTCAGTGGAAAAGGAGAGGAGTCTGCAGGCTACAACCCACTCCTGCTTACTCCCATTCTAGGCCAGGCACATCCTAAGAGAACGGCATCTCTCCCTCTGCTGGCCGCTCACTGGTATTGCCCGAACCGGGCAGGCGATTCTGCACGGAGCCTGGCATAGGCATAAGCAACACTGGAATTTCTGCAGATCCGGCGGAGAAGCCCAAGCTGTGGAAGAATCGGGAGGATAGTGACCCTCCTTGTTATCACTTCTTCCAGACATGCTGCTGAAATCCAAGTGGACCAAGGCGAATGTCCTTCAGAGCCCTGGGCTACCTAGATCTGGAAAATTTCAGCCAGCCAGCCCAGTTCTGGGCAATGGCCTCTAGAGGGCTCTACTGACCTGAGCAACCTCTCCAGCTCCAGCTCTGGCTAGCTTTTGCTTTGGTCACACTGAGCACTCCTCAGGAGCCCTCTGGACAAGCTCCTGGCCTCTGCCTGTGCTGTCCCCTTTGCAGAAAACCTTTCTCCTGGTGAGCTCAGCACTAAGCTCATAAAAGGAAGTGAACCCAGAGCCAGAATCTGCAATACTCAGCAGAGCCCAGAACTGCCCAGGCTTCCTTCGGCTCTGCCCTGATGCCACTTACATTGCTCCACATTGCCCTCCCCAGAGTACAGGTCACACCCTCCTGCAGAACTCTGACCAGACACAGAGCCTGGAGAGAGGGAGGCAGGGAAGGGAGTCAGAGTCACAGAGCTCAGAGGTCCTGGGTGGGGACTGGGGACTCTGCCCAAGACATGCCCACGGTGGCACTTGGGTCCCAAGAAGCCATGTTTTACAGAGGAGATCCTGAGAGAGGTCCCTGCTAAGTAAAATCTGAGGGGTGGAGGTGACTGTCACTCATCTGAGTCCCCCAAGCTAGTCCAGGGTCCCTCACTTTGACACTAAGATGCTCAATGCCCTTGAGTGACAGTCTCTGTTAGCCCCTCCCTGCCCCCTGCCAGCCAGCCTTTGTCAGCCCTTGTGGGGCCCCAGGACTCTCAAAAGGGCACAGGGTAGGAGCCTTGACTGGAGTCCCCATGACGCAAGCAAGTTGCTCAAGCTCCATGAGCCTGTTTTCTCCACCCCTCCTGCTTTGCTAGCTGGGGACTTGAGTCCTGGACTGAAGGAAGAGGTCGGACTCTGCATGGGGAGGAAGAAGTCAGGCTGAGGTGACGTCAGGGCGTCCAGATCCAGGCACGTCCTGCTGACTCAGTGACATGGTGTGAGGCCCAGAGGGCTCTGTCTGCACAGCTATTGAATTCACGCACGGCATCACCTCTGTCTTATGTTTGCTTTTTCTTCATAGCACTGCCTGTCCTGGAACTCACTATATAGACCAAGCTGGCCTCGAACTCACAGAGCTTCTCCTGCCTCTTCCGCCTTCCAAGTTCTGGGATTAAAGTGCTGGGCGCCACCATGCCAGACATCTCTATCTTAATATGACCAAAACAGAAGTGTGGATTGGGCACCCCACCCCGGGTCACACTGCAGCCATGCAGATCAGGACTAGGATCTAGTCTGTCTAGTCCCATGAGCCATGCTCCAACTGCCCAGGCCTGGCCTCTTGCATCCCCACTGCCTTCTCATCCGACAGGTGAGCCTGCACTGCCTGGGCCCCTCGGGGCTCGGTCTATCTATATCCCACTAAGGAGCCCCAGAGTCTGCTCACTCGAGTTCAGGAATCTGCTCTACTCAGGACCAACCTTCAAGTTCAAGGTCATGTGTTCACAATGACCTGAAAGTGCCATGAACCAAAAACGCCAGGACGTGAGGATACTCAAGGTAGGAGATGTCATGCAGCTTGCTGATCCTTAGGGACTGGGAGACCAGCACGGGCCAACCCCACCCCAAGCACACACAGCCTACCGGCGGTAAGGCAGGATGGACTCTGCCGTCCAGTACCAGTACAGAAGCATTGCAATTGTAAGAGAGTTTGCTGTGTGACTGGGGTCACACCTTTGAGTCCCCCTTCTGCCGAGTGAGGTCAGACAGTCTCTTAAGACCTGCTGTTTGTCACCTTCACCCAGAACCTTAGCTGATGATGGCTTTGCCCCTATAAGACACGTATATCCCTTCAAGCCACATTTATCATCAGTGCTCATACTGGACCCAGGTCTCCCAGCCAGAGAGAAGCCATGCTCTTCCATGGGCCTCACAGGGGTGAAGCCTCAGCTCCTGCCTCCCAGCCAGCCTTCTGCTCTGCAGATATCCTGTCCCCACAGAGATGAGTGGCCCAGGGGCCCTCTGAACCCCAAAGCCCGGTACTCACAGAGACAGGGAAGTAATCCTTCATGTACTTCCAGATGAACAAGCGTCTGACGAACCGGATGGGCCGGCCTCCCTGACGTGGCGTGTCCCAGTCCAAGTACCACCAGGTGGCATAAAGGACAGAGAAGAGCCAGAATCTTGTGAATAGAAGGCCTATGAAGACGGTGATACAGATCTGGGCTGGGAGAGAAGCAGAAGAGTGAGAGCCGCAAGGAAGGCAGGTAAAACCCCAACTTAGCTCTTTCACGACTGTGCCCCCCATGCTAGCAGTACTGCCCTGTCTGGCCCACACTGCTGTGGGGAGATCAGCTTCCATGCTCAGACATCAGGACATGCCACACTGGCACAGGGCTCAGCCTAAAGTCATTTCCCCCACTACACCAGATGTCTCATCCTACGCTGCCCCGCCCACAGAAAGGCCATATGCATTCACCAGGTGCTCAATAAATGGAGCCATGGTTTGGATCAACGTCTGCTTCCTACCTTTTGGGAATCTCAGAGAAGAAGGAGACACTCATCTTTTCAGCTCCTTTTCTGTCCACCCTCAGTCAAAGCTAAGCCTAGACTCCTTCCCAAGGCCCTACGGTGGCTTCCGACTGCTGCAAGGCACAGCCTGGCAGCTCAGCCTGCATCAGCCCTGTGAGCTGGTGCCACCTCCTCCTTTCTTGCTTCACCTTACCCACTTACACGGCCAGTGCCCCAACCACGCCAGATTTTTGTGTTCCCAAACCCGGCCCACCCTGCTTTGTGTTCACAAGCACAGCAAGGCTAGGGCCAGGATGAATGCAGACGTCTCTCTTACCTATGGTTCTGTAACCCTTGCGGCAAGCTAATCCTACTCAGCTCAGACGGGGCGGGTCCATGGGCGTGATGCCATGGACACACCCCGTCTGGAGAGCATCACTCCCATAGAATACTACCCCACCTCACGTGCAACATCACTTTCATTTGCTGATTTTTTTCCTTCCAGTGTCATGATCCAACCCACAGATCTATACATGCTAGGCAAGTGCTCTCCCTACCACTGAGCCACACCCAGCCCCCCCCCCCCACTTCTTTTGGTTTTTTTTTTTTGTTTGTTTGTGTTTGTTGATTTTCTTGTGAAGCAGGGTCTCAAGTATCCAAGGCTGGCCTCAAACTCCCTGTATAGCTAAGGATGACTTCGAACTTCCAATCCTTCTGCCTCGACCTCCCAAGTACTGGGATTATAGGTGTCTACTAAGCTTGGTTTTGTTTATGCAGTGCTGGGGATCCAATCCAGGGCTTGTACATGATTGGCAATCACTCTGCCAACTGGGCTACATCACCAACTCTCAGATTCTTAAAGAAAACCAGACCCAGTCGTGAAGTCCATGTGGAGAAGGTAGGGGAACAGGCTTGCGGTGTGGGGTTAGGGGATCGAACTTTTGGCCAGTGTGGACAATAAAGATTTAGAAACCAGAGGGTATAGATTAGAGCCACAAATACTCATTCTGCATGGAGCGTCTATGTGGTGCCAATCAAATCTTGCCCCCAGGAAGCTGTCTTTCCAGTGTTATGTTTGAGGCACTTTGTTTTGTTCTGAAGGTATGTTGAGTTTTGTTTTTGCATTTGCATGTGGTAGGTATGCATGTGTGTGAGTTCATGTGTGTGGGATCTACATATGTATGTATGTTCCTATGTGTGTGGGATGTACATATGTTTGTTCATGTATGTGGGATGTGCATGTGTATGTTCATGTGTACGGGGTGTGCATGTGTATGCGTGTTCATGTGTCCGGGATGTGTATTTATATGTGTGTGGGATGTACATATGTGTGTGGGATGTGCATGTGTATGTGTGTTCATGTGTGTGGGGTGTGAATATCGGGAATCTTCATCATTTCCCTCCTTATTCTCAACTGAAGCCGGAGCCCACCAGTACAGTCTAGCCTAGCTACCCTGCTCCTGCACCCCTGTCTGGGGGTCCAAACTCTGGGCCTCACACGTGTACTGAGCCATCTCCCCAGCCCTGTTGGAAAGTTTTTGGCTCTAGTAAAAAGTGTATCTATCACCTTACCATTGTGAGTGTACAGCTTAGTGCCGTTAAGCACATTCTTTGTGCGCCACTGGCTTCATCTGTCTCCAGAACTCTATCTTCTCAAACAGAAGCTCCATACTCATGAGACACTGCTCCCCCTGCTCCCCACCACCCCCTCCCTCACCCTGGGAGGCACCACCCATTGTTCTCACTATGATTCTAACTACTCCAGGCAGACCATAGTTGGGGCGTGGGGGGTGACATAGGAATTTACTTTCCCATTGACGTTCCATTGTATACATTTAACACATTTTACTTCTCCCTTGGTAGATATTTAGATTGAGTTCATGGTTGCCATTTGTTTTCAAATGTCATAAATTTTTTACAAATACTCAAACAGGGAGGATCCAGACACAAACCCAGACAAATGGTGTCTGTGGAAAACTGGAAGACAGCTACAGCCAGCACTGTGAGGGCCAGCCTGTCCCTCCAGGTGTCTTCCTAGCCGGCTCACCCCACCCTAATTTGTGTGGGGCTTCACCTTCACAGTAGCCTGGACTCCTCTAAGGGATGGAGAGACAGGACCAGCAACGACGGAAGGCTTTGTTCTTTCTGTCTGTCTTAAATATTTATATTAAAAACGTTTCAGAGACAGTTATAGAGGGCTTGGAACCAAATGCCAGTGTGATAGGAAGAGAGGCCCTCGCGTGTGGCTGCACCTGGAGGGCCTGAAAGATCACCTCAGCCGGAGACAAGGAGAGACGGGATTGACTTAAATTTTATTTACTTATGCTTTTCATTAATTTTTTTTTTTTTTTGCACTGGAAAAAAGCAGTTGCCATACTGTGCACCTGTAGTCAAGGATCTTGGAGGCTGAGACAGGAAGATTGCAAATTCAAGACAAGACATAGAGAAACCCTTATTTTAAAAAAAACCTCTCTTTCTGGTGTGTGTGTGTGTGTGTATACATGCACATGTGTATGTACATGCTTGTGTTGGTGTGTAGTTCTCACGTGAGCATGTGCATGAGGAGTCCAGAGGTCCCTGTCAGGTGTCTTTCTCCATCACTCTCCACCCCCAGCCCCAGCTGAGAACCTAACCCGCTAGGCAGGTGCTCTGTGGGGCTGTCCTAGAGCTGAGAGTGAGTCGTAGCTGGCCTTGAACCCAGGATTTTCTCATCCTGAGAGCAGTTGGAGTTCAGGTGCTCCTCACTTTTTAGCCCTGGCCAGAACCCAGTTAAATATTAAATATCGCCTGTAACACAGGTCATTAGCAAAGGAATTGGTGCTCATCTGTGTTGTAGCTGGAAGCCTAGGGCTGAACCCATTTACTGATAAGGTGCCTTTCTCTTTTCCCTGTGGGACCACACCTTACGCAGAAGGTGCCCTTGCAAGACCTTGATGCTTAAACTTGAGCTCTACATGCAGATTGGGCTACTCCTTGTATATCCTTGTCTTATCCAATGGCTCCCATCGCTGGGTACCAAAGACCCTCCCCTGCCTGTACCCTATAAATGTAACCACCCTCGCTTTAATAAATGAGAGAGATGCTCTTCTGACAGCCCTCCTGAGAGTCTGATTCACTCTCTTAGTCCTTAGACTTAGTCCTCCGATCTGGGACCTGCCAGGATGTGTTGACCCACGCCCTGCTCTTCCCTCCCTGGGTGCTGAGCTGGCGGCCATGCGCTGGGGAGGGAAGTGAGAGAAAAAGAAAGCAACAGTGCTCTACCACAGAGCCAAATCCCTAACACACACACACACACACACACACACACACACACACACACACACACACACACACACACACACACACACACGTTTATTTTTTTTTGAGACAGAGCTTTTCACTGGCCCTGGAGCTCACTGATTCATCGGGGATGCTTGGCAGGACCCTACCCCCTGCTGTGCCCACCTTCTCAGAGCAGGCCTCGCAGGGGTGTGTTGCTGCATCCAGCTCGGGATGCGGGCTCTGGGAGTCAACTCAGGTGGTCCTCATACTTGCGCAGCAAGCACGCTGCTGACCCGGCCCTCTCCCCAGCCCAGCTCCAATTTTTAAATGTAAAAACAATCAAACTTCAGCTACAGCTCTTGCCCTTTGAGCTAAGTCAAAAATCTCTGCAGTGGTTCCTCCCACTTAATAAGACCCTCTCTCAAGAAGAAAACTCACTGTCACTGTTAACAGTGGCTAGCCGAAAGGGAGGATTATGGGAAATCTTTACTTTAAAGGTTCAGTGTTGTTTGAATGAGTTACTTTTGCAGACAGGAAAAAAAAAAAAAAAAAAAAAAGTTTAGAAAAAAGCAGAGGGCCTTTCCCCTTGACCAGAAAGATGGCCTCCACCATCCTGACCCTGGGACTTGCTGAGGCCTATGAGTATAAACAGAGTCTTCCTGACAGAGATCCGAATTCTTTAGCTGGGGAAATATTAGTCCGTCAGCTATATTGCTCCCCTTCCTTGCTGAATTTTCGTCTTTAAAGAGAATGTCTACATGGCCTGCCCGAGCTGGCCTTGGTGGCTGGGAAAGGAATGTGGCCGCTTCACGTGGAAACCTTGCAGGCCCTCTTTTCCTTAAGCCCTGGCTTACTGCCCTGGGACAGGTGTTAATGCTCCAGGAAGAGATAGCTTTAAAAATTAGCACACTAAAAAATGAATCCGCATCAGAAGAGCTGAATTCAGCCAGCAAGAACCTCCAAGCCATTGGTGGCTCTGATGTTCTTTTCAAATGCTCTTGTAATCACCTCAGGTTTTGCAAGCTTGCAGGCCACCAGGAGGAAGGATGCACCAGGAGGAAGGATGAGGGCTCCAGGAACGGCCCCTGCTGAGATGACTGGCCCTTAAAGCTCTCAGCAAGCAGCAAATCGCGCTCTCTCTCTCTGGAAGCTCCACTCTAGCAGTGTCCTCTCCTACCCCTTTCTCCCTTTGATATATACACTGTTAAATTTTCTTATTAAAAACTCTTCTGCTTTTTTATTTCTAAAGTGAGTAAGCATGACATGTCTGAGTCCCATAAAGAATGAAATATTGTGTTCATTTGCCATAAAGAACGAGCTATCTTGTTCGTTTGCCATAATTTTCCTTTTCGCCAGTATTCCCCTCCTGAGTGGAGTCCTGCAAATCCTTCGGCAGAAAAGGTTTATTCTGCAGGGACTTATTCCTCCACCCTGCTAACAGTTAACCCAGACTGTGTCTGGTTGGTAATTTAGATAGGTAGACCTGCCTTAACCCAATCTTTGCAAATCTGAGGTTTCTTTTGTTGTTGCTGTTTGTTTGTTTTTTGTTTTTTTGAGACAGGGTCTCACTATGTAGCTCTGGCTGTTCTGGAACTCACTATGTAGACCAGGCTAGCCTTGAACTCAGAGATCCCAAGTGCTAGGATCAAAGGTGTGTGCCACTATGCCCAGCTAAGCCTGTGGTTTCTTAAATCTGTTTTTTAGAGACTCAGAGAGGGTATGCACAGTGGCTAAGGTCATGTAGCAAGCTAACAGGGTAACACTTGGGATTCAGTGCTTAGCCCATGCCATTCATTCATTCAACAAATATAAAGCAAAAACAGCTAGGGACAGCATAGACCAACACTGAGGGACCTTACTCTCCTGAGAGGAGAAAGTGAGAGAGGAAAAGAAACAGAAGCAAATGAGTAGCCCATCTGGAAAGCATTTGGCTCGGGGCCTGAGCCTTTGGTCCCTGGTCCTAAGTGACTTTCCCACCAACTTCTGTGCCATTTTGCAAAATAGAACCATATGTCCAGCTTGAACCAGCTGTTCAGATCACACACTGCCCTTCGTACTTTGAACTCCTCTGCCTGGGAAGCTGGGTATTAGCAGGCTTTAGACTCACATTGTATTTTTCTCCTAGCATGTATGTGTTTGTAGCACGTATGTATGTATGTTCATATGTGGGTGCACGGGTGTTCAGGTGCCCATGTGGAGGCTTGAGGCTGTTGTGAATGTCTTCTTCTAGCACTCTCTAGCCTCTACCTTTTTCTATCTCTCTATGACTCTCTGATGTTGAAGCAGGGTCTCTCTCTTGAACTCAGAGCTCACTGATTTGACTGGTCTAGCTAGCCAGCTTATTCCAGGGATCCCCTGTCTCTGCCTCCTTTGTGTTGATACTGGAGGCAGCCCCACCCCCACCATACCTGGTGTTTATGTGCATGCTGGGGACCCAAACTCTAATCCTCATGTCTAGTAAGTGCTTTACTGATGAACTCATCTCCCCAGCCCAACACTCACTATTCCTAAAACCTCCCTTAAGTAGTGAGTCTGTGGACCCCACCCCCACTCACCACATTGCTTCCCCCTCGCTTCTCTGTTATAGCATGTGTGTGTATGTTCACCTGTGGGTGGGTGTGTGCACACACCTGTACACATGTGTGTGAAGCCAGAGCACAACCCTGAGTGCAGGCCTCAGGAAGGCTTTCCACCTCCTTTTGAGACAGGGTTTCTCATTAGGCTGAAGCTCACCCAGTAGGAGAGGCTGGTCGGCCAGCAAGCTCTAGGAATCTTCCTGACTCTGCCTCCCCAGTGCCAAGATTACAAGTATGTGTCACCATGCTTGGCATTTTTATATAGGTCCTGGGAATCAAACTTGGGTCTTCATGCTTTCACGGCACTAAGACCATCTTGTCACACACATATCATCATCATCATCAAAGTTAAAAAAATGAGGCAGGAGAGCAAGTACCTCATACACTTTAGAACTTGTGACTTAAGGTGAAAATTGGAAGACATTATGGAGGCACTGGAGTTTAAAATTTAACCTTTTAGAAATGGTAACCACTCTAGATCTCAGACTACATAAGATACTCAGGCTGGTCTGGACCCTTGGGCTCTGATTGGGTGACTACTGATACAGACTTTAATTGCCTTTGATCTCCTTATCCCCCACACAGCAGAAAGCGTAGGCACAGGACCTTTAACACAAGGTTGGACCTTGTCACTTCCTGCTGGTCTATGGTTCTCCTTTGCCCTCAGGATAAAGGGTAAAAAACTCACGCTCTTGACATGAAAGAGCCCAGAATGTTCACCTTTCCTCCAGGTGGCCCTCCTGGCTCAGGGGTACTCTGACATCTGTCCTATTCTCTGGCCTTGTGAGGTCTGTGTAAGAGCAGAGCCAGGCAGGTACCACAGGTTGTAGAGATGGGATGGGCTCATCCAGTCAGACACACTTCTGCCCTCAAGGTCACAGGAGGCAGGCTCAGCCTGGTGTCCTGTAGCCTGTGGCTATGACCCACATGGCTTTGGGTTTCCAAGCCACATAGCCCTTTGATCCAAGCCAGCCCTCAGGGCTCAGGCCTCCTGCCCTCTATTTTCTATGCCCATCAGCTGTTTTCTGTATCCACACCTCCTCCCAGTACCCTCTGTTCTGCCCCCAGCCCTTCTTCCTGTGGAAGTGGCAGATACCAGGCTCCTTCCTGATTTGTAGCTTAAGCCTTTCAGGTATGTCATTCATTCCTCTGCTTGGCTGCATCACCAGAGGTACTTAAGATGGTTACTAACCCTAGGATATAGGTGCCGGCCAGTGAAAATGGGTGCTAGAGGGAGTCCTGGAAGGCCCACATTGCAGGAATAAACCCTATAGCTGAAAACTGGGAGGTGGTCCCGAGGGCACACACACACACACACACACACACACACACACACACACACACACACTTGTGCGTTCGCGCATATATATGTGTGATTAACATATACCAAGCATGTGAATGTGTTGACAGCCAGAACTGTCTGGACCCAAGCTGAACCCAAGTCCTGGGGTGACAGACCTTCCCCAGTTGATGCCAGCAAAGGAAATAAGACTCCCACGTGCTCCCTGCCACTCTTCCTTCCCATCCACAGCAGAGCTGGGGTGCAAACACGCATCAGTGGGGTGGGCTGGGTCAGGGGGCAGATCCACACCCCAGGAGCCAGGTCCCTACTGCCTTGTGTAGCCGGTCCCACCTTTTTGCACTCCATCTACAAAAGCCCCATAAGCTGGGGTGACTGTCACCCTCAGCGTGAGGCCGGTAAGCAGAGGCCAGTCCTTTCTTTTCTGGCCTCAGTTCCAGTTCACTTTTTCTGAAAGATAAAATATAGAGCTTCCTTCTCAGAATAGCACAAGGCGCTGGAGTGCTTTCCCTAGCATTGGATGCTTCCCCGCCCCGCCTCAGCAGCTTACAGCAAGAAGCTGGGGGAAACCGCTCCCAAAGTCCGGGAAACTAAAGCCTACCAAAGCCATAGGAGATCCTATGTACCCACACAAGGCTCTGGCAGGCTCCAGGAACCCAGAGGCGCAGGAGCTCTGAGCCTAGCAAAGCTTCCTCCTGAATCTCCACCAAGGACAACGCCTCCTGTGCTCCCGCTGGAGATGCCTGGGGCTACCCTTCCCACGTGCCAGGGGCTACCCTCTTACCCAAGAAGAGGAAGGAGAAGACCCACTGGAGGACTGCGAAGGTCTGCAGCCTGCGCTCCCAGGGCACAAACAGGGGTGCGAACTTCACCATGCTGAGCTGGCTCCGGAGGCTCCACACACAAGGGTGGGTGCTCTAGGCTGGAGGAGTCCGCCAAGCCCAGCCCAGCACAGCTCCGCCCAGCACAGCGCAGCGCCGGGGCCTCCCTGCCCCGCCCACGGCAGATTCTGTTTCCTAGAAGAAACCTTGGAATCCCTCTGCTGGGACCAGATTAAAGGAAGGAGGAAAAAAAGAGACCAATTCTGTTCTTATCAGTCCTCTTAGGCAATGCCTTATCTGCCGCTGGAATTCTGCGCTAGGAACCACGCATTAGGTGAAGCCCCAAGGGGAGTGCGGTGGCGGCTTCTCACCACCTGCTTGATGACCAGATTTCTCTGTCCCCACGTCCACTGCTCTCTCCCCACAAACAAGCTGCAACAGCTCCCATCGGAGAGTCCTCTGCCCACATCTCCATCTGCCACCCCTCCGCTTATCTAACCAGTAGGGCTCAAGAAGGGCTGTTTTCTGGGCCTTTCCATCCCCCACTCCCTGGAGGTCCTCATCACCACACCACACCACACCAACATTCCACAACACTGCTCTCACAAGTTCTCCCGCTGACTCCCATGCTGCTAAAGAGAGGTGTCATGTACAAGAAAGACCTCATCTGCCTCGGCCACCGTGGACCTCTGACTTTCCTGGAGCCACTCTCTGGTTTTGCCTGCCTGCTACCAAGCTACTCTTTCTTGGGCTCCTTTATCCTGTTTCTTCTTCCTTCTCCTCCTCCTCCTCCTCCTCCTCCTCCTCCTCCTCCTCTCCTTTCCATCTCCTTTTCCTCCTCCTCCTCCTCCCTAACCCCTCCTCCTCCTCTCCTATTTGAGACATGATCTCATGTTTGGCCTGAAACTCACTATCTAGAGCAGGCTGATCCCCAGTCTCTGCCTCCCAATGTTGGGGTTAAAGGCGTGTGTTATATGCCTGGCCCAGGTTCTTCTTGCCCCTTGAAGATTGCATTCAGGCCGGTGACTTGTTTTCTGCCTCCGTAGAAAGGACTTAAAGACCTGGAGCCTCTGGCTCTTACCTCTCCCCAGCCTCTAGACTTGAACCTATGTGGTTACTGGACATCTTTACCAGAGTTCCTGGAAGGACCATCCACCATAGCTCGCACATCACACCGAACTTGACTCCCATGCCCCACCCACAGCGGTTCTTCCTCTACACCACGGCAAAGGGTAATTTTACTCCCCCAGTTGCTGAGGCTATAACCACATTATACTCTTTGTCCTTCTCCAGCATCGTCTGCCCATCACCACACCTGTTAATTTTTCTGAATGTTTCCCTTTGGGGTGAAGAGATGGCTAGGAAGTTAAGACTGCAGAGGAGTCTGGTCTCACAACCGCCTGCATCTCCAGCTCCAGGGGGAAGCTGACACCTCTGGCCTCTGCAGGCACCAACACTCACGTGCTTACACACACACACACACACACACACACACACACACACACACACACCTAAAAGAGAATCTCTGCCTCTGTAAAGGTGGACATTGATTTAAAGTGTATCACATGTGTTGGTCTATCTTCTGTCTCAACAAAATATCCGAGATATGGTCATGAGTCATGGTACTTGCCTTCAATGCCAGCCCTCAGCAGGCAGAGGCAGGCAGATGTCTGTGACAGCTTGAGGCCAGCCTGGTCTACAGAGTGAGTTCCAGGACAGCCAGGACTACATGGTGAGAATCTGTCTCAAAGCAAACAAACATAACCCCCCCTCCCACGATAAAACAAAAAACAAAAACAAAAAAAAACTGACACAAAATTATTTTTTTATCTATCTATCTATCTATCTATCTATCTATCTATCTATCTATCTATCTATCTATCTCCAGACAGGTTTTCTGTGTAGCCTTGGCTGTCCTGGAACTCCATATACAGACCAAGCTGGCCTTGAACTCACAGAGACCCACCTGCCTCTGCTGGAAGTAAAGGTGTGCCCACCACTGCCTGACAAGATCAAAAGTTTATAAACAGAAGGTTTTTATCTCTGATGGTCTCAGCACTGCCCACCAAGCCTCCTCTGTTAAAGCTCCACCCTCCAAGAGAGCCACTCCATTACACACTGGACTTGGGTAGGACACTTACCCAGTTGCAGCACCGTCCATCAGAAAAACACCAAGTCTGTACAAAGTGATATATTTTCATAAAATAAAATCAGTGATCAATAAGCAGCAGGGGCGCACCAGTGTTCCTCTCTTCCTGGCCCATCACAGCTCCTTACCCTCCCATAGCTTGCATGGTCCTCAGCTCTGCTTTTCTTCCCTAGATGTATTCGTTTTCATGTGTTGTGTAGTAGGAAGCTGCTGCTGGGGCAGCTCACCAAGAGAGAGAAGGAGGTGCTTTTCATAGCTGCAGACCCTGCCAGACCTCAGCAGAGGGAACCTCTGTCCTGGCCAGCACCATACTTAATTGACAGTGGAACCCCGAGCATCTGCGCTCAGGTGGTTTTATTGATTCAGAACTCCTTAGGTGTTCTACTGATACCATGTGCAGATCATAAGCAATCAAACATCCCCCACAGAAATACAACACCTGCAGACAATACCAAACACCAAGACCTAGCTTAGCCCCTTGCGCAAAAGTGCATAGAGAATTTCAAACATAACTAAAGATAAACTTCCCCAGCAGTGTTGCCTGAATGTAATGAACCACGTGTGTGACTGGTGCCTTCAGAGGTCAGAAGAGATCAGCGCCCTGAGCCTGGAGTTATGGATGGTTGGGAGCCGCCATGTGAGCGTTGTCAAACCCGGGTCCTCTGAAAGAGCAGCATGTGCTCTTAACTGCAGAGCCCAGTCCCCAGCCCACACACTCAAACTTACTATCTAGCCAAGGATGACTTTGAGTTCCTAATCCTCCTGCCTCCACCTCCCCAGTGCTGGGATTACAGGTATGCATGACCACACTTGGTTTGGTCATGTTTCAGATGGAGCCCAGGGCTTCATACACAGCAGGCGAGCTCTCTGCTAACTAAGGCATACTCTTGGTCCAGTACTGGATTTTTTTTTTTTTTGCCTTTTTTTTTTTTTTTTTTAGCTTAAAAAGAAATTCCTATACAATGCATTCTGATCACAATTCTCCCTTCCCTCAACTCCTCCCAGATCCTCTCCACCTCTTAACCCACCCAACTACATACCTTTTCGTTCTCTCTTTAAAAAACAAAAACAGGCAACACACATATACAAAACCCCCACAAAATTATAAACCAAAATAAACAAGCAAAATACCAATAAAACAAAACATTCCCAAACAAAACAATATGAGACAAAAAGTCTACAGAAATACCATTGATTTCATGTTATGTTAGTCATCCATTCCTAGGCATCGGACTTGCCCGGGAGCGAGGTAAATATTCGCAGTGAGACCCCATTGGAGAAGTCTAATTTTCCCTTTGTAATCAATTAGGTACTAATTGTGGGTTAGGAGCCCATGTCTACTTCTCTGTCTCAGTGCTGGGACGCCAAAATCACTGTTTTTATATTTAATTTTGCCACTTGCCACTTAGGTTTTTCAAGACAGGCTTCCTTTGTGTCATGGCCGTCCTGGAACTCGTTTGTAGCCCAGGCTGACCTTGAACTCAGAGATCCTCCTGCCTCTGCCTCCCGAGTGCTAGAATTAAAGACATGCACCACTATTGTCAGGCTAATTTGTCTTATTTTTTTCTTTTGACAATATCTCAAGAGTCCAGGTGACCTCAAACGCATAGCTAATGATGATTGATGACTTTGAACTCCTGATCTTCCTGCCTCTACCTCCTAGGTACTAGGACATAGGGGTCACTAGCCCTCCTGCCTTATCTCTGCTTTATAAAAGAGGAATTAAACACTTTGTACTCTTTGGAGACTGGATTACTTGGCTCGAGAGTGTATATTTGAGTCATCAATGTCGTGTGTTGATAGGGCACTTCTTGCTGTATAAGATTTCGTGGTGTGACTATTCTGGTTTATTTCCTGCAAATAGGTTTCTGGGATGTTACCTGCTTCTGGTGACTGTGACTTGTGTTACTATGAACATCATTGCATATCTTTAAAAAAAGCTTTATTACATTATTTGTTCACATACACACACACATATACACTATATCTATATATCTATCTATCTATCTATAGATATCTATAGATCTATAGATATCTATCTATATATTTATATCTATATATCTATATATAGATATCTATATATGTCTCTATATCTCTATCCATCTATCTATGTAGTGTGTGTGTGTTTGTGTGCGTGCGTGTGTGTTGTTGGTATGTGCATGCCACAACACATGTGTGGAGATCAGAGGACAGCCCTGTGGAGTCCATTCTCTCCTTCTATCTTTAAATGGGTTCTGGTTAAATCTAGGTCTTCCAGGCTTAGCAGCAAGCTCCTCTCTCTACTGAGCCATCTTGCCAGCCACTTGTTACTGTTCCCTTCTTGTGTGGTATATGCCTGGGAATGGAGTTGGTGGATCACAGAGTAAAACGACATGGTTTCCTGAAGTGATGACACAAGCATGCTTTGAGAATGCCAGTTGCTACTGGTTTTTCTCAACGCTATGATTCTTTGGTTTGATTTTGTTTTTGTGGTTCTAGGATGGAACCCAGAACCTTGCCTATGCTAGGCAAGCCCTCTACCAACACTGTAACCGTGTCAACGAGTGTTCAGTAGTGCTTCTCTGTACTTAGAGTAACATTTCCCTAACAACTAATAAGGATTAGCACATTTCAGTGTGCTCTCTGGCCATCTGGGTATCATTTTCTGGGAATATCTTGTTCTAGCCATTTGTTGACAGAAAAGTCCCAAATGTTAAAAGTTTTCTTTTAATTCCGGTTTCTAAGACTCAAGATGTAGGTGGCAGGGCGGTCGGAAGACAGGGCTCCTGTGACCACCCCCAACCGTGCCCACTCCAGTCACCTCCGGCTTCTCAGGACTTCGTAGATCTGGAGAAGCTATTGTGGCATCGAGTCCAGTGGGGAAAACTTTAAGAATTAAAGATGGTCTGAAAGGCTACAGATCTGAAAATGGACTGGCCTTGAGTAGAAAGAGGAAAAATGGCAGAATGGATCAGGATGTGTAGCGGGGACTCACCCTGTCTCTGGCGTGTCGTAGGCAAGAAGGTGGACAGAAGAGCACGCAGTTCCCAAGTGGGGCTGGTCCTTGGGCCGCAGACAGCGTGGGGACACCAGCCAGAGGGCAGACTAAGACAGCTCAGCAGCGATGGTGACAGTGGTGACAGGTATGGGGAGCGGCCACCCTTGACAAGTGGGTCAGTCCTCCGGCCACCAGCTGCCTCACCCCTTCCACACCCGCCAGGACAGAGCTCCTGCTCAGCCCACAGGCCCGACTCTCAGCAGCCACCACCGCTGCTGCCACTGCTGCAGTTGCTAGCCCTGCTGAGGGGAAGAGAGCACTGGAAATCAGCACTGCCCTCCAGCTGCTAGCAAGACAATTGGGTCTGGGGTGCTGGTCCAGGGTGCTGGTGCCAGGGGTGCCAGCCCAGGGTGCTAGTGCCAAGGATGCTGGTCCAGGGTGCTGGTGCCAGGGGTGCCAGCCCAGGGTGCTGGTGCCACAGGCAGGGTGGTGGGGAAGCTGTCTGGAGCTCTCTCAGATCCTGCCGACAACATCCAGCTCAAACACAAGATCACCCTGATTCTAATCAATAAGAAGATATATGAGCTGAAGTGTGTTTCATTTTCTGGGTTCAGTCTCCTCGAGAGATTGCTGTGATCTGTACTACCACCAAAGACCATGTTGGTGTCCCTGGTCCCTGCTGCTGCTGCCAGAAGCCTTGTGGATGTCCCTGAGCCTTGATGCCACCAGAGGCCACATTGAGATCCCTGACCTCTGTCATTGCCTGAAACCATGTTGATGTCTGTGCTGTGTGCTGCAGCTGGAAACTTGTCGATGCCCAAGATCCTTGCTTCCGCCAAAAACCGTGGTGCTGTCCGTGATTCTGCCCTCACAGATTGGACTTTCGTTGTTTTTTTCGGAGGGCACAGGGGTGAGAGGGTGGACCTGGGAGAGTAGGAGGTGGGTGTGATCAGGATACATTGTATGAAATTCTTACGTAATTAATACAAATATCATGTTCTAAAAAAAGTCAGTTTCTGCACAGCCAACTTCTCCTACAGAAGATGGCTCCCGCTTCCTGGCTGTTTTGGCCCCCGAGTTTCTGTTCCCCTTCCCACAGTCTCAAAACAGCCAGATCTATTGCTGGATCTAAAAGGCTGTGAATCTTAGCTGGGAAGCCACACTGTTTTCCAAATGGGCACACACTGGAAAGGTCATGCATCAGCATCCTCTCTGGTACTAGGTGTGACTAGCAAGCATACTTTATTTTATTTATTTGTTTGTTTGTTTGTTTGTTTATTTTGCCAGGGTATAAAATGCTCTTGCAATTCCTCATCACTGAAGTTGAGACTATGTATAGGTATTCCTCATCAGTGAAAAGCTTGGTCTTAATTTTCTCCATTTTGTTACAGTGTTGCAAGTTCTTTAAAAATGTGTATTTGAAGACACTGTTGTTTTTTTTCTGTTTGTTTGTTTGTTTTGTTTTGTTTTGTTTCGAGACAGGGTTCCTCTGCTGTAACTCTGGCTGTCCTGGAACTCACTCTGCAGACCAGGCTGGCCTTGCGCTCACAGAATCTGCCTGCCTTTTCGTCCTTAGTGCTGGGATGAAAGGCGTGTGCCACCACACTTGACTAAACTAAATGTGTTTTAATCACATCATGCCCACACCTTTCTCTTTGGCCTTTGGATATAGTGGATTTTTTTGTTTTTGTTTTTGAGGCAAGACCTTACAAAGCCTCACTGCTAGGCATGACCAGTCCTCTTACTTTAGTTCCCAAGAGCACAGGTGTGCTAGACTGATTTTTTTTTTTTGACAGTATCTATAGCCCTGGCTGTTCTAGAATTCTATATATAGATTAGGTTGGACCTGAACTTACAGATATCAACCTGACTATGCCTCCCAAGTGCTGGTACTAAAGATGTGTGCCATCATTACCTGCTGGATTGATTTTTAAATTTAGCATTAAGGTTCCATTTGAGTCTTTATTATACATTAAAAGCCAGCATTTTCTCTGACCTTTATTACACTTTCCATTCCCTGACTAGAACAGGTTTTTTCTTTTGGACCATTCCATGAAATCCCCAAGCTCAGAAACTTAACGAAAGAAGACTGAGGAGTAAGGGGAAAATTTGAGGCAAGTCAGCTGGTTCCGACGGTGGGAGCTGCTCCCTCTGGTGTTCATTATGAGACACTGCAGGCTGAAGGACTACCTAGGGCTGGCTATAGCTCATAAGCGTGAGCTGGAGGGTTAGGGTTGGAAGTGTGCTGACCCGCCCCATGTTGCTGGCTTTGGCTGGGGCAGAGTTGTCTGTTCTTCTCCAGGCATTGTCAGGATGGAGGATTCTGAGCCTCTGCTGAGTGTCAGGTACTATGAGGATGAGACATTACCTCATCTTCAGAGGAAGAAGCAAACTCAAAGGTGTCAATAGCTTCAACATACTACAGTAATGACGCCTTTCTTTCGCCTTTTGTTACTTGCAATGAGATCATTGTGAACCTACAGATTGTTTTCCGCTGTCCTCACACAGGTGACCCTGCTCCTGATATGGATGACTCCTCCGAGTTCACGTTTCAAGGCAGCTGCCGTGTTCTCGTGACTTAGACAACATGAGGCATCTCAAACCAACAGCATGGCCAATGTGAGCTCTGCCCTCTCTCCCCAGCTGATGTCAAGAGCCTGTTCTTCGCTACTACCCTTTCCATTGTAAGGTGAACTCCTTCCAGGCAGCAAACAAGAATCTCTAACTCAGGGACCTCTGTTCAATTCCCACTGGGAGATGTGTTCACTGAATGAGGGAATGTGAAACCAAGCTTTCTCTCTCTCCCCACTTCAGCCTTTCTGAGAACTGAAGGAATTACCTACTCTTCCGAGGTTTCTTTTCTGCAGGCTGCACAGTGAATTCAGCAGGCCAGCCAGTGCAGGGCGGGATGCTGATCTCTCAGTAAGGCTCTGTGATGAATTAAGTTTAAAGTCGGAGTGCACAGAATGCTGGAGGCTTTGAGAAGCCTAGCTGTAAAGAGCCTTCAGAGATGCTCAACCTTGCTGTTCCCAACCTTGTTTGCCTGTTAAAACATAACCAGTGGGCCCAGGCAATGCAGCTACAGGGGACACTGGAGCCTTGGGCGTTGATGCTCTGGGCTGAATGCAGTGCTTCCTGCCCTGGTAATGAGGTAAGTGCTGGGCATATATGGAAGGTTGAACATCCCCATCCCTGCCCAAGGCATTCATATTTTAACCGACCCCCCCCCCCCCGTTGTGAACAATGCTTTATATATGGCAAGGGGGATGTAGCAGGTGTGACACAGGGAAAGAGTCCGAAATCACCTCACGTGACTCTACGGTTGGTTGCCTGATATAATCACAGCGATCCTTGTAAGAGGGCAACAGAGGGCCAGAGATACAGGAGGAGGCTACATGGAGCTGGATGACAGACGCTTGGGGAGATGCTCTTCAAACAAGAGGACGGGACCACACCAAGGACCTGAACAAGGCAAGATGATAGCCAGGCTCTCACCGAGCATCCGGCGGAACCCAGCTGCTGACACACGCACCAGCTTGGTGTGACACTGTTTTCTCCTTGCTGTGACAGAACACCCTAACAGAAGCAAAGACAGAGGAAGGTGCATAGTTCGCCACAGGGCAGACAAAAAGCTTGCCAGATTCGTTTCCTTATGTTACTGTGAGTAGCCTCCAGGGCTTAGAAGAGCAGGAGCTCACAAAGCGTCCTGCTAGCCCACCTGGGGAGGACGAGGCGCCCTTTTGCGGCTTCCACTTGCTCTTTAGCCCCAGAGGTCTGCAGACTCCGAGTGTTCCCAACCACACAAAACTCTGGGGCAGGGAATCCAAACTCTTCCTCCTTCCTTATTCGTATTCTGTTCTTTTTTAGGGAGTGCACGTGTTTGTGTGTGTGCATGTGTGCAACAGTGTGAAGGCCACAGGTTGTCTCTGTTCCCCCAGCACTGGGATTACAGGTGCTCATTGCTCTGCCCAGCTTTGTAGGTGAGGACTGAGAATTCGAACTCAGGTCCTCGTCCTTACATAGAAAGAGTCTTACTCACTCACACATCTCCTCAGCCCCACTGTTAGTTCCTTAGAAAGTCCAGTTGTTTCTACCAGAGGTGCAGCTCTCAAATCTACCTTCCTCCTTCAGTCTCCCTGTCCCATACTGCCAGCACCTGACACTAATTTGCTGGCCTTGTCCCTCCTCTTCTGGCCTCTGGTCCCATCCATCTGCCCTTCACACAGCAGAAATCACTGGAGTTTTGGGACCTATTTCTGTGTTGCTCTCTAGCTCAGGGAGAGAGGGCACCGACAGAGGTGTTTTGTTTTTGTTTTTTGTTTTTTCCTGTGTGTACCCCATGGGGCTCTTTCCTAAGAGACCACAGCTACTGATAGCAATGGCCTCGGTGTCACCCCACCCTTTTTTTTTTTTTTTAGTTGTGTTTAAAATAATTGTTTTTGTTCACTGTTGGATAAAGGGATGCGTAAGCCTCAGCATTTTGTATTGTTTGCAGGTGTTGAGTTTCTGTGAGGGATGTTTGATTGCTTATGATCTGCACCTGAGGACTTCTGAATCAATAAAAACACCTGAGCTCAGATGCTCAGGGTTCCTCTGTCCAGGACAGCGCTGGCCACGATGGTGGTTCCCTCTGCTGAGGTCTGGCAGAGTTTGCTCATATTGTGCTTCAGTGTCTGTCTTGCTGAGCCACCAGAGTAGGTGTACTACAAGTGGTGCCTGAAGCGTGGGGCCTGAAGTCACGCTCATCCAACGTCAAGACAAGGAAGAACAAGAAAGAAACTCCAGACCTCACAGAGTATGCTTAGGGCAGCTCCTAGAGGACAGAGATTATGTATATGCAAAAATAAGTAGAAGGCTCTTGGAGGAAGAGGAGAGTGTGGAAGGAAATAAGCCTCTATGAAGAGAATTTGTGAAACAAGGGCTCAAAAGTGAGAGCCACAGAATAGAGGTCTTTAGAGAAAGACATTTTCATGGTAAAAATTGAGCTGGGAGCAGGGAAGAAGCAAGGTTTTGATGGCTTTTCCTGATCATGAAGCTGGCTTCACTCCTGCCGCACTGGCAGCAGCCAGGGCACGGAAAACGAAAACCACAGCGTACTGTCCTATAAACTGAGTTTGTTGTTGGCTTTCTGTGTGTGTGAAGCCGAGATGGATCTCGTGTTTGTGGTCAGTGAAGAAGGGTGCATGTTTCCCTGTAGCAGTGGTGAAAAGGAATGCCAAACTGCCAAGACTTTGCTAGAGATTCTTCCCACTGGCCCACAACCCCCTGCTGTGAAAGCCAAGAATTAGAGCCCAAAAGCTGCTTAGTTAAACTGAAGGGTTTTTTGTTTGTTTGTTTGTTTTTTGGAAAACCTGTCTACAAGTGGTAACTCCACACCATGAAGGAACCCTTTCTGCAGACAAAGTGACCAGTTACTTTTCCAGCAAACAAGATTCTATCTTAAAATCTGGAAAGTATTTCTTCAGGATCAGCACACAGAAGCTGTCTTCCAGAACTGGCCAAGGTTGTATTTCATGCTGATAGTCAAACTTAGTACTGTGTAAGAGTCACCCAGGTGCTGGTTTTGAAGGCATGAAGGGGTCGTGGAGAACAACTGAGGCTTGGCACTGTGAGGGACCAGGAGAGGCCATTGGTAAAAGTGCAGCCTCAGTAGCAGTTGAAAGTCCGGATTGAAGGAGCCGTGAAAAGAATTTGAGGCCTGACACCATGAAGAGAGCCCAGGAGAGGCTATTGGTGAAGGTGCAGCCCAGTTGCAGCAGAAGACCCCATCTTTCTGAAGATGCCATTACCATGGGAGGACTACCAAGAACAGAAGCAGCAGTGGAGTGGAGCCAGCCAGAGCCTGGAGAACAAGCTGTGTGTGCTGCAGAGGTCAGAGCCAGAGAAGTGATCCAAGCCCTTTGAAGGAACCCAGAAGATCGTGAGTGAATTCCAGATAATTGGACATTGATAATTTTTTCTGTGTCCAAAGACATTGTGAAAAGCTTGATAAATGTTTGATTTCATTTGGTCCTGTTCATAAGCAACCCTCATGATTATTCCTCTTGTAAATAGTTTTGCTGATATACTGTTAAACTATGTTGTAGAGATAATTTTTTTTTTATACAGAAAAGGGGAAATGTTATAGAAGTTTGCTTTTAGTTGTTTAAAACAATCGTTTTATGCACTGGTAGGTGAGAGTCTTTCTAGGTCTTGGCATTTTGTATTGTTTGCAGGTGTTGGATTTACGTGGGGGATGTTTGGTTGCACGTGAGCTACCCGTGCTATCAGTAGGTTTCTGAGGAATTCTGTATCAGTAAAATCGCCTGAGCTCAGACGCTTGAGGTTCCACTGTACGGCACTTGCTGTGACAGTGGTTCCCTCAGCAGAGGTCTGGGAGTTTGCATGTATGAAAACGCCTCTGTGTCTCCCTCAGTGAGCCCACCCAGTAGGTGTACTACTACACCACCTGTTCAGTTGGACACTCAGTTCCATTTCCCTCCATAGCCACTGCCGCAACCCAAAGGGACCTTGCTCTGCCAGGCTATTAGAAGTCTCTTAAGGCCTTCCAGGACCTAAGGTCCACTCTCTTCATGATGAGCATTATAAATGATTCCCGCATTAAATACGATCCCTGCAGTAAATGTCTTAAAAGGATCTTTATTATCTCTAGTTTGGCAAAGAGTACATTACTCATTCTGTTTTTGAAACTTGAACTTGCATTTGTAATAACTGAGTAAGCTGACCGAGGCTGCTCTTGACTGGCTGATATAAAACTGCACTTGTGGAGACTGGAGCAGTGGCTCAAAGGTTCACAGCACTTGTCCTTGCCTAAGACTTGGGTGCAGTTCCCAGCACCCACATGGTAGCTCAGAGCTGTCTGTAACTCCAATCCCAGGGTCCAATACTCCCTTCTGGCCTCGGAGGGCACCAGACACTCATGGTACATATACATACATGCAGGCCCTCACATACACATAAAATAAAAATAAATACATTTTTTAATATTTTTATTTTGTGTGTATTGATGCCTTGCCTACATGTGTGTCTGTGTGACGGTGTTGGATCCCCTAGAACAGGAGTTACAGACAGTTGTGAGCTGCCATGTGGGTGCTGGGAACTGAACCGGGGTCCTTTAGATAAGCAGCCAGTGTTAACTGCTGAGCCATCTCTCCAGCCCCATAGACAAATCTTTTTTTTAAACAAACAAACAAAAGCCCCAACACACAGATGTAGACTTTTAGTTAAACATTTAATTGTTTATTTTTTGGTGTATGTGCATGTATGGTGTGCGTTGACATGTTTGTATATGTGTGCACATGCATGTGGAGAGCAGAGGCCATTGCTGACTAGCTGTTTTTGTTTGTTGTGGATTGTTTTGTAGATTGACTCATTTAGCCCATGCCCGTCTCCGTATCACTGGGCTTACTGCTGGGCCTGGCTTTTTATGTGAGTTTGGGGAATCCAAACTCAGGGCTCCATGCTCCCACAGCAAGGGCTTTACTGTCTGAGCCAACTCCCACTCCAAACGTGCATTTGTTTTGAAGCTGCTGTTTCCTGATCACATTTTAGAACCAAATAATTCTTCAGAAGGCTTAAATAATTTGTATAAGTTCTCTATCTCTCTCTTTCTTTCTTTTCTTTATTTTTTTAAGACAGAGTTTCTCTGTGTAGCCCTAACTGTCTTGGAACTCTCGATGTAGATCAGGCTGGCCTCAAACTCACAGAGACCCGCCTGCCTCTGCCTCCAGAGTACTGGGACTAAAGGCGTGCGCCACCACTCTCTGTGTGAGTTCTTGAAAAACTGCTAAGTTTGAAGTTATGAAGATTGAAAGTGCCTTGAGTCTCTTGGATGAGGCCTGGCCCTCAAGATGTTAGGGCTGCGCACTAAAGCTGGCGGCTGTGGGAGGAGGGCCCAGCACCTCACTCCCTTGGCCATCAGGGTCACGCCTGCTGTGCCCTAAAGGTGCTGTGGAGAAGAACAAAGCAGAAGACTCTGCTCTGGGGCCTCTGGGATAGTCCCAGCCTCTCCGGCCTTCTGTGCCTCTCTGACATCACCCCTTCCATGACTGTGGGGGGCTGGCTCAGCTCCGTCTCTCTTGAAGTTTGGCTCCTCAGGGCCCCAAGTTAAGTGGAGAGAGGTCAGAAGCACAGGCTCTTGCACATTTCGGTCTCATTTTCAGTGTCTTAAACTCACAGAGCTGTGTGCTGTGGTGAGTGGCAGCAGTGGAGTCAGAAGGCGTGGGCGCATGTGGTGTGCAACGGTCTCCTCCCCTCCGCCTATTTTTGGTTCACAGTCTGCTCAGTCACAGAGTCATTGAGTTGGCCAGCTTCCTTCCCCATCTCTCTGGTTCTTGGCATGAGGGCACCGGGGATTCTGATCCTATGTGAGGACAGCAGTTCTCGTCACTGCCGATGGGTGCTGGTCTTGCTATAGAGTTGGTCTTCTCACTTGGCCTGCCTGGAAAAGGTGTTTCTTTTTTCCCAATAGCCCCTGATCTCCCTTCACTATCCTCATGTCTCTCGTTCCCTGCCTTTCTGCAGAAGTGCAGAAGGCTACGTGCACATCCTCTGGGCTGGGTTCAAGCCCAAGCTCTCTCATATTCTTCACCAAATGGAAATCAACTAATGAAAAATTCCTTCCCCTGACTATTGTACTGTTGCACCTTTCAGCCCAAAGAGAAGGCTTATCTTTTAAAACAGAAAAAAAAATACCTAATTTGAACATTCATCATGAAACAGTCTATGTCAGCAAATACGTTTAATGGATTGCCACTGGTGTATTTTCCTTACAGGAAATGGATGGCTGGTGTCCAGTTTCTGTTCCAACTGTAGGCGTCCTGCAAAAGATGGCAGCACAAACTTGGCCCGCCTCTGTCCAGCAATTTTTACGTGCTGCTCAAGTAACCATGGACAATGCTTCCCTGACTGACAAGCAGAATCTCTGGAGAACATTCCAGATATCTTCATGATCAGTGCCACCACCATCACGTCACATCACATCACATCACCCTCTACCATCTCCACCACCATCACCATCACTAATACCCTCATCTCTACCACCATCACCATCACTAATACCCTCATCTCCACCACCACCATCACCACCACCACCAAAGCCCTCATCTCCACCACCACCACCATCACCATCACCATCACCAATGCCCTCATCACCACCACCACCACCATCACCAATGCCCTCATCTCCACCACCACCACCATCACCATCACCAATGCCCTCATCTCCACCACCACCACCATCACCAATGCCCTCATCTCCACCACCATCACCATCACTAATACCCTCATCTCCACCACCACCACCATCACCATCACTAATACCCTCATCTCCATCTCCACCACCATCACCATCACCAATGCCCTCATCTCCACCACCATCACCATCACTAATACCCTCATCTCCACCACCACCACCATCACCATCACTAATACCCTCATCTCCATCTCCACCACCATCACCATCACCAATGCCCTCATCTCCATCACCATCACCACCACCATCACTACCACCAAAATTATTACCATCACTCCCATCCCTCCCACTGCCACCATCGTCTCCATCATCACCGGCACCATCACCACTGCCACCGTTACCCCACTTCTATAACCACCACCATCACCATCCCGTCCTACTACCGCCACCCCCTCCAGAGCAGGTAGGTGAAGACAAGCATTAATCAAAGGGTAAAGTTTCAAGTCTACATGGCCAGCCCTCTCCATTTCCCTCCATCCTGTCTCCAAAGACCTAGCAGGACTTCTCACTTGGCTTCTTTGTTGTCATTAAACTCATTCAGGTCTGAACTCATTGTAGCTGATTCCTTCCTGTCTCTTTCTGACAAAGGTACAACTTTCTTTCAGCGTGTCCCCTTTACTGTTACTCTGATTGATTATCTGATGAACATTATTTTTCTATCTCCCTTGTAATAAATAGAGTAAATACATGAAAATAGAGTAAATAAGACAGGCAAGATCTCCAGGAACCAACTGTCTAGCAGCTAACAGTAGGGTTGTACGAGGGACATTACACAACAAATACGTTTTTGGGTTGATTTGGTTTGGCTTCTTTGTATGTATAGCTGTGCCTGTCCTGGAACTCTCTCTGTAGACCAGGATCTCCGACTCAGAGATCCACCTGCCTCTGGGATCCCCGGTGCTGAGATTAAAGGTGTGCACCACTGCCAGATAACAGATAGGGTTTTTAAGTGAGCAAGGTAATTCTAGTGTAGAACGAGCTACATATTAAGGAAGTAGAGAAACAGAAAAGGACTGAGGGAACTTACATGAGAAAAGATGGGCATCTTGGAGTGAGTTATTAAGCAAGATCTGGAAGATGAGAATGAGATGACATGCAAATGGCTGAAAACATTCCAGGCAGAAGAACCAGCAAGTGCAAAGGTCCTGCATTGGAAAGAGCCTAGTGTGTTTCAGCAACAGACAAGCAGCGTGCATCTGGAGTGCAGCCAGCAACAGGGGACTCAGAGAGCAGGGTGCTTGCATCCCAGAAAGCTTATGCAGGGTATTAGAAGCCATGGTTGGGAGTCTAGAATTGATTCCAGGGACAATGGGTCCTCAAGAGGGGAATAACATGATCCCTGTGACAGGCAAACAAAGATCCCCAGGGTACAGGGATTCATGGGAGAGTTATGTCAGGCCCTAGAAAAAGTACAGATCAGATTCCATTTGCCATGTCATAGAGCATGGGAGAGAAGGCCATTGCTACAATTCTCAGAAAGTCACACCTGCCAGCCACCCTGCTGAAAAGCCCAGCAAAGGGGAAATGATAGATCGAACTCACTCATGAGTATTAATACAATAATCCTTAACAATTTAGCAGAGAAATTCTTAAGCACATTTAAAAGAACAATATGCCACCGCTGAACTGGTGTTCTATCAAAAAAGCAAGCATGGCTGAATAGGAAGGAATGACTGTAATTATAATTAATTATGTTGACAAATCAAAGTGGGAAAGATATGATAGTCTATAAAGAGACCAGAAAGATATTTTTATAAGTTCATCATCTCTTCTTGATTTTTTTATGAGGCTTTCTGAGTCAAATAAAAGTTGATGGATAGTTTCTAAATATTTTATGTCAAAATTCACGATCATGCTTAATGAGGAGTTATTGGAACATTCTTATTGGATAAGAGAAAGACATGAAGGTATAACAATGAGAAAGGAGAAAAATTGTCATCTATGTGAACAATAAATTCAAGGCAATTTACAGCTTATAAACAATAGGGAGTTTTGAGTGGGTTCTGAGTAAAGACAGGTGAGTGAGAAATATTTAACAATCACATCGCCTAGTGTATTAGTTACTTTTCTCATCCCTGAGACAGAATACCTGATAAAAAGCAACTTAGGAAAAAAGAAGGTTGGGCTGCAGAGTGGCTCAGTAGCTAAGAGCCTGTACTCAGTGTGGTTCCTGGCACCTCATCAGGCAGCTCACAACTGCCTGGAGCGCCAGATCCAATGCCTCTAGCCACCTGCACTCATGCGCGTACACTCACAGGCAGGCACACGTATACGGTTAAAAATAAAAATAAATCTGTTTTTAAAAGAGAAGAAAGGCTCATGGTTTGAAGATACAATCCACCATGGTGGAGAAGGCCTGGTAGCTGGTCACATCATGCCCAGTGGCTAGTGCTCAAATCAATTCCTTCCTTCCTTCCTTCCTTTCTCTCTCTCTCTCTCTCTCTCTCTCTCTCTCTTTCTCTTCTTTAACTTTAAAAAAGACATGTGCGCAGGTGCCTTTGGAGTCCAGAAGAGAGTTCTAGATCCCCTGGAGCAGGGGATGTGAGCCATGTGGGAGCTGGGAACAGAACTCAGGACCTCTGGAAGAGCAGTAAGCATTCTTAACCAGTGATCCATCTCTCCATCCTCCACCGCACCTTTTTTTGAGATAGGGTCTAGCCTGGAACTTACTATATACACCAGGCTGACCTTGAACTCAGAGAGTCGCTTGCCTCTGCCTCCTGAGTGGTGGGATAAAAGATGTGTCCAGCAGATGCGACTCCTGCTTTCCTTTTTCAGTCTGGACCCCAGACTGAATGTGTCTGGTGTCACTCACATTCAGGGTACATCTTCCCTCCCCTCCTCAGTGAAACCTCTCTGGAAACTTCCTCACAGACACAGGCAGTGGGTAGTTCTGAATCTGATCACGCTGACAATGACAATTAATGTACAATCACAATTCAACACAGTGCTGCATGTTTAAAGTGCATCCTTTCAAGAAAGTCATAGGAAGATGTTCTACATCACAAACTCGAGGGAAATACACAGTAAAACCTACGCTGTAGTTTGAATCTTGAATGCCTTTTAAAAAATATGTGCTTAAAGGTCTGGTTCCCAGTCATAGCTCTATTGGGAACTGGTGGAATCTTTGAGACATGGGGCTTTCTGCAAGGGAGTTAGGATACCGGGGGCATGCCTTGGGGATATTGGTACCTTCTTGTCCTCTGCCTTTGCTTACCAGGGGCCCCAGGGTGAGCAATCTTCTGCAGCAGGCTCCCTGTCACATTGTGTTGTCTCATAGCAGCCTTAAGGGCAAGTGTGGGTTTAAATAAGAATTTCCCTATAGACTGGCATGTGAATACTGAGCCACATTTGGTGGCTTTTTGGGGAAACTCAGAAGGTATGGCCTTGCTGGAGGAAATAAGTCATTGGTGGGGTGTGGCACTTTGAGGCATCGGGAGATACAGTTGTACACTACTGCTGGGGTGGCTCAGCAAGGAAGACACTGAGGCATTTTCATAGCTGTGAACTCTGTCAGACCTCCACAGAGGGAATCACTGTCCTGGCCAGCACCATACTTGACTGACAGTGGAACCCTGAGCGGCTCAGCTCAGGTGTTTTTATTCTTTCAGAACTCCTCAGGTGTTCTACTGATGCCATGTGCAGATCATGAGCAATCAAACATCCCCCACAGAAATCCAACACCTGCAGACAATACAAAAGGCTAAGGCCCGTGCATCCCTTTTTCTAATAATGCACGAAAACAATTATTTTAAACATAACTAAAAATAAACTACTCCAGTAGAAAGACTTGCCTCTTTGAGTTAGTGCTCTCTGCTTCCTGTTTGCAGTTGGAAATGTGTGCTCTCAATTGTTCCTGCTACCATGTCTGGTGCTTGCTGCCACACTTCCCGCTGTGATGGTCGCGGACACTTGTCCCTCTGGAACTGTAAATAAAGCCTTCTGTAAGTTTCCTTAGCCATAGCGTTTTGTTTCAACACTACAAAAGGACTTAGGACCACAAGGACACCGAATGACCATAGACTGAAACTGTTAACACTGTGACCCAAAACAACCTTTCCTCCTTATAAAGCAAATACCTCAGGCATCCTGTCACAGCAACAGAGAGCTGATGAATATAATATCGATCGGAACGGCCAAAATAAAAATTGCTTTTGCTTTTCAAGGGTAGAGTGAAACTAGATCTGTCCTTCATTGCTGATAGGAGTATAAAACAGTAGGGCCACTTTGGAAATCAGCCTGGCTGATTTTTTTCAAAGTTAAACATGCATACGATAGAACCCAGCAGTCATGCTCCTAAGAAACAAATAGGGAAATAATAGAATACTTGGACATGGACATTCAAAAAAGTATAATGCTTTAAGATTCCCAAACTAGAAACAGCTCAAATGTTCTTCCACAAAACAAAACACAGCATTTCTAGGCCACGGAATACTGGAATACTACTCACTCCACAAAAGGGAATGGGCAAAAATCTGGATGAATCTTCATGCATTAGAGTGAATGAAAAAGCCAACCTCCAAGGACATCTGTACCGTGATTGCATCTATGTAGTATTTCCAAATGCCAAGACTCTAGAGATGAAGACTGGACCAGCGGTTGCTGGGGAAACCAAGGTCATCTGGGAGGGTGATGTGAGGAAGAGGCCGCATGGCGATGGAGCAGCTCTATAACATCTACGAGGCCAATCACAGATGCCCTAGGACGACACTAAAGCCACCTGAACAAAACACATGGAAACTCCAGTGACATCCCAACCAAGTCTGTAGTCTCATGAACCGGTGCGATGCTAATGCCAGTTTCTTTGTCTTGCTATCGGGCTGTAATTAAGACCTCACCATCGGAGAGCCTGGATGATGGGCTCCAGGGGCTTCCCTGTGCTGTGTTTTTTGCAACTGCAAGCCTATAATTATTTAAAAACAAAAAGTTACAAAGTCATCCCATTTCTACCTGGAATGGGGGTGGGGAGCATTGCAGAAGAATCAAATAAACAGTGCTGTCCTCGAGAGGAGACGGCCTCAAAAACCGGAATATAGAAATTCTTAAAATATTCAAAAATTGAATGCAATTCCATGAAACATTTCTTAAAACTTCTTTTCCATTAAATAATGGCAAGAATTGGACAGACTGACTCCAAAATTAATATGGAACGATGAAGGCAACTTGCAGTTCACAAGAGCTGCACGGGGCGCAGGGGTGTGCTTGTTTTGTTCAGTGTTGTGTCATACAGGGTGCAATGAGGCCTGGTACCAGTAAGAACTCAGAAATATCTGTGAAAAGATAAATAACACAGAAAACAACGAAAGGAGAGGGAGAGCAGGAAGGGAAGGAAGAGGGCAAGAAAGGAGCGATTCACCCTGTTAATAATTACCACCCACAATAATTTACACTATTTGTGCAAGAATAAGTAATAGACCAATAAAACAGAATATGCTATTTAGGCGGATCCTCGTGAGTGAAAGACTTACTGTGTGCTAGAGGAGGCAATGTCTGTCAGTGAGGAAAAGGGCACACTACTCAAAGAACTAACTTTCCCTCTCTCTTTCAGAGATCTGCCTGTCTCTCATTCTTGAGCGCTAGAATTAAAGACCTGTGCCATTGCACTCGGTCTCAAAGAATATTCTTAAAGAAACGTGGAAATATTAAAATCATTGCTGTCTCTGATAGGGTTTGTACTGAGCTCCAAGCCACGGGAAACTGACCTACCAAAAAAATGTGTTTACTTTTCCCATTAAAAAAATTCCAAAGCTAAACAAAAGGAGAAAAGCCCAGAGACTAAAGGCAAGCAGAATTCCAGGCCAGTGCAGGCCCTCGTGGAGCCACTGGTGGGCCAGGCTCCTTCGGCCTGCCCCTGCACAGTCCTTAGGACGCAACTTCTGTTCTCCAGCCTGTTGCCTCATGTGGACAAACAGATCCATCTCCAGCTCACATCCAGATTTCACGAATGAAGATGGCAGAGGGAAAGCCGACATTCTCTCAGAAATCCCTAATGGTCTTCTCTTTGTTTTTCATTGGGAAAACCTAGGTCACATGACTGCCTTTGGCTGTAAGGAAGTCTAGAAAGGAAAGAAAACCATTAGCCCAAAGTGAAATAGCCTAGGAGAGGGGCCTCTTGGGTGAGGAAGGAGGTCTGCTGTATGACTTCACATCACAGGCTGAACAGAGTCTCTGAAACAAGCCACTGAAGAGAGGAACTGGAAAGATGCTCAGAGCTAAGAGTACACACCACCCTTGCAGAGTACCCCAGCAGCTCCCAGCACCCATGCCAGGCTGCTGTAACTCCAGCTCCAGGACATCTGACGCCCTCTTTTGGCCTCCATAGGCACCTGCATTCATGTGCATATATATACACACACATATATTTTTTTACACCTTTAATCCCAGTACTTAGGAGGCAGAGACAGGAGGATCTCTGTGAGTTGGAGGCCAGCCTGGCCTACACAGTGAGTTCCAGGACAACCAGGACTACATAGGGAGACCCTGTCTCAAAACAAACGATTATATGTGTGTGTGTGTGTGTGTGTGTGTGTGTATGGAGAGAGAGAGAGAGAGAGAGAGAGGAATAAATAGAGAAAGAGAAAGGGAGAGAGAGATATAGGTAGAGCAAGCTTACGAGAATGTCAGTGGAGGTAAAGTTTCTTAAACAACCACTTGTTAGAGCTGAAGAGAATATTCATTGGTTAGCAGCACTTGCTGCTCTCGCAGAGAACCCAGGTTCAGTTTCCAGTATCCATACGGTACTTACAACCATTTGTAACTCCAATTCCAGAGGATCCAATGATACAGCTACACACATGCAGGCAAACCCTCATACTCATGAAATAAAATAAATAACTCTTTAAAAAAATCTTAATGCAGCAGTCTCTACCGCCAGCGCTAGGGTTACAGACACAGGCAGCCATGACTGCTTTCATTTAATTTCTGGGGACCTGGATTCAGGTCTTCATGCTGGTCTAGCAAGCACTTTACCCATGGAGCCAACTCCTCAGCCCATGGAAGCTTCTAACGGGATGGTACTATTCAGAAAAAAAATTCAATACACAAAGATTCAATACACATTTATTGTAGATTTGTGTATATTTAAGAAATGCACAAAAATGTTCATTTATACTTTCTTCCACAGGATGGCAACATTAGAGGAAGACAGGCAAGAAATGTGTTTAGGAATGGAATTTAAAATGTACCTGGGCCATTTTATTTAAGGGTATCTCAGAGCCATCACCAAGGTCTCCCGCATGGAAAAATCTGGACAATATAAGCATTAAAATAAAAAGTGAAGTAATGGGTTAAACACACTGGAAAATATTCATGAATCCGTGCTGGTTTAGACAAAGATGCCAGCTAGTAAATACAAAGGAACAGTAGAGTCAGAGACATCATGACTTGACAAACGTTATAGTCGTGAGTGTGCCAGGGGAGAGGAATCAATTGTTGTTAAAATTAGCAATGAAAATTCCGTGGATGACAAGAGTTACAGAGTGTGAGGTGATCTTGCTTAGTATAATATTTGGATCTTTTAATAATGAAAGAATACTTAGAAACCTGAGCACATTGTAGTTGTTTTAAGGTATGTCTTCAAAATGCTCTCATGTGATCTAAAGAAATTTTTTATTTTAGTTAATAAAAAGTAGACATTTTTACTGTGTATATTATCCTGTTTGGGTTTTGTAGCAGGACAGCAGAAACCCTGTGCTGAAAATCACATTTGTTCATTTCCCACAGTTCCAGGGCCTGGGAAGTACAAGATCAAAGCTCAATAGAAATGGTGTCTGGTGAGGGCCCATTTCCTGCTTTGCAGATGCTGCAAACATACAACTCCAGTCTCTTCCTCTTCTTATAAAGGCATTTGTCTGATGGTGGGGGGCATCCCATGACCTCATCTATATATTTGTCCTAATCCTAGCCCTTAGGGTTAGGCTTTTAACACAAGAGTTTGGCGGGCACATGCATTCTATAATAGCCTATAATAGTGTATAATAGCCTAAGACAACCCATGAAGGTGTGTGTGTGTGTGTGTGTGTGTGTGTGTGTGTGTGTGTGTGTGAGTCTGTGATTTCTAGCTTCTAATAGTTGAACATTCATTTATTCTATGATTCTGAAACTCTGTCATTTCATTACTTTGAGATTCTAGGTCTCCAAATAAATATTTTATGATCCTAAAATACTATTACTCGTCTACTGTGATTTCAGAATTCAAACATGCCATTATCCTGCTTCCATTCCTATGTCTGACCTCGTGTGAGCCACAGCAGAAGTCCTGTGAGTCCTCCAAGGCCTGCATCTCGTCGTCATTGAAGTCTTGTTATTGGGCCCCAGGGTCCCCTGGTTGGATTCCTAGTGGTAGAAGGAAAGAGCCCAGCATTTCATGATAAAGCCTGAGGCAAGGTAAGGTACCTTTGGCATATTAGGAAAGGTCTAACCTGTAGGGTATTTTAAGGGTTGATTATTAGAGGTCAAATGTGATCATGCTTTTGAGATGATTTATGCTCTTTCACTTTAATTTGTTGTGTGTAGAATTATATTCATACATTTCTAGCTATTAAACCAGTGAGTGCTCTTTTCAAGAATAACCATTACTAAATAGTAAATTCTTTCATCTATCTATCTATCTATCTATCTATCTATCTATCTGTTTATAGTGTTTACATTTATATAGCATTCATATGGAAGCTGAAGGATAACCTGAACAGATCCCTCACCAAAGAAGTTGTACCTGGGCAAATCAACATAAGAAAAAATTCTCAATATAGTATGTTGCTAGAGACTTGCAAATTCAAGCAGCAATGAAACCAAAACACAGACAGCACCAAACACCAGCAAGGAGTGGAGAGATAGGAGCTCTCATTTGTTAATCCTGAGAACTCAAAACTGGTACAATCACCATGGAAGACAGTTTGCTACAAAACTAACCACTCTTTCGCCATATGATCACAATGCTACTCCTTGATAGTTACCCAAAGGAGTTCAAAACTGTGTCAATACAAAAACCTATACACTGTTTTAGCAGCCTTATTTATAATTCCCCAAACAGTGAAGCAAGCACCATGTCATTAAGTAGGTGAAGGGATAAATAAACTATGGTATATCCATATAAAGGAGTATTACTTAGCACGGAAAAATAGAGATACCAAGCCATGGAAAGATAGGAAGGATCCTTAGGGCTTATGACTAAGTCAGAGCTAATCCGAAATACTGCTTAGTGTTTGACTTTACCTGCATTGTAGAGAATGGAATCTACCTCTAAGTGCCAACATGACCTTGTCTCCTTCCTAAGGATTAATCCAGTGGGACAGGTCAGGGGACTGACTAGGGGACCATCCTTAAGAAGGCAGACTCATCTTAAGATAATGTGCTCATCCTTCCCAGAATTCTAACCTCCTAGTGCAGTTCCTTTGCTGTGCAAGCACGAGGACATGAGTTTAAATCCTGCACAGTGAAGTAAAAATCAGGGAGTGACTAGTTGACATCTCGGACCCCAGCACTGTGAGGGGTGGGGCTGGCCAGCCTCGGCGAGAAACCTTGTCTCAAGGGAAAAGGGCAGAGAATGATAGAGCACAGTACCCAGTGTCCTCTCCTGGACATGTAGATGTGCATACAGACCTCATACGCAAATACATTAATTTAATTAAAAGGAAATAATAGGAATTTTTAGAAAATGAATTTTTTTAATGTACTTGGAGAAGCAGGGGGTCTCCTGGAGAAGGCCTCTCAGTGGTGGTTTTTCTGGGAAGCTCTGCCTGTGGGTCTTCTGGATAGGCCTTTTGAGTATTAACAGCTGCTGCTGAAGGATCCACTGTCATATGCCAGGTGCTGCCTAGTAATTCTAATGCATGATGTCATTTTGGTTTTCGGAACAACTTCACAAGTTCAGAACTGATATCCTCATTCAGAGGCAAAATTAAGGGGCAGGAGGCTGCCATGGCCTTACAGCCTATACGGTACAGAAGCCAGGATCCGAATCCCTGAATATCTGATTGGGCTGCAGGCTCCTGTTCTGAGCGTTCTGAGCGCTTAGCCCTCCTCAGGCAAGAACTCTGAAGCACCTATTTAGCTCTGCCATCCCTCAAACGAGGGCACTATAGCCCAAGTCACAAAGAGAATATCAGAGCCAAGCCAGGTTCACTAGATTTCAAAACCTGTTCAACTCCAAAGTCAAAAATAAGGCAGGAAGGTAACAGAGAATCCCTTCAGGGAAGGTCTGGCCCTTTCCTAGGGAACTGTCTCCCACTTAGCTCCCTACTTAGGCCCCTTTCCAGAACCTTCTTTTCTCCTCCTTTCCCCCAGTGTAGCCTCTGTTCTCCCCGGAAGAGTAGAAAAGACCGCTTTCCAATGATTTCTTGGAGAAGGAGCAGCCAGGGTATCACTTGGCCTGCGTCTCCCAGTCTCACACACCCGGGCAAGCCCTGTACATAGACAGGCAGGGCTTAGGTCAGGAGCCAGCAGCACTGAGTGTAAGTTAAGCCTGGTGACTGACCGATAGATAGCAGCAGCTTCGCTTCTAAAAGCATCTGTTCAGGGGCTGAAGAGATGGCTGAGTGGTTAAAAACTCATATTGATGTTCCAGAGGTTGGGTTCCAGCACTCACATAGGGTTGGGATGAGAGCTCATAACCGTCTGTAACTCCAGCACCCAGGGGATCTGACACCTCTGGCCCTCTGGCCTCAGCAGGCGCCGCATACACGTGCATATACCCACACACAGAGACAAGCACGTCATTGAAAGTAAAATAAATTTTAAAAAGAAACAAAAAACATCTATTCTGGGACAGACATTTCATTGGGGAGGGGATTCTTGCACTTTTTTTTTTTAAATTTAGTTCTGCACTTTTCCAGGGATTGGGCCTATTTTACAAAAGAGGAGCCTCGGATCCGGGATGTGAAGCCAGCAACCCAAGGACAGCAAGTCCTCAGGAGCTTGGGACTTGAACCTACCAGGGACCCAGTTCTGCTGTTGCCTGGGAACAGAGGAGGGAGGAGCTGCCAGAGAGAAGGGAGGGGGGACAGGGAGAGGGCAACCTCTCAGCAGAGCGCGCTGACGACAGCAGGTGATTTTTTTCCCTGCAGCGCGCACACTCTCAGCATCTTTTCTTGATCACCCCCCTCCCCTTGCTGGGCCGCAAAAAAGGGTGGGGCCGCCTCTCTGCAGCAGAGACGGCGGCGGCAGCGGCTGCGGCATCACCAGGGGTATCGGTACGGCGGAGGCAGCTGAGCTCTCTTGCTCTGCCTGGGTTGGAGGTGACCGCTGCCGAGCCCTGCGAGGCGGCCGGCTGAACCGGACGGGAAGGAGACTGTTGTGGACCCTGCCCGACCCTCTCTCTGCGCCATGGCTTAAGCCTCCAGCCGCCTTGCCAAGCATCTCCTCACTAGGCTGGGGTCTGCACGACACCGCAGCCGCAGGGAGGGCGCGCCCAGACGCCCTAGGCCTGGACTCTAGGACGCCGAGCCTCGCTCCCAGCTTTCTCTGGCCACAGCAGGTCTTCTGCGGAAGGCGTTTCAGCCGGTAATAGAGGGACTTTACGGACTTTATCTCAGCGGTACCTAGTCCCCGGGTGCTCTTTGAGGGGGGAGGACGAGGCAAACGGCTGCTAGGGGAAGGAAGCAGTGAGAACGACATTGGTGGGTCTAGGTCGGGGCTAAAGGGAGACTGGAGATTTGATTTAGGACCACGAAAAGAGAGAGGACTAGTTTTACACCTAGCATCATGGCGTGGCCGTGCATCACGAGGGCCTGCTGCATAGCCCGCTTCTGGAACCAGCTGGACAAGGCGGACATTGCGGTGCCGCTGGTTTTCACCAAGTACTCGGAGGCCACCGAGCACCCAGGCGCCCCGCCGCAGCCGCCAGCGTCGCTGCAGCCCGCGCTAGCGCCCCCCTCGCGCGCTGTCGCCATAGAGACGCAGCCGGCCCAGGGCGAGTCGGATGTTGTTGCCCGGGCAACAGGGCCGGCTCCCGGGCCCAGCGGCGACCGCGAGGCTGCGGCGGCCCCCAGCCGGAGCGGGCTGGGCCTGGGCGCGGCCTCGGGCTCCACTTCCGGCCCAGGCCCCGCGGACTCGGTGATGCGACAGGACTACCGTGCTTGGAAGGTGCAGCGGCCCGAGCCCAGCTGCCGGCCGCGCAGCGAGTACCAGCCGTCCGACGCGCCCTTCGAGCGCGAGACCCAGTACCAGAAGGACTTCCGCGCCTGGCCGCTGCCCCGCCGCGGGGACCACCCCTGGATCCCCAAGCCGGTGCAGATCCCCGCCACTTCTCAACCTTCCCCGCCTGTTCTCGGGGTGCCCAAGCGTCGGCCGCAGAGCCAAGAGCGCGGGCCCATACAGATCTCTGCGGAAGCCCGCGACCCGGAGGGCTCTGGAGGAGCCGGGGTGCTGGCGGCGGGAAAGGCGTCCGGTGCAGACCAGCGTGACACGCGCAGAAAGGCGGGACCCGCGTGGATGGTGACTCGCGCCGAAGGGCACGAGGAGAAGCCTCTGCCCCCGGCCCAGTCCCTGACCCAGGAAGGTGGCCCTGCGGCTGGAAAGGCGTCCGGTGCAGACCAGCGTGACACGCGCAGGAAGGCCGGACCCGCGTGGATGGTGATTCGCGCCGAAGGGCACGAGGAGTCGCCGCTGCCCCCCGCCCAGTCCCTGACCCAAGAGGGCGGCCCTGCGGCTGGAAAGGCGTCCGGTGCAGACGAGCGCGACACACGGAGGAAGGCGGGACCGGCCTGGATGGTGCGTCGCTCTGAGGGGCACGAGCAGACACCTGCTGCCCATGCCCAAGCCACAGGGCCCGAAGGAGGCAAAGGGCGCGCGGTGGCAGATGCCCTCAATAGGCAAATCCGGGAGGAGGTGACCAGTACAGTGAGCAGCTCCTACAGGTGAGACCTGCAGCAGGTGATGCTGTTCACCCTCTTCTCGCACTACCCAGGGTTCATTTTTCCCCACCAGAAGCTTTGTGTTCCGCCTCCTCTCCTGTGCCAGACCACGCCCTCTCCCTAGACACATTCCAGAACCCTTACAACCCTGATTTCTCTGCTGGCCCGGTGGGAAAGCCCTTAAGGCTCTCCACCCTGGCTTTGACATAGTGGGCAATCTTCTTATCCCTCCTGGGCCTCGTCTGTAAGATGTGATCAGTAGTAGTAATAGTTTTCTGAGAACTGTCCACACAAGTGCTGATGGAAAGTGACATATTTTGTGTATTTCTGAGTATTGACTATAAGCCAAACATTGTGCTAACCATTGGGAGCAGTGAGGTAACTCAGGAGGAACAGCCACGCCTGGGAGGTAGTGGTAATTTTTGTTTCCATTATAATCTCCTGCACTTACCTCCTGGTTCTTGTTTCTGCTTCCTAGATAGCCCCAGTCCTCTTCCCTGTCCAGGTGGCTCCTTTCTCCCTCTGTGTTCCTCGTGTTCAGTAGATGTGTTTCTTATTCTCTCCGGCACATTCACATGCCTTGCAAATGAATGCTTTCAAGCATGGGTTTCCCATCCTCCCACACACACATCAGTTTCTAGAATCCTCCCTGAGCTGCAGCCTCAGCCTCCCAGCCTGCTTTCTCACCCTTCATCCCATCCATCCAATGTGTATTTCTGAATGCCTAGCTTTCAGGCCTTCCTTTACCTTTCAACCAGCATCAATTAGCTGATAGATCCTGGTTGACTTGAACATGTGACACTGGGCTTGGGGTTCCGAGGAAGCATATGTGCGTGGTGAGTCCTTGTGCTAGCATTGTTGAGGCGTGGCTCCTGGGGTCCTTAAGTGCCATGGCCAGTTAGGTGCTTTTTCCTGTAAGCATGGTGGGAAGGGCTATAGAGTTAGTGTCTTCTGCCAGCCACTGTATGTGGCCTCAGGTCAGACTGCTGTTCTTCAGTGGACACGATGGGTACTTCTTCACACACAACAGGAAGACTGGCATAGATAGCAACTCTCTCTATCAGACCCCAGGGTCCTCCTGTTAGCTCTCTCTAGGTTAAGCAGTTATCACAACCATGCTTCTTCCAGAAGTAGTACATCACTTCCTTTCAAAGCTATGGTCAAGCAAGGACAAAGCTCCTTTTCCTTGACCAGCCACAGGGAGGTAGGATTTTTACTATAATGTTTATTCTAGCAGTGGAGGGTCAAAGGAGAGAAGGAAACAAGCAGGGGCCTTAAAACCCCACAAACCCAGATGTACTTCTCTGGTTCTGCCATGGCTTTCTTGTTCACGAGTTCCTAGTCCTCTTGTTCCTAGTTCATTGAGAGGCCTATGGGTAGCCTGACATCAGATTCCTTCCCTTCATCTTCCTTATTTCCATTCTACCACGCCCTGGTGGGGGGAATCTTACCAGCCACCCAGGTCTGCCTCTTTCTCATCTTTGCAGAGATCACGCCAGTGCAACTCAGAGAGCCGGGGTTCCCATACTGCCTTGGGTGACTGTGCTCAGTTTATGTTTACGAGCTGGCTGGAGTTGCTCTGTTTGTGGAAGCTGGGCCAGACAGTGAGGGAATAGGCATGCCCCTGGACACAACTCGCTGCAAATGTTGGTCTGTGCCTTTATTCCATATAGCAATCTCCCCTGCAGCAAAACCTCACCTGTGCAATAGGAACACCCTGCTTACGTGAATCCTGGATGGTTAGGCTGAATAAAGGGCACAATTATCTTGAAGCCGGTGAGAATGACTGCTTTTAGCAGCTATCAGAATTCTATCAACCTTTGAACATCTCAATTTAAAAAAAAAAAAAATCACTTTCTCTGTAGAATGCATATGTATGACTTTGTGGCCATCGGTGCCCTTTTGCTGTATTTTGGAACATTAAGAAAACAAGTCTTGCTAAAAGACAAGCATTTCTTTGAACCTATGTCAAATTCATTATGAAATTTACTTTGTTGCTGTTGTTTTTCTAGAAGAAGCATTAAGCAATACTAGAGAAATAGACTCTGGGTAAAAGTATCTGTGAAGAAGTAAGATATTCTATAAATTAACATAAATATACTGTAGAGAAAAAAATGTCTGGGGCATATAGGCCTATCCGGAACATTGATTTTTTTTTTCCCCCTTCCCTATTGTCTGACATTCTTTTCCTTGCTATGATTCTGAGTAGCTCCTCAATTTAAGTATGCCCGTGTGCACTCTAGAGGGACTCGGTATCACCATAGAAATCAAATCAGATCATAGAAACCAAATCAGGCTCTGCGTCAATGACAATTTGATTTATAAAACCTTTTTATCTGTGACTTTCCATAAATCACAATGTGTTTACGCCATAGCGGCTGGTTCCCCCATGGGCCTTACAAGTGACATCCATCACATGACAGCAATGCGAGCAGCTTGCTTTAATAGAGAGAAAAGGGCATGTGGTCTATCATCATCATAGACTGGTCTGTAATGGACGTTTGATATGCAGAATCATATATATGCTAATGGACAGTCAGTAAAAACATCAGCTATCCTGGGCTACCCTGGTTTTGAGAAATTGCCTTGTAGATGTTGCTAGAGCAACACCACTCTAGCATCCAAGTGGTATCTGAGGTATCTTGGTCATTATTCATAATCATGAGGTTGATAAAATTTTAATATATTCTTTTTACATAAATGACACTATAAAATCGAGAACCGTGTCTTAAAGGTGGATTTTATTGGGAAGTGATTTGTGACATTGGACCCGGCATCTTCAATTAGGAAATAGATGAGTCACAAGGAGGGGGATTAAAATTCCCTTCCCGGTCAACCCCATTGCCCTGGCTGCCAGCTAATAGGGACGGATGTGGTGGCAGGTGCTCCCTGTAGAAATGCTAATGACAAGCTCTTCCTAGATAAAACCAGCAGAGGCTCTGGGGGGTGGAATTAATAAATACTTGAAAAATATAAGCAATGACAGGAAGTCAGAAAGCAAAAGAGCCTTTGGTGTCTGCCTTCCAGCCTTGCGTGAAGGTTAGAGAAGGCCGGTCTGACTTGGCTTATGCCGTACGCACCAACTGCACACTTCCTTAGTTTTCTCCCGCCAGAGTCCTAGCGGTCCTGCCTTTCAGAATGATTGTTTCTGGTCATAATTATTATCTTTTGCCTTTGTTTACTTACCAAATATGTTTGCCTGTATCTTCCCAGGTCATGAGCGCTCCAAGAGAAGGGTTCCGTTTTGTCATGTTTGTACGTCTTGCAGCCCAATTCTGTGCCTATTTGTTGATCGTATGGGATTTTTAGGGCTTATTGATAAATTTGCTTCAGTTTCATGTGGTTGAACTTATAGCATAACATGATCACAAAGCCCTGCTATATGCCAACCAGGGTGCTGGGGGTACCATTGAGTAAGCTTTAACCTATGTAAGGAAGGAGGTCATGTCTTCTTTGGCTGGAATAAAGCCTGAATTCTCCCAAGTTACACCAGAAGGAAATGCTCACACAGGGAAAGCCAGCGAGACCCATAGGCCTCCTGCAAGAGCCTTCACCTAGGACAAGAGCCTCAACCTTGCCGCATAGTACAATCTTTAAAAACGCTGATGTAGGGCCTGGAGAGGTGGCTCAGTTAATGAAGTGATTGCTGTGCAAGCATGAGAGCCTGAGTCCAGATCCCCAGACCCACGTGAAATGTCAGGTGGGGCAGCATGCATCTGTAACTCCAGCATAGAGCAGTGATGGGCCCTTGGAGCTCAATGGCCAGCTAGCCCAGCTAGTGGGTTCTAGGTTAAGTGAGAGACCTTGTGTCAAGAAGTAGGGTGAATATTGGGCGGTGGTGGTGCACACCTTTAATCACAGCACTTGAGAGGCAGAGGCAGGCAAATTTCTGAGTTCAAGGCCAGCCTGGTCAATAGAGTGAGTTCCAGGACGGCCAGGTCTATACTGTCCCGAAAAAAACAAAACAAAAATCTAACAGGAGGAGGAGGAGGAGGAGGAGGAGGAGGAGAAGAAGAAAGAAAAAAAGAAAATAGATTCTTTTCTCACAATGTATCCTGATTATAGTTTCCCCTCCCTCTACTCCTTCTAGTTCCTCTCCACTTCCCCTCCCCTCCAGATCCACTCCCTTTCTGTCTCTAATTAGAAAATAACAGGCTTCTAAGAGCTAACAACCAAACATAACAAAAAAAAAAATAAGATGAAGCAAAAAACTATCACATTGCAGTTGAACACAGCAACCCAACAGGAGGAGAAGAGTCCCAAGAGCAGGCACACGAGTCAGAGACCCACTTGTTCGCAGTCAGGAGTTCCATAAATCCTAAGCTAATAGCTATGTACGCAGAGGACCCTGGGCAGACCTGTGTAGGCCCTGTGCTTGCTGCTTCGGTCTCTGTGAGCTCATATCACCTTGCTTAGTTGATTCAGAGGGCCTGTTCTCCTGGGGTCCTCCATCCCCTCTGGCTCTTACAATCTTTCTGTCTCATCTACTGAGGGATTCCCTGAGCTATGAGGGGAGGGGTTTGATGGAGACCTTCCGTTTTCATACCCCTCAAGCATGTAAGCATCACATACACTTGGGCATCATTTCTAGATCCCTTATTCCGTTTCATTAGCCTGAGTTAATGCCACACTCCCTTTTTCTCTTATTCTACATGGTTTTTTTAATTATTGTTCCTTTTGTGAGTAGCACAATGTTGTATTTACTAATTTATTGTTGCTCTGATACATTTATTTTTTCTAAGTTAATCTTTTGTTTGGGAACTTTACCACACTGTAATTAGTTTTGTTGAGGGAATGATTATATATTTCTAGCAAGTAGTAATCTGTTGACATGTTTCCAGTGTGTCTATGTCTTGTTTGTTTGTGTTTTGCATTGATTAGCATATCCAGTGTTGTTTCGAGTGGTCTGTGATAATAAATGTCTGTCCAGGGACACAGGGCTGCCTCTAATGTTTTTATCATAATGTTTTCAGAGAACAGGTTAAGAAACTTCTTGTTCTCCTATTACGCTAGAAGCTTTTAAAACTGGGGATGGAGGTTAGAATTTGAATTATTGAAAAATCTATTGAATTATTTTCCTATATCAACTGATGTCTGGTTTTACTTTCTACTGTTAATTATTTCTTCCTGCTACTAAGCTACATTTATTGTCCTGGGATAAATCTTGCTTAGATAAAAGAAATATTTTTATTATGCTGAACCTGCTTTGCTGATTTTTTTTTTTATTTTGTTTTGTTCTGTTTTGTTTTTCAAGACAAGGTTTCCCTGTGTAGCCCTGGCTGTCCTGGAACTTGCTCCATAACCAGGCTAGCCTCGAACTTATAGAGATCTGCCTGCTTCTGCCTCCTACCTTGGAACTTAAAGCCCAAATAAACTACTTTTTTCTTTAAGGTGTCTTTCTATCGTGCTTTAGCACAGCAATAAAAAAGTAATAAATATTTTATTAGAGATCAAGCCAGTATTTCACCCCTAAAAGTCTACCAGTCCTATAGAAATATTCTTCAATGGGACACACCTAGAGAGAACCCATGATACAGATGTCAAAACAGTAATCATAAACATTATCAAAGAATGAAAGGAAATTAAAGAAGACACAAAGAGGAGTGCTGGGATTAAAGGTGTGTGCTACCACCGCCCTGCTGGTTTGCTGTTTTTCACTTAAAGTATTAGCATTCGTACTTACAAGTAAATTTGTCAGATATTTTCATTTTTCTATATTGGACTCATGGAATATTGGGATGAGGTTATAAAAGTAGATGAATAGACTAGCCCTCTTTTACGTTGTTTGGAACAAGTTGTGTGAGAGGGTGTGGTTATCTAATACGATTCTAAACATCCTCTGGACCTGCTGTCTTTTTTCATGATTATATATTTACTACAACTTAGACATCTTCAATGTGATTCATGTATTCAGGCGTCTTATTTCTTCGTGAACCAGTTCTGGCGATTGATATTACCTGTCGCTGCATCTTCTTCATACCTAATATTAATTTGTGCCGTCTCTCTTTTGTCAATGTTAGTCTTGCTGAGGTTAATTTTGCTTCTTTGTCTTCTCAAAGGATGAAATTTTGGTTCCATTAAACATCACCCTTTTCAGTAACATTTAATTTTTACTTTATTCTTCCTTTTCTAAAAAGAGGAGAGAAAAAACCAGTTTACACTTTATGTCTACTTGGGAAACTTCTGCTGAGGTCCTACTGTGTGCTGCACATTTAGTTAAGTCATTAGTCAGTCTTGTACATGCCAATCTCAGGGATACGATACCAAGACCCCCCCACAGAAGAGAATACACAGCTTATTGTTGGTTGCTCTTCTAATGCAACATACCTAATGCACACATACACATGAAAAACCAGTCCAGCTGGGCATACTTCTAAACCTATACTGAATTACTCAGAGTTCCAGACACTGCATGGAAATAATCCAACAAATGTCCATGAGGATTAAGGGGCCATTCCTATAGCAGTGCTGGCCTCACAAATTACGCCAGCGAGCCTCTGACATTCCTCTAGGAGGAATGTCTGGATGGGCCTGAACCTGAAAACCAAAAGCTTTCAAGATGTTCCCTGAAGAAGCTAGCTGAGGGCCTCATGTGTGCCTGTCCACCCCAAGTCAGGTCCTGAACTAAGTCCTGGGATGATGAAGTGGCCCCTGCTCATAAGAGCTTATGATGAGTAGGCTGAAACACAAGGGCTGAGCAGACTGGTGCAGGATCCAGTGGGGCACAGAGAAAGGAATTAATTCACCCTGCGGAGTGTCATCCAGAAAGTGCTTGGTAGAGAATGTGACTGGTATGCAAGCTACAGTTGGGCCGTAAGTGGAGAAGGGGTCGATTTGAGTGCAAATACTAGAAGAAATGTTTGGAGCAGTTCTGGAGGAGGGACCCAAACAGGCTCCCGCCAGCTCCTTTATCCTATAAACAAAGGGAAGGTCAGAATCAGGTGAGAATTTTAGGAAAGGTGACTTTGCCAGCGTTGGGAAGGACTGACTGGAGGGGTAAGTCTGGGACGATCAGGGTCTCGAAAGAAGCCATTGTCTAGGAAAGAAGCCACTGTTTAGGTAGGAAACGGTAAGACCTTCAGCAAGGGAAGAGCACAAACATGCTGATGGTACAGTGACTAAGAGACACACCAGTGACCAGGAGAAAGGGGTGGGCAGCATCTAGGACATTCCACGTTGAAACAGTAGAATCATTTAGTGAGCTGAATAGGACAGTTTGGACAAAATGAGTTGGCTATGTCTTCGGAATGTTTACAAAGAGATTCTCAGTAGAAAATGGAAATGGAAATACTGCTGGGACGATCACTTTATAGAATTCTTTCGTTTATCCTATGACCCAGCAACTCCCCTTTCTAGAATACGCCTAACAGAAATGAACATACGGGATGTGTGCAAGAATGCATAGAGCATCTTCACTAGAGAAAGGAGCACAACCCAAATGCGTACCAGCAACGCGTACTCGAGCGATGGAGGATGTTACATCAGAGCGGGCGGGCAGGATAGCACTTCCCTCAAAGATGCCCACGTTCTAATTGCCGGAGCTTGTGGGTAGATAAGGCAAAGGGGTCTAAGTAGATTGGTCTCGCAATAGGGAGAATATCCTGGATCACCCGGGGAGCTGAGCGTGAGCACATAAGTAAAATAGGAAGACGACTGTCGTGTAAGAGCCGTGCGGGGCGAGAGTCTTGGCTTCCTGTTTAAAGATGGAAGAGAGTCTGCGTGTCAAAGAAGCAAGCAGGCCTTGAAGAGACTGGGCAAAGCAGGAAATGCCTTCTGCCCTTCCCTGCACAGTCTCCAGTGAGACCTGTTATAGATGACTGAACAACGGAGCTTTCGGAATAAGTTTGTATGGGCTCTCTTCCCTCTCCCCTGCCTCTCCCCCACCCCCTGTACCTGGGATTGTACCCAGGGCCTCCTGCATACTAGGCAAGCCCTCGACCTTTGAGCTACATCATCAGGCCCCCCCCACTTTTTTTTTTTGAGACCAAGTCTCTCTAAGTAGCCCCAGTTGACCTTGAACTCACTGAAGAAGGCCTTGACTTATGATCTTCCTTCCTATCTCAGCCCCCTAAGTGTCTGGGATTACAGGTTCATGGCACCAGGCCAAAGCTTTGTGTTTTTTTCCCAACCATTCCATTCCGACAGTTTGTTACAGCAGCTATAGGGGACTGATACGCAGGGATTTTCCATCTTGGCGTTTACACATTTTCAACTGGACAATTCCTTTTCATTGAAGTCTGCCTCCTGCATCGTAGGGTATTTGGTGACATCCATGGCCCCTACTCACGGCCTCTGCGCACATCATGCCAGTGGTATTTCCTGTCCTTCCCTGCCCTGAGTTGTAGCTATAAAAATATCTCCATAAAACATCCCTCTTGGGGTATGAGTTTATTCCCAACTGAGCACCGCTGCCATGCAGCACTGAAAAAGATCAAATTACTGTCTCACACAATAACAGAGACAGATCATGGACACAACGGCGAGTGAAAGAAAATACACCTGCACTTACTGCATGGCCCCTTTAATACGAAACTCGAAAACAGTCTAGAATAACCGACGGTAGTTAGAACGGCGGGGCTTTCGGTGAGTGGGATGGGTAGTCACTGAGAAGGAGCCTGAGGGATCTTCTGAGGTGTTGCAAGTGTCATGTGTCTTCGGTATGTTCATCTGCGTGGTAGAGGCATTGGTCTTCATGAGACAACGGTTAGGACTTGTATACTTTATTCTAGGTATATTTTTTAAATCAAAATACAAAGTAACTAAGTTAAGATATCGTTTGGTGCTCAGGAGCAAGGGAAGAACACAAAAAGACCTGATCAGCATGAACCTGTTGGTGAGGACCAACCCATGATGCTAGTGTGTGTGGGGAGGAACAGAGAAGGAAAGGGCGCTGAGATCAGAGTTCAGCATACCTCATCTCCCGGGGTGGAGGGAGGAGAAGTCGGTGAATGGCAGACTGTCAGTTTTGATGTTCGCCTCCCCGCCTCTGAGGAGCGCAAGGCCTGTCACTGTCTTTGCACCCTAGCCTCCCCCACGTTGGCGGGACACACTGAATACTGTGTGGTAAATAACGGTTCTCCTCATTTATCCCACACCGATGTGTAAGCATCTGCACATGAATGAAAGTCTTCTGCAGAGTCATGCCTGATGTGTGCGGGAAATCACGCCGGGGACCTCAAGCCACAAAACCCTTAAGAGCCGGGGAAACACTGCATCCCTCGTGGGGCTGTGCCCTGTGGTCACCGTCCATTTCCTACAGTGACTTCAGAAAGCTGGCCCACGTGGTGACATTTCCTAGAGTGCATTTTCTCAAGCCTCCTGCCTTTTGAGGCCTGCTCGCCATTAAATCACAGTGATTAGGAGAAAGGCAGACAAAGCTGGAGCAAAGAGAGCAGAGACACTACTATTCCTCAATCGTGCTTGCTGAGTGCTTGCTCTCTTCTAAAGGTGCTTCGGCCTCTATTTAGGAGCGTGTTCACATGCATGTGTGTGCATGTGCGTGCGCCAAAGACACCACACAAGGTGAGATCTACCTTTTTTTTTTTTTTTTTTTGAGACAGAATGTCTTACTAGGACCTGGGGTTGCCAATTAGGTTGGCGTGGCTTGCCAGAAAACTCCAACAGTAGGAACCCTCCTGCCTCTGCCTCTCCAGCATGTGCCCCACGCCTGGCTTTGGATGTGCTGGCTAAGCATCGAACTCGAGCCCTCGCACTTGGACCACGAGTCCCTTACTGACTGAGCTGTAGCTGTCTTCCCAGCTTCTAGTTAGGCTTTCCAATGATTTTTTTTTTTTTTTTTAAGGTAAATGACGTAGCCCTGGCTGGCCTGAAACTTTCTATGTAGACCAGGCTGGCCTGGAACTCGCCTCTGTCTCCCGAGTTAGCCAGACTGACACCACCATATACGGATGTAGAGAGTAGAGTCAGGGAAGGGTGAGGATGGAGATCTCATAGCCAGTCAGGCCTCATGAATGAAATTTGCACATGAATGAAAGGCCTTTGCAGATTCACGCCTGATGTGTGTGGGAAATCACGCCGGGACCTCAAGCCACAAATCTGATTCTCCTCATCCCAGACCGTAGCCCCGGCTGGCTCACGCAGCTCCAGCAAGTCCTGTGTGACCCCCTAGGCCTCCAGTTCAACACGCCGTTCCAGGAAGGCTGCTGCCTGTCTCACGCGCACTGGTGCCCCTCTCTTAGATTCATACAGTCACCTCCACTGACCTCGTTTGTGTGTCGGGTACAGGGTGTCTCCCCACTTCTTGTCCTAAGCTCTCTGTGGACTGCTTGCTTGAGTCAGAGCTTTCCAGTGTCAGGCCTGGCTTTGCACCCAGCCTTTCTGCTTCCGGGTCCCACACCTGATGCTTTTGCCTGGTTTTGCCCTAGCTGCACCTTGAAAAGCCAGGGACCCCTGCAGGTGCTCTGGCCAAATCCCATGAGCTGAGTCACGAGCCCTCAGTTAGTCAGTGCACAGGCGCACCCACAGTCTTCCTCTGAGCCTCCTCCATCTTCTTTCTAAATCCTTTCTATCCTGCAGGGCTTTTAGTCTGCCGTGAAAGAGGCTTATACTGAAAAAGCAGGGAGTTAAGTTGGATTTATGTGGTCTTAATTCCATAATGATAATGCAGGGGGATTAAAAGTTTTATTCCAAGTTCAATGCAGCATTGTAAAAGCATGAAAGACTGGGACACTGGGCCTCTCTGTTCCCAGTGACAAGCTCATGATCCTGTTTGCAGGGGACTGCCGTCATGAGGGAGCGAACATGTATTCACATGTCTGAGACAGGCCACCATGAAGGTGAAAATCTGGGACCGGAGTTCTGCAGGGAGTCTGCAGCAGCCGGTTGATTCTGTTGGAAGGCTGGAGGAAGGAAGAGTTGTTGGCATCTGAGAGGTGTCCTGGTGTTTTGAGGAGTTGGTGGCCCAAACCCAAATTGGATCCTGGCACTTTAACTTAAATCCTGTATGACCTTGGGGAGGTCAGAACAATGGGTACAGTAGCATAGCAGCGAACATACAGAGTCGCAATGACCATGGTGGAAGTCGGTGCTTGTACAGCCGCAGTCGGTGCTGGCCGCTTTTTGATGTTACTGCTGTTAGGAGAGAGTGGAACAGAGTAGGTTAGGAGGGGAGGCTTCCATTCATTCATCCAGGAAACACCTGTTGATTCTTGCACGAGGCACTCACTAGTCCAGGACTTGGTGCTGGGCAGATGAATTACAGATACCTGTCAATGGGAGCACCTGGTCAAGTGAGAGACGGGCAAGAGAATTACAGCGATGGTAGCCAGTCAGCAGGAGGAGCCTGTGGGAAGTGTTAAGGAATGCAGAGGGAAGTGGGTAAGCTTGGTCTCCATCACTGCCTGGAGAAGCTGTGCCTTGGGCAGTCAGAAGCTAGCCACGCAGAAGGTAAAGGACCAGGGGGAGGCACCTGACAGTGAGGCGAGGGGCACACATACTTACGGCATTTAAGGGCACAGTTCCTAGCTGTACATCCAGTTCCTCTCACATGTCTAGCATTGTTTGAGGCTTTGGATCCCACTGCTGCCTGACATCCTAGCTATGAAGACACTGGACATGTGACATCACGCTTTCTCATTGATTAAACAGCACCAGTGATACCTGCTTTGTAAGTTGTTGAGCAACCCAACATCCCATTCAGTCCGGGCCTCTCTTACCTGCCCTCCTCATCATTGCACTCCCAGCACCCAGCTTGGTACTTAGTAGGTTCACGATAGATTATTTGTGAGACAGGGTCTTGCTATGTAGCCAAGGCTGGCCCCAAACTCTCAGTCCTCCCAAGTGCTGGAATTACAGGCATGTGTCACCATGCCCTGCTTGTAGCTAGATTTTTTTTTATTTTAATTTTTTATTCTTTAGCTATGTGAATATGTGTGTGTGCGCGCGTGTGTGTGTGCGTGTATGTGTGTGCGTGCGCGCGCGTGTGTGTATTCACATGGTGGGGGGTGTGCAGAAATCTATGCATGTGTGAGTTCAGAAGCTCATGGAAGCCGAAAAGGGGGCATCAGATCCCCTGGCACTGGAGTTATTGGTGATTGTGAACCGCCCACCATGGGTGCTGAGAACTGAGCTCAGGAGCCCTGTGAGAACTGCTGAGCCGTCTCACCAGCCCTGCAGCTAGACTATTGGTTCGACAACTGAACAAACGACGTATGTGGTACTTGACACTATGTAGTCTGCAGTACACAGTAAATGGGCCCATCCTCATCACGTCACTGTAGGTTTGAACGCCACTTGGCTGTTTGCTTCTCTGTCTGACCAAGGTCTTGGATTGCTGGGGAAAGAACCATGGAAGTCTTCCGTGAGATTTTCTGCGGGTGTGTGCAGTCAGTCTCGCAGTCATCCACTGATTTATACTTTGCCTTTGAAAATACAAATTAAACGGGGGCAGTGACGCGAACATTGCATACATAAAACAAGAAGTGTAACGTCTGAGTCTTAATGACAGCAATTAGAAATGAAAGACTGTTAACAAGCTTAAATTTCCCCTGAAAATGGATTTAGAGCTCTTTCTGTGGCTAGCAGAGCACTATGTTCTACTCTTTACTGAAGTCTAATTTTAACGCTTGTCATTAGCATATGTTAATTAGACATAATAATGGATTCCCTTGTGATGTTTTCACACATATAGACGATGCATTTTGATCCTGTTCTCTTCCCATTACCTCTTTCCTTCCCACACCTACTGATTCCCTTCCTCTTCCCAACCAGTTGAAGTTCAGGCTTTTAACGTCCTAGGTGCCAGCAGTCGGAGTGTGAGTTGATCATGCACAAACTCCGGATAGAAGGCTCCTCTTTGGAGGTAATGATATCCCAGCTGAGCGTCCCGCTACCTCCCCAAGAGCCCAGGAGTCCCAGGGATTTGGCATCTATCTCGTGAGATTCTGGAGTGCTGTAAAAGAAGTCCATTTAGGGGATAGAGAGATGACTCGCTGGTTACAAGCACTAGCTCTTGCAGAGGATCTGGGTTCCATTCCCAGCACCCACATGGTAGTTTATAGCTATCCGTAATGCCAGCTCCAGGGAACCCAAGAGGTGGGCATGTGGTGCACATACATGCATACACCCATACACATGAAGTTTAATAAATAAATGTATATTTTTAAAAGTTCATTTAGCTTAAGTCTCTTGTAGATGGGGCTTGTGTCTTTTAGGGGATTGGTCTCTGGGCCTGCAAAGAAGACACCTAGCTAGAGTTTGGAGAAAGTCTCCAGTGTGTGAAGTCTCCTATCATTGTTCTCAAGAGTTCCCTTGTGACCAGTTTCTGTTTGGTGGATTTTGTGAGCTGGGTTGGAAGTGGAGACCAAAAACTGAGAATCTGTTCAGAGGGCACAGGGAGCAGGCAAACGAAGATTCTGGGTGTAATGTCATTGGGAGAAGCATGGGGAGAGGGCGGTGTGGCCCACCAGCCCTGTGAGCCTGGGCATGCGGGAGGAGGCACTGTAAGAGCTCTAAGGGTGGATTCACAGTATCATTTCTAAACATAACACTGTAGCATGTGGTCCATACACAGTTCTCCATCCTGGTAACCTAATAAGCCTGCTGGGCACAGGCTACTCTTTCCTGAGGGCAGGCAAAGACCCAGGTCACTGGCAGAAATAAAAGTCAGTTTCTTTAGAGGTTAGGTCACTTTTCCAAGAGGGGTCAGGTTAGCTTTTCTTCATCCCTCTGTTCCCCAGCAGAGCATCATACACTACACCTCTCCCAGCAGACGCTTGTGAGCCTCCCACTGTACTTGTAAACTTCCTGCACTACGGGAGGGAAACAGCTGTAGTGTAAGCCCCGATAACAGAGCACATTACATACTAAGGGGTGTCACGTGCTTTTCAAGCAGGGAAGCTTTATCAGTTCTGACTTGACACATCTCGGAGCCAGCCTAAGGAGGGCGGCACCTGAGCCGGACCTTGAAGGATCAGTCTTAGTGAACAAAATAACCAGACCAGTGGTAGGGAAGGAGCACATTTTAGGAAAAAGGACACTGTGCCACGGGGGTGTGGATAGGTATGTGGGGAACACGAAACGTTCACGTAAGACAGCGATGTGGGGGAGACAAGTCCGAGACAGCGGCTTCGGTCTGAACCACTGTCTGTGTCAGCTGACTTTCTGTAAAAGGGAACACTAAAAACATTTTAGGCTCTGTTGGCTGACATGCTAAATTAGTGCTACTGTGTAAATATTCACTTAATATGGAGAGGGCCTGGAGAGCTGGCTCAGCAGTCCATGTCTTCCAGAGACCAGCATTCAGTTTCCAGTACCACATTGGGTGGCTCACACCTGCCAGGACCTCCAGCTCCAGGAAGTCTAACGCTCTCTCCTGGCCTCCACAGGCCACACACAGACACATAAATAAAAATGACATAAACTTTTTTAAAAAGATAGAAATAAATTTTCCTGAAAATATTGTTGCCAAAATTTAAAATATAAAATAATGCTGATGGCTGAATACAGACCTATTTTTGAGGAGAATGGATTTCTAGCTGGGTGTGGTGGTGCATGCTTTTAAGTCCCAGCACTCAGGGAGCAGAGGCAGTCGGATCTCTGTGAGCCTGAGATCCACCTGGCCTAAATAGCAAGTTCCAGGCCAGTCAGAGTCACGTGGTGAGACGGTCTCAAAAACTAAAAAAAAAAAAAAAAGAAAGAAAGAAAGAAAGAAAGAAAGAAAGAAAGAAAGAAAGAAAACGGGATATTTAGGAAAATAACTAAATTAAAACTAGTTCTCTTCCATCAGATTGATAGCAAGTATTCATCTACGAAACCATCCTTAGGCCTGGGGTGCAGTTCAGTGGTAGAGCAGTTGCCTGGCATGTGGGAAGCCCCTAGCTCCAGCAGCAGTACCATAAAACAAACAAACCAAAAAACATTCCCTCCTCATGGCTGAACAGAACTTGTGTTTGACCCCCGGGCTGCGCACAGTTTCCCAGTGTCTGGTCTGCACTGTCGAGTTTACTGCTGCTACCTGTGCTCAGCCTGTATGCGCAGCTCGCCAACTCGCCAGTCACTTCCCGAGCGGAGCGTCTGCGAACGCCGGGTCAACGGTGCTTCACTAAGAGCATCACTCACCCTTCCCAGGTGACACAGTCACTGTCTCATAGCTCACGGCTGAAAAGCAGCGCTAAACTGATATACATATAAGGCCCTCTTTGTCTTCGTATATAACAATAACCACACCATTTCTCCTAGTGATTGAGGGAGAAGGGTACAGTCCTCGCCATTGTGGAGTATAGTGTCCAGTTGCTATGGCCATTTTGTGTGCATTTCCCCCTGGAAATTGTAACAAGGTTTTTAAGGTAAATAAACAAGGGATAAAGTGGAATTAAGTAATGTTGCAGGCAGTTTTATTATTTTACCATACTTACTTTATAAATTAAATTTTTTCATACACACACACACACACACACACACACACACACATCATTTAGATAGAAGATATCTATCCATGGTTTCTGGCATGCTCTGGCAATTTTGGGGCATTTCTTGTGAATTTCGGGGGATTACTACAATTGTGTACTGGCTGGTAGCCACAATATAGAGGATCAATCAAATGTCTTAGGTCAGAAAACATCAGCTCAAACCCAAGTCTTCCATTTACTGTGTTGTGTGGCCTTGGTGGAGGGATGACAAGCCTTTGCGCTTCTATTTCCTCAATAGGAGGCCGTGGTGTGTGAATGAGAATGGCCCCATAAGCTCATATATTTGAATCCTTGGTTCCCAGTTGGTAGAACTGTTTGGGAAGGATTAGGAGGTTTGGCCTTGGTGGAGGAGTGTGTCCCTGGGGGTGGGTTTTGAGATCCAAAAGCCTGGTGCTGGAGAGATGGCTTAGTAGTTAAGAGCACTGGTCACTCTACCAGAGGACCTGAATTCAGTCCCCAGCAACCACGTGGTAGATCATAACCATCTGCAACTCCAGTTCCAGGGGATCTGATGCCTTCTTCTGGCCTCCACAGATACCAGGCATATACACAGTGCAAAGACACACATGTAGGTAAAAACACTCACACAAATAAGATAGAAAATAAAGACTTTGCTAGGTGTAGGGAAGTACACCTTTAATCCTAGCAATCAGGAGGCAGAAACAGGTCTACAGAGTGAGTTTCAGGACAGCCAGAACTGCACAGTGAAATTTCATCTCAAAAAAAAAAAAAAATCCTGTGCCCAGCTAGCGCCCCTCCCCTTGGTTTGTGGATCAAGACGTGAGCTCTCAGCCACCATTCCAGCACCACGCCTGCCTGCCTGCCGCCAGTCTCCCCACCATGACAGTCGTGGACTCACCCTCTGAAACTATAAGCCCCAAATAAATTGTTGTTTTGATAAGTTGCCTTGATCGTGGCGGCTTATAGCAGCAACAGAACCTAACATTTAAATATTCTTCTGCATCCTTTACACACATCCACAGTCTTCACCAAGTCAAAAAGGTCCAAGCAGCCATTCGTGAGAGGGGGCAGAAAAGAAAGGTGAACTCCATAAACTGTCATGGGAAAGTGTTGTCTCCCTTTGCATGCGCACGCAGCTCACCGTCCGGCAGTTGTGGATGCTGTACAAATGTTTGAAATGCCATCAGCTCCTTGTGAGGGCCAGAATCGAGCATAATTGTGAGTGTGTGTGTGTGTATGTGTGTGTAGGTATATATATGTGTACAAGTGTGTATATATGCGATTGTGTCTATGTGTATGTGTTCATGAGTTTGTGTATATGCCAGTATGTGTGGGTGAGTGTATGTGTGTGTATACGTGTGTGAGTGTGTGTGTGTGTGTGTGTGTGTGTGTGTGTGGAAAGGGATAGACAGAAAATCAGAGTGCTGATAATCAGGGCTCCTACAGTCTGGTCCTCACCCAGCACAAGCAACCATCTGCTCCTGCCCTGTCTGGGAGTAGAGGGTCTCCTCGGGAACCAGTGTGGACGTTACCGAGACAACACCATGGCATGAGGGAAAGTGGAAATCAAATGGAACCAAGAGTGACAGACTCATGTGTGCTCAATGAACGAGAAGTGTCTGCTGTGTGGACCAAGGTCTCAGAGCAGCCATGCCAGCCTTGGAACAGAGGAAACCTCCAGGCAGACTGAGGGGTTTTGCATAGCTATGCCTGGAGGGTCACCAGGAAATTGCTGCAGTTTGTCTCTATCTCTGTCTGTCTCTCTTTCCCCCCTCCCTCTCATCCCTTTTTGTCTGTCTGTTTGAGACAGAGTCTCTCTATGTAGCGCCAATTGTCCTGAAACTTGCTATGTAGACCAGGCTGGCCTTGAACTCTCAGAGACCCTCCTAGCCCTCCCTCCCGAGTGCTGGGATTAAAGGTGTGCGCTACCATGCTCGGCCCCCTCTTTCTTTAGTAGGGAATTAGTGTGGGTAGTACAGAAATGTTAAGAAAGAAAAACTTATTTACTTTCCTTTTCAAAAATAAAATGTTAGGGTCAGCGAGATGTCTCGAGGGTAAAGTGCTGTCATGCAAATGTGATGTCCTGACTTCAGTCCTCAGAACCCACATACGTGTGACCCAGGACCACCCCGCACCCGCAGTGAGCTTGGACTCCTGCATCGATCACTAATCAAGAAAATACCCCCACAGGCCAATGTCGTGGAGACACTTTCTCAACTGAGGTTCCCTCATCCAAACTGACTCCAGCTTGTGTCGGGTTGACACTACACTAGCCCATATGCCCACACAAGTGCAAAGCACGCACCACAGTTTTGTTTTGTTTTTTAAAGATGGGGTTCGGCGAGGTAAATTCTAAACCAAATGCACTAGTGGGAACCACAGGTGGGAGGGTCAGGGCCAATCGGGGACAACTCTGCTCTAAGTTTCAGATGCTGCCTGGTGGTGCTCTTAGCCTTGGGGTAGGTGCAAGCCAGGGGTCAGCCGAAGATACATGGTCGTCAGAGGTTGGCGCAAGTTTGAAGTGAGATGTACGAACCCAAGGTCCCGTCTCTTGAGGCTTTCCTCCAGGAAGGTGATTAGAAGAAGTACCTGCTGGGACCCTTCCCACTCAGGCTGAAGGGAGTCCATGATATGCTGTCTTCTGTAACTGAAAAAAATCACCTGGTTTTAGATTCTGCGTGTATAGCTCTTCATCTCCTGAAGCTTACCGTGTAAAAACTATCCCATTTTAAAGGTATTTGTCATTTTAAGTATGGTTTTCTTCTTAGCAAAGATGGCTCATGTAGTCCTTTGCCCATCCCCACAGGACGCCCAATCACTATTTTATAAGGAGATAATTAATTTTTAACGAAGATGAAGAGCTTTTAGATTAGTAGAACCAATGGTGTCATTGGCTTGGAAAGCTGAAAGCTTTAGTCAGATTTGAATTAAAAGGGATTTAGACTAAGCTCATCCGAGCACTTGTAAACCAACTTGAATCACACTCTTTATGGCAGGGGAGGACTTTATCACGTAGATACATAGCAAAGAATATATCTAAAGGAGGCATACAGAAACACATTCACCAATAAAGCAAGGTGATGTAATCCTTCTGTTAGGGCTCAGTCACAAGATGAAGTGTAATGATAGTGTCATCAGTCAGACATGAGCAGCAAGACCAGAATGGGTTAAAGCGGGGACCCTGTGGCTTCAACTGCCTGATGAGGAGCTGTTGTGTCTGCATGACTGTAGAGATAAGGTCCTGCATTCCAGCACCGTGCAGCAGGAAAACTAGAACATAAAGTGAGAATCTCAAAAACCTGTAGGTCTGCACGTTAGCTGGGGTGAGCTTGAGAGAACGATCTTGAATAACCAGGTGGTTTTATTTTCATGGCTTCCGTCCCTTTTTTTTTTTTTTTGTAAACATACAATTTCATCTTTTCTTCCTACTTTTTTCTTTTTTTTTTTTTTTGTCTAGGATTCCTGGTTTAGCATGCAAAAAACCCAGTTTGGGAATATCAGACACGCTCCATAATTATCAGCCATAAAACCAGCTGGAGTACCAGATGATTTTTTTTTTAAACAAATGTTTCCTCTTTCCTTGAATTTTTGTTTCTCATTTTAGTGTTTTGTTTTCTCTCTTGGAAGCTGTCACCCTCTATGCTGGCTGGAGGGGTCTGTGTTTGGATCAGACTCAAGTGGTTTGTCAGAGTAGCCAGCTCAAGTCTCCCCAGATCACGTCCTGCCCTGGCGTCACAGGTTCCTCATGCGTATTTACAGAAACATGAAGGGCTTGAGGTGCTGTCTGACCACCCCTTGCGTGTGTCCGCCTAGCTGAGCCAAGAGTCCTTCTACCAGGCCCGGGTTCACTGTCTTGGGCTTCCTATGAGACTGTTGTACTCGTGTCAGGGAGGTCCCCCCCCTCCCCGCCTCCTCCACCCTGTTGGGCTGAAGGGAAAAAGTGTCTCTTAGTTTTGGTGTCTTTATGATCTGGCATCCATGGAATTTCCAAACTAAAAGGGGCAAGGTTACAATAAATAAGAGGAGACACAGAAAAACATCTGAATTAGCTGTCAGAGGGATGGCGGAGGGAGAAGGCAGTCTAGTGACCAACTCTGACCAACTGCTCTGAAATCAGACAAATCTCCGAAAACAGACAAGAGGCATCCGGCAGCCAGCCCAGAATAAAGCAGCAGCTGTGAACTAAAACAAAGGAGAGGTTCAGGCTCCAGAAAACCTCACCAGTGTCTGCCCAGGAGGCCACAAGGGCAGTTGGGAAAAAGAAGTCCATGCTGGCACCTGGCTTCGATCCAGATGGCTCCTTCAGTGACAATGGACAGTCCTTTGGCCCACACTGGAGGTCAAAGCTGTCAGCACAGAACACAGCCGTCACCAAAAAGGGAATAAGAGACAGTTTATTCTGAGCCAATTATTAAGTGGCCTGGGAACACAGATTCGAGTTTCCTTGAAAGTATTCCACCTCGGAAGTGGTCGTGTGAGTTTTTGCTAGTCACAAAAGAAATGATTAATCAATGTACCAGCCAAACACTCCGGTGGGGACCACAGTAAGGGCTGCCACCAGGCAGGAAGCTGAACTGTAGTTTCAGATGTTCCTGGCTGACACACTTGCCTGTTGGGATGGCGGAAGCTAGTAGTCTGCCAAGAATACATCCCAGAGGCCTTTCCTGACAGTCAAAAGGATGTTAGGTCAGACATAGAGGTGGACAATGACTGACCGGTAAGGGGACTGAAGATAGCCCAAGGTAATTTAGTTCTGAACTTGCAACATTCCAACTCCCTGCAACCACGAAGTTCTAGTCAGTCAGCCCTGTAGTATCTCTAACATGGATGTGACTTTTTCTGGAAACTTGTGTTTTTAAAAAAACTGAGCTTCAAAATGATATAATGACCCTGGAATGAGGCAACAATACAAGGCCCTAGTATTGCTCTGTTAACTTCACCAGCACCCGGTGGAAGAAGTTGGGGAAGCACCCCCACCGTGAGTGCTGAGTCCCCACAGTGGCCCGTGACCTATGTGTGTGGGGACAATGAGAGTTTTCTGCAAGGAGACCAGGGCGCCATTTCAGTTGCCTCTCAGACAGAGTCCCGTCTGCTGCCCTCTCCTCCAGGTCTGCAGGCCGACGAGCAGGCCGCTTGGTGAGGATGGCAGCCGTTCCAAGGTAGGATGGGCTAATTCCGGGGGCAGTTCAGCAAGGACAGCACACTCCAGGCTCAGAACCGGTCTCCCCGGGGGCCTTGCATCTTCCCTCGGGTGTTCAAAGTATTGGTCTAGGGTTGGCAAGATGGTGTAACCGATAGGGGAGCCTGAGTCCAATCCCTGAGACCCACATGGTAGAAGGAAGAGCTAACTCCCACTAGCTGACTTCTGCCTCCACATACAGGCTGTGGCACATGCATCCCCCCCAAATAAATAAACACAGTGTTAAAACATCTAAACTCTTTACTCACGTCATTTAGCTTTTTAAAATCACTAGTGTATATTGTTTGTATAAAACAATGTATGTTTACCCTTCCTTCCAGCTACTGGATGTTCTGCTCATGTTTGGCTTTTTAATCACTGTTACTTCAAAACCAGCTTCCTTCTCCTTTTCCCCCTTCCTCCCTCCCCTCTTCCCTCCTTCCTTCTCTGCCTCCCTCCCTCTTTCTGAAACACCTCCACTTTCAAAGCCACAGTTTATAGGGCCTCCGGCAGTTTGGTGACCAGAAGAGTTTTATAAGTGATCTACCCTGCCTTCCTATTTCATAGGTGTGGCATCTGAGGCCGGAAAGCTGCTTTTGTGACTTGCTTATTTTATTGGATTTATTTTTATTATTTTAAATGTTTACGTCTGGGGCCGGAGGGACGGCGCAGCAGTTAAAGGTTTGTATTGCTCTTCCAGAGGACTTGATTTCAATACCCAGCATTTATGTCAGGCCACCTCTAACCTTCATTGGCCCCTGTCACATGCACATAACCACACACAGACACATAACTTAAAATAAATCCCAGTGGTGGCGCACGCTTTTCATCCCAGCACTTGGAAGGCGAGGCAGGTGAATCTGTGAGTTGGCGGCCAGCCTGCTCTACGCACAGGGCTGATGGGTTCTGGCTACAGGAGGCTGTTTAAGCAGCACTCTGGGTTATCTGACCCACCCCATGGATGATGGATATTAGAGAAGCATTGAGGTGCTGTCCTGATCTGCCCGGCTGCCTCGGGTCAGAGGTTCGGAGGGTTTCTGTAATTTGCTCCAGGAGGGCAGTTTGCCAGTGAATGGTGGCAGCTGGGCTCCTTCCCCTCATCTGTCCTGCTCAGAAGCTGCTCTTCCACTAAACCCATGCCAGAAGAATCCCTCCCTCTGGACACCCAGCATACGCTTCTCTTTTGTTATGTACAGCCATCTACCCTACACACAGCTAGAGCTAAACGCTGCCTCACCTCTGAATCTAGGTGTGTTGTCCGATGCTTTGGCATCTGGGGCCTTACTGTGCTGTATAGTTCTGTGTCAGCTTGACAAGCTCTGGTCATCTGAGAGCAGGGCAAATGCCTCCAGAAGAACCGACTGCAAGCAGACAGGCCTGTGGGGCATTTTCTTAATTAGTGATTGATAGGGGAGGGCCCAGCCCACTGTGAGTGGTGAAATGCCTGGGCTGGTGGTTCTGGGTTCTATAAGAAAGCAGGCTGAGCAAACCATGAGCAAGCCCTCATTCCCACCCTGGCCAGTTGTAAGTAGCATGGAAGCCGGAGGCCAGTCCAGAGAAACCGAAGCTAGCAGCCGTCTAGAATGAATCTAAAGGGAAAAATTCTACACATTCAGAGAGATTTTCTGCACTTAACTCTACCTCGCTAGTGTCTTACAGGATATCATGTGTCTGCTGCCTCCCTATGTCGGATCTGCTGAGCTCAGCCTTAGACACACAGATGAGAATTAACACGCCTCCCCAGAGCCCTCCTCTCGAGGCTCAGCTGTCCCAGGCCAGCTGTACATGGAGGCTAACGCTACAGATGTTCAGATGCCGCGCCGCAGGCGCGAAGCCAGGCAGCCAAGCCCTCGGCCTGTGAGGACACTCCAGTCACAGCTCGGCTGTGGGTGCATCTGTGTGATTCAAATTCCTTATTTAGCCTTGTAGGTTTCTATTTTTACCTCAGAGTTTTAAAAATATGAACTGACAGACTAAATGAAAGCGATTTGGGTCATTTCGAGGGAAAATACACAGATAAAAATAACTGAACATAAGCTAAGCCCTTTGGTGTTAGGGACCGGGGTCCCCTGCTGACAGGCACTGTGTAAGCTTGGTGGCCGGAGGGCTGGAGACTAACATCTTCTAAGCACCCGGATGCCACCTGTGCCTAGTGTCAGCACAGCCAGGACGGTCTATTTCCCATTTCACTGCAGTGCAATGACGCTAAGTCACGCACGGTCTGTTCCTTGCCTGAGATGTCGTGGGAATGCTGCCTGGAAGATCATTTCTGGCCAGTTCTTGAGGCCTCTTTACACCCATGCCCCCACAAGAAGTCACCAAGTACCAGGGGAACCTGAAAGCTTCCTCCCCCTCCGCATTCCCAACTGGCTACCTTGCAGTTCTCTGGTGAGAACGAATTTTACGAACCAATAACCGTTCTTCCCTGACCATCCTGAGACGAGCCCCAGACCTCTGACAGAACATGCACACCCAGCCTTCTGTTTCTCTCTGCATCTTCCTTCCCGTCTTCCTAGTAATTATACAAAAATTATCATGCTGGTAATTGCCTCATTAGTAATTTGGTGTGAGAAAGCTCAATGAGAGAGTAACAAAAAGACCTTTATAATTTAAAATTACACATGACAAAGCCAGTTTTATTTCAGGACAGTGCCCTGAACACTCATTAAGAGAAGGTTCTCTATACAATATTTTGAAAAGCATTGGCATCTCTCTTGATCAGTACATGCACCCCAAGAGCCCACACTAGTCTTCTTTTCTTTCTTTCTTTTTTTTTAATTTATATTTTGGTTTTCGAGACAGGGTTTCTCTGTTGTAACCCTGGCTGTCCTGGAACTCACTCTGGAGACCAGGCTGGTGTAGAACTCACAGAGATCCACCTGCTGCCCCCTGAGCCCTGGGACTAAAGGCATGTGTCACCCATGCCTGGAGATTTCCAAGGAAGCAAAGGCACTTTGGAAGTGCTGCTGAGAAAGACTGGCAACCTGACCTCCCCGGTCAGGGCGGAGATCAGCAGAGCGTGCAGCAGGCAGGGCTTCTGAAAACCGGAAAAGCACATCCGCAGATCCCGCACTCAGGGAGCTAACTCGGGAGGACAGCGAGTGTGGGACTGACCCTGTCTCAGAAACAAGACAAGCATGAAACGGTAAAGACTCTAGCTTGTGATGGAGATACATATCCAGGTTATGGCTCTCCAGAGTCAGCACCTCTAAGTCCTTCCTACTGAAACCAGGTTAGAAGCCCCTGGAGGCTGACTCTGCGCTGTTCAGCCTTACCTCGCACTGACCTGGGCATTTGAGTGCGGGCCTGGGGCCCCCGGTGCAGCAGGCTGCTCCCACGCAGGCTCCGTGGACAGCCATGGTCCCCCATGTCTCTGCTTTCCACTGACTCTGTCCACAGCCACATCCGGTAGAACTTGTCTTCCCTACCCTGCGGCTGTGACAGGCCCTCTCCTAGTGCCTCCAGTTATTGGAAAATTCCTGGGACTGAGATTCAACGCATGCTTTTGTGGAGTTTTTAGGCACTTTTTTTTTTTTTTTTTTTTTTTTGCTATTGTCCCAATTTCCTAAGCAGAAGAAATCTCCCATGTGTCCTCAGCACAGTTGCACACTCCTATCTCCTCAGCAGTTACACACTTCCCGAGTCCTTCCCACAGTTGCACACTTCCCGCGTCCTTCCCACAGTTGCACACTTCCCGCGTCCTTCCCACAGTTGCACACTTCCCGTGTCCTTCCCACAGTTGCACACTTCCCGTGTCCTTCCCACAGTTGCACACTTCCTGCGTCCTTCCCACAGTCGCACACTTCCTGCTTCGTTCCCACAGTTACACACTTCCCGTGTCCTTCCACACAGTCGCACACTTCCCGTGTCCTTCCCACAGTTGCACACTTCCCGGTTCGTTCCCACAGCTGCACACTCCTGTGTCAGGTTATTTTTCCTGTGTCATCCTTCCTGGGCATCTCCTCTGTGATGCTGAGGTAGGGTTAAACTGAGGGCTAAATCAGCACGCTCGTGGAGGTAAAGCAACCGCCCTCAGGTCCTCAGAGCAGACAGTGTTCCCAAGGCCATCGTAGAAAACGGACAGAAGAAATCAGAAGAAGCTGTTATAATTGTGAAATTTGTTGGGTAGGAGAATGGGTTAAGTAGGAGCTGTGTCTATCACGCTGTCAGAGGTCATTTCACCACTGGGAGAAAGTCACTCATCTGGAGTCGGAGACGGATGGCTCAGTGGTTAGAGCAGGTACTGCTCTTACAGAGGACCCAGTTGGATTCCTAGCACCCAAGATGTGTAGCTCACAATGCCCTGAAGCTCCAGCTCCAGGGAATCAAAAACCCCTTCTGACCTTCTGGGGTACCTGCACTCACGTGCTCAAATCCCCTCACAGACACACACACACATACACATGCACGCACACACATACACACATGCACACACACAATTAAAAATAAAAAATCTTCCGTTAGAAAAGAAAATAAGCCGGGTGGTGGTGGTGCATGCCTTTAATCCCCACACTCAGGAGGCAGAGAGGCAGGTGGATCTCTGTGAGTTCAAGGCCAGCCTACAGAGTAAGTTCTAGGACAGCCAGAGGTACAACAGGGAAACCCTGTCTTGAAAAAAGAAAAAAAAAATTTAAAAAAGAAAAGAAAAGAAATTAATTCATTATATGCCTGGTGTCCATTGCAGCAAATTATAGCTGAAATGACCTTTTGGTGGCATTGCTAGGTGGAATGGGATCATCCCAACTAAGTGACATAATTGGATGCTCAGTGCTTGTCTCCTGGGACACCAGAGATGACCATTTTCCATGGATCTCCGTGTAGAACTGGCCTCGGGTCCCTTTCCGTTTCCCCCTCCATCTATTAAAGAAGATAAGTGAGTTTTCTTGCAATTGAATTTCCCTGGTCTCCTGCTGAGGCCTGTGTCAGAAGTGAGCGTCAGATCATAGACTCGCCAGCCTTCAGATCTGCCTCTTTTTCTTCCTTTTCCTTCCCTGCATGAGTTCTGTTAGCTGAGCCAGTCACCGGAGGGTCATCCCTCAGCATCGCTGTGGCAGAGAGTGTGTACAGCTCCTGCTGGGCCTGCGTTGAATGGAAAAGGGACAGGAAAGGAGTCTAGGATCCTAAGAAAATGCTCGTAGAGTCTGGGATGCAGTTCAGTGGTACAGTGTATGCTTAGCATGGGGAGGGCCTGCGTTTAATCCTCAGTGTTCCCAAATGAAAAACGACATCTACAATATTTCAGAAAAAGGTAATGACATCTCGATTTTACAGACGAGGGAGAGACAGGGCTGTTTTTTCCTTTAGATTTATTTTTAATAGAATGTGTACTTTGTGTGTGTGTGTGTGTGTGTGTGTGTGTGAGAGAGAGAGGGAGAGGGAGACAGGGGAGGCAGGAAGAGCGCTCCTGTGGAAGCCAGAGGCAACTGGAGTTATAGTTACTTATAGTTATAGAACTTAGTGCTCAATTAACTGCTAAGCCATCGCTCCAGCCCCTGGAAGGGCAGTTCTTGACATTGTACTGCAACAAACAGCAAACTGAGCTTGCAAACGCAAACCCCTTCTGACGGCCACATTTGCTCTTCCCAGAAAGAATGAGAGCGAGTGCCCTGATGCGCAGGTCTGCCTGCCTCCTCATCCAAGACTGAAGTTTGACTCGCTGCGTCTCTTCGTCGTACTCCAGCTCTGCTCCCCAAGTCAGTCATGTTGGCTTTCACAGCACCCACTGCCTTGAGCGGAGTCCTGTCCCAGGCACGTTCCCTTGTTCATCACGGGGCCATGACAAATTAAAAGTGGGCTTCTTAGTGCCGTCCCTCTGGCTGGCAGCATTAAAGTCTCCAAGGAACCTGTTAAAGTATAGATCTAAAGCTTCCTCCGCACACCGGAGACGTGTTAAAATTCTCCGTGTTGAGTGCTCAGTTTGATAACAGTTGTTCTTGGGAGATAATGAATCAATCCTTATTATTAACGAAACACCGGAGATCACTATCCTTTTCAAAGCCTTTGTAAGTTAACCACTCTGCTCTTTCAACACAGTTATTGATTCCTGCAATGAATCACGGGATTAGGAAGGACAAAGACAGGAAGCCAGAATCCAGTGCAGGGCTCAGGTGAATGAGTTTTATCTGGTACCCAGAGGAATTTGAAGTGACTTATTTTGAGAATTGACTACTAGGTCACGACTATATAAAACTCGAGTCCAGATATAAATATGCTCACATCCGGCCAGCAGTCTTGTCTCCTGTAAGATTGTGTGACATGTCATGTGAAGGCCTCTTTTAAATATTTAAGTAGAGGGGCTGGAGAGATGGCACAGTGATATAGAGCACCAGCTGCCCTTCCAGAAGACCCAGGTTCCATTTCTAGGACCCACATAGCAGCTCACAACTGCTGTAATCCCAACTCCAGGAGACCCGGCACTCCCTTCCAGCCTCTGCCTGTGTCTGGCACTCGTGTGACGCACAGACACACATGCAGACAACCCACCCATATCCATAAAAGAAAATAAAAACAAATGTATAACTCTTTAAATATTTAAGTAAAATATTTGTAATAAATTATAGCCAATAAGGTACAAAATTACAGAAACAGACGCATTTCTACTTGAATCCTTCCCAGGACATCAACTGTACTGAAGATACGGTGGGTTCCAGAGGCGAACTAGCAGGAGATTCTAACCAACACTGAAAGAGGAACTGCTGCTGACCCTGCTGAACTGCATCAGGGAGGTGCAGACAGAGGGGTGCGGGCAGGAATGCAGTCGGAAGGCCCTGACCGGGACACTGGCAGCCTGTGCTGGTAACGGCAGCAGCAGATGCACACAGTGATCTGCACAGCAGCGCCCGAAGTGTGTTTCTGTCAAATGCTCTTCCCTAAGGTGGGGCCTGGCCTTTCCCTAGCTCTAGATCTCTCATTGCTGTGGATTTGGAGAAACAATAACTGAATATGTCACTCGTGAGCGAGTGAGACTTTGCGCCCACGTCAATAAGATTGGCTTCAAGTGTCAAGCCCCCCCCACCCCACAAGCCCCTCTCTCCTCAGTCTCCCTGACTCTCATTATTCTTCTGAGACTAGCTCCCTCCACATAACAGCCCTGCCAACATGCAGCTCTGTTTACAAACATGGATTCAGACCTTCAACTAGCTATGTGTCTGGACTATTGCAGTTTATATTAATTTTTTGACAAGCAGTCAAGTGGCTTTTCTTTCCGGTCCTTTTGATCCCCAAACAGAGGACTACGTTTTGCATTTGTGCCGAGAGCAAAGCCCTTCTCTCTTTATACTGACATCTTTGCTGAATGCACGAGAGAAGAATGAATTCAGAGTGCTTACATTGTGAATGCAGGATGCCGGTTCATAGCCGGGACTGCGCCATTGGCTGAGGCCAACCCGCTGGAGTCCCAAGCAAAGACACAAAGTGGTTCAGGGGACTTGGGTTCAGTTCCCATCACCCACAGGTGGCTCCAGCCATCTGTAACTCCAGTTCCAGGGGACCTGGGGCCCTCTTCTCAGGTCCATAGGCACTGTTTGCATGTGGTGCAAATACATACATGCAGGCAAACGCTCATACACATAAAGTAAAAATAAATAAATCTTTAAAAAAATATGGAAGGCCCAGATTTAGAGTTCTTGAGTATTTGGGTGCTGCCACTGCCAGGGACTTGCTTGCTCTATTACTTTAAGCAAGTCACATGACCTCTGAGCTTCTGGGCCCTAGTCTATAAAACAGGAATAACAATTTTGTCCTTGAAGATCAGTTTGAGATTAAATTACAAGTGTGCAAGTTCATAGCTAAAGCTTCTAGCATGTAGTCTGCTCTGGTTATAAACGCATTGAACAAGCCAGGCAGTCATGGCTCACACCTTTAATCCCAGCCCTCGGGAGGTAGAGGTAGGTGGATCTCTGTAAATTCAAGGCCAGCCTGGTCTACAGAGTGAGTTCCTAGACAACCAGAGTTAACAGACAACAGAGAAACTCTTGTCTCCAAAAAACCAAACCAAAACAAAACAAATAAATGCATTGAACAAATACAGCATAGAGGAATATATATAATCTTTAATTCAGCAGCATGGCTGCTCTAGGGTAGAAAGAATGTTGGCACACACCCTTAATCCCAGTATTCAGAAAGCAGTGATGGCACACACCTTTAATCCCAGTATTCAAGAGGGAGTTAGTGGTGCACACCTTTAATCCCAGAGCTTGTAGACAGGAAGCGGAGCTTACAAGAAGTCAGTGTCAGACAGGAAGTGACTTCTGAGATGAGTCAGAGTGAAGGACAGGCAAAGTGACAAAGCAGAGAAAGAGTTAGCAGAGTGAGGACATGCCCAACTCTCATGCTATAAAAGCCGGTTCTCAGCTCAGAGAGGCAGAGAGAGGACAATACACAGAGGCAATGAGGCAGTCTGAGGATAAGGCAGAGAAGCAGAGAGGCTGACTGAGGCAGTATGGAACAGCGAGACTCCAGAGAGATTCACAGAGACAAAGAGAGGCGTCGACAGAGACAGATAGTTTGACAGAAGAAGTCAGTATCAGATGGGAAGACTGAGTCAGTTAGGGAGGCCGTATGGAGGATAAGAGATGGGACAAGACACAGGGACAAGGAAGCAGGTGAGTCTGAGGCAGTCAGAGATTCAGCCAGAATCTCACAGAGTCAGAAGAGTTTGGTCAGCCAACTCAGAAGGTCAGTTTGAACCAGTAGCTTGGAGAAGGGTTTGAGCCAGAACAGCGAGCGAGTTGAGTTGAACCAGAAGAGTTGAGTTCAGTACCGCCCTGATTTCAGAAGGAGCTAGTCAGAGTGGGGGTCCGGGCTAGCAGCTTAAATGCTGTAGATTGTGTGGGGGCCAAAACGCTCCAGGGCTACAGGACTAGCACTAGTGGTTGAATTAGAGAATAAATAGCTTTGAACTCAAACCAATGTCTATGGCTACATGGGGTGACCATTTTTATCCCTTTAAATTCAGTCTAGGGGCTGGGGAGATGGCTCAGTAGTTAAGAATTCACACTGCCCTTGCAGTTAGTTCCCAGCACTCGGGTTTGGCACCTCACAACAGCCTGTAACTCCAGCTCCAGGGGATTCAGTGTCCTCTTTTGGCTTCTGTGGGTATTGCATTCATGTGTACACACACACACACAGACACACGCACACACACACAGACAGACACATGCACACACACACACACAGACACACGCACACATGCACACACACACACACAGACACACGCACACATGCACACACACACACAGACAGACACACGCACACATGCACACACACACACAGACAGACACACGCACACATGCACACACACACACACAGACACAGGCACACATGCACACACACACACACACACACAGACACACACATACACACACATAATTCAAATTTAAAAAATAGGTACTGGAGAGATGGTTCAGTGGTTAATATTGATTCTTGCCCTTCCAGAGGACCCAAGTTCTGTTCCCAGCACCCACACTCAAAACCATTTGTTCCAGGGGATCCGATGACCTCTTCTGACCTCCATGGTCACCCCCACACATGAACACACACACATGCACACACGCGCGCGCGCACGCACATACACACATGAATCATACTAATAATAATTTATTCTATTCTATGGTGCAAGTTCTTTCTCTATTCTTGATGGACTTTGGGGAAAGTCACATCACATAACTTGTAGAACGTTTGGGAAAGTGTCGTAACTTGGTAAATCAGACTCTATTAGTTGTTATAATGTACCATCTGTGTGTGTGTGTGTGTGTGTGTGTGTGTGCATGGTAATGTGGGGGGGAGGGTAGGAGTGGTAGGGGTGGCAGGGGGGGTACAAAATAGAGGCCTGACAGCGGGAGAGCTCTTGGTTAGAGTGGTACTCAGTATGGAGCCAGCAGGTGTCGAAGGTGAATTTGGCGTCTTTGAGTGCTTTGCTAGCCCCTCTCCCTCTGTTGCTATAGAGCTCACCCTGCAGTCTTAATGTCCAGGAATCTCTCTGGCTGGTCTTGTGTACCTTCCTCACCCATGAGCATCCCACAGCCCCTCCAGCTTCTTACTGCTGACAGCCAGTTGCCCCCTGAGTTGCCCCTCTTGGCCACCTCTAATACAAAGGACAGAGAGTACAATCTGTGTGCTCCATGGCCGTTGCCCTTCTCTATGCCCCTGGGCCCACAAGCCAGCTGTCTCCCTGGCTTTCGGGTTTCTCAGATGAGTCCTTTTTGGGTCTGTCTTAGCCCTTAAGGTCCATGTGCTCTTGAACTCTCTACACAGCCTCCCAGATTCCCAGTACCCCCTCTCTCTCCATCTTTGAAAATCCTGAGTCTGGAGCACAGGCCTCGCTCTGGAATATGGAATTGTCTTGGTGCCTGGGTGAATCTTCTCTTCCAAGGCCGGGACACAGTCCTTAACTGTGCTGTTGTTAAATCCCAGCTTCTCCGATTGTCCTGCCCAGGGTCAGCTCACCTAACCTCAGCTCCTGTCTCCTCCACTGTAAATGACAGTGGCGGTAAGAAGCGCCTGCCTCCCACGGTGATGTGGGAAAGACAGTGCGCGAGGTGGTTTCGCAGTGTCTGTCTCTGAGGAGTGTGCGCTGGCCCCCACTGCCAGCACTGATCCCGACGTGGCAAAGCAAACAAGTCACCTACTGGGTAACCCTGGCTTTCATGTCTTTTTGTTACCATCCATCCTCCTCTCACAACTCAAAAAAGTACACACACACGCACGCACACACGCACACACGCACATGCATGCACACATACGAGCATACCGTAATCCCAGCTACTCAGAGGCTGAGGCAGAAGCATCACAGATTTAAAGCTATCCTGGTCAACTTAGGGAGCTCTTGTCTCAAAACAAACACCACCACTACCACCACCACCACAACAACAACAAATTTAAAGGCCTGGAAGTACAGCTCAGTGATAGAATGCCACCCTGGCACATGAGGTCTTAGATTCAGTCCTCAGCACTGCAAAAGACAAAACCAGAAACAACAGCCACATAAACAAGAAGGCCACAGGAGCCAGCCCCAGGCAAGGTAATGGCGTTTGAGAGATGCTCCCACAACCATCATCCTGGTCCCTGTCCGCCACCACTAATTGGTTTATCTCTTTCTACTGTCCCTGGAAGCAGCCTAATTAAGGGCTGTGCTTGTGAGAGCCAGCTGCCACTGTTCTGCCAGCCATCTTTCCCAGAATCCCTGGGGCTCTCCTAATGGCGCAGTTTCCAGAGGGAGGCAGAATCTGGGCTCCTCCAGGCCCTGCACTGAGCGATGGTGAGCGACATCTGGACTGCTGTTTGTGACTCTTGTGTGGCGGCGCTCCACATGTCTCCCCTCCTGCTTCCTCTTTGGCTTTGCTCAGTCTGAAGTTGCTCTAAGAAGAGAAGAGATGAACAGTAAGATGGTAGACCTAGAGCTAGGCGGTGGCACACGCCTCAATCCCAGCACTCGGGAGGCAGAGGCAGGTGGGACTCTGTGCGTTCAAGGCCAGCCTGGTCTATATTCTGAGTTCCAGGACAGCCAGAGTTACACAGAGAGAACCAATCTCAAAACAAACAAAAAGATGGAGACCTGCCTTCATTTTGTGATGGTTTTTTCTGTCCCATCATGATCACAGGGTATCCAGTCCCTCATGCCCGGGATTGCACTTTGCACTGGGCCTTTTCAGCCTCCTCTCTTTCTCTGGTTATGGCAGAAGGCATAGCGCATGACTCAAATTGTTTGCCTTTCTGCCTAGCCCCTCACTAGACTTTGAACTCCTTGTCTCTCATGCCAGGCACTGGCGCTATGCCAGGACCTCGGAGGCCCGGGATAAGCAACTGCACCGTAGCAGCCTGGAGCCTTTCCCTTCCCAGTCTCCACTGAGCCCAACGGTCTGGTCTCTCCCAAGCCCAAGCACCTCCCAGTCCACATGGCTCATCCCTCCACCCTGAGGTCTCGAGTCGGGTCCCCCAACAGCCAGCTCACTGGTCCCCACTGCCCGTGGCTTAACTCCCTGTGAATGAGATGAGGGTCTTTAGAGACTGTTCAACTCTGTCGCTCTGGACATCGAACATCAGCATGTTCAGCCAGCAGCCTTCTCTGGGCTTCATTTCACTTGGCACTGGCCCTGGGCGAGGCCTGGGGGATCCACACAGGATCCAGCTCCTGTGCTCAAGGGCCTCCCATCTAGAAGAGAACATGGGTATGTCTGAAGACAACAAAAGCGGTTTGTGTGAGGGGTGGCAGCTGGAGTGGACTCACGGAAGTCGTGTTTGAGAGCCAGCAGGATGGCTCAGCTGGTAAGGGAGCCGGTCACCAAACCTGACTGCCTGGGTTTGATCCCTCAGACTCATACGGTAGAAGGAGAGAACCGGCTCCTTGCAAGTTGTCCTCTGACCTTCATGCTCACTGTGGCTGACGTGCGTGTGTGCGCATGCACACAGACAGACAGACAGACAGACACACACACAAAATTTTAAAATACAATCTTTTTTTTTTTTTAAGAGAAATTGCATTTGAGTGAGGTCAAGCAAAGAGAACAGAGGCTGGGTGAGGGTTCTAGAAAGAGAAGTAATATCATCAGAGGCTAGAGACATGAGAGGGTATGGCTAATCTGCCAGAGGACAAGAGTGGGAGGCAGCAGGCCTGCGGGTGAGCGAGCTGGACCGCAGCCATCTGGCTCGGGAGCCTGGCCGCGGCCTGTCAGCCGTGGGCTTACCAGGGGCTGTTTACCCAAGCAGAACATCTTTTCCACTGTGGCCCCAAAGTGGGCCTCTTTTCCGTAGCATAATTTGCAAATATGGTCTTATTTATGTCTTTATCTAACTTATTTAGCCACACTGAAGATTGACCCCAGGGCCTCGCACATACTGGGCAAGCACTGCACCACTGAGCTAGCTACACCTGAATGCGGTCTACACCTAACAAGACAAAAGGTCTTCTTACACAGCCCAGGATGTCTGTACACTTGTGACTGCATGCCTTGGCCTCCCGAGTGCTGGGATTGTAGGTGGCCCCACCTTTCTTGTTATTAAGAGACAAGAGATGTAGAGTATATTAGTTTACAAGCCTAAGAGGGACGTTGTTGGTGTGTTTGTCTGTCCGGATTTTTTTTTCCTTCTATACGGAAAGATTAATGTATAATAACAGGAAAACATCAGATTGTAGCTATTTGAATTTGATATTTATCGAGCGAATCCATTGTCTATGTGCGGCTTGCTTTCTCGGTCACTGAGGAGATAAGGTCTGTCCACGGCATTGTCGTGGAGGTGGAAGATAAGCGCATGCGTCTGTAAAGCATCCCCTTCTCCCCCTCTCTGTCACAGGTCACGGGTCACCAGCCTGAGGACTTGCACAGCTGATGACTAACAGTGCAGGGTACTGGTGTGGAAGCTCAAATGCTCATTAGTCCCCTAAAGACTGGGTATTCTGAGGCTTTGTTTGCCCAGCTGATGGCTCCGGCCGTGACTGTCTCTGCCTCTGTGCTCTGTCAGCCTGGAGCTCAAAGGAGCAGCACCCAGGGCTGAGACTATGTTAGAGTAGGGCTGTGGGCACGACCTTCCCGGGAACAGCTACAGGAGCAGAAGAGAGAAGAGGTGCAGGGCCAGTGCCTCCCTACCCCTCGCTTACAGCCTCCTCTACATTTCTCCGTGAGGCCCTGTGGCTCCCACAGCCCTTGATCTCAGTGCTCCTGCTGGGCATCTTTGCCTTTGTTTTTGGTGAGGCTCTCAGCCTGCTCGATGACAAGGAGTTAGAGGTCAGTTGTGTCTTTGTGATTCTGAGGCGCTTCCTCGGTGTGTACTGAACAGCCGGTCAGCAGGGCCTGGAATGCGCATAAAATGGCAGCTGAAGGCTGCACGCAAAGTGTACCAGCACGTGTCAGCTGAACGAGGGAGCAGGTGATAACGTGGCCCTTCTCCTGTGGGGCCCCTCATTCAGACTGGCTGGTATCTTTAATAGATCTCGAAGACATAGTCTCCCCAATAGGAAAAGAAAGAGAACAAATTCAAGGCAAGGACAGGCTATACATACACAGACTAAAGAAAGTGCTTCCAGCTTCTGCAGGGCAGCTTTGGCGCTTAAGCTGTGGGATTAGACAGACCTGAGTTCCAATGTCTGATTGGGGCCTCAATGAAGACCTTGTACTTCTGATGGAGAAGAGACCTCCAGCCTGACTGACTGCACTGGGAGGTGAAAGAGTGGGTGTGTGGAAACACATGCACACGCGCACACACACACACACACACACACGTCCTCCTGATATGGAGAGAGATCAAGGAACCAGGCTGTGACTCTGGCCTCTGTCAGCTGTGTGGCGTCACGGTCACTCAGGATGTTAGCCTAGGAAAGTGGCTCAGCTTCCTGCCTGGTTCTTTGATGGGAACTCGATCCCCTAGAACTGGAGTTACAGATGGTTGTGGGTTCTGAGAACTGAACCCAGGTCCTCTGCAAAAGCAGCAAGTGCCCTTAGCCACTGAGCCATCTCTCTCTCGCGCCCCAAGAAGAAACATCTTTATATTTTGTGGCCTGAAAATAGTTTCGCATTTCTATTAGAGAACACCTACTTCCCATGCCACTGCCAAGGTAACCAAGCCCTAAGATAGACAAAACTTCAAACAAGCCTGACTATTGACTCCCAAGCTCCACTCTCCTGCCCGCAATAGGAGTGACCTCTGTCACAAAGCCTAAATGGTATGTGTCCTGTTCCCCTGCCTTGGTCATATAGTATAGGACAGATGTTAACTAAGCCTGCTTCCTGGTGATACAAGATTTCTTCCCTCAGAAGCAGTTAACTGTAGGCACCTTGCTGTCTCTGGTAGGGGTGAGTCACTCCTTCTTACCCTCCAGCATCCTACCTACTGTGGCATTAATAAACACTTAAAGACCACCTCCCCACCTTCCTGCCACATCTATGTCAGGAATGAGACTTCCTGGGCACTGGGGGACAGTATTTGACCTCTGAACACACAGACTGTGATGCTCCGCCAACAAGGAGAACCATGAACTAAAGGTCCCAGAAAGAAAAAGAAAAAGAAAAAGAAAAAGCCACTCCAGTGTTAAACATCCAGCGCTGATTAAAACTGCAATGATTATAGACAATTAAACTGCTGCGAATCCAAAGCCAAATTGTTGTGGGCCGTCCTGGCCCCGTAAACAGCCATTTCCTGGCCCCTTAAACAGCCATTCTTTTTGCCTGCTTTTGTGTGTAACCTAACATCCTTGTGACAGGAACTCCGATACCGGAAGAGTCCAGCAGCCTGCTTCAGATAATGTACTCCTGTGAACCAGTAAAAGATGTAAAATTGCTCTCCAGAAGACACCCCCACCAAACAGATAAGTGCTGATTGATGGGGAGGCTCCGAGACACCCCTGGGTGTCGATTTTCCTCACACTCCCTTTTACACTGGATCTCTGCCTGAGAGTCTCCTTACTTCCTTCAAGGTGGAGTCGTTCGTTTGAAGGACAGGGATCACTTTAGCCAAGACTTCCAAAGTCGTGAATTACCTGTCTTCCTTTTGACTCTTCGATCCCACCCTCCCATTAAAACTGCTTAAAGGACCCACTGTGTGTGGCCTAGCCAACCAAACTGCTTGACTCTGAATCTCACCATTCTTCCTGTTTACTTATACTTTGATGCTAACTATGAGGAGCCTCTTCTTCCGAGGAAATGTATGAGGCCAGTCTTCCTGGTCACTTGCCAGTTGGTGGCTACTGGCCCAGAAAAAGACATATAAAAATACTCAAAACTGTGGTCCATTCCTAAAGTAGCCACAAAGACGTATTCTCTCCTAGTAGGTTGCTCACATATTTACAACTATCAAGTTCTCTTTCTCTATGTACAACAAAAAGGGATCTAGCCCACAGGTAGAAAACTTTAAGCTCTACCAATCTGTCTAATCACTCAACCAGAGTAAACTTAGAAACACGAAGGACAGCCCTATTAAAAAAAAAAAAAGAAAAGAAAAAGTCTTTACTGCCTGGCGTGGTCGCACACTCCTTTATTCCCAGCACTTGGGACGCAGAGGTAGGCAGATCTCTTCTGTGAGTTGGAAGCCTACATAGTGAGTTCCAGAACAGCCAAGACTCCAGAGATCCTGTCTTTAAAAACAAAACAAAACAAAACGACTGTCTTTACTCTCTGGTGCTTCACCCCGCATACACACACAACCTCCTCCAGCCTATCTTATATATCAAAGTATAGAACTATCAAAATGTCCTCCAGGGAGCTGATATGGCCAAAAGCTTGGTCTTGTAGGTCCTTCCTCTCCTTCTTCTGATGACACCTACTGTGGCCCCCCTCTTCTCGATAAACTTATACAGTTCATTTCTTCCAGAAGCCAACAAATCCAACTCCACATGGTTTTACAAGTGGACAGTGTCCTCCTGATGAGACAATACAGAAAGCAGCCTCTGGCCCAGAGACCACCACCTGACTACCCACCATGAGATGGGGGTCTCCAAACCCAACGACACCCCAATTCAGCAGGAAGTAGCTGGACTGATTTCGACGCCCACTTGTCCCTTAGGCAACCTCCCCACCCCCATCTCCTTTTCTATAAAAGCACTTGTCTGGTTCTTTTTGCTATATGCAAAAAGACTAGGAAAGTTAGAGAACCTGAACCCTCAAGGTACACAGGTCCTAAATGGGTAGGACTTCAAACAAGGCAAGAATACACCCAGCATGCACACACACACACACACACACACCCCTCCTGAAGTCTAGAGTGTCTGACTGCAGTCCTGTTGAATGAATCATACATTAACGGAGCCGCACTCCCCTATTCAAAGAAAGAGTGGCCCCTGTCGTGTAACTTGAGTCACGAATATCCCACTTGGTCATATAGTGTAACTATGTCACGTGTTAACCACACCTGCTTCCTCGTGGTATGAAACCTCCCCTTTCCTTGGAAACCTAGAAGGAGATGCTTTGTTTTCAGACTCCCTGAGTACTGCCGTCTGTGATGTCAGTAAATCCCCCGGAGGATGATGCAACTCAGTGAGTCTCTCCTGAACCCTCTCTCTCTCTCTTCTCCCTTCTCAAAACCTAACAATACAGTCCCTTAGGTGTTGACACCTCTGAGTATGTCTGTTAGGGAGTGAACAGGAAGCTAAAAATTTAGTGGAAGTAGAATTGCTATGTAGAAAGAAAAAGAAAAAGAAAGAGAGATAAACGAAGTCACACGAGCTTAGCTTTGCCTAAAAGATTCTTAACTCACTCATCAGAGCCCAAGATCTGTTGGCACGGGGCTGCATTTTCTATGCAGTACGCCGGGGCTCCTATCACCTCAGAGGAGAGCGTGTGGGCTGCCATAGAAACCACCCCTAATGGTTACAGGCAACAAAAACGTGGCATCGCGGGGGTCACCCATTTCATATGTTTATACCCAATACTGTGCAGTAAGCTCTGAGAGGGAGCCCTGCCTGTCAGACTTAGAAGACATTCATTTCTAAACGATGGCATGACGTGGAACCCTCATACATGGTGCTAACCAAGAGCTTGCACTACGTGAAAACCTGCCGTCCTCTTGTCCAGGTGTTTCCTTATGAGAAGTTCCTGAAGTGGAGTCGCCAGCCTGAAGGATCACGGTGTGAAAGACTGTGTTCATTAATTCACACTCTGAACAAGGAGTCAACAGTCACCCTGATGCTCCGGGCTCCCTGCAACTCCCCGCAGCCCCCAAGGTGCCAGCAGTGGGCACTATTGAGCTTCTTCCTCTTTGTTAGCCTACGTGGGTGCAATGATAAATCTTAGTAGCTTAAGGACTGTAAATGAAATGCATACATGTGCAAAAAAAATCATAAATAAATAGTGATACCATTACCGGGTAGGGAAGGACTTTTAAAGCATAACATAACTCAAGAGCAAATATGCAAAAGGAAAAAGATTCTCATTTCAGTGATCAAATATCTGACAGAAGAAAGGATTTATTTTCCATTATGCATCAAGGGGTACAGTCCACCATGGCAGGAAGGCCGGCAGTGGGAATATGGGCAGTTGGTCACACTGTGTCTGCAGTCAGAGAGACAGAATGCTGGGACTCGGCTTATTCTCTCCTTTTCATTCAACCCAGTACCTCAGCCCGTGGAATAGTGCAGCCTATGCTCCTGGTGGGCCTTACCACAGTCAGTTCAGCCTAGAAACCTCCCTACAGACACGTCCAGTTCCATCCGGAATCCAGTGAGTCTAGATCCCGCACATTAATAATACTGACCATTACAGGCTACCTCCAAACTTAAAGCTTTTGTAGATAGCCCGCAAGCTCGGGAACATTCTAATAAAAGATTCGAATCGTTTATTTTAATCCTGAATAGAGAATTCTTAAAATTAATAGGAAAAAGAAAAATGAACACCTGGCCATGGTGGTTAAGTGCCACTTTCAGAATTAAAGGAGCGAGGGGAGTTTGTTGGCTTGTGCCCAACGCTGAGCACGTGCTGAAGTGTGAACTTCCGAGGCTGCGGCGACGGATCACGCGGGGCTCTGCCAGGTGTGCCTGGAAACAAATCCCACAGAGCACAGCCGAGAGAGCCAACTGAGGGGCTAGTATTAAGAAGGCCCAGGGCACCGGAGGAGACGGAAATCACCTCTGTACACGGAGAGGGACGTCATAGAAGGGGACGTTACAACTGGATCTTAAAACAGTTTATCAAAGCATAAATTACACAATCTAAAACGCATCCACTGTCATGTGTTTTTTTAGTTGATGTGTATGTGTTGTCTGTGTACCGTATGCATGCGGCTGACTAGGGAGGCCCCTGGAACTGGACTCACAGGCAGCTGTGAACCACCCGATGTGGGTTCTGGGGCCCGAGCCCGGGTCCTCTGTAAGAGTAACAGGTACTCAGAGCCATAGAGCCATCTCCAGAGCCCCTTGGGTATATCTTGATGGCCTTCAGAGAACATATGCAACTGTGTTCACTCCACGCCTACAACCACAACCACTGCTCTTTCTTTCTGTCTCTACAGTTCGTCTTTCTAGAAATTGTGTACAAATGTAATCATATAACATGTACTGTTTTCTGTCAGGATTATTTCATTTAGCATATTTGTGTCTATGTATGTGCATACATACATGGTGAGTGTATGTGGTGTGTGCAAGCACAGGTATACATATACATGATATGTGTGTGTGTGTGTGTGCATGTGTGTAACCATATGTGTGCATATGCATAGTGTATGTGTGTATGTGGTATGTGTGAAAGCACATGTGTGCATATGCATGGTGTATGTGTGTGTGTGGTGTGTGAGCAAGCACATGTGTGTGTGCATATAAAGGCCATTTCTGAGACATGGTCTCCCACTGGAACAGGCATACACTTCCCTGGGTGCTGAGAACCCAAACTGAGGCCCTTCTCCTTCTGCAGCGCTCGCTGACGGAGCCGGCGTCTTTGCCCCTCATCTAGCCCGGGGTCTTCAAGAGTCACTTCTCACAACTGCCGAGTAGTGTCGTATGCATAGACCCATTTTGTTTTTTCATTTGTTTGTTGATGGACATTTGAACTATTTCTGGCTTTGGAGCTGCTGTGAATAATGGTATTAACACTCATGTACAGGCTGTTTGTACATTTTGCCTATTTTTGCAGTTTAGGTCACAAGCTAAGTGTGTGGTGAACTTGAAAAAAACAAAAAAAAGGAAAGAAAATCTTCCTGAAGTGGCTGCACCATTGTCCGTTCTCCTCAGAAATGTATGCGCGGTCCAGTTGTCCCACACCCTCCGTAACGCTTGGCACCATCGGTGTTCTTCACTGTAGCCATGTCAATGGATGTGAACTAGCCTCGCACTGTGGCTTTAATTTGCATTTTCTCAATTACTCATGGCATCGAACATCTCTGTGCTCACGCGCCTTTGTATCCCTTCTCTAGTGATGAGTCCCTAGTTTTCCCGTTTTGGAATTGGGTCGCTTGTCTTAGTGAGTTCAAAGAGATCTTATATATTCTGTTCACACATGCTTTTTATGTTGTTGTTTTGTTTTGTTTTGTTTTGTTTTTTGAGACAGGGTTTCTGTGTGTAGCCCTGGGTGTTCTGGAACTCACTCTGTAGACCAGGCTGGCCTTGAACATAGAGATCCACCTGCCTCTGCCTCCACGCCTCTGCTGGGGCCGCCGCCGCCCAACAGTTTTGTTCCTGTTTGTTTTGTTGGTTAGTGGCTTTGGTTTTTGCTTTTTCTTAGAGATTTTTGGGTTTTTGTTTGTTTGGGTTGTTTTGGTTTTGGTTTTGGTTTATAGTCTGTTTCTAATTCTAATTTCTAATTCATTCTTCTTTATGGCATAAAATAGAGTTAATTTTCTTTTCATTTGGCTATCCAGCATTTCCAGGGTTGGTTATTGAGACCTTCATCCTTTTCTCTCTGAGTTGCCTTAGAACATCTGTTAGGAGCAAACTGACCACATCTGTAAGCCAGTGGTGTTGTGGTAAAGCTTAACAACTACTACTTGGAACAAAGGAGGGGACTTGTACGTGGCGTGTTAGCTGTTTCCCTGATGTGAGGAGTCTTGAGTGGCTGAGTTACCAGTCGTTTGGCAATGTGTCCACCCAGTCCCTGAGGTTGTAACAGTCAGCTCCGTGAGCCAGTGCGAGTCAGCTTCAGGACACCAGTCTGCAAAGATCCGCAGCTGATCTTCCCTGACCCTCTCGTTCACGTGTCCAAGGGGCTGGCCTCATGTGGGCAACACATTCGGTTGCCATGGTATTCTAAGCTCTGAAGTCAGGTGTCATAAATCCTCAAAATTGTTTTGTCAGTCTCTTTTCATTTATGGATATATTTTAAAATCGGCTTGCCATTTTCTATAGGAACTCCACTAGGATATTGATAATGGTTGCTTTAATTTATAGACCAATTTCTAGGTAATTACCATCTTAACAACATTGAGTCTGTTCAGAACAGCTCCTGTTTCACTAAGCAATTGTTACTGTTGCCTATTACCAGTGCAGCGTGCGAAAATCCTGGGTTTGGCACATCGATGCAAGCTCCAGCAACCTTGCTAAATTCATTCTTCTAGCGGCTTTTTATTAGATCCCCGAGGAGTTAAACTGATTCCTAGTTTCCATTTCCAGCTACCTATCCTCATGGCTCTATACATGCTGTGCAGGTGAGCTTTCTTTGTTTGAAACCGTTTCCCGGGTGCACAGGGGGTGCACAGGGGGTGCACAGGGGTGCACAAGGGCCTGTGAGCTGCATGCAGCCTGTGACTAGACATCGTGGCAGCTACGTGCAGAATGCCATTTCCTTAATTAAAGCACTGGGGCCTCGACACCTGTCATTCTCAGCTGTTACACATGTCAGATTCTTACATGTATGATATATAATTTTGAGAGAGACAGAGAGAGAGTTCTTTCCTTGTTTGGAATACTATTAAGACATTCTACTCACACGGTGTAATGAGTCTGGTGATCCGAGCTCTGGCACTCCTTACATGCACCTCCTTTCTGCCTTTCACACAAAGGCACTGAGCGCAGAACCAGCACATTACCCAGGCACAGGTCGAACTCAGGTCCTGGTGCTTGCTTGCAAGCACTTTACTGAGTTAACTCTGCAGCCTGCTTCTGTTTCTTAAGACCAGAGTGTACCTTCTCTCTGAAAGCTCCTCTCTGGCCTAGCTGCCTCTGCAGTTCCCTCTCTAAGAACAAAGGTTCTCCAAGCTGTTCTAACCCTGGGCGCTGGGTCAGTGTGTCCCCTTTAATCTACAGATCCTACTTCCTCTCACCCCCTCCTGACAAAGGCCTGGGAGCTGGCAGCACTCACTGCCTGCCCGTGCCAGGGTTCATGACCTAGCCTGCTTCCTTTCGAGGAAGACATGCTAAACTAACAAACACAGACAAGACTTTTGAACAGAGACTTGATATGTCTCCATGGCAACACAAATTACTTATGAAAATCTGTAGGAAGATTTGGGACCAATACGAGTATGGTCTTCTGATCGTTCGCAAAGCAACTGGGAAATGTTGAAAATTTTTATTGTGCAGAGGCTAGCAGACAAAATTTGATTTCCCAATGATTTAGATACATAATAAATAAATCTGGGGCTTCTGGGAAGAGAAATGAAAATTTTACACGGTGGTAATTGGCAGCGATCCATTATTCTTAGTCTCTCCATATTCTTAGTCTCCATTGTCAGGAACGGTGCTCTTCCTCCTGTCGGTAAAACTTGTGTTGTTACTCCCTTTTCAACTGGAAACAGAAGAATGGCTTCTTTCCTGCTCCTTCACAATGCTTCCCTTCCGAGGCCACACCCTCTCCCTGTGCTCCACCACCTCGGCCGCCTCTCCCTCCTCCCCCTCCTCCCTCCTTTGGTACGGCTCATCAGTGACAGGGTTTTCACAGCTGTCTGTGGTATGTCCCTCTGCAATTGCTCTTTCAGTATCTGCCCTTGAGTCGCTACAGCCAAATGTGCTTAAGTGGGGCAGGGCTTTACTAAGTGAAGGAACATCTGTGTCTAGTGGGTTCCGTGTCGGAGGCGCGATTCATCGGCCGCTCACTGAATGCTGCTTTGTGCAATCTGAGTTGAAATGCGCTCAGCGGTAAGCCTGGGCCCTGAAGCTGCTATCCTAATTCTGCCCGCCCTGGGTGCCATGATACTGACTTGCAAAGGTCAGAAGTGTAATAATAGCTGGATATGTGTCTGATCATCTGTAACTGGTTACATCTCCCCATCTGCCAACAAAGGCTGGGGAGGCAGACGCTGCCTCCATGCGTGGAGTGTAAAGCATCTGAAATAATTTTTCTTAAACAACTCTAAGGAAAGCCAAATATATTTATTATCTAGCTACCCACTAAAGGCTGCAACAAACCAATCCTTCACGAATGGCCAGAGGACTAGAGCTGAGACGACTTCTCCTCCTCCTCTTCCTCCTTTTTTCTTCCTGAGACAGGGTCTCACTATGTAGCTTTGGCTGTCCTTGAACTTACTATGTAGGCCAGGTTAGCCTTGGTCAACTCACAGGGATCTGCCCACCTCTGCCTCGAGAGTGCTGAGATGAGAGGTGTGTACCACCACGCCCAGCCTAGGGATTTCTTTCTAAAGGCTCACCTGTTCTGGCTCAGGCTCAACAGTAGTGTCTGTGTGATGAGCTTGGCTTGCAGGCATTGAGCTTTCCTATGTGGCTTTGCTTCCACTGTGACCTTTATAAGTGTATCTTTATAAGCTTGGCCGGGCAGGAAGCTTTGCTATCTTGTTTTCATCTCTTTTTTTTTTGCACGTGCGTGTGTATGAATGCACATGTGCACGTGTGTGTAGGTGCCTGTGGAGGCCATGGGACAACGTGAAGCATTGTTCCTCAGGTGCCATCTTTCGCTGGCCTGGAGCACACCAAATAGACTGGGCTAGCTGGCCAACATATCCCAGGGATCCTCCCTTCTCTGCCTTCCCAGCACGGGGTTATAAGCCCATACCACCATGACCAGCCTTTTTTTTTTTAAACATGGATTCTGGGGATCGAACTCAGGTCCTTGTGCTTGCTTGCAAGCACTTTACTGACTGAGTTTCTCTGCAGCCTGCTTCTGTTTCTTAACTTCAGAGTGTAACTCCTCTCCGGGAACTTGAGTTTCTGTGTTCAGCTCATGCCATTGCTTTCTCTGCTTCAGTGAAGCAGAGAGTTTAGCTCTGGACTGGGGTCTGTATTAGAGTCTATTGCAGTGCAGTTTTTTAGTTTTATTACTCCAGACTCTTGCAGCTTAAAGTAGGAGACCAGAAAGAGCCGAGCCGGGTGGTTCTAGTTCAGGGTCTTCCACGGGGCCGTGAGAAGGCTGGCGTGGACCTAGGATCCACTTCTAGCCTGTTCAAACCCCTGACTTTGGGCAAGAGACCCTGTCCCTTGCCATCCCCATACATGTGTCTAATGTTTTTGGCATAATCACTTCGGTCTTGTCCCCTCCCACTCACTCCCGATGGTCCCCTTCCGCTTCCCAAATAGATCCAAATAGACAGATAGGCCTCGTGAGTCCCTCCCAGTAACAACCTTTAACTGTCTATGAATGCTCAGGGGTTTATAACTGCTCTTAAGTCCTCATGAGCCACGCTCCCTCTGTGACAGAATGTTGATAAGCCTACAGGGCTCTTGAATGTCTGACTCACACAGCAGCCTGCTGTCCCCAGAGAGAGCAAGGAGGGGCATGCCTCGTTTACTGGCCCACCCTTAGAAGCTAGCTTCACGTTGGCCATATTCCGTTTCCACCCCAGCCACATTAAAGAGGAGGGCCACTGAGCTCCATCTAAGCTAGAATGCCAAAGAATTCGGAGACATATTGCAGAACTAGACACAGATGCCCTGAGGTGCTTATGCAGCAACTTCCTGTCCACCCCCTCAGGAAGGCCAGAGGCTTCCTGTTCAGCAATTTCCAGGGAGGTGGGGGCTGCGTCTCTGTCCTAGCAGATGAGGACCACGCCAAGAGAGGAAGAGATTCGAAAGAACAAGACAAAGGCCATTCTTTAAGGCCTGACATTTATAACAGTGAAATACAGTTACACCAGCGCAGGCTTCCTGGCTGTCAGTCCAGGACTGCTCCCTGGAAGTGCAGGTGTGGGAGGGAAGGACTGCCTGCAGGAGATGACACATAGCCACTGATTTAGAGAGAGGTGGGCCAGACAAGATCACCTAATTCTACCTGGGGGCTGGGAAGGTGCTGGGGGAAGGTTGCTGGTTTTGGTGGTTGGGAGTGTGGACCGGAGTAGCAGAACTCGCAGTAGGAAAGGGAGGGCAGCGTGCATTCAGGGAAGGGTAGCTCAGCATAAGAGTTCTCACCAGCAAAACAGGCCAGCATTTCTGCAAAGGGCTGGGATGAGGGTGATGTACAGCAACGCCTCTGGAGAGCCCTGGCACACAAACCACTCCCTACGCAGCCGACAGAGACAAGTAAAGACACAGGACAAGTAACTTGGTACCAAGTCCAACGACACCCTGAGGAATCAGAGCATGTGGGAACTTTAGGAGCAGAGCAGGACTTCATCCCATAGGAACCCTTGGTAGGGCCCAGCATGCAGACTACAAAACTGAGGAGGGCTTACCCTGCGGCACGTGCCAAGCCAGTCAGCAGCAGAGGCGGGGCTGTGATCCGAAGTGTTGGTCTTGGCGAAGGGTGAACTGAGGCTAGGCGTGCCAGGAGGTAAAGGAGACATCGTGGACGACCAGAGCAAACCCAGAAATCCCACTTCAGAAGCTGCTCTGAACATAACTAGCAGGTGTCGAAAGCTGCTGGGCTATAGACCAGAAAACCCGCCACAGAGTCTCAACAGACTGACTTTTTGATAAGAGCTGGGGGCCTGGCCTGGTCTCCTAGTAAATCTTTCCAGCACAGTGAACCTCATTAGAAGAGATGTTAAATCAGGTGTGGTGGCTCACGCCTTTAATCCTAGCACATGGGAGGCAGAGGCAGGCTGATCTCAGTGCATTTGGGGTCAACCTGGTCTACATAGAGAGTTCCAGGACAGCACAGCCAGGGCTATAAAGAAAGACTGTCTCAAAAAAAAAAAAAAAAAAAAAGGAAAGAGAGAGGGAGAGAGGGAGGGAGGGAGAGACAGGAAAGAAAAGAATAAGAAGAGATTTTAAAGAGAGTTCAAAAGCTCAAAGTTTACAAGAAACGGAGTTTAGACACTCGTGGAGTCTCATCTGATGTACCCAGGGTGCTGGACCGAGCTTCTCCCACAGGGGCACATCCCAAGCTTGACACAAGAGCCTCACCAGCCATAGGAGCTGCTGGAGGAACACAGGATGCTTCCGGAATGCCTTGGAGGAACGGAGACGCAGAGCTTAGCGCAGGGCTCATGCCCCTGCGACCCGGTTCTGGAAGCCTCATGATGGGAGCTGAGGAGCCAGGATCTTACTGCTGTAGTAGCAGGAGGTCCAGGCCTGTCTCCCAGGGGTCCGCCTCGCAGGCAGCGCTTCTTCTGGGGGGAAGTGTCTTGACTCTTCAATTGGCTGTGGCGGCTGGAGCTCCTTGCTACACTGGGTCAACAGCCTTGGCCTCTGTGTAGAGCCACACTGCCACACTGACTTGGGAGTCAGGTCATGAGAACTCGGGTGAAGCTGAAGCTGTGGAGAAGGGAGGAGATGAAGAAAGGTCCCAAAGGACCCTTGAAGCCCAGGGGCCTAGGGTGCCACTGATGGGAGCAGGAGGCTCCCAACCCTCCCTCTATGTCTTCCTCCCCTCCTGGTTCTTTCATCTACACACGAGACACGCAGACTCCCATCTACACATGGGGCACTACCACCCACACAGCAGAGTTTTGGCATCTCCCGGTCACCTCTCACAACCCATGCTCACTTGTGCCCTTGGTCCAGATCCCTTCTCTGTCCCCCATGCCTGCCAATCTCCTGCCTCAGCCTCTGCATTCCTTCCTGGCTTGCCCCTGTCTGCTGCTGGGCCCCCAGCACTCATTCCCCCCACTGTCCCTCGCACTACTGCCCAAGTTCTTTTCCAAAAATTAATCTGGACATGCTCGTTGTTAGTTTAAAACCCCTGGGCAATGTCATGTTACAAAGAAGAGCATCCCCTGGCAAGGCCAGCAGGCCCTCAATAATTGCTCTAGTCTTGTATGTCTCTCCCCAGCAAATGTCAACCCAGTGGCCCAAACTGCCCACAGGTCCCTGCAAGGCCATGCTCCTCAGGAACCCCTGGGTGGGCTGTGCAATCTTCCTGGAGCTGCACCCTGCAGCTCTCTGGCTAACTCCGTCAGCCTCTCTTGACTCTGTTCCAGAAACCTTCCCTTGCTTCCAGGCTGGAATGGAAGCTCCTCCTGCAGGGCTCTGTCTTGCCCTGCAGGAACCTTGAATTCCTCTGCTTACTGCACCTTGAGCTCAGCGTCTGTGTTTACTTGTTTGGGTTCCACAATGTTCAATGTCCCACAAGGCACCTGAAAAAAATTATGACTGAATGAATGTGAAGGGGAGTCCAAGAAAAGGCAAGAGGGCAGGAAGACCAGAGAACCTGGGTATGGGAACTGGTGGGGGTGGGGGATTGATGAGATGTCCAGATAAAGAAGGCCCAGGCTGCATCAGAATGCATCAGGCCCACCTGATGATGGTAGCTTTGATAATGGTCTCCAAAGACAGTGGCCTCTTCACACAGGAGCCAATCGCCTAGAGAAATTCAGAGAGCAGATCAAAAGATCAGCAAGTGTCTCCCCTTTACCAAACAGGAGGGCTCTGGAGCCTGATGCTTTTATCTTAACAAATGAGGAGGCAAAGGCTCACAGCAGGAGGGCTGCTCACCAGGCAGAGACAGAGCTAAAAGGAGACTCACCGAGCTTCTCCACACAGCGCTGTGCCTAGTCCCGTTCCTGTCTGAGGCTCTCATCCCTAACGGAAGGAACCACAGAGGGTGGGAGCCGGTCTTGGACCAACAGAACTCACAGCTCCCCTTCCAAACGCAGCTGTCTATGACACCAGAGGGTCAATAGACTAACAAAACCTCTTAGGCCCCAAAGATGGTGGCCAGGCGTTCCTACCCTCAAAGTGGGGGGCTGTTTGGGCCTTCAGCGCCTACAGTTTTTCAACTTCATGGGCCACCTATTTTCCATCCTTTTAACAGAAACAGCCAAGTTGCCAATCCCAGTGGTACAGGCCTGTTGTCCTAGCTCAGGAGGCAGAGGCAGAAGGATATAAGTTCACAGCCAGCTTGAGCAACAGGGAATTCAAATCTTTGGCAACATAAGAAGAGGGCTGGGGCTATAGTTGGGAGCTAGAGAGGCCTTGCCTAGCATGCAAGAGGCCTTAGATCAACACCCCAAAGCCACAAAAACAATAAAAAACCAACAACAAACCGGCTAATGGGAACCACAAGAGAGGTTTCTATAAGTAGAAACACCAATGTGGGGCAGCAGATGGGGTCATTTACACCCGTATGATGGTCATCTTATACACACACAGCCAAAACAAGTCCTGGCTATGACATCCAATTCATGCTGTGTACCGAGACATGTCCCAGGGATTCCCATCTGAAGTGGCCTGGCAGTTGATGTTCTGGCACCATAAGAAGCAAGCAAGGGCGATCACCCTGGAGATTCTGGACAGTAAAGGTTCTTCACTGTGAAAAGTGGGAAAGAAGGGGTTGAGGCTGGGGGTCAGTGAAAGAGCACCTGTGTCTCGTGCACAGAGCCCTGGGTGGATCTCCACCAACACACAAAAGTGGCAAGGGAGCACTTGGCATTCATTGCAAGGCTGCATTGTGCCTGTCTCAACTAAGTCAGAAGCGCTTCAGCCTGGCACATGCAGGCATCCCATGTTCATTGAGCTCCCAAGGCACTGACAGGGCCAGGCGTCTCCGCCTCCTTCTGGAGACTGGCACACAAACCTGAATGTGAGAATGGCTGTCCTAGCTCCCCTGAGTCTAGGCCTGGGAAGGACCTGAGCTCTTTCTCTGAGCTCTCTACTGCCAATTCCACACCTGGGTCAACTTTGAGAGAAGGAAAACTGTTAGTCTTGGTGGCGACAGCGGTGCCGACGCCCAGCGTGGATCGGGAGCCAGCTTTGTGTGTGGCCGGGGAGGGGAACGTTTCTCTGTTGTGTGAAGTTTCTCATCTCTCCTGTTTTCTTTGACTCACAGGAACGAATTCAGAGCGTGGACAGACATCAAACCTGTGAAACCGATCAAAGCCAAGCCTCAGTACAAGCCCCCAGATGACAAGATGGTTCATGAGACCAGCTACAGTGCCCAGTTCAAAGGGGAGGCCAGTAAGCCCACTGCAGCTGACAACAAGGCCATGGATCGCAGAAGAATACGAAGCCTCTACAGCGAGCCTTTCAAGGAATCTCCAAAGGTGAGGCACCTCTTACTGCAGAGAGGAGGAAGCAGAATGTGGGGCTCCTGCTAGCCCCCAGGAGGTCCTGATGAATCATGCCTTTCTTCCTCAGCACACAGGCCCACAGGCATCTTTAACAGGTACCTCTGCACATTAGAAAGGAGCATTACATAAAAGTAGCTTAATATTCAGCACAGCAGATTCTGCATTTAAGAAATGCAGAATTAAAATGACGGAAAAATCTCACCTGGGTGCTGTAGCCCCTTACCTGGCCTGTTTCCCAGCCTGGTATTGGCCCGGCAGCTCCTCCTCCACTCTGTTCCAATCCCTAGACCGTTTCTTCCCTCCCAGTCTCTGAAACACATCCACCTTCACCCACCCTTCCCTGATGGGCACCATCCAACAGAGAATTCCGTGTGTCACATCCAAGTGCAAGAAGTGTCCCTGGTTATTTGTTACTGAAGTAGCAGCTTCTGAATGAGGAATTTTTTTTTTTTTTTTAATTTTTTATGCTATCACTGCCCTACCTAATTTCATCTCAGTGTGAGTTTGTTAACAGGAGAAGCATGCTGGACAGAGCTAGCAACGTGGGCTCACAGGCCCACTTACGGCGTGTGAGACCAGATAGGACCCGGCTCCTTTCACATACATATTAGCAGAACATGGCTGAGGACCCAGACCCTAACTGGCCTTTCTCTGCTTTTGTCCTCAACTCTAGCACTCAGTTGGCATCTCCATTATGCCAGGACTAGCTTGTAGCTTGTACTAGCTTGTAGTCAGGTAACAACCTGACCCAGTCTGTCTGGGGTGCATCTAATTTTAGCACTGAATGTTTCATGTTCCTGGGAACCCTCGCCTCAAGCCAAGCAAAGCAGGATGAGGTCACTGGACCTCCGTTAGTGAATGGTCCAGCCCAGGAGGCCCAGTGGTAGCTCTATCCATCCACAGATAAAATAGGGCCCAGGATACAGGTTGGCATTGAACAAAAAAAAGGATTCCAAGTGAGGAGGGAGGGAAGATTGAGGAAATTAGGCATGAACAACAGGGTTTGTCATATCGACCCATCAAGCCCAGTGGCTCCAGACTTCTCTAGGAAAGGAAGACAAGACTGTCTTAAGATTGAGAGGAAAGAGCTAGAAGAGAGCCCTGGAGAGTGGAGCTACTGCTCTGGGGAAGCACAAGGCAAGACCCAGCCAGAGATAAATGTGTGGCTGGTAGTGCCTAATGCCTGCCTGACTCTTAGGTTGTTCCTGATCAGGGTCACCTGATCCCTGATCACCATAGGGATCAACCATTGTTCATCCCTATGAATACCTACCTGCCCTCTTCAGTCCAGGACCCAGACGACTGAGCATCTCTCTCCTCTTGGAGATGCTCCCAGAGCATCTTGTACTCACTCACTACAGCAAACCACAAGCCAGGACCTGAGCCGTTCCAGCAAGGAGGGACAATACATCCTGTAACCACTGTCTAGCCCACCCACTGGCCTGGTCCAGGGGAGAGGGGAGGGTGTGGCTGCAGGCTGCCCGTGGATTAGGCTGGAAAACCATGCGCCCAGACATGGCTGAAGCACGCCTTTGCTCTGCCTGTCCGCTCCATCATTAGTTCCGATCCTTATTCTTTTGTTAATGCTCCGATGTCTTTCTCCAAATCCCGTCTCCCACTCCCTCCCTTCTGTGTTTCTGTATGTGTGCTCTGTCTGTCTGTCTCCCGTGCAGGTAGAGAAACCTAGCGTTCAGAGTTCCAAACCTAAAAAGACCTCAACGAGCCGTAAACCCCCGAGGAAGGCCAAAGACAAGCAGGCGGTGTCGGGCCAGGCCGCCAAGAAAAAGACCGCAGAAGGCCCCAGTGCCACCAAACCCGACGACAAGGAGCAAAGTAAAGAGATGAACAATAAACTGGCTGAGGCGAAAGAGTAAATGTCAACCGCACTTTCCCTTTCTCCTCCCCACCCCTCTATTTAAACCAACAAACGGAAAAGGCCACAAAATTAATTAGAGACTTCCCATCTGCCTTGGTTCCGGGTGTCCCAGGAGCCCTGTGGTTGGTTTCTTCTGGGAAGAGTCATGTTTCACAGACCGAGGCTACCACCTCCTCTTCCTACGGGTGGTACAGTGTCCAGCCAAGGGCCCCTGGGACACCAGGATGCACTGCACACTGGCTGTGCCCTCCCTGTGGGTCTGGGTCGGGGCAGGTCTCAGCTGTTACCATAGGCAAATGTTCTTTCCCAAGTCCACTGGATGCTTGCATGTTACCCAAGCTCAGCTTGGGCTTCAACACTTAGAATCTGTGATAACGTTAAAGACAAAACCACAACAAACCGATCTTGGCCTTACTGTCAATGAAATGGAATCGTGTCTGTCAACCAGAACTAATCTTCTGCTGGAACCTCTGGTAGGAGTGTGTGCCTGTGTCTTGTGCCTCAGTGGGCTTTAAATAGTGTATCAAGTAACAGCCCACTGGCCGAGTAGCCAGAAGAGGCAGAGAGTGAGTATTGGGGATGCCGTTGAAGTTGTAGGGGGGCTCCCAGCGATGGAGCCCACTTCCCTCCTTCCCCTCAGCATGCTTCTGACACCGCAGAACACGTGGCTAAAAGAATAGTCAGGTGCACAGATGGCACATAGCATGCTTATGTGGCTCTCTGTTCCCGAGATGCGCAGGTGAGGTGTGCAGACATGGCGGCAAGTGTGGTGGTGCACCCTCCAGCCCCGGGCTCTCGCTCCGCTCCACAGAGAGGCCAGTGTGCTGAGCACCTGGCCAGAGTCTGTGTGCTGAGCCCTGCTAAGGGCTTCGCAGGCATCTTTGACTTCAGTGCTTAGAAGCAGCTCTTGTTGTACTCCGTATTGCAGTTCTGAGTGTGTGTGGCTGAAGCCCCCTAGAGTTGTGTGGTAGGAATTAGGGAGTGGTTATGAAAAGAACCCCCCCTTTCTTACAGTGGACCCAAAATGTCCACCAGAAATGTTATGGTGATACATAGGTTGCTCCTGTCCTGGAAGTCCTTATTTCCTCAGCGTTCTGAGCAGCTGGGATGGTGCACCCAGCTTGCTTCCTCTTGTGGTTCAGAGGGAGGGTCTCACGGCTCCTTCCCACAGAAGTTCCTTCATGCTCTTGCAGTCTGGGAAGGCGGAGCTCCAGAGCTCCAGCTCTGTCTCACCGTGCAGACAGTGAAGGGTTCTTTTGCACCTTTTTGCTGGTCCCCTCGAGGTTTGTTGAGGCGTGTTTGTAGGTTAATCCGCCAGTGCTGTGCAGGCCTTCGTTTTTAACAGAGCAGACTGGAAATCCAGTCTACGGTATCATCTGATGCCATCTTTTCCATCTCGGGCACGGTCTGCGTCTGCGAGGGAGACATGCTAGAGAAGGGAGGGACATCGGCGAGCCTCATTGCCGCGGCTCACGGGTTTCACACACCTGTCCCGAAACGCCCAGAGCTCAGTACTGTTTCAGGCTACCCGCTAGCCGACCTTACTACTGTTTACCAGAGAACTCCACCAAGTGCTCCAACTGCAGCCGCCAACGCGCGCCCCTTCCCTCAGGCTCCGGCGTCAGTCAGATCCGCTGCTAGCCACACTTCAGTTTCCCTTAGAATAACTGTGTGTCTCGTAGATCGAATAAGTCAGAGTTCACAGGGACCCTCATTCAGAGTTCCTATTCTGAATACCTTGTGAAATGCCGCGTACCAGGCGTGGTGGACAGGCAAGTCTCTGCAGCAACACATCCCACGTGTGCTGTGACTGAGTTGAGTCGGCGTTGTGCGCACTGCAGTTTGCCATCGCTTACCACGAGGGCCCCAGAGCCTTAGAGGCTGAATTTCTTCCCCTGCCCTGCCTGAGGCTTTCGAAGCTGTCTGCACCCCTTTCTTTTTCACACGCCCACCTAAGAGTACTGTCTGCAGTTCACTTTGACTCTTGAATGTTTGGCTCCACTGACAAGAAAGTTCCTTTGATTTCTACTGTTTACAAATAAAACTCAGCCAGCCTTGTTCTGTCTCCCAAACTTACCAGACGAAACTGACTGCGGTTCCCCAAGCAGTGTTTGAGGTTGCCTCTCTGCGGGTGACCGAGCCTGTCCCTCATTCTGTACATTTCCTCGCTGTTCCCTGTTTGCCCCGGGCAAGAGGGCTGGAATGGAGACTTCCCCCCACCCACTGCTTGGCCTGCTGCCTGCAGACTGCCCCCCACCCAGCTGTCCCCAGCTTTCTGTTCTCCGCCCCAGCTCCCAGCCAGCACACGAAGCTGTATCATGCTGAGGCAGAGAGGAAGTGTCTAATTACGATTTTGTGGCCCTGGTTTTGTTGCATACCACAGATTGTCTATGTATCATGTAGTGCACACCTCTCTTGGTGCTATTTCATCCCCGCTGTTAGTAAAAGAATGACAAAAAAAATATTCATGTATAGCCAATTGATTGTGACGTCTCGTGGTCTGTGCTTGCTCAGAAAGCAAACCGACAGTTTTCTTTTCCAGTTATAAATAAATGCTAAAGACGAACACCACTTTCTTGATCGTATTTCCTTGGTAAGGCCCAGCCAAGTAGGTAAAGAAAACAACCTCTGGCATCTGAGCCTCTTTGTACAAGATGAGCTGTGCCCTGCAGTTTGCCCAGGGTCTCCGTAATGCAGCTTGCCTCTTTTAGATTGCCTCTCAGATACTAATTGCAAGCAGTCAGAGCTAAATTTGGGAAAGGCGAAGATGGACCTGGAGACGCCCTGACCAACAAGGTAGTGTGATGTTTTTCATGCCATGTCCCCGGAACAGCAGCTGCCTGCGACACTCACTGCCTGCCTCGCAGGAGTGAGAGACTGCGTCCTAACTCTCTCTTCCTTTCTTGTGGCCAGTGTTGGGGCCTTTTCTCCTTGCAGGAGTGGCGGAGCTGCCTTCGCTTGCTCTTTTAATCCGTGGTCATGTTACAGGTTGTGTCCAGGGTTGGCTCACTGTGTCGTGCATGTACCTGATGTGGGGGTGAAAAAGGTAGCCATAGGGTGACTCAGACAGGGACCCAGAGAGTCAGGGAAGTTGGGAGCTGAAGCAGAGAACAGGTTTTCCTGTGGGGGTAGAATAACAAAAAGCTTCCTGCTCCAGGAGTTGGCGGGGGTGGGGGTGGGGGACACTAAGGAGGGTGACAGGACATAGGTACCCTGGGCATCTGGGGCGGGTCTCAAGGCAAGGGGACAGATTCAGGGATGGGAAGAGGTGGGGTTGGTGGAGAAGCTCAGGGTGAGAACCACCTTAGCTCACTTTGTTGTCCTTCTAGTAAAGCGGGAGACAAAGACTTTGCTCTCACGATTTCTCCAACATGTGTCGATTGGATACTATTGTGTGCCAGGCTCTGTGCTGGGCACTAGGGGAGCCAGGAGGCCATACCTGTGATCACAGTGGGCATGAAGGAGGAGTCTGTTGTAGCTGGTTCCGTGGATGAGGAAGGACTCAGCAGATGGGTAGGTGCTGATCAGGTGAACAGAATGGAACGCACCCAAGGCATGCCAAACAGAGGGATGTGCCCAAGCCAAGGTGTGGCTGGGTCGAGAACCTGATGAGCTCAGGTTCTGGGGGAAGTCCGCTTGGGGGCAGGGGTGGCAAAGGTCAGAGAGTGCAGAGTTCTGTGGTGGGGAGGCCCAGTGTTACGCTATGGGTGGTGACCGGGAGCTCCATTCCACGTACCCAGGTTGCACCCATGCCCTGCATGCTCCTGCCATCCTGCTTCTCGCCTCTCCACGCCACACCCCCAGGTCTCTCCTACTGGATCCTAGGAGCCCTACGGTGGCATTTCTAGTCTATTGCTGGCCCTACTACTGGATTCGGGAATGCAATGCCAAAAAATCAACCTAGGGCATTATTTTTTTCAAAAATCACTATATATTTGTTTTCCAGATGAGTAGAAAACATTGCATCCACCTGCTTCTTTTATTTGAGGCAGAGCACACAAAATTGTTCAATAAATAAATATATAGATATGTTTCAGTCAGTTATCTTTCCCCTCAGTTAAGGGAGACAGACTAAATAGGACGGGGAGAGAGAACAGCAGAGAACAGAGATGCAAGTAGAGGCAAAAGAGAGAAGAGAAGAACACACAGCAGGACACCAGGACACCAGGAATAAGCCTGGAGACTGAGAGAAGATGTGACGCCCTCAGAGCCAGACCGGGAGCCAGGACTGAAAGGGAGGTGGGCACAGCCGCCTGTCTGCTCAATCTGTGCCACCCAGGGGAACCAGTTCAACCGCACACGCCCGTGGCTCCTGCCACTGCCCAGACCCCAGCACCTGGACCCACAACCCTTACTCACACCGCTTCCCTAAGGCAACCAGCAACTAAACCAGACATGTAGTTTTAGAACAGGTCACTGTTGCTAAATTATTTAGACGTGTGTTTCAGTCCTTGCTTCAAATTTAAGTATCTTTGGTGCAGTTCCACCCAGTGTCAGTCCCATCTCACAAAGGCTGTGGACCCCTGTGGTACCTCGTGGTGGTTTCACCAGCCATTACCGCTCACATATGTCAGCAGCTCACCTTCTGGGCATCAAAGTTTCAGAATGCACCCGCGGGCCATCTGCAGTCAAGACAGGCCTTTGCCCCCTAACCCCTAACAGCACAGCCTGGGCAATGACTGTAACCATCCAGGCCATAAAGCCAGGAGAAATGGCCTTCTCCTGGACCACACTTCACAGTCAAGCAGGTACTGCAGATTCCTGCCCACCATCGATGAGGCTCACAGTACCCCCGTAACATAAAGGCCATCCTACAGTACATGCAGCAGCAAGAGAGTTGAGACTAAATGCATTGGGCATTTTCTCAGGGAGTTTGGCTGAGATGGAAAGTCCCTGAGACAGTGTGGAGTTGGCAGCTGGAAGCTAGATCTTCACCAGCCTCTTCAAGTCTTCGTACCCTTCTCTAGGAGGGACACTAATACTCAACTTAGGAGAGCAGAGTGGAGGTGTGACACCGGGGTATAAGGGACACCAGACAGCTTGTTTCCAGCTGTGTAACGCTGGGAAGGTGTGATGGCTTTCTCCTTGATAGAAAAGCAGCTGCCTGAGAACTAGTTATACAAGAGGTTAAAGGTTAAAGGTTAAAGGAGGCAAACACTCCAAAGACAACCGCTTTGGAAGAATTCCAGCTATTGGATTCTTTGGAGTCCATGGACTGAATAATGTCCGCATGAGTTATACCTTAATTGCTTACAAAGCATCCCTTCCCTGAGTGCCACAAGGCAGGTATTTGCCAGGTAACAGAAGAGGAAGGGAAGCTCGAGAAGGCGGGGCTTGGCGTAGCTTGAAAGACAGAGGAGGCTTAGGGCTGGCTGGGATGAATCAGGTTCCAAACAAGTAGGACCCTTATGGAAAATCACACCTAAAGCATGCAAAATTGCACTGTGGCTGGGCCATCGCAAGCCCTCCAGCGAGCCTGCCCAGCACTGTCTCTAGATATTGGGGGTGCTACACAAACGGGGAGAAAAATCAGAATCGGACCAGGCCTTGATGCTCCCATTACCAACTGTGATGGAACCCAGAGGGTGTTCTGTTCCTAAGCAACACATTTGGTACTGGAGAAGCCAAGATAAAACGGGCATCGGACAGCTGTGGCCTCCAGGCCGCTCCTTGGTGCTCCTTATTTCCAACACTGGAGTTGAGCTGAAATGTCTGTCTCTGTCCTCGTGTGAGTGGTTCTTAGCCACCTGCCCGCTAGGCTTCAAGCGTGGCTGTTGCAACAGACAGCCTGGGGTGTCTTACCCGGGGCTAAGGAAATTTCAAGTACATAAGAAAGTAACTGATTGCCGCTTCTGTGGGCTGCTGCTGCTGGAGGGCTTTTTAGATTCGCAAGTCTGACCATGTCATCCCCTGCTTGAGACCATCGGCTCCGGTTCCCACGGCCTGCGGAAGCTTGTTCTCAGTCACCACGCTGCTTCTCACCTCCATGCCTTCCCCACGCTGTCCCTCCTACCCAGAATGCCCTTCTCCTGCTTCTCACCCGGCTAACTCATCCTTCAAGACTCGGCTCAGGGGACCGCTCCAGGAAGCCTTGCCTGCACCCTCCAGGCCGGGTAAGATGTCCCTTGTGTGTATTCACCATGGACCTCATCACATACCCTGTTCGTCAGCTCGAGTGTGTGTGTGTGTGTGTCCACCGCTGGTTTATGCTCGTGGGGAAGAGCCAGCTCCTCTGTCATCTACTTCCTGGCCCAACATCTACCACAGAGAATGTCTTCTGCAGTGTTTTTCTGAGTGGGTACTGAGTGACTGGGTGAGCGAATGGCCATACTCACTATGTATCCCACATTCACCATGGTGCCTCCACAAGGCTTCTTACTCTGCCCAGTAACTGCCCTTGCTCACCCGAAAAGGGTGGCTGTGACACACACACCATGGCAACGGCAACGCTGAGGTCAGCTGCTTTTTTAATGGCCAGCCTCTGTCTGGGTCAGCATCCTTTTGCACTTCATAAGCCACCTTTACTAAGCCATCTTAAATTCAGAGCTCTGGGCTACAGAGTAACCTTAAGAGGTGACTTCACCCTGCTCTCTGCTCAGAGCAGAGCCCTTTTCTCTGGCAATGCAGAAATGTGCTCTCCCTCCACTACCCAGGTGGCTCCAATTTTGAGCCAGGAGCCATGGTTTCAAACCCAAGCTCTGCTCTTTGCTCCCTGTATGACCTTGGCCGCATCCCGGAACTTCTTCAAGCCTCAGAGAGGTGGCAATACTAGTCTGCATCACGCTCCAATGCTGTGGCACCAAATGCAGGGACTACAAGCTGGGCCAACAAGGGCTAGCATGTTCTTAGAATCTGTTTGGTGCTGGAGTTTGGAGGTGACAGGTGAAGAGTGCTGCTGATAGCAAGGATACCTGTCAGGTGTGTCTGGTTCACCGCTCTATTGTGAGTGGCCGGTGGGTGGGTGGGGGGTGGAATGCCTTTGGCAACAGTTTAATTCCTGTTGCTTTGCTGCGTACCCCTTCCCTCTCGCCTCCCTGAGTCACACAGTGTGGCAGCTGCAGCCACTTGAGGGAAGCCACTCCACAGCAGGCCTGAGATCCAGACTATCTAGAGATGGCTGTCACTGCCCCTCCCCTCTCCAGCCCTTCAGGGTCTCCCTCCTCTCTGAGCACCTCTATAAATCACCTGTGTAGATTCCAGTCTTACAATTACACATTCTTTTACCTTGATCCTCTCTGGACACCCGGAACTAACTTTGATTAATTGCTGAAGATCCTAGCCTTTCTTCTCTATGGGGGCAGGGAGCACAAAAAAGAAAAAAGAAAAGATTTGTAAGTTCCCATGAGCACAGAGTTAGACAAGAGCTGAACCATTTCTGTCTGGCAGCCTCGGTCCGGTGCACTATACTTAAAAGTGTCATTTTGCAGGACTATCAGGTTCTTGGCAACCCATTCAGAGGATCAATCCTGCCCTTGACTTTGCCTTCTTGGAGTTAACACAACCAATAATGCTTTTTAGAATACTTCTTATAGATACATCTGGGAATTTATTTCATTCTTAGAAGGTCAAATACAGGTATTAATGATTTTTTAAAAATAAGTAAATACATTCATAGGACCACTTAGCCTAACTTGACTTCAGAAGTTCATGCCTACGTGGAGAGAGGGAAGCCCAGGGTCATAGAGGAATCTGGGAACCAGGACTCTGTAAGTTGCAGAGCTTGCCCAGCCCACAGGAAGGGAGCGAACTGATTTGGCTTGTACACAAGTTCTTCTCATAATAAGGGTCTTTACAGAAAAAGAAATCAAAACTTGGGGATTAAGTTGCAAAATCATACAACCTGAGAGTGTGAGCCTGGGTTTGAAATCAATGGCTGATGCTACAGCTCGTTCTTGGTCCGACCCTTGGACGCAGCTAGGATTCCTGCTGTCGCAGAACACCTGCACCCTCCTGTTCCAGCCTTCCCCAGTCCCGTTCTCAGTGACAATGACCTGGCACACGGAGACCATGGATTCCCAGGCACATTTCAGGGGTGGGCAACACTCACCTGGGTAAGCCTTGTGGATGCAGCATCCCCCTCCCTCCCTGCGATTCCAGCTGCTGTTCCATGGTGGATTCTGCCCAACTGGTCTCCCCACTGCTACTGTGCTCAGGTAGGGCTTACGGTTCCAACAGGGCTAGCCCTTGGGCCAGGAAGCTGCTTCTTCCTGGAGATATTTTCTCTGTAAGGGTGTGTTGTGAGCTGGAGGTAAACTTGGGGATGGTGAGATCTGGCACAATAGAGTCATGAAGGGCTGAGGAGAAGGGTCCCTGAGCCAGCACTTCCTGAGGATCTGTTTTAGAAGCATGCATTCTCAGGAGATGCAGTTGAGGGCTCAGAGCTGAGACCCGCAGGAGCCGTCAGCCCCTGCCAGGACTAGTCAGTGGCAGCGCAAGCCAAACTTGGTTCTGAGGCTGTAGATGTATTTGGGTCTCTGTATTCAGAGAGGAGTGAGCTCCTCCACAGCTTCCCGGCGGCATTGCTTGTACTGTTTGTGCAACCCTAGGCAATGTGTATTTCCCTTCTGAGCCTTCTTTCCTGTCTGGAAAATGCACGTGAGAGCAATTCCAAGCTGTAGGGCCTGTACATTGAAAACCAAAGGCCATATCGTATGGAAAGTTCTTTTAAACCTGATACCAGGGTGTAGGAGGACCAGAAATCCTGAGGCAAGCAAAGCTAGGAAAGTGTGCATGTCCTATACACGTGGTCCTTAGAATCTGATCTTGTGCAAGTTAGTTTTTAGCTCCTTGCTTAGGGCGCCAGCTTCTACTGTGTGTCAGCCTGTGCTGCAGCTCCTTGGTTCCCAATTATATTCAGTGGCCACACACTCAGTAGGCATGTGTGAAAAGTTAGAAGAAGGAAAGAAAGGGGTGAAAGAGAGGAGAGAAGCAGTGAGTGTCATCTGTGCCCTTCGATGCCAGTATGGTGGTCCGGGAGGGCAGCCTTAGACTGCCAAACACAAGCCACTGTCCAGGGCTAACCACCGGATGCCAAGGAGTGGGCTGTGTCACAGGGGAATATGGACCCAGCCGGGAGCACCAGAGGCAGCTAAGGCCAGGAAGATGCTAGTAGAGACCCAGGAGGCCTGGTACCCGGCTGTTTGGAGCAGAGAGGGAAAGCTTCCCAGCAAAATGATGTCTTGATCCTGGAGATAGCTGTGAAGCTGTTTGAGAGACACAGGCCAGTCAGGGTTAGGGCCAGGCAGGGCTAGTATGGCTCCTATTTGCAGTGGTGGCATCTTGTTTCTGAGTGTGTTAACTGGAGTGTCTGGGACTGTGCTAGGCACAGCCCGGCTCTCACTTCTGTGCTCCTGGCACAGGGTCTAATAGAGTGGACACTCCAGGGATACAAGAGAAAAAAATAGGAGAACAAAGAGAAAAGGCCACACCCCAGCTATCATCGCTCTAGCATGTCTGCCAGACACGCTGCTAGATATGCTGAAAGGAGGATGAACAAAGCAGCCCACGGTCTATCGGGAGGGCAGACATTTACCAAACAACACGGTGATTACCAAAATAGAGGCTCCCTCTGTGTCCTGGCAGAGAGAGGAGAGTACTCCTCGTCTCCATGGATCCTTCCTAAGAATAATGAATCTTCCAAAGGTGGTTTCCTTGGCAATATCCCTCAGGTGCTGCATTTCCCATCTCTGAGTTAAGAACTATTTGTACCTAGGAAACCCGAGCGTGTGTATGGGGCCCCTGGAGGCAGGCAGGCAGGAGGATGGGAGTGGGGGGGGCGGGGACGACAGACAGGCAGGCAGGCAGGCAGTCAGACAAGCAATTGGGCAGGTGGTGGGGAGGCAGGCAGACAGACAAGCAGGCAGGCAGTAAAGGGACAAAGCTATGATGTTAGCCTGTCTGCTGCCCACCAGCTGCTGGGTGCTGTGGCGTGGTTGGCCCGGGCCCCACTCTTAAGTCTTTTGCTCCAGTTGGGTATCCAGTTCTACCCACTTGCCAAGGTGCTGGGAGGATCACGTTTTTTACCCCAGCTTGCTGCCCATTACCTGCAAGGCCATGAGGGCAACTGCTTGCCCATCCTCACCTGATAAGGAAGTCTCTCTTTTGGGCAACTATTCACTAAACATGACCTGTGTCCCAGGAGTCTCTGTAAACAGCCTATCAACCAACCTCCTTTAGCGATCAGGAGACCGAGGCTTAGAGAACAGTGTGTCCATGATGTCAGCCCATGGCTAGGAAGAAGCTGGGTCAGCATTTGGGCACGGCCCTGCCTGTCTTGAGCCAGCCTGTGCTTCTCTCTACGAACTTGTTTCTTACATCATGGGAAGCAGCTTAGGGTTGACACAGCTATTGCTCAGTTAATGAGGGTCTTTTTCTCCCTCCAGGCTTTTCCAGGACAGGATTCTATGCATCCAGGTGCACTGTTCCATCTCTGGTACATCAGGAGAGCGATCCAGAGAGGAAGAGGGTTAGGCTTGTGGAAGGGGGTGGCCTGTGGCAGCCAGTGCAGTGCAGTTCATTTTCTAACTAGTCTAGGGCAAGATTCAGTAGTCTGATTTCTAGATTCTGCTTTTTGGTGTGTGTGTGTGTGTGTGTGTGTGTGTGTGTGTGTGTGTAAGAGACAGAGAGAGAGACACAGAGAGAGAGAGAGAGACAAAGACAGAGACACAGAGAGGCAAAGGCAGAGAGACTGAGAGCGACTGAGATGGTTATTTGTCTTGTTTGGTGGGTTTTTTGTTTGTTTGCTTGTTTGTTTTTGTTTAACTATGTGACTCAAACTGGCCTTGACCTTAATATGTAGCCTCATGTGACTTTGAACTCACAGCAACCCTCCTGCCTCAACCTCTCAAATGCTGGGATTACAGGCACACCCACACCCATTTTCACTTCCAGATTCTGGGAGAATGGATTCAGAGTCACTATACTCTGGAGGCACCGACTGTCTCCATGGAAACGAGAGGCAGAGAGTGAAGTGTCTGAGACTCAATGTCCCATGAAGCCTTAAAACATTTATTTGAAATAGAAGAGTCCAGCACAGTAAAGGTTCTTGTCCATTCATTCATTAAACAAGCACTCAGCCTTATAGTTTGACCCTGTCCCTGGGTAGGAATACTGTATAATGTGCAGAGAATACAATTGTAAGCAAAATAGGCCTTGTCCCTCTGCCCTCTGAACAAGTCCAGATAGCATGGCAAGCATTAACCCAAAAGAGTATACAAGTAATGGACTAAGAAAAGGGACCGAGAGAACTGGCAGCCCCCTGTGGCTATGGCTGGGGTCAAGGCAGATTCCCCAGGGCAGCTGCAGTGAGCTGAGAGATGCAGGATGAGTGAGCATCCGTCATGTGAAGGGGGAAAGGAACGTTGGGGGAGCAGGAGACTTAGCCAGTGCAAAAGCTGGAAAAAGGAAGGGGTGGAGCAGCCTGAAGGAACGGGATGAGCCGGGCCACGTGGGCAGGAGAGGGAGCGGGTGGCTGCCTGCCTCCTGGCAGATCTTGCTCTGTGTTCCCAGGGCAGGGAGAAGCCCCTGGGAGACTGAACTCAGGAAAAGGGTGGGAGCAGGTCTGCTTCCGTGAAAATTCTCGTCTCAGTACGGAGCATACACTGGAGGAGAGCAAGCAGAGACAGAGAGGGGACGCGCGCTAGGACCTAGGACAGTGCTCTTGTGGCGGGCCAGTGGGTGGAGAAGAGAGGAGCTGGGATGGATGGGGCCTAATGGAAAGAAGGAGGGATGTGAGGGGGGAGAGGACCCCAGGACTGACTCTGGCTGGGGCCGTGAACACGGAGTGAGCCAGGTATTGGGACCAGGATCTGTAAATCTTTCCACTTGGCCCACTCCACCCCTGAGTTGTTGGATCTGCTTCAGGCAAGGCACGTGGCCCCACTCAGGGCGCTGGGGGTCTGATGGGAGATATCTGTGAGTGAGGAGACTCAGGCAAGTGATGTACTCGAGAGATGTAAGCAAGAGACCTGTGAGAAAGTTTAGTCTTCAAGGACAGGCAGAGAAGAGGGCGTGGAGGAGGCTGGCCCAGACACAGAAACCACAGACATAGTCAGCATCCAGGAGGCTCTAATCAACACGAGAAGACAAGACAAGGACAAAGGTCACAGTTAGGCCCACCTTTCCCCAGGGATCCATGAGAGTTGGCAGAGATAAGCCATTATTACCATTACCCTGGGGATGGGTGCCACTGGGTCATATACCCGAGCACTTTACAAATACAGTTCAGTTCCTCAATAGCTATGCTCTGTCTTTCCGCATAACTGGTATCCCCATTTTACAGGTGAGAAAACCGGGCCCATGTGTTTCAGTAACTGTCCAGCCTCTCAGGCAATAAGCAGCACAGGGAAGATAAGGCCAGCCTGTCTGTCTCACTTCCAGAGGTTTGCGCTATGGGACCCCCAGACCGGGAGGTAGGAGGTAGCTGGCCCAGGAGATTCAGAGGAGCCGCCCTGTGGCTCAGGGGGACTGAACTCACTCAACTTCACTAGCCTCTCACCTCCCCAGCTTCCAGTGGAGGGGCCCTTCGTCCCTCAAATGCAGCATGTGAGTGGGACCCCAGCTGCCCTGAAGTGATGGGCACACGCCACAGGGGAAGGCTGGCAGAGGCAGCAGAGACGCGCTGTGTCTGCCTGAAGATAGTAAGGCTCACGGTGCCCGCGAGCAGAACCGCCCATGAGATACCCATGAGGCAGTTCTGCTCATGGGAATCGCTGTCAAAAATCAACCTGATTTTCAAAATCAATATCTAATTTATAAAAGTAAGAAAACCAAATATCCTGCAAAAGGTAACAGTCTCCTAATTTTAAGGAAGATTTAGGTCTCAACTCTTAAATAATTGAGACCAAATCATAAATAATTTACGTTAAGCACAAGAATCCAGCAGCTGATGGCTTATAAGTGTTCCACTGCTGTTTACGAACTTTCTAAAACTGTCTCGGGTTCTTTAACTTTGAATGGCATATCTAATTTAGCAGACAGTGGCTGGCTTAGAAACGTGCGCCGCAGCTGGACCGTGGTCAAGCCAGAAGCTTCTCTTCCCCTAGAGGCCTGCAGACATACTGGGACATGCTAATCTTTTCTTCATCTTGAAGGATATCAGACACCAGGGGTGGCAGCCATTCAGCAACGTTTAAATACATATATTTGCTTGTTTTTATTATTTTTTGAGACAGAGTCTCAGTGTGTAGCCCCAGTCGTCCTGGAACCCAACCAAATTGGCCTCAAACTCACAGAGATCCCCCTGCCTCTGCCTCCCAAGTGCTGGGATTAAGGGTGTGCACCACGGCGCCTGGCATATGCTTAATCTTTCGTGCCACTCACCAGAAGTGTCGAGACGCAACACAGAGGTTTAGTTTTGCTTTTTGCCGGCATGAAGAAAACTTAGCTTTCTGCTGTTTGGGCTGTCTATACAGAAGCCCATAGTCTGCCAGGATGACTCCTTGCCCAGAGCCAATTTTACTCCCAGATTTGACTTCTGATAAAATAGCAGAGATTCGTGGGTGGGATTTCTTTACAAATGTCAAAAGCCGGGGTGGTTTGGGTTCTGGGTTCTGAGGTAAAGTTTCATGTGGCCCAGACTAGCCTCCAACGTTTATCTAGTCAAAGTTAGCCATGAGCTCCTCTTGCCTCCTCCTCCTCCTCCTCCTCCTCCTCCTCCCAGGTGCTGAGGTTATGGGCTGGGGCCTCTACGTCTATTTTATAGGGTGCTGGGATGGATCCCAGCTAGGCAAGCACCCCACCAGCTGAGCAACCGCCCCAACTCCCCAGAACAATTTTTTAAATTATTTGTTCATGCCCTGATTATATTTGCAAAAAATACATAAGGAAAAATGAAATAATTTATAAACCTCACTTAGTTATCCCATTACATGTTTTATATTGGAGTCAAAAAGCTAATTTAGATAGTCTAATTCACCAATCGCCTTTTTAATTGAATCTACAGACTGTTCCTAAAGCCAATGACAAAAAGAAAAAGGAATGTTTGGCGTTTATTTAACTCATTTCTAATCTTTTTAAAAATATATATATGGTATGTGTGTGTGAGAGAGAGAGAGACAGAGAGGTATTGATTGTGTGTGTGTGTGTGTGTGTGTGAGAGAGAGAGAGACAGAGAGGTATTGATTGTGTGTGTGTGTGTGAGAGAGAGAGAGAGAGAGAGGTATTGATTGTGTGTGTGTGTGATTGTGTGTGTGTGTGAGAGAGAGAGAGAGTGATGGAGTCTACTGAAGTCAGAAGAGGCTTCAGACCCCCTGAAACCAGAGTTCTAGACAATTGTGAGCTCCATGTGGGTGCTGGGAACCCAACTCAGATCCTCTGGAAGAGCAACCAGTGCTCTTAACCACTGAGCCACCTCTCCAGCCCTCTTCTCTAACCTTTAAAAACCATGTTTTAATTACACTTGTTTGTGTGGAGTGCACGTGTCTGCATATGGACGAATGCATGCCACACACCTGTAAATCAGAGGACGACTGGTGGAAGTCGGTTCCTGCCTTCTGACGTGTGGGTTGTGAGGAGTGGACGGAGTGTCGCTCTTGGAGGCAGGCCATCTTGCTGGCCCTCGTTTATAATCGTAACCCTAAAGCTCGTGATTTAACTACTCAGGTAAAAAGTTCGCTGGCAGATCAACATGAGGTTGGATGCGTATTGATGAAGCATAGCTGAGAGCCAAGGCTGCAGCCCCAAGGCCCAAGGGCTGCCCGTGCTTGTGAACTTTGTGTCAGCAGGGGGCGCCAGTGCCCTGTCAGTGGGAGAGGGGCTCGCATTTCCCGAGCTTCATTACGGTTTGCACCCAGGTCTCCCAAAGATCTGAAAGGATAAACTAACGGATTTCCTGCTTGCGAGTCCTCTAAATTCAGCTTTGACTTTTCCCCTTTGACCAGCCATCCCGCACTGGAGGGGCGTCAGAGCCACGTTTGAATCCTGCAGGCCTCTCACAGCCTGGCCTGGCTCTCTCCTCACGCTCTTAGTTTCTCTAGGACAGTTAGGCTCTGAGTGGCACTGAGCCAGAAATCTGCCTAGCCTTCTCTTGCCACTGATCAGTGACAGCAGTGGGGACAGGACAGAATAGCTGCTTACATCATCACCGAGCAGTCTGCGGAGAGATAGCAGTCCCGGCAACCGAGACGTGAAACACAGTGAAGAGCTTCCGGATCAAGTGGGCCCTTTGGAATAATAGTAACGGAATGTGTGGAGTTTTGCTTCTGGTTAAATAGATAGTCATACTACTGCCTGATGCTGAGCACGGTGCAAAATGCTGTGTGGCGCTGCCTCCCTGCCAATCACTGTGTATTTCTGAGTTGATATCATTACAAACAATGAATAGGTGACAACCCTGAGACCCAGAGACTTAAACCGTAACAAACCAAGAAATTATCGTGAGGTAGGGAAGGGCTAGGAGTATTTAGGTAGTAGAGTGCTAGCCTGGTTCAGTTCTCAGCACTGCATGGAGGGGAGGGTGCAGAGCATGGTGGCGATACAGCTGTGATCCTAACACTCTGGTGAGGCATGAGGCAGGAGTTCAAAGTCATCCACAGCTGTGTACTAGTTCAAGGCCAGCCTGGACTACCCGAGACCTCGTCAGAGGGAAAGCAAGGGAGGCGGGGAGGGAGAGGAGAGGTCCCAAAGGTGGGGTCTCAGTAGACTGTCTTTAAGAAGCAGTGAGGGCTAGGGATGTGGCTCAGTGGTACACTGCTTACAAAACATTTCTCTAAAAGCCTGATTTGGGGGGCAGGGGAGGTGCTGGAGAGCAGAGTCAAGAGTTAAAACATTTGTTGCTCTTCCAGAGGATCCAGGTTAGATTGCCAGCACCCACCCGACAGCAAACAACCATCTGCAATTCCAGTTCCAGAGGATCTGACACCTTCTTCTGGCCTCCTCAGGCATGGCACACATATGATGCACAGACATACATGAAGGCAAAATATACTCACTCCCCCCACTCCCCCAACACACACACACTACATACATACATATATATATGTGTGTGTGTGTGTGTGTATATATATATATGTCTGACCTTTGTTGCTGTGAAGTATAGAGGAATAATGCCAAGAAGTGTCTTGTACTGAAGACCGCTGTGAGCCAGGCCCTCTGGGGGAAAGCCCACAGGCCTCAGGAGCAGAAAGTTCTAGGATCTAGCTCCTGCAGGTACCTTATTACTTGCTCTCTCCAGACCTCAGCTTCCGGACCCAACACCCAGGGTGGTAAAACCCTCACTGTGTCTCACACCCATGTGCTTCACAGGGCTGATGTTGCCAGCATGAGCTGTAGAAAGAAGTAATTGGCGAGGTAGAATGGGCTTAGGTGCGCAAATGTTTGTGACACTGGCTGAGCAATGCCACTCTTGAGTGGCCAACGAGGAAGGTGTGTGTACTGCAGACCAGAGGGCTCCAGGATGGCCAGGTCTGCGTTGGCGCATGTTTGCTCCCAGGTGGCAGTGTCTGCGCATGCTTTCTGCAATGAGGGTGGCCAAGGGATAGGGCAGGAGGCTACAGTCCCGTGAGGGCTCTAGGGAAGGGTTTGGGCACTAGGATTTGGGAAATAAACCCAGGAGCCTAGGAACAAGTGAGCGCAAGAGTCTGAGGAGGGAGTAGAAGTGGGGATAAAGGGTACCAGGGCCCGAATGGGGAGCCCCAGCTAGCTGTCTACCAAAGACTGGGGACGGAGGGACAGTGCAGGCAATATGGGGTATGCTGTATGCAGAGAATTGAAAAACAGTCTTATTAAAAGTAACTCACTTTTTATTATTGCCACGTGCGTACCGTTCTGAATTCGAATGATGAAACGTTCTTCCCCTTGAGTGTGTGTGGAGGGGTAAGAAGGATATTCCTACCTCCCCGTTCCGTTCCTGATGTGCCGTAGACCCCTTGCTCTTGCCCAGTAGCCATCCCTTAATAGAGTCAGGGAAGAAAAGGAGCCTTGGAAGGGCTTAGAAAAACGACAGAGCGGTTTGGAGAAGAATTGAGTAGCTCCCTAAGGCGGGCTCCGAGGATGGACCGAGCAGTACAGGAAGAAGTAGGGCTGAGTGGAGAATGGGCTGGGTGGGCTGCTGGGGCGACCAGTGGACAGGTCAAGTCCGGGGACATTACTGCTGCCGTCTCCCGGGTACTGTGCCCTTTGCCGCTTGCAGGTTATAATCAATTGGCAAACACACTGAATGACCGACTCCCTGGGCTGCCCTGCTCACACCCTGCATTCCCTACTGATTCGGAAATCTGCTTTCCTCTTGGCTCCTCCACTAAGAGCTGCCCTGCCCAGGCCCCATGAGGCCAAGTCTCATCAGGCAATCTGTGTTCTGCCCTCTCCCCAGCCGATACTCAGCCCTCAATGACCACCCCTCTCTCCTTTGCAGGAGCCTGGCGCAACCCACCAGTGATGCACATGAGAATCAAGGTCCTCTAGCCAAAGAGCCACACAAGGATCAAGGTCCTGTGGCCCCAGGGCTTCCGAAAGGCCAGGGTCCTGTGGTCCAAGAGCTTCTGAAGGATCAAGGCCCCGTGGTGCCGGGACTGCCAAAGGATCAAGTTCCTGTTGTCCCAGGGTCCTTAAAGGATCAAAGCCCTGTGGCCCCGGGCCCTCCAAAGGATCAAGGTGCTGTACTTCCGGGGCCTGTGAAGAATCTAGGTCCAATGGCCCCAGTACCAGCCAAGGATGAAGACCACCTGGCATCTGAGCCTTCAAAGAATAAAGATTCTGTCATCTTAGCACCAGCCAAAGCCCAAAGCCCTTTGTTGCCAGAACCTCTGAAGATTCAAAGTCCTGTGATTCCAGCAAGAGCTAAGGATCAGAGTTCCCCAGCACCAGCACCTTTGAAGGACCCAGGTCCTGTGGCCCCCGACCCTGGGAAAGATCAAGCTCCCATAGTCCTGGAGCATAGGAAGGAGCAGAATGCCACAGTCATAGCACCTTTGAAGAATGAAGCTCCTGTGGTCTCTGAGTTCCTAAAGAATCAAGGCTTAGCAGACCCAGAGCCAGGCAAGGATACAGGTACAGATACAACGGTCCCCCGGCATCTGAAGGGACCTGATTCTGTGTTTGTAGCGCCTGTAAAGAACCAAGATCCAGTGATCCCTGAGCCGGTGAAGAGCCGAGACCCCATTATCCCAGCACTAGCGAAGGATCAAGGTCCCATGGTCCCAGAGCCTCCTAAGAATCAAAGCTCTGTGGTCGTTGGGCCTGGAAAGAATCAAGACCCCATCATCCCAGTACCTCCAAAGGGTCAGAATCCTCTGGTGCCAGCCCCAACAAAGGATCAAGGTCCTACAGTCCCTGACCCTCTGAAGACTCAAGGTCCCAGAGGCCCTCAACTGCCCACGGTCTTGCCTTCACCCCCAGTCATGATTCCAACAGTTCCCCATGGAGAATATATTGAGGGATCCCCTTGATTTCCCTGAAATGCCATGAAGGAGCAGGCAGTGGAAGAGCCCCTCTCCTGGGGAGGCAAAGATATATATTTAATCTGCATGAAACTGTGCTGTATAGTCTTGCTGGAATCTAATAAAACTGGTCCCTCTGGCTCAGCAGTGTCTCTCTCTCTCTGGCTCTTCGGTGTTGGAGTGCATGTGAGTGTATGTGTACATATCATGCACACTGAAGAGTGAGTAAGTCATTCTGTGGAGTCAGAAACGCACAGTTCTTAGGACTTGTTAACATGACCTAGGGGTAGGCAGGTACTGGGTGGTTTTCCCTGGAGAGACATGAATAGATGTCCATTTGCCCATAATGGGAAAAGAGAGAATACAGAGATGATCCCACTCATCTTCTTTAGTAATCGGTGAATTTATTGGGCTCACAAACAGGAGTATGGGTGAGGGGTTACCTACAGGAGCATGTCTGGCTCAAAGGCAGTTGCGTCACCGATAAACCCAAGATTCATTATAATGGTATCCCTGGAGATCTTTGCATGAACTGGGGAGGGTCTTCCGGTTAATTACATAGCCCTGAGTCAGGGCCTTGTGAATATTGTATGTTTCAGGAGTTTCCTGAGACTTTTAAATTCCATTTAAATTCACTTTCTGAGTCTTCACAGCCTCCCTCCAGGAGGAGATGTTTCAAGTCCCAGGAAATAGCTACACAGCAGAAAGTCACGCTGGGAGACTGAGGGCGGGGCCCACCACGAAAGTGGCAAGACAGTGCAAGGATCTGAGCCTTGAAAGCCCACGGAGGCACCAAATCCCAGCAGGCTGAGCTCTGGATGGGTCAGAGCTGAAGACCATAGACGAAATAGAACAGGCATTCAACTGAATTAGGGCAACTTGTGATAGTTGTTGGTCATGGGCTCAGGGGTAAAGCTCATACAATCTAGGCCCCAAACTTCTTGATCACGAGTCTCAGTGTTGACATTCTTTGTCATGAGTAAGTTGAAGAAGGCTGGAAGGAGCCAGGAGGCACAGCCTTCAAGAGACTGACCCCAAGTTGCCTTCCAAAGGCATATTTTATTGGTAGTTACACAAAATTTAGGGTAGGGCGAACTTATACCAAAGCCTTTGATCTACATGTTGCTTGAAGGAACACACAAACCAAGCAAACCTCAGTCTTTACTGAGCACTGGGAGCACCGGGAGCAGTGTTCAACAGAGCAAGACTTCCAGGTGTGCCAAGAATATCTTGTTATTTGGGGCTGCAAGCCCCTCAGCAAAACACCTCTGTCAATCACAGAAAACAATCATGATTTGTAACAAGGATTTTTCCAAAGCCTAAGCATATCTAAAAACAATTTCTTCATATCTAATGATTAAGCCAGATAAAAAGGCTTACTGACGTTCTACTAACATCTCAGGACTCTCTAATGAGACTCAAAGCAACACTTGCTGATGCTTATTCTGTATCTACGACAGCTGAATGTGGGGTTTATAAATACTGCCTTAGCTGGACACAGTGGGACAGACCTAGAGTCCCAGCTACTCAAGAGGCTGAAGTAGGAAGGTGACTTGAGCCCAGGATAGGGGATGGGGGTAGGGGGTGAGGGGGTGGGGGTCAGGTAGAGAGCGAGGGTAACCCTGGCTGGCCTTGAACTCGGGATCCTTTTGCCCCTGCCTTCCAAGTACTTGAGTTACAGACGTGTGTGCTACTGTGCCCAGACAGAAATAAGGATGTTGTTGTTTTTAATGCATTTTAAATTGAAATCTTCCATGTTCCCTGCGCAGACCTTTCCTCAAACATGTGCCCTGTGGAGCCCTGGGGGTCTCTGCTGTGAGGAATCTCAGTCATCTTGTGTTGTTGCAATATAGGACTGGGGCTTATTTGTTGTTTTGTTTGTTTCTTTGCTTTGAGACAAGGTCCCCGTAGCTTTGGGGAATCCCCCTGCGTCAGCCTCCCAAGTGCTGGGGTTACAGGTATCTTTCCCCATGACTAGTAAAAAGAATTCTAGACTTCTAACAGTAGGGCGTGAAGTGGAACGAGACTGATGCTAAGGCCTGGCTTCAAAAACATGGAGAGGACACCTGTAGGGACTTCGAGACTCCCTGGAGAAAGTGGCCATTTTGGAAAGGTGCTGGACAGCCCAGGAAGCTGTAGGAAGGGGCAATGTCAGCCTTTCTGGTTGTCCTTGGATGAAAGGAACCCAGGACTTGACCAAGGAGCTGTAGATCTCTGAGGCAGATACCTACAACCACCAGGACCAGTCTGATTTGTGTTCAGTCCCATGGCTTCGAGGGTATTAGGCCCAAGGAGGACCATAGGAGTGGGGGTGGGGATGCCAGAGGCTTGGAAGCCCAGCCTTGGTCAGAGGCAAGGCCTGTCACTCTGATGAGAACCTCAAGGTCTTCGTGGATATCTCTGGGTTTTGTTTGTTTGTTTGTTTGTTTTATTTTTTTGCATCCACAAAATATTGTATATTTCATAAACATACTTAAAACCATTCAATATATTTAATGCCTTAATGAAAGCCCAAGGCAGGGCTGAGGAGATAGTTCACTGGGTGCAGTGCTTGCCACATAAACCTGATGGCCTGAGTTTGGATCCCCAGAATCAATGTAAAAACCAAAGCTGGACTTAGTGATGCACATTTCTGTAATCTCAGCGCACCCATGCTGGGAGATGCGGACAGAGGCAAGAGAGCTGCTGGGCTAGTTGGGCACGGGCACAATAAACAACAAATCCTTTCTCAAACAAGGTGAAAGGTGCGGACCAACACTTGAAGTTGTCCTCTCACACACTGGTGCCCCTGGCACAAACACCCTCTCTCATACACAGTGAGTAAGTGCAAAAAAGGAAAGAAGAAAGAAAGCCCACAGCTCCGGGGGAACTGGGATCGGGGAACAGGATGCTCTGCTGTTGCCTCACTAAAGCTGGCTCCCCAAATCCATACCTACCCTTAGTAAAGACACCTCTCAAAGCAGCTCAGCCGGTTTCTTGCAGAGACAATCACAGACCTGTGCTAATGATCTGATTTCTCTAGGGCGCCTCCCCCAGGAAGCTGGCCGGAGCCTGTTCACACACAACACTATGCTGTCCTGTCCCAGAGCCTGTGGCCTTAGAGAGTGAGTTCGAAGTTAGGGAGGGCTCTGAAGACAAAGGCCACTTGTGTGGACACACTCCTCTTCCTGATCAGGTCTCCTCACATACAGCCAAGTAGACGGCAGCGCCTTCTCTGACAGCATCCCTGAGGGCCTCCGGGCAGCCAGGAGCAGGTGTCCAGGAAGCCATGGCTAAAGACAGGATGACTGGAGGCGGGTCTGGGTGTCGATGTTCTGTGTTGTGTGTGTGTGTGTGGGGGGGGGGGGGTCCTGCAGTGATCACAAGGGGAAATAGAGCTCTGTCAGAGATCGTGCCTGATGGAAGGAGAAGTAGCCCAGGGTAATGCTTGGAGACTCAAGAGACCAGAAGAGAAGTGCAGAGGGAGGTGACAAGGCTGGCCCAGAGCCACAAGGAGGCTGTGATGGTGTCAAAAGAGAGCCGAGCCGAGAGACAGAAGGGTGTGTTCTGAGAGCTTGCAGATCTGGAAGCCCAGGACAGGCCACCTGTATCCTACCTTGTAAAAGAGTCTTAAGGATTAAAGATCAGAAAACCGACCACCTCTAGCAAGGGATGAGGGTGAGGTCCAGTCCCTGAGCAGCAGGCTATGCACACTCATGGGATCAAGTGTGCGCACACACACACACACACACACACACACCAGTCCTCCATTGCATCAGAAGGCAGAAAGTGGAGCTCATTCTCTTGTCCCTTAGATGCAGACTTCATTCATTGCCTGGCTCTTCCCTGCGGTAGCCAGCTGTTCCCCAGCCTCCCAGTGTGGCCTTCCGCCCTGCAGAGACGTCACAGAGCGGGGGCACAGGGCTCAGGAGACCTGCTTCAAGTCCACGCATGCACTGAGGAAGGAAGGTGGGGGAATGGAGGTCTGCTGGCCCTGGAGCAAGTCAGACCCACAGAGACGGTGAGCCACCGGTGGCTGAATAGACAAATCAGTTCTATCCCAAAGATGCCCAGGCTCTGTGAACGAAAAAAGAAATAAAAAGGAAAAGACATGACTGCTCCAAGGTATGGTGGAGGAGAAAGTTTATTGTATATGTGAGGGAGAACACAGTAGACATGAGAGAGAGCACAGCCAGGGGCGGAGACATCTGGGGGAGTCCAAGGTGCACCCGACCAGACTGAGTTGCCGGGCCATGTGAGGAGAGAAGGGAGCGGAGAGGGGAAAGAGAGGAACCTGGAGACCAAGAGGCCAGGAGGCCAAAAGAGGCCAAAAAGACCAAGAGAGAGGTGACTCAAATGACCGGATTAGATAGGGAAGACCGGTCCAGCCCCCTGGGTTGGAGAGTTTAGAATAGGGAGCAGGGACACGCAGACCAGGAGGACCCTGTAACAGGGAGGGATATTGGGAGAACCTGGCGTCCAGGTTCACTTTGATATGTTAAACAGGGATCTCAGCTGACAGTTTGCCCTGTGTTTGAGACCCAACACTCTGGAGGGTGATTCACCCCACACAACTGGTCCATGTCCTGACTCACCACTAGGAAATGTACAGCCCAGCCTGAGATGGGCTCACTGTGCTGCCCTGCTTGAGGCCGCGTGCACATGTTCATAACTGTGGAACTTGTTTTCCATTCTATGGACATCTATGTCTCTGGTGCATCTAAAAGACCTGCTGCTTACCAGGACCGTGGCACAACTGATGTAGTGGGCAGGATGCCCACTGAGATGAATGGGGAGGGACTCCGGAGATTTGGTGAGTTTCAAGACAGGATGAGAAAGGTGTCCTGTTATCCCTACCAAGAGGACAAAAAATCCATCAGGAGCTCTTTATAGAGAAAGAGAGGGAAACAGTCTGCTAGGCTCAACCAAGCAACGGCATGTGTTCTCATGGAAACACCGTATCTCGCGTAACCCACCGGAGTCGCCGTTAGAACAGGCACACAACAGTGCCCGGTCATTCTCCAAGAACTGTGTCATCTGTATAGAAAAACACAGGCGTAAAGTTAACATGACAGAACCATCCCGAGGGCTGGAGGTTGGCTCAAAGCAAGCCTGATGACCTGAGTTTGATCTAAGGAACCCACATAAAGGTTGGAGACTAAGAGCTGTGCTCTGACCTCTGCGTGTGCGTTTGTGTACATGTACACACACATGCACACTTACACACCCCATCATACACACAGAACAAATAATTCTTTAAAGAAGCAACTCCCTGCATCTTTCAAGTCTTTGGTGATGGAAATGTCACAGCTTTTCTTCTGATGTTAGGGGGAAGAGAAGACTTGGTGTGAGGCCTTTCAGATAATCTTTGCAGATAATCTGTTCCACCATGACACTTACTACCCAGGCACGGCTGGAGACTCCTGTTTTTTGAGCTTGTAAATTAAGCCTGTAAATTCCAACTATACACCCCGAAACAAGGAAAAAAACTGCAAGAGTCCAGAGCTGCACTGGGCTCCCCATGCCTGGACCTACATGCACAGTGGCATTCGGGGTCCTTTGGCATTAACATTAAAGAGTTTGGCCTCTAAGCCCTGTAGAGACTGTAGATTTTCCTTTCAGAGTGCAGGCAGGTGGCTTATGTGTCCAAAAGGAAGAACTACAGTGTGCATCCAGGAGCAAATGAAGGGCTTGGAGGGATGCTAGTTCCTCCTGAAAGGCCTAGGTCTCTTCAGAGATGCTCAAGTCAGGCTTCTGCTTGCCAGGCAGCCTTGGCCTGTTCTCTTATCATAGAGGTTGAAGAGGCCCTTAAGGAGCATCTTAGCAAAGGCTGGTCATCATTGGCCACTTCCCTGACCAGCATTTTATGGAATCGTCTGTATAAAGACACCTGTGGGTCAGACCACGCTGACGGCCTTTGAGGGCTGCGGTTAAGGGTGCTGCTGCATGTCCTCCCAAGATTCCATCATTGACATCACCATCATCGACATCATCATTATCAACATCCTGGAGCTATTTCCAGGGAGGCCCCTTCTTCCTGTCTCACTGGCCTGCACAGGACACAGCACCCCATTTCAAAGATGTCCCTCCCTGTTGTATTTCTTGGTGCCTGAGTAAAGGACCTTTCAGATTCTGTACGAGGATGTTAAGGGCATGGAACTAAGGGACAGGGTGCAGAGGCATCTCGGCCATGCGTCCCCTCACAGGCTCAGCATCCCACGAATGTGAATATCTGGGCAAACAAAGCAAGGCCAGAACTGCCCACAGACTGGGAGAAGAATCTAAGAGTTGCAGGACGGGAGAGTGCTGTGAAATGCTGTCTTCAGGACATGTCACGCGTGAACTCAGTGCAGCTGAGAACGGCTGACTACTCAAGACTAGGGGAACTGGGCCTCTCAGCAGCTCGTCACAAGCGGGGAAAGGAGGTGGGCTGTTAGTGGTCGCTGGGAGAAGGGCAGTCATATTCTTCAGTGGTGCTGTGCTCTCAAGCCCACAAAACCACTGGAGCACTTCCTTCAACTGTGTTAGGCACAGTTTGGTGTCCTAGTGCTTAGAAGTCAGGGAAATACGAAAATGTGGCAGAGAAGCTGGAGTAGGCATGGGACTGGCTGTGTTGGATGGCCGAGGATGACCCCTCAAGGGCAGATGACACCCAGTGTCAGGGCACCACTGCAGTGCAGTGAGTCCCGAGCACAAACACTGGCCGGGAACCCCAAGTCTCCGCTTCTAGATGAAGTCCCTCAAGATAAAAATCTAACCTATCGAGTTCAAAGTACAGGTCAGGTCTGAGATTCTAAACAGTTTTGTTCAAACTCCATAGGTAGCGCTAAGAAAGGGTCGGCCCTCCCACAGCTAGGTCTACACCTGGTAGAATTATCTGGCAAAGGTAAGGGACTTTCGTGGCCCCCAAACCCTCGAAGTGGACTTGATGGTAGAGGGACTGTGGAGAGAAGCGTGAGCTACCCAAGGTTTTGGCCAGCAGAGGCAGGGCTCAATGGCAGCTTCCTCTGCTTCTGGGGCTACAGGGTCCTGTTCTGTACAATCATCTCCTTCCTGAGGCATAGCCCTAAGGGCTACAGGAGGCAAACACAAGGACAGGGGACTGTGGGTTCCTCCCTCTCTGTAACAAACCCATTATGTGAGGTACCTGAAAAGGAGGATTCCCAGCAGCCTCCTCTGTACAGCCCACACCGAGTCAGCATGGCCTGCTGTAAACAGTGAGCCTGTTTAACCTCTGTTTTCCCTCTGGCCCCTGGGTTGAGACCAACATGCAATGAGATCAGCGGTCTGACAAGCAGGACTCCTCAATGTGTAGGACTGGGATGCCTGGGCTTCAGGCCCTGCACCCCAACCTCTCCGGAGCTTCAGAACAGAACCCAGTCCCTAGTCAGCACACAGTGACCACACCCAATTACCTGCCGGCATTCCAGAGCTCAGTACAGTCTGCTTAAACCACAGACTGTGTCTCTTGGGAAGAAAGACGTGGGACCCCCCTCTTTAACCCATCTCCACACCCCTTTAACGTTTCATTGGAAAAGTTTTATTCAAAAAAAAAAATTGTACAAATTAAGTTCTCATTTTGAAAGCAACAGAGGCTCATGTTCCCCCCCTTCCCTCCCTGTCTTTAAAAAACTAAAAAAGGAGAAAAACAAAAGTTCACCCCTGCAATGCCCAGTGTGGGGTAGCTCTGGAGCAGAGTGCCCGGTAGCCCTCCTACACGCTGCCTCCCAACTCCCGTTGCTGGGCAGGGGTCATTTTAGGGGTGGCCAGTCCTGGGGCTGCAGCACCTGCTTTTGTGATTAAAGGGAGTTGGGAGACGGGCAGGAGAACTGGGAAGGGCTGAGGGAGGGTGATAAAGAGGGCTAGGCTGCCCTACCCCCAACTCAGATTGTCTCACAGATAAAAAAGGACTTGACCATAAATACGAACACTGATTGACTGTTTGAGGCAGATTGGGTCTAGAACTTGGAGGGCAGGGCAGGGTGACTGTGTCACCTCTAAATCTGGTATCATAGTATTCTGGGCCCCATCCTTGTACAGTGGATTCTAGCTAGAAATGTCCTCTCAGACATATGGGAATTCTGATCTGCATTTCCAACCCCCACCCCACGGAATATCCAAGGTTGGTACCCACCCCCCCATAGCACCCATGTGTCTCAGGACCCTTTGGCTACTTCCCGCCGTGCCACGTCACACCCATTCTGGAGCTCTACAACTCGTCTCGCATCTTGTCTCCCTTGGGCCGGACCAGGCGCCCAATGAACAGCAAGGAGCCGCTCTGATTATCTCGCACCAGGAAGATGAAGGGGTGGTCGGCGTAGAAGAGCTTGGGGCTGCGCAGCTCCTCACGCCCATAGATGTCTTGGTCGAAGGGGTTGCCCTCTGTGTCCCACTCGAAGGCGGTGGCGTGGAACACACTGGCCAGGTACAGGTCTTTCTTGCCGGACATACGCGATAAGTCTGCCTTGTTCTTGTCGATGGCCTCAGTCAGGCCCAGTCCGGCCAGATGTTTCTGTGGGAGAGGTGCTAGGTAAGGATACCTGTGCCAGGCTCTTATACCCTCATCCTCCATCTATACCACCCTGGAGGCTCTTCCAAAAAGAAGAGTGACTCCCTGGCCACCTTTACCCCCTGTATAGCACTAGGATGGTACCCTCCGACCCTCATCAGCTTCAGTTGTCAAGTTGACGAGAGGAAAGCCATTAATAAGGAATTGTGCAGGTCCAGATTGGCCTGTAGATGTCTGTGGGCAGAAGCCACCTAGGGACTACACCAAGTAGCTGTTTAACTGTTCTCAGCTGCTACCATACCATCCTCCCAAGGGCAGAGCCCACGTCTCCCCAGCATCAGCAGAGCCAGCACTGCCTGGATGCCCTGAGGAGGCAGGACCGATCTGCTGAGCATGGGGGGCTGGGGAGGAAGCCTGCCCTAGCTTCTGCCCTCCGGCCCTCACCTGCAGGTCATGGGTCACCTCCACCACGCCCTTGGGCAGGGAGATGGCAACAGCCTTCTTCTGCATCTTCCCCATCCAGGCCTTCAACTGCTCTTTGGTCAGCAGCTTCTCCAGGCGCTCGAGCGGCTCCACGTGGTGAGGCATGAGGATGATGAGGCTGGAGAGCTTGTGGGCCAGGGGCATCTCCAAGACCTGCACCTTCTCCTTCTCGTCATCATAGTAGTTGTAGAGGCCTGCGAGAAGAGCACAGGATGCTGAGCCCACTGGAGCGAAAGGGGCAAACCAGATCCTGGGCACCCCAGAGTCCCCCACATTCTGACTCTCTGTCTGGTGAACTGCCTACCTGTCCGGTGCATCATCGTGACACCCACAGTGTAGGAGCGAGTCACCATGAAGCCACGGTTGTCCACCATCTTGTGATGAAATTTCTCATCCCAGTGTGCTGTGGCAGAGAAAGAGAACAAGGTGTCAGTGAGCCACATCCTCCAGATGTAATCTGCCCACACCCATCCTGTGTACCCTAGACTCTAGTACATGCTCCTTACAGGGGGCAAGCCCTTAGTCCACTGAGCACATGTCCCCTGTCTGAGCATGCAGATCTCTCTCACTCACACAGTGCAAGAAACATGTCCTGATGTTTGTGTGGCATCTGTCAGTGGCTGGGAAACACACGGAGATGGGCTTTGGAGCCCACAGGGTGACTGAGGTGTCTGTACCCAGGGCAGGAGTAACCAAAGGCCACCCTTAGTTCTTCTTTGCAAGTTCAGAGCTGGACAGAGGGCTCTGTGGCTATGAGCACTTACTGACCTTACAGAGGACCCGGATTCGGTTCCCAGCACCCTCATGGCAGCTCACAACCACTTGTAGCTCTGGAACATGGCACACACACACGAACTCATGCAGTCACACACGCATATGCATAAAAACAGAAAGTAAATTAGAGAATTTTTTTCTTTCTTCTCTGTAAGTTCTGTCTGTGTGGCCAGAAAGATGACAGAAAGCAAGGTATACACAACAGAAGTCCCAGTCCCACATTTAGTCCCAACCAGACCTCACCCTAATCCAGACGGCCTAATGACAATCAGACTTCTCACCTAGCCTGGCCTATTTATACACCAGGGGTCACCTTCATCTATCCGTAAGTTCTTTGGTCAGTCCCTCATACCTAGACACTCACAGAAAACCACCAACACCAGACCTAACTTTCAGCTCAATTCAGATGCATTTGGCCTGGTCTTGTTTCCACTTCTACCTCGTTGGGCCTCAGTTTCTTTACCTGTGAAATGGGGCTAACACTGCCTGTATGGTTCCTTAAATTCTGTTTAAGTAGAACTGAACACTGAGTTTTATTGGTTCTAATTTACACAAGCAAGAACCCTAATGTGGTGAAGTACAACCTATCCTAGAGATTCCTGGCTCCCACCCTGAATCTAGTTTCTAGTACATAAAAAAAAAATAAAAAATAAAAAGTTTAAAAAATAACCCTGCCTCTGCGGGTTTGTGATGGTATTCAGATGCGAAGCAATGGAAGTTTAGCACAAGAAAAAACAATCTCAAGGCACTGGGAAAAGGTCCCACCTCTCCTTCACACAGTCCCTGAGACTCACGCTTAAAGAACATGGCGTTAACGAGCAGCGCCCCGTCGGTGCGCTCCACGTCCTTGGTGACCTCCGGCAGCTTGCCGTCGGTGGTCTGCGAGGCCCACTCGTTGATGGACTGCAGGGCGCTGCGCTTGTCTCGGAAGTTGATCTTGGAGTGTTCGCAGTTGTAGTGCTGCTTGCTGCTGCGCACGAAGTCCTCGGCGAAGCTCACCGAGCTGGGCCCGTACAGGCGGCTGCCCAGCTTCCAGGTCACGTTGCGCGCCGTGGAGTTGCTGAGCGAGCGCAGCAGCTCAGCCAGCCCCGTGTGCACCTCCTCATCCCGCAGCTTCTCAGCGCTCAGCACCGCCTTCGCCTGAGACGCCGTGGCAGCTTTACCACCCAGCGACACAAGACCGAGGGACGAGGCCACCACCAGGGGGGACAGGAGGATGTTCTCCACCGCCTGGTCTTTGGCCATAGCTTGATAAAGGCTGAAGGCCAGGCCTGTGCTGCGCTCTGCCAGTGTGGTGGCCTTGGAACTCAGCTTCTCCGCAGTACCGGGGGCTGCGGCCTCTACGGGTTTCTTCACCTCGGCTGCCAGGGCCACAGCCAGGAGGCAGACGGTGCCCAGAAGGAGAGAGCGCATGGCTGGGAGGTGGGCTGTGTGCACCCCAGAGGACCTGTGAGGGCTAGAGAGAGAGAGAGAGAGGAGAGGGAGGGGGGGAAAGAGAGAGAGAGAGGAGAGGGAGAGAGAGGGAGAGGGAGAGAGAGAGAGCGCCATCTGAAGCTCATGCCTTTTTCGTTAGCCTACCCACCAAGCCACCAAGGGGCCCAGGGCAAGAGAGCTCAGCTCTGTAGCCCAGACCTGACTCAGGACCACCCAGCATTTCCAAGGGCTTCTTTGACCTCCTTACCTAAACAACGTTTCTGGCACATTACCTGGCCACCTATTGATGCCCCCACCGGACATTCAACACTTACACTCTTCATAAGTTTATTATGAATCTATAGCTACCCTGAAATAGGCTGTGGCCACCAGAGCTGGAAACGTAGCGTCTCTGGTTCCCTACTACATCCCAATGCCTAGCATTTGGCATAGCTGTTTCTAAGGGTCAGGGCCACCTGCCAGAATGGCATCCTCATTGGCTTTTGTAAAGTCCAGCTCTAATCTCATACAGCCTCGGGGTCTTTGCAGGCTGAGGGGGAGGCAGCAGCTGTGGGGGTGTGCAGGGAGCACGGGTGTCTGAAAGGAGGTCGCCATGTGGGTTGGAGCTGTGGGCCTGGCCCTCCCCATGCTGTGCTTTCTGCCCTGGGGCATTAATAAGTCACTGCCCATTCACTCATTAAAAGGGAAACCCAGAAGATCCACTCTGCTGCTGTAGGGTGACCTTGAGTGTGTATGTGCATGCGTCACCAGCCAGCTTCAGACTCCTTCCTGAGCAGTAAGGGTCTAGGTCTCTCCATCCCCCAAGACCTCTTTCTTAGCAGGGACTTAGCCTGCCTATCGGCCCACACAGCCCCCAAACCAGGTGAGAAAGCCCCAGACAAATGCTCTTGGGACCAAGACTTCAGAAACTTGGTGTGGAGGGGGTTTCCCTGAGAGCAGCGAGAACGAGATCCTGAAGAAGGCAGTGAGTCATTGCACAGTGCAGCCCGGACCCTTTCCCTCCATCCTTCAGGAAGCCAGAGCCACAAGTTCCATTCCGTCCTCCCATGGGACAGCCAGGGCCACATCACCATCTGCTCTAGAACCTCAAAGATGGCTTCAAGTCCCCCCAAGCCCCAGCAGTAGCAAGAGTCCCCAAGACAAGTCCTAGTCCCGTTTTTTGAAGCCACCCATCACGAAGGTCACCATTCTCACACCCCGTTCAGTTCATCACCCCCTCTACTTCACACAGCGGTTCAGGCGCGCAGACCACGGGCCAAAAAGATCAGAAAGAACCCTGAGGGTGGACGCCCCTGCTCTGGGAGACCCCCTTTTGTAATCGTCTTTCCAGGAAGACGAGAACATTCTGAGCTCTGCTGGAAGACCCTGACCTGCTTGCTGAAAGAGCATGAGATTCAAGGTGTTGCCACTACAGGCATCTAAGGCCAGGTCAGTCCCCCACCTCCCCAGCTGCTTCCCTTCTAGGGACCTTGAAGGAACAGTTCAGAGAAACTGGAGGGAAAGGAGGGCCTCACAGCTGCCTGGGGGATGATGAGAGGCTCTGAAGGGAGGAAGGGTCCTCATGTCCAGACTAGGCTCCTTCCTCACTAGATCTTGAAGTCAGGATGACGATGGAATTTATTGCACACTCAAAGATACATATGAGAGTAAAATGAAGCACTGTGGATTATAACACAGCATCGAACATGTGGCCACCCTACTCAAAGGACCACTGATCTAGCAGAGGCCACCAGCCTGCCTAAGGAAGGGGAGAAGCCTAGCCCTGCCACGTGGCAGCCACCATCTTGAGAGCCCCCCACACTCAGCCAACCAGGGCCTGGGAGGGGCTTCTCCAGAAGGCTCCAAATGACTAGTTTGGGATTCCTCAGGCAGCCGCAAGGCTCCTGGTGACGTGGCAGGCAGAAGCCTGCCTTATCTCCACAGGCCAGCAGAGGGAAGGAGCTGGAGTCTAGTCTGGCTCAGGAACTAGGGGTGCTGAGGATTTGCCTGGAGAATCCAGGAGGCTCCTGGGCTTCATAGTTTCACATCAGCATTCCAGAAGTCTGAGAGGAGAGGCAGGACTTGGGGAGAAGGGCACCCTGTTAAACCCAGCATTAGGAACGAAAGCAGGCAAGTCTCTGCAAGCAAGCCAGCCTCCCAGAGCCCAGCCCATCTGCCACAGGGAAATGCCAGCCCTGGGCCAAGGTTAGACAAGTTACAGTCCCACAAAAAAAATAAAATGAAATAAAAATAAAACCACAAAAGACAAGATACCACAGAGCCGAAGGCTATGCCCACCATGGGCCCTGGGAGCCTGTGGTGGGAGAGAGGCAGGGGACGGACACCAGGGGGTTTCTCAGATACTTGGAGGGTCTAAAGTACCTTGAAACTGCCTCAGAGGGAGATCACTGCCTGCCTTTTTCATTCTGAAAGAAAACAGAAGAGTGAGGCGATGGGACCCCCTAGAGATGTGGGGAGCAGAGGCTGTCAGGCCCAGCCCCCACGGATACCCAGAGTATGGAGGTGGATAACCTCTTGTGCAGAGAGAGAAACCAGGTCCAGCTTGGCCCTCCTCGGCTCAAACAGGTTAGGCTTCCTTCTGAGGGGGTCTGCCTTGAGCAAAACTCTCTGCCGACTACATCGGTGTCCAATTACTCAGCAACCCACTAGAACAACATCTCTGCAGGGAATCCTGGGACAGAGACAAAGGACCAGATGGGAATGGGGGATGGGGATGCCAACGATCTGAGAGCAAGGTAGGTGTGGCCCGGCCAGACTTCCAGGCAATCAAAGCCCCTAGCTTTTCCACGGGCCTCCATCCGGGCCCTGGAGTCCAGAGGGCCCGGTAGGAAACTTGGGAAGTGGAGAGTCAGGCCTTTAGACCAAACAGGGAGTGCCTTCTTCCTTTCTGGAGGCTCGGGAATGTCCCCAAGCTGGAGGCAGGGTACCTCGGGCCTCAGAGGAAGTCCTCGCCCTGCAGTAACCAGATGGGTAGACAGAACGACCAGGGTGTCTCAATCACGGGGGGCTGATGGGCCCTGATGACTCCCCTTTCGGGTGGGGTGAAAGTAGTGATGGTCAAGTCACTTTCTACATAGGATGCCGATCAAAGAGAGACTGGTCCCCAAAAACATGGGGGTCCCTAGCAGCTAAGACTCCCAGTCAAGGGAAACCAAGGCTGTAGCATCTGTGCTGGGTGCAGGAGGCCCCTACACAGGGTGTATGGAGGCTGGGCTGGGATCGACCGCTGCGGGCCCTGGGCCTTCACCGCAGTTAGGGACTGCAGAGTTGGCTTCCCCCACCCTACCCCCAGAACGATGAGAGTCAGGTCTCCCCTTTCTCTGTTGTGTGGAAGTCACCTCTGCACTTGGTCCCAGCTCCACTCAGTCCCTGCCTCCACCTTTACCCTTCTCTGAGCTGCCGGGACTCCTCCACACTTTTCCGGTCTGTCTGCCTACCAGACTACAGCTCCAGGGACCGTGATGTTTAACCTGGCCCCAAACGTGTCTGCTCCACGTCCGACCTTTCATTTGCCCTCCGGGGCCAGGACCCCTGGCTTTGGATTGGGCCCCAGCCCCTTCAGGAGCGATCCGTCTCCCCTCGGCCAGTGCACAACCCCAAATCGCCCAGCCGCCCCGGCCACCCCCGCCCCTCACCTTGGCCGGGCTGGGCTGCTCCGGGACCGACAGGACAGTCGCTCTCAGACAGGCTCCACTCAACTCACGGCCCCGGACCGGGAGCTATATATGGCTGTCCCCACCCCCTCCTGCCTGCCCTAAGAAACTTCTGGAAAGTTGGAAACGCTTCCGGAGGGAGCCACGGCTCCCATAGGGGGGAAAAAGAAAGAAAAAGCCAAAGACCTCCCCCAAACCGCCCTGGCTCCCGCCCCCGTGCCTGCGGGCTCTCTCCCAGCCCCTGGGTCCTACTGCCTCCTTGTCCTGCTGGGTTGGGGGAGGACGCTCCGCAGCCACCAACTAGAGACTAGACCTTGAGAGCCTGAACATCCCTGGATTCCGCGATCCATGAAGGGAGAGAGCAAGTTAGACTACAGGGTGAGCTGAAAGGCAGACCTGCTCCAAAGTTCTGCTCCTCCGGGAATGGAGTCCCTTCTCCGGTTGTCCACAGGAGCCTGCTCTGGTCACACATCCCTTCTGTCACACATTTCCTTGCTCTGCCCCAGTAAATCCATTACCCACCGTTGTCAAGCTTTAATCAGGAACCCCTGCATCTACTACTTAGTTGGGGCCCCTCTCTTTTGCCTTAGAAGAGAGAGTCAGACGCAGGGGTCACCGCCCTTCTCCAGTCTTCGGGTTCACCCTGGAACCTCCCTGGGGAGGAGAGAGCCTGAAGGTTCCCGCTGGACCCTCACCCTGGAAACCAAGCCTTGAAGTGATTCCAGGTGGTCCCACTGGACATGAAGGTTGTGCAGGAGGGAGCATCCTGGTGTATTAAGTTCCGTGTTGTGTGACCTTTCTTCTCCGGGCCATGTGATATTCAGTCATAATTGCCCCTTTCTCCATCTCAAATTGCTCATCGCTACCCCCCACTCCCTATCTCCACCCCCTCTTAGGGTTCAGGGTCTCACTGTTAGCTCTCCCACCCCACCCCACCCTCCTAGACTGATAGCCTCTTGAGCCTTTCAGTATTGTGCACAAAGCAGCACGCTGGGCAAAGTCCCTGCCCTCGGGGATGTCCTTTCTGAGGGGCGTGTGCAGTTAGTAGAGAGTTCAGTAGGTGAGGCAGCTTATTTTAAGATTCCCCCATCTTCTGATAGTGGCATAATAGACAATGGATGGACATGCCTAGAGAGGAGGGGATGAGGTAGTAAGGCTCCACCCCCTCTTATTTTTCCATGTATTGGGGATCAAACCCAGGCCTCAAGAAAGCTAGAAAAGCATTCTGCCACTGAGCCACCTCCTAGGCCTGGAGAGACTCTGCTCACTCACTCTCTCATCCAATCAACAGACCCCTAAGTATCCCTTTCTCCCAGATTCTCACCTAGAGCCTGGGGAGCAGATGAATCCTTGCACCCGGCACTCCAAAAGATGGTTTTTCTGGCGTCCTAGCATGAAACAGTTATAGGGAACAATGGGGGAGGGTCTGCACACCCCATGGGGGAGGGTCTGCACATCCCATTCAGTTGCTCTACAGAGGTCTGGTTACTGCTGCCCAGCCTTCTGCTCTAAGGGCTGAGGGAAATATTAGATTCCAATAGATGTAGACTCTGAATCAAAGTGTCAGTGCGTAGTGACCACCACATGATAATCTTATACAGAAGTCCTATAAAGTCTCTGAATCTAGTGAAGGATTCTTAGCCTGTTAGGATCTCAGTGTCAAAGAACCTTAGAAGAAAAATATCAAAAAGGCTGGTGCCCGCCCTAGTGTCATGTGCCTGAAGTCCCAGTACGCTGAGGGGCAGTGGCAGGAGTTTGCTCCTGTGCTAACAGCTTAGGGCTGGGCTCCTATCTGCAAACGTAGTATTCTCTGATATGCCCTCCAAAGGCAAGCACCTGCCTCCCTCTAAGGACAGTGACCTGCCTGTCTTCCAGGGCAGCCCACTATTGTTTTGTAGAACAGATCTGATCTTGAGCAAACTTTCCAGGCATAGGGCGGTGTCCGTCTCTTTGTAGCGGTCCCAGTTCTCCTTTGCTTCCTCCTGCATCCATTGTGTATTGCTTATAAGGATAGATCTTTGCTATGTAAGGATACCACCTAGGTCCTGGGCCTGACACCCGCCCCCAGTATCATCCTCATCTTGGCTCTCCGGTCTTTTGGAACTCAGTTGGTAGGCTGTGAGCTGAGTCAGCAATGGAAGGCTCATTGCTCATTGGTGGGGTATAGTGGAGGTTTGCTGGGCTTCTAGCAGGTCCAATGTGAAAACCCCACACAGCCCCACCCCCTTTTTCTCTGCCCTTCCATCTGTCAGCACCCAGGGCTCACTAGCATTGGAAGGCTATCACTGTCCCAATTATCAGACAGTAAACTGAGGCTCATTGGGTTAGACAAATCCAGAACCCTAGTAGGAATAGGAGAAGAGTAGAGACTAAAGCCGCCCATTTACAGGCAATGAAACTGAACCTGGAATAGGGACTGGGGCTGGGACCCTCCTGCAGCTTCACAGACCCCTCGTGAGCTCAACTGGTCAGAAGCCTCCTCTGTGCCTGCCAGGCTGCAGTGCCTGCCTGGGTGTACACTTTATCACACCCAGATCGTTAGGGAATGTCACAGGGGACTTTGGAAGGGTGGGAGACGCTTCATCCTTCTCCCACTGGATCCCTAGCTCCCAGTCCAGAGTCAGGCACAAGAAAGATACTGGTGAAAGCCATGGCCAGACTAGCAAGGAACACGTGGGAAGCGGCTGACTCAACCTCCTTGGGAAAGAAAGGCCATGGCTCCTTTAAATTTCCAACATCAGCAGAAAAAAAAAAGTCAAGCGCCTTTGCCACATTATTCTTAGCTCTGAGCCCAGCCCAGACACTGGAGGCCCTTCCCCCACATTCCAGGCAGCTTTCTCTAGAAAAAGCCTCTTTTCAAGGGAGTGGGAGGAGACTCAAACAGGTCCGGAATCCCTCAAGTGTTTCATGCCTGGATTCCTCCAGGACCTGCAGCTCTGCTCCTTGTCCCCCAGCTTCCTGTTCTCAAGGTCCAGGAGCAAGGCAGCAGGACACAGAACACCTTCCAGTCCAACTGCATCCACACTTGCCAGAAAGGAAGGCTGAGTCCCGGAGAGGGTCGAGTATTTCCCGAGGGTCACGGGTGCATCTGAATCAGAGTTCTTTTTCCTCTATACCATCCTCTTTCTGACCCTCCCTTAAACTGGGCTCAATTTGGCCAAGGATTATAGAGATAACTTCCTTTGGCCCTATGGCTAGATTCAGTCTGCACACCCATGGACTCCTGGGATAGAAGCTAGCCTGTCATTTAAGTGTCCACACTGCCCACAGCTTGCATCCTATCCGATCCTTCCAGGAAGTGAGTATGTTCCCTCTGGTGGGGAGTTGAGGCTCGAAGCAAGAGGGGAAGGGAGGAATAAGAGGGGAGGGTTTGTCCCAGACCCTGGGGCGGTCCCCTCAGGCTGTTGAATTTAAAAGAGGAAGTATAAGGTTAGACAGCCAGTCCAAGCTGCCGTGTCACTGGGGGCAGGGCCCACAAACCACTCTGTGACAGCTGTCCAGAGGCCAAGTGAGCTCTCGGCCCAAGTGTGAGTCAGGAATTCTGCAATCTGTAACTCTCCCAGGAATGCTGGGGCCTTCCATCTAAAGGGCTGTGCAGCAGGCTGCCAAGAGGAGAGAAAGGAGAGGAGGGCCAATGAAGGAGGGAAGTTCTGCACCTACCTCACACCCATTACCTCCCCCCACCTCCACCCATTACAACTACTTAGGAACGCTAATGCCCTCACCCACACCTGTGGCACAATACCAAGGGACCCAAGCCCACCGAGTGCCACAGAACACACGTGTGTCCATGTGGCCATGCAATACACACAGTACTCAAGGGCAGACCCTTCAAGACATCTGTATGCATACAAGTTCATGTAACTGGAAGCCCAAATGCCCTACATGAGATATACATGTGTGTGCCTGATGTTGGCAGGCTCACAGGATGGTACCCTGCCTCTTCTCAGCTTTCCCCTTTTTGGCCTATTCATATAGGGAATGGCTAGGCCTTTGGGCCTAGTAAGATTGGACATAGTGGTTAACATGGTCCTGCTGTTTCTCTTCTCGCTCCTTCTCCTTTCTCCCAGCTGTTGTACGTGCCTGGAATATCAGTGATGACTAGGTGGCCACAGAATTGTCCTCCTTGTCATAGGACCTCTGATACCCAGAAATGAGCTATGGCCTGTGCCCACCCCACTCCCCAGCTCTAAAGTGCTTCAGCCTGGTGCAACACCCTAGAGTTACCCAATACCAAGGCCCTGGAACCTCACTGTGGCTCTGCCGATGTTTGGCTAGGTACCCTGACCTTGCCTCCCTCAGTAACCACAATGTTATCTTGAAGAAGCCCAGGTCAGCCCCTCCAGCTCACACTCTGCTCATCCCCTTCACAGGCAGTCACCCTTGCTTTCCCCTGAGGAATTGCCATTGACCTTTCCTGCTCTGTCTTCTGAATGTTCCCAAAAGTTTCACACTGATGCTTTGCACATATGAACACACACACACACACACACACACACACACACACACACACACAGCTAGAATGAGGACTTCCCACAGAGGCAGAGAATGGCAGGCTAGCCAAAGGGTCACCTATTGACTTGGAGAGCCTCTGACCTCTGTGGCTCAGCTCCACCTATTCATCTATGGCACAGGGACCTGAGCAGGGTCTGGACAGATAGGGGGGGGGGGGCGTGTCTTGTTTTAAAAGATAAGGAAGCTCATACAGACTCTTGGCAGGAGGAGAAATCAGCACATTTGCAGCTGGAGATTGTAGCTCAGTGGCTCGGGTCTCCCCTTCCAAAGCCCTTGGTTTTTAATCTTTAGCAAAGGAAGAAAGGGAAGGACAGAAATGAAGAAGAGATCAAAGAAGATTTTGCTGGAGATGGGGACATTTATACCACAAACTTTAAAAGCGAATCTTTCCTTGTAAGCGCACAGATGGAAGTGTCCAGAAAGAGATTGGCTCTTAGAGTGCAGCAAGAAGAGAGTACTGAGGCTCCCTTGCTTCTGCGTTTGGACCATCCCAGGAGGTCACTGAGAGATAGCGGCCATGCCCGCCGACCATCGCCGCAGACTGGATGGAGGGTAGAGTAGAAGGCTCGTCTCTCACTGTTCATGAATTTGGGGGACTGTGTGAATGTTTCACCTATCCATACACTTTGAAAATGTGAAATGACTGTGTTCCAGAACAACTGGGGCTACATAGGGAGACCATGTCTCAAACAAACAAACAAACAAACTGGAGACAAAGTTGAGAAATAGAGTGTTGGCCACGTCAGAACGAGCGAGCCCTTCTGACCCTGGATTGAGGAAGACAGCTTGGTAGATTGGTGAATGAAAAAGTTTATAAAACAGCATGCTTGTGAACATGCCATGTTCAGAGCTATAGATATCTGGAAAGAAGTTCATCTATCACCAAAAAAGCCAGCCGTAGCTATTGTATGATTTCCAGTTGATTTTGAAAAACATTTCTGCTAGTTAAAGGTCTGAGGTTATTTACTTTTCCTTGCTTGTTTTGAGACAGGATCTCAGTAAGTAGCCCTGGCTAGCCTGGAACTCATGATATAGACCAGGCTAGCCTTGAACTCAGATATCTGCCAGTCCCTGTCTCCGAGTACTGGGATTGAAGGTGTGCACTGCTGTTTCAAGCCTTGTGAGTTTGTTATTTAATGAGTGCTTATTGCAACCAATTAATGAAATACATACATACCTACATACATACATACATGGATGGATGTGTGTATTATTCACAAAGAAAGGCTCAGAAGAGGTATTCTTAAGTAGCTCAGTACTGCCTGTCCCTGGAGACAAATGCACATCACCTCTTTTACCTTTCTCTGCTATGGATTTTTTTTTTTAATAGCATGCATTTTACAATCACTTCAAAATATCAGTAAAAAACAACCAATGGGAGGCCATGCTACCCTAAAGAGGTCCCTGTAGCCTAAAGACGTGTGTGGTTGCTGAGGAAGCCTCTGGACTTTGGAGACCCCTAGAATGAAACTACTTCACTGCAGCCCTAATAGGGAACATATGAGCCTGAGGTTGCAGGTCCCTCTGGTCAGGGCTGGCTTTTCCTATCAGCTCAGGCTATAGCACAGACGAGGAGGAGGAGGGGGGAGATGGAGAGGTGGAGGGGAGATGTCACAGAGACGACTAGATAACCCAGAACAAGAGGCTGGAGCTTGACCCCGACAAGAACGAAGAGCTAGGGGATGTGTGGTGGTGGATTGGGCCTGGAGCCCACAAAGGAAGAAGGAGGAAGAGGGAAAGCCTCTCTAGTGTGTGGCCTGGGTGAGGAGGTGGTAGCAAGTGTCCCTTCCCTGAGATGGAGACAGGGTAGGCAGTGCTGTGGGAGGCGGTGGGCTTCTGTGGTCCCCAGGAAGGGAGCCAGAAGGCCTCTGCTGGAGGAGGTTGAGCGGGGAGGCCATGCAGGATGCTGTGGAGCAGTTGCTTCTCCTGTTCCTCCTCCCTGGCCGAGAATGCCTAGGGTGGACCAGGCTGCCTGAGTGATCCTTGGTGGGTGGGGTGGGCCAGCGCTGGGGTCTGTACACTCGGCTGGGCCCCATTGGCTGTCAGGACTGGAGCTGCACAGAGACAGGCCAAGCTGATGCAACGTGGGCCTATCATTGCAGGGCCTGTGGAGGGGATGCAGCTGTGCTGGCTGCTGCCCAGCGGTTCCAGCAGGGAGGTGGGGAATGGCTCTCAAGGCAGCCTGGGGCCTGGGAGTGCAGCCCAGCCAGGCCCAAAGGCCGTCTGTTCTCAGCCTGCTCTGACTCAGGAGGGAAACATGCCTTTCGTGGAAGCACCCTGACGTGTGTGTGTGTGTGTGTGTGTGTGTGTGAGCGCGTGTGCGCATACACCACAGAGAAGGCGACTCAGCTGATGCTCGGCTACAGCTGTTCCTCAGGGCTCAGAGCTCTCAGGGACAGATGGGAAGGAAGGGTAAGAGAGGAGCCTAAGGAGCAGAGCCAGGGCCGTCTGCCCATCTCTTTGTGTAGGACTTCTGTCTCCTTAGCTGCGAGAGTTGTGAATGAGAACTCAGAAGCCAGAGGTGGAGAGGGAAGGAGATGCCCCAGAGAGCACAGAGGACTGAGGCCTAAAACAAGGACAAGAGAAAGAGAGGGACCTCCTTTCCCTCCCCCTCCTTTTGTATCTTTTTCCTCTTCTGTCTTGTTTCCTGTTTGGTTGTTTTGTTTATTGAGACAGGGTTTTGTGTACTCCAAGCTGGCCTCAAACTCCCTATATAGCTGAGGATGACCCTTGAACTCCTGATCCCCCGGCCTCAACCTCCCAGCTGCTGGGATTACAAGGTGCCACCATGCCAACTTTAAAGAAGTGTCACCTGAAACCCATCTTCCTGTGCCCCCAGATCCTGTGTCTTCCCCGCTGTGTGTCTTCAGAGGAAATGCTTCCTCTAGCAGCCTGGGAATGACACACACATGGCTTTGAAGCCAGGCTTCGACTTGTGTTTACAGGCCACCCCAGAGCACACCAGGAGGCTCCTGTTGGGACTAGTGTCACCAAGGCCTCTTGGCAGCTTTGTCTATAAGCTGATTACTTTGTTACTTCTGTCCAGGCCCTAAGTAGGGCATTTGAGGTGTAGGGACAATGGGGAAGGGAGAGCTGGACACATGCTAGCCGGGGTTGAGGGTGTCTTGCCCAGCAGCTGAGGGTCCCAGGGGCTCCATCGGCACTCAGGTTAGATTCATATGAAGTACTGGGAAGTACTGGGAAGGTTTTGAGGGGCAGTCAGAGCCTCTGAGTGCCTCAGAGCCCACACTTGCCAGAAAGGTACTTGGATCCCACCCCTTTTCAAATCACTGTTCCAAGAGTCATCGTGAAGTGAGGAGAACAATGGTGCTTAACACACGCACACACACACACACACACACACACACACACATAATTTATGTGTGCACAAGTATGTATGCCTGGACACACATGTGGAGGTCAAAGGACAGCTTGCAGGAGTCGGTTTCCTCCTTTTACCACGTAGGTCCCAGGGACCAAGCTCAGGTTGTCAAGCGTGGCAAGCGCCTTTGCCCACTAATCTATCTTCCCAACCCAACAGTTTTCTTTGTTTGTTTGTTTGTTTTGTTTTGTTGAGACAGGGTCGCTCTATATAGTCCCGCCTATCTTGGAGCTGGCTATGTAGATCCGGTTGGCCTCCAACTCACAGAGATCTGCTTGTGTCTGCCCGCTATGTGCTGGGATTAAAGGTGTGTGCCACCATGCCCAGCCCAACCCAGCAGATCTTAAAAGTCTGTCTCCGGGTTGCTCTGAGGGACAAAGGATGGCCCTGCAGCTGGACTTCTCTGTTGTCAAATGGCAGTTGAAAGAGGATACACCCTATTTGCATAATGAAGGAACCCGGTAGCTTAGTCTCACCCCACAACCCTTTAGCAGCCTAGCTAGCATTATGTCACCACCTCTATGGTGGGGGAACTCAAGGCCTAAGGAGAGTGTTCTCTCATTGTTGCCTGAGACTGAGAGAAGGACCACAAGAATTCCTTCACGGCAACTTTGTTCTTTACACAGAGAACTCAGTGAGCCACAATGGCTCTGCCAGAGAGCAGTGAGCAGGTGCAGATCATGAGGGAGCAAACATTTTAATCACAGATTTACATAAATCAATGCCTGCAGATAATAAACTGTCAAGGCCTAGGCAGCCCCTCCCCCCAAAATGCACAAAATAATTATTTTAAAGTTACATAAACATAACTAGAAATAAACTTCCCCAATACCTCCCCTTTCTCTTGCCTCTCTCCCTCGTTTCTAGAAGCTCAGACAGAGACCCCCTTCTGCCCTCCCAGAGTCTGGGGCAAAGGGCATCCTCCCAGTCAGACAAAGAGCCTCCCTTCCCTGAGCACTGAATCTGTGAGCGTCCTGGCAAGTTCTCCATTTCATTTCTTCTGTCTTCAGTGTAGCAAGTATGCTCCGAGGACACGCTACGGACTAGGTGCTGTGCAAGGAACTGGAGAGAAGAGTGAGCAGAGCTGACCTTTGCCTCCAGGGCCTTGTGGTAACACCAGGAAGAAACAAAGGAAAGTGCGTGTGTATGGGGGGAGGGGCACAAGTTACACCAGCCACAGAGACCTGTGAGATGCTGTCTTCCTTTCCTGCAGCTTTTGTCTGTCAGTCATAAACTAAGTGGCTTGAAACAACTCAAGTTGATCCTATGGCTCTAGAGGTCAGAATACTGAAAATGGCACTCCAGAGGAGTTATTATTATTATTAATTATCCGTTATTATTTATTTATTTATTTATTTATTTATTTATTTATTTAATGCTGTGACAAAATGACCCGGGAAAGGCGCCCTGAGGAGGGGTTTGCTTTGGTTGTGATGTGAGCGGATACAGTCCACCACAGTGGGAAGTCACCACAGCAGATTCATGAGGCAGCTGGTTCCATTGCGTCTTCAGTCAGGAATTGGGGGAGAGGGGTGGAGCTAGTGCTCAGCTCATTTCCTCCTCTCTTTTTATGAAGTCCAGGCTCCCAACCCATGGAATTGTGCTGCTCACAATCAGGAGAAGCTGCCCACAATCAGGAGAGAGACACTCTGAGACACACTCCGAGATGTATCCTCTAGGTGATTTGAAATCTAGTTAAATTGGCAAGGGAAATCAGCCCTCACACAGTCCTTCCCAGGTTCAAAGTCCCTATGGTTCTGTGACTCTCTCTTTTGTTTTTTGATTTTCGAGACAGTGTTTTTCTGTTGTAACTCTGGCTGTCTTGGAACTCTGTAGACCAGGCTGGCCTCGAACTCACAGAGATCTGCCCGCCTCTGCCTCCTGAGCACTGGGACTAAAGGCGTGCTCTACCACCCGGTTCTGTGCCTCTCAGGGCTCTACCTCACATAAGTACTCATCTCCTCTCTCTAGGACCTCTGGTTCCCTGGGTTCATCTCCTTCTCTGATTCTGACTTCTTGTAAAGACCTTCCATCTTGGGTTGGTTGCTTTTCTAACTTACACATGTGAAGTCTCTTCACTGCAACCGGATATGTTTCTAAATAAATCCCAGGATTTAGACACAGGAACCTTCAGGAAGCCTTCATTCTTACTATCCATGAAGCCAGCTCTGGGCAGCTCTTGTTGCGGGAGGCAGCATGCCCAACAGGGAGGTGCGAATGCAAGAAAAGCCAAGGCCAGAACAACTGAGGCATGGTCTAGGGGCAGCCAGAGGGCCAGCTTTCTAGAAATCAAAGCACTAGTCAGCTTGATTTCATCAGTCCATTCATGAGGCTGATCTGACCTCTGCATACAGTCATGGTGTGCTCCAGGAACCCGGAGCATCAGGGCACCAAGGAGATTCATCTCCTCTATCCCCTTGCTCCTAAAAATCACACTCATCCGGAGCTTGGAGTAAGAGGCCTGGATGCTGTGGGCACTCCTCTAGCCCAGACTGACTGATATAAGGAGCATGCAAGGCCCTGGTACCTGCGTATAATCCTGGTCTATCTTCCTCAATGAAGGCCAGGATTGTGTGGCTGAGGAAGGATTGGTGGGCCAGGAAAGCTGGGCTGGGGCAGTGGTAGGAACCTTCAATAGCTGTATTGTTGGCTCTGGGCTGTGGGAGTAGAGGTGCCAGGGGTCTGCTGAATGAGTCATCTGTGCTTGCTGAGTTGGTGTGCTTCTCAACCCACCCCCAGCTCAACCTAGCCCCTGCCATTTGTCTGGCTGAGCATCTCTCAGGGACCGTGGCTGTAACAAGTCAGGTCTCTATGTTTCTGGCTCTTGAACTATGGTCTTCCTGTTGGGAGGTAAGCTCTGTAGACAAGCCAGGAACTGCCTGCCTTCATCAGCACCAGTACCGCCTAGCATCCAACACTGATTCAGAGCTGGGCTCAGAGAAGGTGTTCCATATATGTCTGTGATGGATGGTGCTTGCATGGACACATGGACACAGGGATGGATACAGAGGATGCAGAAGCTGATGCTGCTGCCATCCTTGCTTTTCCTGGACACCTCATTCTTGACCTTTGCCCCAATACTTGTTTGCTAGCTCCCAGCCTCCTCCACACTGTTCCCAGATGATCATCCCAACACATGATCTAGTTAGAAGCATTCTGGAATTCCCTGTAACCCTCAAGAGATAGCCACTCTCAGCCTGGCATCAAAGCTTCCTCTACCCCTGCCAGCTTCAGCAGCCCCCTCCAAAGTTCTCTCCTCCACCTTAAGCACTCTGGTGTTTCCAGAATGTTCTTTATCTTTACTCCCTCGTGGATGCCTGCTCTGTCGGAAGCTTGTGCCCCTTCCCTGGGCTTCTTTCTCTTCAGTACCAGCTGTAATCCCCGGTTAGTCTTCCTTTCCACAACCTGAGACCCGAGTGGCAAGAACTGTTTGATCCATGCCTTTGTCATCCCTGGGAGCCTAGGTGTGGTTACACACACAAAGCAAATGCTGCACAGATGTGTAAGACCCGCCCCAGGACAGTGGGTGGGTCTAAACCTGACCGCTGGGTGCTTCTGCCCTCTGGTGTCCATTTTGAGCCATTGCACATTCCTGCGGCTTTTAGGATCAGTAACATCAGTTCAGATCAAATCTGTTAGAAGGGATACTTGTTGGATCCTACCTTAGATCTGTGGATCAGAAACTTTAGGTGCTGTGGCCTGTTGAACTCTGTGTTAATGAACCCTCCAGGTAGTATGGATACAGGCTGCAGTTTGCAAATGGTTCTCCTGATATCCCTGGCAGGAACCACTCCTGGAAGGCCCAGAAAATGGAGGAGATAGGAGGTACCTGGAAGCAAGGCTAGAGAAATACAAGATGCTTAATGAAGGTTGAATTTCAAATAATGAAACGTTTTGTTGCAAATGTTGCTTTAGAAAAAAATCTTTAAAAACTTTTAAAAAAATCCATTGTTTCTCTGAAACTTATCTTTAGTGTGTTTTCTTTCTAAAGCTAGCAGCTTTATAGACAATGTAGGTGAGATTCTCTGCTGCCACCATCTTAAATAATTTTTATTTTTTATGTTTATTGTGTGTGTGTGTGTGTGTGTGTGCGTGTGTGCGCGTGCACTCATGGCGGGTGTGGCATGCCATGGAGTGTGTGTAGAGGTCAGAGGACAGCTTTCAAGAATTCATTTTTTCCTTCCATCATAGATTTTGAGAATGGAACTCAGGTGGTCAGACTTGCACAGCAAGCATTTTAAGCCATCTTGCCAGATCCCATTTTAAATTCTTAATAGTTTTTGTTGTTACTTTTGCTTTTGTTGTTTTAGACAGGGTCGCACTGTGTAGCCCTGGTTGTCTTGGAACTGGCCATGTAAACGAGGCTAGCTTCGGGCTGGCCTCAAACTCACAGAGATCTGTCTGCCTTTGCAGACAGGGATTAAAGGCACATACCACCACGCCTGACCTTAATATTTTTAAGTATAGTGGCACGCTCTTGCAGTCTCAGCATTTAGGAGTTGAGCTCTTAGCATTGAGAGTTCAAGGCCAGCCTAGGCTACATAGGCAGGTCTAGGTGAGTCTCAACTGAATACAAGACCCTGTCGCCAAATACATAGCTTCGTCGTTGCTGTTTTTTACAAGAATCCCCACCTTTTTTTCTTGAGCTGTGTCCTACAGAATAGCTGGTCCTCGAATGGTCCCTTACAATGTCTCATCCAGAGCACAGGGACCAGAGCTCAAAGGCAGGAGGGGTTGGATCTCCAGGAGCTGGGCTGTGCCCCGTCTTCTCTGCCCGTTGTCCTTACCACAGTGCCTCTCCTTGACACCTCTCTCCTCCATCCCTGACCTTCCATGTCCGCCTTTCACATATGACAATGACATTCTACATCACCATCTGCTCCAAGCGTTGTCCACTAGTCTCCTTGCTTTTTACAACAGTCAACGGCACCTTTACTGAGCACCAAGGGAGTGCTTTCTCCCATTGCATTCGTTCTGCAAACAACCCCGGCCTCTGATGGCCTCTGGGTGTGGGTACAGGGGGCAGGATCTACCAGCTGCTTATGGGAAAGCTGAGTGTGGGCTCCAGTTAATGTCCAACTGGGCAAGGCAATGTCCACTGCCCAGGCAGGCAACCCAGGAAGGTGGCAGCCCAGGTGCAGAATGACTTACTGTGTGCTTGGCATGTCCTAGGGAGCAGGAACTCAAAGATGAAAGAAGCAAGTATTGGCCCAGCATCCATTCTGCCAGCCTTTGTCAAAGGTTGTGCCTTGACCCTAGTGCCTTAGTCAAGCGGAAGGCACAGACTCTTTTTGACTTTTCAGAGGCAAGCAGAAGTCACTGCACTCTGTCACAGATACTTAACTCAAGGGGCTGACAAGGTGGCTGAATGGGCAAAGTGTCTGCTGATGAGGCCACTGATTCTCCCTCCCGCCCCACCATCTTTGCTGCTGTTTGTGGCCTGGGGTAGGCTCAGTAGAGAGGACAGAAAATACCTTCCTCACCTGACACAGTGGGAACCTGGCCTGGGGTGGCTCTCTGGGACTTGGTGGATGTCTACTGACAGGGTCTCTGGTTCCCTGCTGTGTACCCACACTTAGCTGTCAGCATGCATGGGTAGAAGAAGCCTGGTCCTGTGTAGCCACTCAGTGGAGGAACACATAGCAGACCTTCTGGTAGCTTTCTTGGTGCTTCCTCATTTGGCACAGAGGTGGGAGAGAGGCCAGAGCAGAAAGACAATTTCCTCTAAATAACAAAAACAAAAACAAAACTCTAACCAGGGTCCGGTACCGGGAAGGGGCTGGTGGGCCAGGTCTGGGGCACTCTGTGGTGCTCAGCTGAGGATGTGGTCCCCAGCTTCTACGTCCCCCTCTGAGACCCCAGGGACAGGAAGAGTCCCGATATCACTGCCGGTAGAGGACAGACTCTTGCTTGGAGAAGCTGCAAGAACTGTCCCCACGCCTCTGGCCCTCCTGGCTGCATTCTAGTCCTCAGGGTCCGCCCACCTATGTTTCCTTGGGATTACATCCTGACATTTGAGGCTGTCTCCCCCAACCCCCATGCGTCCCCCAACTGCAGCATTTCCTCGCTCCCTACCCCCATCCCAGCAACTAATGTGTTTTGAAATTGTTTTTGTGTCCCAACTGTGTCAGATTATGTATTCCTCGAGGTGTCCTGGGTGGGCTCTGGCAACGGTAACATTGGGTTCTGGTATCCACAAGGGCTGCCCGGTGCAGGACAAGAGCATTTGGACTCAGCCCTGGCTGTGTGCCTGCCCTGCTGTCCCAGCCCTTGCTACTGCTGCCCTTGCTACTGCTGTCCGAGCAGGAACTGTCAACACTGTGCGGCCAGGAAACCAGCTCAAAGGCAAACGCTCTGGCCAGGGCCTTGTGGAAGGAAGACTGGCGAGGCTGGTTTTGATGGGAGTCTTTCTCGCACAGAGGATATTGTTCTGTGTCCAGGAGATGGCTCCACTAGGCTGGCTGGAATCCGAACTGAGGCCGGCTCACTTCAGACTGCACCAGGAGGGGGCGCTGTGTAGCAGCGGCTCTGAAGACAGGAAAGGTGAAAACAGGGGTGGGGTGGGGAGGGACACTGACATCCCAGGTGAGTGCGGGCAAATCCAGGAGCTTCCCCTGGGCAAGGACAAGCTTCATCTTATTAATGCCTCAAACCCCGCCCCGAGTCTAAGGATCCTCGTGGTGCCAGGAAGCAAAGGTTTACAAACCATCAGGCAGTGGCTTTCTGTGGAACGGTGGCAGGTCTGGACTGGGCTCAAGTCCAACAGAACTGATTTGCCCAGGAATGAGGGACATGAGACTTTTAAGACTGAAATGTGTACAATCTTCTGGAGCAGTGGTTGTTTTAAAACAGCTGTAACCCAGCAACAGTCTTCCTGCCAATCAGGGGCTTTTGAATCATGGGTAAAGTACACCTAGGAGGAGCAGATGATGTCATGGTCCAGACCCACAGGCTCACACAGGCAGGTCAGCCTGAGAGTGGTGGCTTCATAGAAACAGCAGGGTCCAGAGATGGGAGTGTCTAGGATAGGATCCCACCCTAGCGTCACAGTGTCTGAGCAGCCTCGGATCACTTGCTCAACATCTCTGAGCCTCCTAGTCTCTTTCCTAAAGTGAGGTCACATCCATTTGGCATAGATGTTGTACGGATGACTGTGAGATAACTAAGGAAAATCGAAGTGGGTTCAATTTTAACAGAACAAGAAAATAACAGTGACTCAAACAAGTGTTTCTCACTTGGATATAGATGGTCCATGGGTAATGCATGGGCATCCATCCCTTACCCCCAGGGTATGGTACTTATCCCTAAAAACCAAGATGGCAGCCAGACCCCGAGTCATCATTTTCACTTTCCCGACTGCAGATAGAAAAAGGACCAAATTACTTCACGCTAGTCTCTCTAAGGGCACTTGTCAAAAGTCATGCACAGCAATTCTGCCTACATGCCATTTGTTGTGACTTTAGTCCTTGTGAACATAGACAGCTGCAGGGGAGTCTGTGGAATGTACTCTTTGCTTTGAAAAACCATAACCCCAGGAAAAAAATCAGGAGCATTGTCACTGTGGCAGAAACGAGGCATGGGTATTATGAATTCCTAGTCCAAAGCCTGACCACACCAGATGCATGCAGAAACTGCAAGCTCAGCTGGGCAGTGGTGGCACACACCTTTAATCCCAGCGCTCGGGAGGCAGAGGCAGGCAGATCTCTGTGAGTTCGAGGCCAGCCTGGTCTACAGAGTGAGTTCCAGGACAGCCAGAGCTACACAGAGGAACCCTGTCTTGAAAAACGAAAACGTAACAAAACAAAACAAAACAAAAGCAAAAGCAAAGAAAATAAAAGAAAATGCAAGCTTTTGCTTTTCCTTTCCCTTTACATTTGCTGACTTTCCCCCAACCTAAGAAAGACAGTAGCTATGTGCCTGAGGCCAGCACATCCCATTCTGAGTGTCCTGGAAGGAGTGTGGGTACAGGAGAACAGAGCTGGAGCTAGGAAGTAAGAGGCAGGGACATTCCTGGATGGGTCTGGCTGTTCACAATATCCTGAGGCTCAGCGTGTGCTGTCCCTAGTCTGAAGGGCCACTCTGGGCTCTTGGCTGAACATTCAACTATGTTGATCCAAATGTAAGGAGCCCTTGGGAGCTGGCCATGCTTGAGAGGAGGCTCTGGTTAGGGGATGAGGATGGGGCCCACCAGGTGCCCAGCTACACACAGCAGGCTGCAAAGTGCAAAGGCAGTGGGTCCCCTGGCCAGAGCCCCACCTTCCTGGAGGACTGCCTTAAAGAGAAAAGGAAGGGGCACAGCCATGCTGTTAGATGCCCACTGCACACAGGCATGCCACAATGGGTCGAGGAGGGTTGGCTTTGCTAAGTATGCAAATGCAGGCCTGGAGCCACACACCACACACCTGCCTGGGTGGAAATGCCCTGAGCTCTGATGAAGTGGCTGTGGCTCCATCACATCTGCCACTCTCGCTCTCAGTGGGGGTGGGGGGTGAGGGGTGGTAGGAGAGGGGTGGCAGCAGCGGCTGCACCATTAGACCTAACTCCCCATGACACTTAGTTTCCCCGCTTCCAGGGTGACCTTCTCCTGCCTTCTCCTCTCCTTCATGTCTCTGCCAACCCTCAAACAGTGGGAGTCTCTGTGATTCAGAGAAACCTGAAGCTTCCAGACTTCAGAAAGAACTCCCACAGGCCCCAGCACCTCTCGCCTGTTCCCAGTGGAAGGACAGGTGGCCTTGTCTCCAGCTCTCCATCAAGCGCCCCTCTGCCTGAGGGCTGGTTCCAGCCTTCCACCTGCTCAAGGTTACGGCTAGCTCTCTCATCTCACCCTTCCCTCAACAGATACGAAACTTTGGAAAGCCCTGTCCTTCTTCCTTTCCTCTATATCAATCCTCTCTTCAGAGAGGCTTGTATCTGATTCTCTCTTCTTTCTCCTTATCCCCGCAGCAGCCAGGGTGCATCTCTGTCTCTCCACTGAACCCATATTCCAAGGTTCAAGAGGCACCTGAGGCTCCGGGTCCAGGGTGTGTGTCTGTGTGTGTGTGTGTTTGTGTGTGTGTGCGCCTCCATGTTTTTCCTGTGCACTGGCCACTGGCCCCTCTCTATGGCCACCCTTCTCTCCCTTCTTCTCTGGTTCCTTGTCACTTGTTCTTTTTGGGGCCTCTGCTGCCAGCTCTCCTCTGGCCTGACCATGGGCTCCAGAGCCTATAGCTTGTTCCTCATCTCTTCTCTGGCAGCCAAGATTGTCTTGACAATCCCATCTGATCACATTTCTCTATGCCTGGAACACCCAGGTCTCAAGAACTCTCCCTGACCCTAGACTTGTTTGTCCAATGGCAGCCCGACCCCCACCCCCACTCCCCCCCTTTTTTTTATTACTGAGCTGTCTAAGGATCATCTGGAAGGGAATGTATCCAAATGTGAGTTATGGCTGGCTCCCTCATTTTCCTCTGCATCAGTTAACCGTGGTGCCTTTGACCCCCTTTTTTCTCACCGCCTACAGAATGATTTTCCTTAAATTTGTCTGAAAATCCTCGGGCTAGGGAGATAGCTCAGTCAGTAAAATATTCGCCTTGCAAGCATGCAGGCCTTGAGTTCAATCCCAGGATTCCTCTACTACAATCAGAGAGCCAGGGAGGTAGAAACAGGTGGCTCCCTGGGGCTCGCTGGCCGGCCAGCCTAGACTGTTTGACGGACTTGGGCCTGAGAGATCCTCTCTGAAAAGATAAGGTGAGTGGGTTCTGAGGAGTGACTCCTGAGGTCCTCCTCTGCCCTCCACACTGACCCCTTAACTCTACGTCTCTGCTCCTGAAGGACATCCAAGGATGCCCCACCATCCCTGCTGCCACTGTGACCTGCCCCACCGCCCTGTGGTTAATGCACCTCACCCCCTGCTCTTCCTCCTCCCTCAAATATCTCCAGCCAGTCTCCTACCACAGCCTCCACGACCTGGTCTCTTTTATCTCTTCTGTTCCCACGAGTCACTCCGTCCCTTCTAACCACATGGACACCAGGCACCCCCACCTTAGGCCTTTGCTCCTGTCATTTGCTTCAGTGTTCCCTGGGATGTCAGCTCCTCTTTCCTCCTGACAGGCAGGTGCTCACCTTCTCCACTTCACCTACTACAAAGTCCCTCTAGTGAAAGCCGAGGTGAGCCCGCTGTGCAGGCACAACCGTAACACTGGGCACCAAGCGTCGCTCAGGGTAAGCGCACAGGAATGAAGAAAGGAAGGAAGCAGTGAACGGGAGAAACAACAACTCTTCCTACCTTGGGTGGGCCGCCCAGAAAGAGCAGTAGAAAAGGAGAACCCAGGCCGTCTGCAAGAGCAGCAAGTGCTCCTAAGCCCTGATCCACTTCTCTAGGGCCGAAGGTGTCTTTCATTCAAGTATGATGTTATCACAAGTATCGCCCCCTTGGGGGAAAAATGTCAGATCTCCCAAATGTTGAAGAATACACTGCCTTTAAAACGAGAAAATCACCTTCAGCCTGCATCAATCACCACTGACCTCACTGGAGGCTGTCAGACTCACAGCAGAAACACAAGGTTCCCCAAATTCTGATTTCTTTTTCCACTTGAAAATTCGGATTTTGTCATTAGTGGTAAGTGCTATCAATTCGCCTGGAAACGTGGTAGGCACGCTTCACTCATTTTTGAGTAAGCGTCTGCGAGACATCCGAGCCTCCGTAGCTGTAATTCACCCGTCGGTATTCCTTGTAAGTGGCGAGGATGCTCTGAGAAGGAGACGGCCAGTCAGCTCACACTTTAAACAACTGCATGGCTGCTTTTCCCGGACACAGCTGTCATAGAATCTCCTCTGCGGCAGAAGTGCTCTGGGACACTCCCACCCTGCCGCACAGCATGCGCAAAGATCCCTGGGGCTGGCACTAGCTCAGTGGTAGGGGAAGGGTTTCGGATGTGCAAGTTTCCAGGTTCTTTTGTGGCAAGAGACAGGGGTGGGGATATCTCCCCCACCCCGTGCCTCTCTTGCTGTGTGTGTGTCTCTTTCTCTCTCTCTCTGCGTCCACCCACATGCATAGATAGATAGATAGAAGATAGATGATATTATGTGTGGCTGTGCGTCATGTGGAGACCCCTGCACAGTCAGAGACAGCCCAGTGCCGGAGTGACAGAGGCAAACGTTTTCTTTTCCTGTCTGTCTGTACCACAGGGCCCCACCATGTACCCCTGGATAGCCTCAAGCTTACAATGCTCCTGTTTCAGACTCCCTCCCAGATGTGGGAATTACAGGCCTGCACCATCATCTCTCTTTCTCTTTGAAGGATGCTGTTGTGTATACAGCTCAGCAGGTGAAGGTGCCTGCCACCAAGACCGACAAATTAAGTTTGATCCCTGAAATGGTGGAGGGAGAGAATTGGTTCCTCTGACCTCCATACCAGTGTCAGGGCATGTGCATACCTGTGCACAAATACACACAAAATAAAAATAAGAGAAAAATGTTTTCTAAAGAGCTTGAGCCCCGCAGGTGCACTGCACTGTCTGGGGTTGTACTGTGTACTTGGCATGGTTTACATACTTTGAAAGGCCAGGATACTCATGTAAAGCACATATATATTGTGCTATATCCTCATTATTAATTTCTGGAATGTTTTCATCTTGCCAGACTGAAACTCTGTGCCGAGTAGGCAGTGACTTCCCACCCTGCTCTCCTAGCCTTTGGAAAATATTGTTCCTCTTGCCTGCTTTTCTCTACTCTGGGTGCCTCATGCAGGAAGAATCGTCTGCCGTCTGTCCTTCTGCGCCTGGCCTGTTTCACTCAGCCTGATATCCTCAAGGCTCGTCCACGTTGTATTGTTATGTTAGAATTCCCTTCTCTTTCAAAGCCGAAGAGCGTTCTATTGTGTGCTCCCCGTTTCCTTACCTGTTCATCTGGCTCCATCCCACCTTTGCCTAAGGTGAACAGTGCTGTGAACACATGTGTGCAAATATTTGTTAAAGGCTCTGCTTCCATTTCTTTTTTTTTGATTGCACTCACAGTGGGTTTCTGGATTTTTAACATTTACTTCTTTGTGCATGTCTGTGGGCACATTACGCTATTGCATGCATTTGGAGGATGGCTTGCTGGAGGCAATCTCTCCTTCCACCATATGGGTCCTGGGAACTGAACTCAGCCTGTCTAGTTTGGTGGTAAGCACCTCTGTCCTCTGAGCCATTTCATTAGCCTTTGTAATCTTTTTTATTTTGGAGAATACAGTGATCCTTCCTAAAGTATGTTGTTATACTGACACCTTAGCATGTATTGCAGTAACCAGTATCAGACAGCAAGGGGCGGCAGAGGCAGCCAAATGAAGGCACCTGCTTTCTACAGGAAAATGTCTGCACACCTGCTGAGTGTGACCTATGTCCAACGCTAAGGACACTGAAGTAAATCTGACAAGGAGTCCATGGCCCAGGAGCTAACGACCCTGCAATTGAGGTTGGGGACAAAGTCACACTGGTTCTGATGAGCAGCCACGGGACTGGTGAAAGGTCAGTCAGTACGGAGCCAAGCCAGGATCCCCTGTCTTGAGACAGGTAAGTCAGAAAGGAACTGAAGTCCCTAACCTTTCCAGGTAGAGTGGTCAGGAATCCAGGAGAAGAGAAGGCAAGGTACCACCCTTCATTAAGCTGGCACAGCCTTACCAAAGTCACCTGACTCTGTCCCAAGTCACAAGGGGCCATGCATACCTTCTTCATCTTCATTGTGCCCTGTGGTCCTCCATTCTTGAGTGACCTCCTCCCCAGCCCCAAGGCACTTCCTCTCTCCAGTGCCAGATTAGCCTCCTGCTGCTGTCCTCCATGCCCCCTCCAGCTTCCAGTCCTCCTCCTCCGTCTCCACTCTAACACGTGGTCCTTTGTCCGCTGTCTTAGAAAGGGCTGACCTGCCGTCAAGGATGCTCCTGCTTCTCCTCCGTCTTTACACACATCCTTCTCTCCCATCATCCCTGGCCCCAGCTATCCACAGAATGTTTCATCCTTGGACCTTTCTGTCTTAATTACCTTTCTTTTGCTGTGAAGAGACACCACGAACCAAGGGAAGTTATGGAAGAAAGCATTTAAGCGGGAGTGTGCTTACAGTGTCAGAGGGTAAGTCCACAACATCATGGTGGGAAGCTTGATGACAGGTGGGCATGGCACTAGAGCAGTAGCTGAGAGCTTCCATCTCACCTGCAAGTTATAGACATATATATATAGAGGGGGGGGGATATGAACCTAGTATCAGCTTTTGAAACCTCACAGCCCACTCCCACTGACACACCTCCTCTAACAAGGCCACACCTCCTAATCCTTCTCAAACAGTTCCAGCAACTGGTAGCCCAAGTATTTAAATATATGAGCCTATGAGACCCATTCTCATTCAAATCCCCACCCCAACCTTTCAGAGGACCATTCTTTTTTACCTCTACTTTGGCCTCAGGGAAGTTGAGGCTGAAAACAGGCCTCGGATGCTCACAATGTCCTGGTGTTCCAGACCCTCCACAAGTCCCCCATCTTTAATACTTGTAGTCATAAAGTTTTCTTGGTGTGTGGCCCCAGCTTCTACAGTCCCACTTTCTACACATTGTAGCTTCAGGGTCACAGGTGACATAGAAGTTTAGGGAAGTGAAAGGCCGGTAGCCTGGAGCCCTCAGAGGCCCTGGGCTATATGTGCGTGAAGAAACAGGGACAACCCAAGAGAAGCTTCCTCAAGATGAGGCCCACACTCAACCCTGACCAGCCAAAGGCCACCGGCCCCTCCAGCTTCATTCTGTCTATCAGATACATGTGTGGGGCTCACTACCTATCAACATAACCCAATGTGTAAGAAAAACTCACTTGACCACTTGAAATATCCTATAAGTTAAGTCCCCACTTTACAGATGAGGAAACTGAGGTAGTGAGAGATCACAGAGCCAACACAGGCAGAGTCAGGGCTCCAGTTTGGGCCATGTGGCTCTAGAGTCTGTGCTCTAACTGTTGCACTACACAGCCTCAGTTTCTCCATCTTGCCTTGTCCTGTCCTACAAATGGAACAACTTTCTCAGCCATCACCTGACAGTTCCCATGTTTATGTGGCCGTGACCAGTGTCCCCTGGTTATTTCTAGTGGTTCTGCATATCCTCAGGTACCACATGTTACTTTTTTTTTGTTGCTGTGACAAAGCGCCTTACAACAGCAACTTAAGGAAGAGTTTATTTTGGATCAGAGTCGAGGGCTCAGTCCATCAGAGTAGGGAAGTCGTGGATGTATGACCACAGTGCATGTCACAAGGCACTGACAGTCAAGAGTGGTGAATGATGGTGCTTGGCTTGCTTCCTCCACTGCATTCAAACTGGCCCCAGCTTATAGGATGGCACCGCCCACATTTGGGGTGGGTCTTCTCACTTTAATTAATCCAATGTAGAAACTCCCTTATAGACATGCACAGAGGCTTGTTTCCTAGGTGACTCTAGCTCTGGTTGGGTTGACAATTAATGTTAACCGAATACAGGTACCTAGTTCTAATGTTCTCCCTGTGATGACGCTAAATGGGCAGTCCTTGTGCCCACAGAGAGCTTGGAATACATGCAGATGGTCCTGGACCAAGGGCTCTTCCTAGAGGGTGATACTATCCCAGCCTGGTGTCCAATATGTAGCATACAACTTGGTCTAGTTCAGATACCCTGGGGAGTATAGGGTGAGAGACTGAAACGTATTATCTCATGGCAGGAGGGAAATCATGCTCCATCCCTAGTGCTTAGAAGCTCATAATCAGGTGGGGAAATGGATTCACCACCAGCCCTAATTACTGGGCATAAATTAGAAGAGAGAGGGAAGAGCCTTCACAGCGTCAGGGCCCAGAGTAAGAAGACATGGTGCTGCCCACTGGAAAAACTGAGGAGGTTTCTTGAAGAAGCCAGCCTATATGCTAAGTCTTAAGGGGTAGAAAAGTTCCCTGGTGGAAAGGGACACAAGCTGGGACTATAGGCTGGTGAACCAGAGACCAAGGTGGAAAAGCATCAAGAATCTACAGGTGCGCTAAGCTCAGCTGAGCCCACCAATCCACTAGACAGTGAGGTGCATGACAGTAGGGTCACCACTGACTGCGGAGCCTCAGTGTCTCCTGCCACCGCCAAACACTGTGCCAACTCATCACACACAAAACATGAGGTTATCTAGCGGAGAAGCCTTATACAATGAGGTGGCCTATTTAGAAAAAGAATGGGAAGTGACTGATATCTGTCAGCCTGCGAGCGAGTGTCCATCTGGTATGAGAACACAAAGTGCCTTGCTGTGCATATACTGCCGAGCTTCTGCAGATCTCTCTGGCTGGATGCGCAAGGTCCTCAGGAGCAGTGGGGCACACAGAAGCCTACTGTTTCCTGTCAGCCTCCGGGATGGGGTCTAATGCAGTCCATGCACTGACATCCTCCCAGACAAACCGATCATACCACTGTCACGCTGCGGCCTCCCTGGCCACAGGCCAGATTCCCCAGATCAGAAGACTCCTTCTCTTCCAGAGGGGCAGCCAGAGGGCAAATGTGGGTGTCTGAGACCTGAGTGCTGGTCACCGCTCGGTGACCTTGAGAGGGCCTCAGAGGTCACACTAGGAAGCTGTGTTCTGAAAAGCTTTTTTCTATTTGACATTCTGTTCATCTGACCCTCTCTGAGGAGGCAGTCCCAACCAGGACAGCTAGACAACTCCACTCTGAGAACCTCATTCATTCCTCTCCTAACGCTGAGGTCTCTCAAGGGCCACCAGCCATCGGCAAGACCATGGTGGGTGTGGACATACGCCTACAGACTAGCTCCCAGCCATGAGGGGTGGGGGGAATGAGGCATGGACACGCCTAAAAAGCCTTCCAGGCAAGTGAACCAGACCAAAGGCTGGGAATTCAGGAAGGCATCTCAAGAGAAGGTGACATCTGTTACTCAATTCCTGTGTGCCAGGCTAGGCTCTGAGACACAGGAGTAAAGAAAGCTAGTGAGCACTGGGCCTCAAGCCCTACAGCCCTACAGAGAAGCAGGAACAAACTCAAGGTGGGGTGGATGACAGCCCAGGGGGACCATAAGAACAGCCACTTGGAGGTGCTGTGTGGAGACAATGCACCTCACTTGGTGAATCTGAGAGAGGTGTGATGTAGAGGCAGAGGAGAGGTAGAAAGATGAGGCTGGTTGCACAGGGCAAAACAGAAAGGCTACAATAGCAGGCTAGGAGCTCAGGGCCCCATGGTGCTGCCAACTCAAATCTAAAGAAAGTTCTTGGCAAAAAGGGGGAGGTGAAGGGGATCTTAGGACCATTACAAGTTCAGGACAGACATCCTTAGTCCTCAGAGAGGCCCTGCACCACTCACCTTTTGGGCTATGTGTTTTAGGACACTTGTTTTCCTATAGAACTCCTTCACATTGGCAGTGATTGACAACTTCTCATGACTCCTCTGACAGAATCCAAACTTCAGGCTCCTCCTGGCTTGACCTTCAGCATCATCTGGCTGGGCTCTGGCTCAGAAAGAGCTGAGAGATGTTTGGTCCTTTGAATACGACTGAACTCTGACTTCCTGCCTCTCTAGACTCTCCCACACTGACTCTTACTCAGAGCACAGCTCTCTTCTGCCACCAGGATTTCCCGGGAGCAGTGTCCATTCCTATTAATCTGGCTAACTCCTTTTGACCACAGCTTGCCTGTCACCTGCTTGGGGAATCCTGTAACCAATACATGGCAGAGATCCCCAGAGGCGTCCTTTGCCCATGCTGTCCCTTCTGTCGGGAATGCCATTCCCTTCATCTTCCAAGCCCACTGTCCATCTGGTCCCTCACTCATTTCCGTGTCAAGCTGCAGCATCTTAAATTTATTCATCATTGTTATTATTATGTTTTGTGAGACAGGGTCTCATGCAGCCCACATTGATTTTGAATTCACTATGTTGTTGAGGATGACCTCGAACTGGCTGACTCCACTTTTCTAGCACAGAAAAGTTTTTGTGTGTTTGTTTGTTTGTTTTTCTATGCTAGAAAAGTGGAGTCACCATAGAAGCGTCACAATAGGAGGCTAAAGCCACTTTTCAAAGCCAGTCTAGCTCAGGAATGTCATAAACATTACTGTAACGGGAACCTGGGGATCATCATGTGGCCCCTCTTCAGTCTTAGCAGCAGTGACATGGGGTTCCATTGGTATGAGGCTTATGGATGAAGCTGAGCTGTGCGGCCTCTTCCTGAGCCCCTGGCCAATTAGTGACATGTGCCCCGCCCGCATACACTCGCAACATTCATTCATAAATCAAACCCCTCCACACCTGCTCAATGCTCCACACAGAACGCTGGGGCCTCAAAGACAGGGCCGGAGTGGGGAAGGGGGTGCGCATCCTGCGGACGTCACGATTCGAGGTGCGTTGTCCTCACACATCACCGCTCTTATTTTTGAAGCTGATAACGACGCTCCTCCCTGAGCCGCCGAAAGCTGAGAAAGGGGAAGTGTGGGAAAACAGATCTGCTCTTTATTTTTAAAGTCTTCTTTTGCACCGCTTCCTAAAATCTAAACCTTTCACAGCTTTCAAACGCAGCTCCTGGCAAGGAGCCCTACAAGCTGGGAGGAGCAAGAGGCCGGCAATATCACGCCACACCCCGGGGTCCGCCACCCAGGGACATCCCAGCACCAACCTTGCCTCCTCCATGCCTCGCCCACGCCCACCGCTGGCCTCGTGCTTGGGTAGCGGTCAACCCAGGCCCCCGCGCCTCTCCCTCCATCCTGATCCCCAGGCGGCCCGCTACCCCGCTGCCCACCGCATTCATTGTCCTTCTCCAGCGGCTGCAGTTCACGCTCAGCAGAGTTCCGCCCCTTCCCACTCTCCCATTGGCTCCCGCGACCCAACCGCGCAGGGAACCACCCAGCAGAGTCTCGCACGCCCCGCCCATGCCCGAGGCCTGGCCAGGGGCGGGGCTTTGCTGGCCCCACCCTTAGAGGCGGGGCCAGGCTCGCGGGCACTCGGGCGCTGCCTCGGCGGGGCTCGGCGGGGCTCGGCTCGGTCCGCAGCTCGGGTGGGGGTGGGCGGCAGTGACAGCGGCGGTGGCCGAGGCTGCGGCGCGGGGCTGAGCGAGCGGCGAGCGCGGAGTGGGTAAGAGGAGGAAGTAGAGCGGCGGCCCGGGGCTCCGGAGTCCACCGCCGGGCCAGGTCCGCCTAGATTTGCAGAGTGAGCCGCGTCCGGACCTGGGCAGACTTCTTTGCGGTGCTCCGGCCGCTGGCGCCCCGCCTGCCCTGCCCTGCCCTACTGGTCCGAGCCCGGCGTTCCGCGCCTGGACTTTCCCAGCCCCGTGGTCCCGAGCTGTCGGGACGCTCCAGCCCGGGCCTTGACCCGGAGCTCCGAAACGGGACGCTCCGAGCCCCATCATACCGACCCATCTCCACCGGTGTGCCTCCCTCCCCCGGGTCGGCGCAAGGTGGCCCCAGCTCCAGGACCTGAGTGTAGAAGAGCCGTGACGCCCACCGGCCGTCGGCTCCGGGAGAGCCTTCAGCAACCTTGGACGGGACTGCTCCGGACTTGAAACTGTACTGGCGCCGCCCGGGTCCAGCGCACCGTGAGTGGTCCCAAGCAGGCAGGTCAGTCAGACTGAACCCCTGGGCTGGTGCTGAGAGCCGAAGCTGCTGCCTTCCTCTGCTCTAAGCTAAGACTTGGGGGTGCTTGCTCCAAAGAGAACGCAGGGGCTTCTGTTCCAGTCTCCAGCGAGCCGAGGTTGTAGGTGAGAGCCCCGGATGCGCGGCAGGAGCCGTCCTGGATGCCTAGAGGCAGGGCCCGGGTCAGCGGAGGGCGTGGAGGGGACACCAGCCGAGAATCAACTGTTTAGGAGAGGGCGCGCGAAAGATAGTAGAGAGAAACCCGCACTTAATTTGAGTGCCCATTGTGTGTGGGTCCGAGCCCCGCCCTTGCACAAATCTTCCTTATCCAAAGCACCGGCGCTACCCCTGAGATAAAAGCTGCTGTGTATTGTTATGGGCGCGGACCTATGGGGAAACTGAGGTGTGACAGGAATGAGGACCTCTGTTCTCCGCGTGGAGGATTAGACTGGGGAGAAGGAAGAAGATAAAGAGGGAGGGAGCAAAGAATGTGGGGAGAAGAAAGGAAGGAGGTAGCCTGCAAGCAAGAGATTGGTAAGGTAGGAGCCGCTAGGGTATCCAAGCTCTAAGCCCTTACCTTGAAGCTGAAGAGTGGCTGGTAAGAAAAAGTAACTCGCCTCCCAGGAAAGGTGACTCAACGTTGAGGGCAGAGGTGGGAAGTGTCCCAGTTCCAAAAGATCTCTTTCTGGAGTCCAGGTTGGAGGGACAATCTGCTTCCCAGAGTGAGGGTCCCCAAGTTACTGAAGTATTCTTATCTGTTAGGAAACTCACCATTGTGGTCCCCAAGCCATGGCCATGTGGAATCGTGGTCCCTCAGAACTCACCCCCCTTCCCTTCTTGACATTATTAATGGGGACACTGAAGAGATGGGGGGAGCATGTTTGCCCCAGGTCCTAAAGCCAATGAGTGGTTGAGCCAGAAGCAGACCTGAAAAAGATTTCCAAACATCCATCAAGAGGTCCTCTTTCCTTCCCAGATCACACCTTTTGGGTTTGTGGCTGGGGCTTCCCCACCTCCAGTATGAGGTTGGGGTGACCATGTAAGAGGTTGGGGTGACCACGTATGTGGCTGCAGTGAGCATGTGTGGTTGGAGCTGAGGCTCAGGTCAAAGCCTGACCAGAGTCTGTCATATGCAGAGGAAGCTTGAGACCCTCCTGGCCCAGGAGGTCAGGGCTGCCAGGTCTGGGGACATAGTCCAGGTGTCTTGACTCCCAGGCGGAAGTTCCCCCTTGCTGTCTCAGGATCTGTATAGGAGAGGGGTATTGTGAAAGAGCATTTGGCACAGACTCTGTAGGCTCTTGTTCTGGGTGAGGAGGGGAAGGCATATGGCCTTGGTCTGGGCACGGTGGCCTTGGCTTAACTAGTTAACCTTTGTTATTCTGGGCTCCCTGGAATCTGGGGAAATTACCTCGGAAAGCCCCTGGGAGATGGAACAGGCAGGGTCTTAAAGATTAGAAGCCTGTTCCTGGGGTTGGAGAGGTTCAGCGAGCCTAGATGGTGACTAGGGGCTTGGGATTTCCCCCTCCCCCACCCCTGCCTGAGGATTCAAATCCTCATGATAGTCTTTGCATCTAATGCCTTTGATGAACTAATTTCACACCTGTGATCTCATTTCACTGTGTGCTGGAAAGAGCTGGGAACCTCGGGTGAGACAGAGCAGGGGGTCAGGGGAAACCTCCTGTGTGTCTTACCTGCAAAGTGGGGCCAAAGCACTGTGTTACCTGCTCAGATAGCGAGAGGATCCACACAGGCAAACTGTTGAGTGTGAAGGGCTGTTTGTGGAGCTTTGTGGAGCTTGCCCAGTATTGGCTTGTTATTTGGGGGTACCTTGTATAGGAAACTGAGGCTCAGAGAGATGAAATCTTTGACCCAGGCCTGCTGAATTTGCTTCAAGAACTATTTGAGTGTCAGCTGTGCCAAATGGTGTAGAAAGTACTCAGATGGGCTAAGGGGCGGACTGGAGCCTAAGTGACCAGTGGCCAGTGCCATGGTGATGAACCTATGAGCCAGGGCTCCTGACCATGGGGCAGCCATGTCACCCTCTAAGCCGTCTGCTTTTCTGTGAGAGTGGAGTGGCTCTTCCACCAAGAGTAACTGAGCTACAGATACACACACACACACCGATCCATTTCCTTCCCCATGGAGAAAAGGAAGCTGGAGTTTTGACCAGGAAGTCTGGAAAATTCTCAAAGTTGCTTGAGGTTAGAACCCAGGTGGCTGTTGCAGGCTGAGAGACTTCAGTTTGCTCAGCTGTGGTTCCTGGGCAGGCCAGACTCCCTTGTGCCACCCCCTGCCCCCTAATTGCAAAAGCTTCTGGAATCTGCTTGGGGACACTGGTAAGGGGCTCTGCATTCTAACAGTCCTCACACCCACTGTGGCTTCCTGTGGGGCAGGAGCTGGTGTCCATTCCCTTTGGCCCATTGTCTGGCCTCCCTAAGCACAGGGTGCAGTGAATAATTTATCATCCCCCTCACTGGAAGGCTGGCTAGGGAAATAGCTGCACTGTGCTGAGCTTCCGCCCCACCAGAGGAGGCCAGCGGCTCCTGTTTGTACCTCAGTCTGGGCTATGCTGTGTGTGTGTGTGTGTGTGTGTGTGTGTGTGTGTGTGTGTTGGTTGGTTGGAGGATGGAACGGGACAAGGTGAGAAGGACCTATTATCCCCCTAGCCCTCTACTGTTGGGTCGGGGGTGGGAGAGGGCAGGGAGGCAGAGGTTTCTATAGGCAACAGTGGGAACCAAGGTAGCTGATCTAGGATCAAGATGCCGGCCTCTGAGTCCAGAGATTGGGGGGTGGGGTGGGGTGGGATGGGGTGGCAAGGGAGGTCTTCAGGGAATCTTGCTTGTGCCACCTGCTCACAGTGGACTGGGGGCCAAGACACCTGACCGTCCACTATTGGCCACAATAATGGCCATTATTACCCCCCTCTGTAAGATTAGCATAGTGAGGCTCACTTCTCAAGTCCATTATGGGTGACCATAGTGTCACCTAAGTAAAACACAGGGCAGAAATAGTAGTCAGCAAAGGCGTGCTTCACTGTGAACACGGGGGCGTCTCTGTGTGTCGGGAAATGAAATGGCATGGTAGGTGGAGGGGTAGGAGAGTTCTGGAGTAGTGATTCAGAACCAGAGGAGGCTGGGCAATCAGGTGGGAGTGGAGGCCCAGTGTGTGGCCCCTCTGTGAAGGGGAGGCCAGGCCTTGGGTGTGGCCTTTGCCAGCCATTGCCACTAACGGGCCTCCACCTCCTTGCTCATCACTGTTTAACACAGCATCCAGCCACCCTTTGCTTGTGGGATGGTCTGGATCACACCCCTGCCTCTTCTCTGCTCACATCTCTATCTGCTTCGGCCCAGTTCGGGTCACAGATACCTCCCCCAAATGTTCCTGGGTTGTCTAACCCTCTGGGGTGCCACCTGTAAATGTTTAACACTTCACAGTAGACGTACGCTGATAAAAGTAATAATATGTTACAATTTAGGAGATACGTGCACATTTACTCCGACTAGTGGGGTTAGTGTGTTAATAGCTAATAGTTAATAGTGTGTTAATAGCTAACATCCTTAGAACAGGCTGAACAGCACTTTTGATGTGTCCATCATCTGCAAAATGGCTGTTTTTGATGAGAGACTGGAGCTCACAGAGGTGCTCTGTCTTGCCCAAATTCTTACAGCTAAGCATCAGAAACAGCCTATTTCTATTCGAACTGGAGATCTGTGCTCCTCTTCTGTCACTGAATGAACGCTTCGCCAGCGTTAGGAGATGTCCTGTGCCTCAACTCCACCCAGTACCTCGAAAGCGTTCTTTGCATGTGACGAGCCAAGACTTGAGTCTTCCTCCCTAGGCTAATGTATGGCCGTGCTGGGCTAAGTACAGGGCTCAGAAAGGAAGCCTAGCCCTGGGCCCTGCGCTGGCTGGCAGGGTACATTGCCTACAGTGAGTCAGTCCCTCTGGGTCGTGTTTAGTGTCCTAGCACCTCATGTCTCCAGTCTTCTGCAGTGTCCTTCATGACCCTGGCGGGAGCTGGTCACAATACAGGGCTGAAGGATGTGGTGGGACAGGCACTGTGATTTTGGCCTAGCTGATATCTGGGCCAGGAGCACTGTGGTCACTTGAAGGAGGGTGGTGGCCTGGGGATGAAGGCAGCATGGTCATTAGCTATGATTGAGAGCTGGCGGGGATAGGCCAGGTTGGCAGCACTAGAGGCCAGCTGGCCCGGCCACTGTGGGGTCATTGGCAGGGCATCTGGCTTCTCCTTGCTCTGCTGCCTGTAGGGCGCCAGGGCTCTGTGGGCCATGGCTTGCCTGCTGTTCTGTTATGGTTAGGGGAGGATTGATAGAGTCCTTCCAGGCCTCTTCTGGAGACATCTCTTCCCAGAAGCCCTTGGGACTCTTCTCAAGCAGGTAGAGCACAGCCCTTCTCTGCTGCTGGCCCACAGCCCCTATTCACTGACTAGTCTGGACATGGGATGGATCTGCTGGTCAACCTGCAGAACCCCTCCTCTGAGTGCCCAGGATAGTGTTTGGCACAAGGTAGCTATCCTAGGACAGAGGAGGTAAGTGGCCCCTGGCATGAGTCCTCTGGTACCTGTTTTCTTACCTGTAAGATGAGCTGATAATAGCAACATATGAGGCTTAGTGACATACAGAGAGTGGGTTCCTGCTGAAGTCTGGAACACAGGTGGGCACTCTGACAGTGACCCAACCTTCTCGCCTTTCCCTCTTTGGTCTCATGAATGAATGACTGTGTAAAAAGGTAATTGAAGAGCCTAGCAGCTGGACCCAGGAAGCAGGGCATGGCAGGGAGGGCTTTCTGGAGGAGGGTCTTGAGAGAATTTAGATGGGAGATGCTGTTCCCAGCCCAGGGCACAGCCATGTGTGAGCATGAGCAGAGAGTTGTTGGCCTGAGAGGGACCTTGAGCTGGGATTGGGGCAAGGAGTAGGACTGAGATGTCCGGGGACCTGGGAGTCTCTTCTCAAACCCAGTGCAGCAGCAGTGACCCAACTGGGACAAGCCTTTGAGATCCAGCCAATAGATGCAGAATATGTATGGATCCTTTTTTACAGGGAGGTAGCATTACCCCACCCTTCATCCACTGACAGGTGACTCTTATTGGAGATCGTGGGCTGTGGGGAAAACAGACAGACCATAGGTATTCATGTGGGTGCCAAAATCCCAAGCCGAAAGTGATTTCCTGAGGCCTGACTGGTCCCACTCACAAGGCTGGGGTAAGTTAAATGGGGTTCAATTCAGCACCTCCTTCTCAGGGCTATCGTGAGGAATGACATAGATCCTGCACATAAGGTGCTCAAAAGACCCAGAGGTGGGAGCATTTACCGACCATGCACAAGGCCCCGATTCAGTCACAGGCACCATGCACACACAAAGCCCCAACGCCATAATAAGCACTCAGTGAATGGTAAACTTGTCTGTGTCACCAGCACCAAGCAGGTTGCTGAGAGGGAACAGGTGCTCAAGGAGGGTTTTGGAATGGATCCCAGGCAAAGGGCAGTTGCTCTGCAGTATGAATGAATAGCTTGGTCAGGAAAGGAGGCCCAGAAGCCATGACAGTGCAGAGTGTGACTAGGCAGGCCAGGCTGGGCTGCAAGGAGGGATCAGGGAAGGCTTTCTGGAGGCAGTGCTTATGAGCTGGGCTTATGTCTTCCTTCGTAAGGGTAGCCAGGACCTCCACCTCTGCAGGCTGTCCTCCCTCCGTCCCTTGCCACCTCTCCATCCACAACAGAAGGGCCAAAAGGCAAGTGAACAGAAGTATAGGCCACTTGCCCAAGGGACCCAGCCTTTCCCAGGCTGGGGGCCAAATTCACAGGCTGGCTTGGAGCTCTTTTATCTTCTGGCCCACAAGTAGCCAGTCTCAGCGGGGGTCCCTGGTTTTGCCCCTGTAGCTGTCCAGCTTGTCAATGAGTGGACTCTACTCTGAGAAGAAGTGCCCTAGCTGGGCCTGAAGGCACCTGACTCTAACCCAAAACAGAGGCAGGCGGATCCCTGTGAGTTCAAAGCCAGCCTGGTGTACAGAGTGAGTTCCAGGACAGCCAGAGCTCTATCGAGAGACGCTATCCCAGAAACAAAGCATCATTAACAACAAAACAAAAGAAGAAGAAAAAGAAAAAAAATGCCATCTGAAATCATCTCACTTTCCCAGCCAAGAGGGTCAAAGGGAAAGTTCTTTCCTACCTAAAAAGGAGTCAGGACCCCTCTCCCACCAAAAAATCCTAAAGAAACTCACCCACAGGCACCCTGAGGTCAGAGTCCCCTTGTGCTTGCCTTCACTGGATTGGCTGTGAAGACTGAGGACACTCTGCCCCCTGGAATATGGGATTAGAGAATGGCCCTGTCACAAGTGTTGCCTGAAGCCATCCGCATGTCAGATATTTACATTACGATTTGTAACTGGCAAAATTATAGTTATGAAGTAGCAACGAAAATCATTTTATGCTTGAGGGTCACCACAACATGAGGAGTTGTTTAAAGGGTTGCAGCATTAAGAAGTTAGAACCTCTGGATTAGAATATGAAACCCCTTGTTCCCTAAAGAGGTTCCTGAGGTGGGTGTGGTGGTTGTTGAGTGGCTACCTTCTGTGATACTCACTCTCAGCAGCTCTGGGAAGGCCTGGCTTACCATTCCTGAGGCAAGGGCTGGGCTCAGTTATCAGAGCTTTAGGACATTTCAGCGTGGGGCATCTGAGAGCTGCCTGTGGCCTCCACATGCTGCCTGAAGCATCCCACAGGGCTGCCTGTTGGAGGAGCAGCTCCTGGCCACACTGTCTGACCTGGGACTTCCCTGAGCAGAGAAGCGACAGGTGGGAAAACCCTCAGTCTGACAGATTTTGCTCCCCTGGTGCCTTTCCAGCCTCAGCTTCCTCATCTGAAGAATGGCTGTAGAAATAGTCTTTGTCTAAGACACAGTTATGCATGGAATGTGTGTGCCTGACCTGTCATGTCACCAGTGTGCAGTGAAAAGTCGCAGAAGCAGCAGAGCCTGACTGGACTCAGTTCCTGGGTTCCCTGTCCCAGCCACCTGCTTGAACCAGGTTTCTGGGGTCGGGGCTGGGTGGGGAAGGGTAAATCCATAGACTTGGGGTTCTTCCTTTTAAAAAAAATATATATATATTTTATTTTATGTGTATGGGTGTTTTGTCTGCTTGTATGTCTGTGCGTCATGTGCATTCCTGGTCCCCTCAGAGGCCAGAAGAGGGTGTCATATCCTTGGGACTGAGGTTGCAGACAGTTGTGAAACACCATGTGGGTGCTGGGAATTGAACCAGTTCCTCTGGAAGAGCAGCCAGTGCTCTTAGCCACAGAGCTGTCTCTCCAGCCCCACATGGTCCCTCTTTTCTGTAAGTGATAGTCAGCACTCCATTTGCTTGGTTTTGTTTTAGCGGTCAAAGTGTCTGGCCTCCCTGTAACAATGGAGCTTTGTCTGAATCTGCTTGTTTTCCAACCCGGACACCCGGACTGCTCCGCCCACTAGGCCCTGGTCCCACCTGGGAGAACTGGAGAATGTCAGAGGGGTGTTTTGTTTTCCAGTGAGGGGAGGTTGTCCAGGGGACATCAAAGGCCTCTGTGTAAGCCCTCAGCAGCAGTTGAATCCACTGAAGTCTACCCCCTCTCTTGCCAGCCAAAGCAATCCATGTAGTGTAGGGCGAAGCCAGTGGGTTTAGAGATGCAAAAACTTGCGCATTTAGTCTCAGCTTTGCCACTTACTGCAAGGTGACAGTGGGCAAGCCATTTTGTCTTTGAGCAAGGCTTTTCAACACGAATAGACTGCTGGGGAGTCAAGCTCAGCCTGCTAGTGTAGTAAGCTGGGGGCCCACACTAATGCACTTCAATAGCTACATACCTCTCAAAGACAGGGTTCTGGGGCACCTCTCTTCCATCTATACCTCCCCCAGCAAGTCAGGATGAATGTGGCCTCCAGAGAGGCCTTACCTTATCTCTCAGTGGGCGAAGTTCATGAGGACACTGGTGGCAGGTGCATAGAGCCCTTTGCAGGACAGCTCAGAGCCAAACTTGTGGCGGCCACGTTCCGTGCCTCTAGAGCTTGATAGCTGCTAATGCTGGTCTCTGATCCTTATTCCGGCTTTGCTGTCCTGAGTTCAGGAGCCCCCAGTCTTCTAAAGGCCAGCAAGGGAATATGAAACCCACAAGTTATGGTAGGGAGTCGTCATTGGTCATGGAGGATGTGGGGAGCACGTAGGCTACTTCCAAGCAGGGAACAGGTTGCACACTACAAAGGGCTGAGTCTGGACTTGGAAGGAAGCCTAGCTAAGGGAAAGTACAGGAGATGTGGCTGGCCGCTAGGCATGGAAACTCTGGGAGGCCCCACAGGGGCCTGCAGGTGTCTGCAGAGCGTAGCCTGACAGGCCTAGAACGCTGAGCCTTGCCGCTAGCCACCAGCACCCGCATCTGCCCCTGCCTCACTCACAGCTCACAGCTGGGCATCAGTGACAGGGTGGTGTCTCAGTGCTCAGAGGAGGGTCCTGGGGAGGCAGGAATGTGGGCTCCAGAGCGTGTCCTCACTTTCAGTCCGACCTCTGCTTCTTTGAGAAGAACCAAAAGACCCCGAGCTAGCACTAAGCTTGTCTGAGCCTTAGTCGCTCACCCATGAGGTCAAGGTAGCATCGCTCACTGTCCGGGCTGTTTGAGGTAAAATGACATAATGGATAAGACAGAGTCTTATATTTCACAGGAAGTTCTACAACCACTCTCACTAAGCTCTCCTTCTCTGTGTCATCCTTAATGCCTCTCCAGGAAGTTCTTGCTTGCATCTAACTGAAGTCCATTGTTCTGTAGCTGGAATCCTTTTCATCTTGTCTGGGAACAGTGCAGAGGCAGACTGAGCCCATCCTCCATCCTAATGCGCCCAACAGTAACTGCCACGAGGCAGGGAACAGAGAGAGCATCAGGGATGTTGTTTTCCACCCTGGAGCTTGGGGTCCCAGCAGTCTCTGGCAGAGCCTTCTGTCCAGGGTAGAGGGTGTGTGTGTGAACTGTCCTGACTACTCACACTCCAAAGGGTGTGTGTAGGGTAGAGGAGAGAGCCCTGGGCTGAGCTAGAAGCCTGCATGCTAGTGGCTGCCTGTCTTTCTGTGTGGCTTGAGGCTACTTAGCAACCTCTTCCACCCACAGGGGGCCTAGAGGATATATGCATTCTGGGGCCCAGGTCTCCCTACTGAAGACATGCAATTTAGCTTCATGGCTTCTTTCTTATTGGGCCCTAGAAAGCCTGAGAGTAAAGTAGGCGAGGGTTCTGCTGGAGGCTGGTGGTGGTGGGATCTGAATAATTCATCATTCAGGCTAAGACTCTCAGGGGTGGCCCTGAGTTTAAGGTCATTCCTGATGGGTGGGGGTGATGTCTCCCTCTTCAGACCAGGCCATGACCATCGTGGCAGTCCTCAGCCAGCCTTCCTAGCTATCTGCAGAGGCTCTGGTCTGCTTGTGCACTTCAGTAGAACCACCCTATCTAAGGCCTCTTCAATCCCTGCAAGTGGGAAACCAGAGAAGCTCAGCAAAGCTGGTCCAAGGACTGGCTAGAGACCCCACAGCCTATCAGGGGGTTGGAAAGGGACCCTGGAGAGTCTCCTTTGCCCCCAGGCCAAACAGGACCCTCCAGGTAATTGATAGGGGTGGAGCACAGGATAGGCAGGTGGTTGTAGGCCAAGGGGCCTCATGTTCGGGAGCTGGGCATCAGGTAGAACTCTGCTCTGTGGGCAATGGGGGAGGCAATGCAGAGACCCCAGGACTATGGCTTACTTTCCCTGGGAGGCAACTGGCCAAGAAATGCAGGCGTTCTGGACCCTGCCGATTCTACAAGCCATGGGAACGTAAGCATTTTGGTATCACAGGGGACTCAAGATTTCTTCTTGTTGCCTTGGACACACCAGGGTAGCCTTGAGGAGCATTAGTATTGCAATGCCTCTGAATTCCCGACAGTCTGTGAAGAACGGTTGTTAGAGAAGCAATGATTCTGGAAGCAGACCTGCCCAGAACTGTACCGTAACCCCCACCTCCCCTTGGACCTCAGATTCCTCGTCTGGGAAAGGGGCAATCTTCCCCCACACACAGCTAGCGACTGTGTGCTGGCTCTGCAAGCTGAGTGAGAGAATGCTGGCCCATGCCTGGTTCAGTTTTTGTGGTTTTTACCATCAGCCTCACTTTGCAGACGAGAAGATGGAGAGTCAAAGAAAGGTGATCTCCTGAGGCCACTCAGTTGATGTGGTTTGGTCCTGCAGGCTTCCAGTCTGTGGGCTTTTGTTTGTTTTTCCTACAAAAACCCCGCTTCTGCCCACAAATGAACTGCTACCCCATTTGCTCAGCATCTTCTATGTGTGATGCTGTTGCCTGCTGCAGCCTCTTGTTCACACTGCCAAACAGCACTTGGTGTGGCACATAGTAGGTGCTTTCAAAATGCCTTGTGCCTGAGTATGCCCAATGGTGTAGGTGCAGGAAGCTGTGGTCCAGGTAAGGCCTGTGTCGCATCCATAGGCTTCCTCTGCTCCTCATATCTATAAAAAACATTTGCTTAGTTTGGGATGGGACCTTCATGAAAGAGCATGGAGCCTGGGGCAGGGAGATGGTTCTCTTCCTGCTCAAAGTAGGAGTGGTCAGCTTGCAAGGATGGGCCTTACAGAACCTTCCTGCTTTGCTGAGTGCTTGTTCCCAGATCTCCTAGGTTCTGACCCTAGGCTCCCCAGCCCTTCCTTCCGCTGTCCACAAACCTACTTCCTGCATTCCAGCACCCCTTTCTTCTCCCCTTGTGCTTGTCTGAGTATCTTTTCTAACTGGCCTGTCTTATTGGCTTCCATTCATTCATTCCTATCCAGCCAGCCGCTGGTGCCCTGGGCCTTGCTGAGAACCCCATCCATCCTGGTGGAGGACTTCTGCAGTGGCTGTGCTTGGTCATGACATGGCCACACCCTTCTGTCAGAAGACACGGGGAAATCATGGTTTGTGGAGCGAATGCTGCCCTGGACTTCTGCCTCTGCTTGCCTTACAACCCTGAGTCCCCACAACAGTATAGAGAGGAATCCCGGCCCCACTTTGCCAACCATGGGTGCATGGCCCAGCAGACAAAGTCCCTGCCCCACAGCTTGTGCACATCTCCAGCCCACCCTTGACCATTGCTTCCTCTGTGCCCTATTTGCAGGCTGTTTAGTGTCACCTTCTTTTCTGTCTGTCACCAAGAGTTGGTGGTAGGAGCTGAGGTTGGACTAGCTGCCTCTATTAAACTGTCAGTTCAAGGGTGGCCTTTCCTGGATACGAGCCTCAGAGCATCCTCTGACACACAAACACAGACAGACACACACATAGACACACAAACACACATACAGACACACACACATACAGACACACACATAGACACACAGCAGACACAGAAATAGACACAAACACACACATAGACACACAGACACATAGAAATACCACACACACACACACACAGAGACACACACACACACATACACACACACAGTGTCCTGCAAGGGACTTGAATTAATCCCCAGCTGTGCTCTAGATAGCCATAATGCTATATATATCATATAACTCAGAACCTCCTTGGGGCTTTTTCTGGGTTACACACAGGTAAGAGTGTACAGTTAACCTTTCCCAAACTTGTGTTATTCTGTGTTGTACTTTTTTTTTTTTTTTGAGACAAAGTCTCATATAATCAGGGCTGGCCTTGAACTCCAGGTCGTCCTGTGTCTGCCTTCGAAGGGTTATGATTTCAGGTGTACATTATCATGCCAGGCTCCCAGGCTTGTTTGAAGGCCTGGAACCTGGGACAAGCTGCTAGGCAAGTTGTCACTGGGCTGCCATGCACAGGAAGCCACAGGAGAAGCTAGTTTCTTGGCTTAGGACTGTTTGCACTCTGAAGACTATCTTGGAGACATGGTGTAAGACAGGCTTGGCTCTAATGGTAGAGCTTCAGGCTAGAGGACATGTGGAAGGTAGAGATGTTTTGATTCTTCATCCACCAAACGGACCTGTCTCAGGCACCGACTGTGGACTAGGCACACAGCCAACCTTGGAAAATGCCAAGACACGTCTGACTAAGAATCTTCCATTCCATTTCCCAGCCCACTAAGGGTTTTAAAGAAAGACAAATATAAGCCTTAAAAGGAAGAAGCAAGTTTTTAATTGTTCCAGGTTGTGCTGGTGGGTGGGTGGGTGACACATTTGCTCTGCGCCATGGAGCTGTACCTAGGCCCTGCTCAGCGTCAGATCTCCCAGGAACTGTGGAGGACCAATTATCCTGGGCAGAGTTCACAGCTGCTGTAGGATTCGAGGAGTCAAGTGGAGCGAGGGAAGCCCAGAAGAGGAGGAAGGCAGAGAGATGCTTCCTCCTGAAGCCCGTGGGCCTGGACTTGGTATTGATGATGTACAGTTATGTACCACACAGAGGAGATGGGATGGGGTGGGGGTGGGGTCTGTCCAGTGTTATCACCAAACTAACAGTGTAGAGATGTATGTAGAAGTATAGGGGGATGCTCGAAGGGGTTCTGGACAATGGGAGCAGAGGAAAACCACTGGAGAGGCTTCTGGGTAGAGAAGGAGATTCCCAGCCGAGTCAGTGCCTGGCAGACCAGGAGTGTCCTGAGGGCCAGGGCCAAGTCACACTCATCCCAGTGTCCCCAGCATTTGGCTAGTGCCCTGTTGGTATGCATGGACTGACGATGTTTAAGCAGGTCCTTCTTCTCTATGGGCCTCAGGTCCTCTCATTGCGGTTAGGCAAAGCCGCTGTCACATCCTTCCAAAGGCTGAAGGCTCTCCGGAGTTCTGGGCATGCTCACTTTTCCTCCAGTCTTGAGGTCCTCCAGCTGCCCCACCTGGGAGGGATCAGAAGCCCCTGGGTTGGGGTGGCCACCTTTTGCCAGTGAACTGAACTCCCCTTTTTGCCTTGCCTCAGCAGTTGGTAGCCCTGGTCACCTAATTGTTCTTCTAAGGCCCCAGATCTCAAGGACAAAGCAGGGGGAGCTGGAGAGGCGAGCTAAGCCAGACGGAGAGAGGATTAGTGGATGAAGCTTGATATGGGGTAGGAATTCTGGAAGGTTCTACCATCTACCATCATCAGTTTCTTCCTCTGTTGAATGAGAATAATAACTCCCACAGAGGGGCATTTGTGCTGGTCTAGGGAGATGACATTTGTGGATACATATCCTACACTGACTTAGGGGCTGGTGATACAGGTCAGTGGGAAGAGTGCTTGCCTAGAAAGCCTTAGGCTTAATCCCCACTACTGCATAAACTGGGTACAGTGGCACAACACTGCAATTAATCCAAGCATTCAAAAGATAAAGGCAGGTGGCAGAGGGTGGGGGTGGGGAGGCAGGGAGGCACACACCTTTAATCCCAGCATTTGGGAGGCAGAGGCAGGCGGATCTCTGTGAGTTTGAGGCCAGCCTGGTATACAGTGTGAGTTCCAGGACAGCCAGAGTTACAACAGAGAAACCCTGTCTCAGAAAGAGAGTGGTGGGGGTGGGGGGGGGATCAGAAGTTCGAAAGTTCAAAGTCATCCTTGACTCTGTAGTAAGTTCAAGTTGTAGGGAAAGGGGAATACATGAGCCTGTGTCTCAAAATAAATAAATAAGTAGATAAACTGACAACCCCCCAACACACATACATACACGTAACCAGTCGTGGTCATCAATCGCCTGTATTGTCCAGTTTCTATGAACCCCCCAGGCTCTGGCTCATTTGTCACCTTTACTGGAAGTGGCCCTGGCAGTGGCTCGCGTTTCCTACCAGGCCTCCCCTGCTGCATAGGTTTTATTCAGGCCACAGCAACAAGACTGAATTGTATACAAGGTGTTCACACAAGCCAGTACTGTGTATCGGTGTGCATGGAGCCGTGACGGACGCCTTGCTGTCCCTCTTGTCTCCCGGATCCGGGGAGCAGACGCTACCCTCCCCAGCTGCATCCCGGGAGCGTGAGGTTTTGGCCTCTGGGATGGGTGGGAGGCACGCCCATGAAGGCTCCTCACCTGTCAGCCTGCTGTAGGCCGGGTCCAACAGCACCTGCCTGCATATAGGGGTGTCTGGCCTGGGCAGCTGGTGGTGATGGAGGGTTGGGGCTGGTAGTCATAGGACCTTAAGAACAGAACAAGACAGTCACTGTAACATCCTCTTCCCTTCCCCTATTGGTTTCAAGGAGGTATCAGTAGGGAAACTGAGATCTCCAGGGTGAATGCTGCTTTATCTCATCAAAGCCCAGGGCACCTACTCTAGGCACCGGCTGCCTGGCAACACAGGGTGCTTGGTCAGAGCACCCTGGCCAGGATGGGATCTCAAGGGATAGGGCTGGCTCTATCCAGTATCCCATCCTCTTGAATCCTGGGGGGTCCCTCCTAATGCCTACAGCTCCCAGATGGTGTTCTGGCCCCATCAGAGCAGAATGGAGAGCAGACAGCTTGCAAGGCTGGCCCCAGAGGCAGTCCAGATGTTCCCTATGCTTGGTTGGTAGGTAGGAGAAGCCTAGGGGTAGCAGCAGATGAAAGGTTGTTAATAGCATACCAACGGAACTTAATCTGGTTACAGAGAAAAGACCCCCCCCCCCACACACACACACACATGTGCACAATCCTGGGATCAGGGTCCTGTGCATTCAAGACCTGGTGCATACTAGTTAAGCGCTCTACCACTGAGTCACATCTCTAACCCACCTCCTGTCTTTCTGGCTTAGAAAAGTCAAGCAGTGGGTTCTGTCTGGGTTCCACACTTGTGCCCATATACCCTTGGATTTGCAGCATGCCTTTCTGACCTTGATTGAAAAGGGCTGCTGAAGTGGCTTGATCTCATAGGCTGGGCTGAGGTCAAACAAGCAGGGTGCATGATAGGCCACTGGCTGGGAGGGAAGCACCAATTCTAGGCTGTAGCAAAGAAACGGAGTGCTTTAGATCCCTCAGCAAGAAAGAAGCCTGGGCAAGAGCTAAAGAGGTGTGCTCCTACCTGTCACTCCAAATTACCCAAGCGCCCATCGCTTTCAGGGGAGCCAGGCAAGCCTGCAGGCTAACTAGGTGATCTAAGGAGTCCCTTTCTTCCTTGTTCCTGTGTCACAGGGAACCGCATGCTGTATTCTCACGTTATATTGAAGGAAAAGCAGAAGCTACTGGGCTGTGAGGCCCTGGGGGACATAGCCCCAGGGTAAAGACCAGGGGCTCCAGCAACTGGCTTCCTGGTCCTGGTGGCAGCCAGCCTGTGAGGGTGGGCTGTGTAAGCCCCGTTTGCTTGCTCTGATGGAGCAGCTGGTTAACTTGCTGCTGGATGTGCCTGACAAGTGTCCCCTACATGTGTCAGGGTCAGGCATCAATATACCACATGTGTGATCAGCAGCCAGCCTTGGGCCACTCACTGTCCCATCCTCTGCGTTTCAGCTTGTTCCTCAGATGACCTCATGGTACAGTCGCTGTGTTGGGGACTCAGGGAACAGGAGACAGTTGTGTCCCAGGGGCCCCAGTTTGGGGCAGATGGAAGGGCCCAAAGAAGGATCAGTGGTGGGCACAAGCCCGATGGTGTGTCCATTGGCAACCCCTAGCCCAGGAGGATTCTGCTGTGCTCTCCGCTCTGCCTCCGACTCCCTACATGTGAGCACCTGATTGTCCTCCCCCTGCTCCAGTTTCCCCGTCTGAAATAGGGTGTTTGAAAAGGCGGCCCCAGGAAGCTGTCACCAAAAGTGAAGTTGTATGTGTGGGTAGGGGGGGACTATGATCCCTAAAGGCAGTGGGCCTGGGGCTCTCACCCCACTTCTCCACTCTGGGACTGAGGCATGTCACTCTGCCGCTTATTGTTGGGGTGTGCTTGCCGTTCAGGCACAGGACAGACACTGTTACCCTGCCCAGCATTGTCTAGCACTGGAGGGTCACAGGCTACCTAGAGTTCATCAGCAGCTTGGGATGATTGGAGGGAGGGGGTCTGCCAGCTGTACCGTGCTGAGGGCCAGGATCCGGAGAGGGTGCTGGCCTCTGCCTTCATGGCTGACTGGGGAAGGGCAGGTATGACAAGAGGGCCTGTCTTTATAGCCCTCTCAGACCCTTGCTCTTCTAGAACCGTAGATTTTCTATTCCCAGGTCTTGAAAATACCGGCTCATGGGACCTTAGAGCCTTGGCCCTATGAAATCATGACTTGGAAGTGACCTTAGAGGTTTTAGAATCCAAACCCACATCCAGCCCAGGCAGCTCCTCCATGGGGTCCCAGGCCACCTCGAGGCCCTCCTGTGGCCTGGCTCAAATCACTTATGTCCCACTGCTGTGAGTGGCACCTGGGGTTGACCGGTTCTTCTGGGCAGTGGGGGACAGGCACCAAGTTTTGTTTGGCTAAGAATAGAAGGCTGTGTGTGATCTAAGCACAGCGGACTGCATCAACGTCCCACCAGGCACCAGGGAGCTTATTAAACAGGGTCTGGGGCCACCCTGGGCTCTCCTGGGTGGAAGGGCAGCTGACGAGAGTTTCACTACCTGGTCCTAGGGGAAGACATTTTTCCTTTTTCTGTAAAGTATGGCTCCTCCCATCTCCCTCTCCCCTGGGCCACCAGTCTCTCAGTGTCCTGGGGGAATGTCTTCTGGGACAATTCAAATAAACAAACCCAGCCTTTGAGTGGAACAAACCAATCAATAAAAATGGCTTTTTGTCTGAGAAGAGAGAATGGAGGATGGTGGCTGTTATTGAGCACCTACTGTGTGCCAGACCTGGCCTCAGCATTCGGTGCCTGGCTTCGACTAACCTGTCACTGGCTACAGAAAGGGTCCTGTGTCCTCGTGTGACCTAGCAGAGTCAGAGCTGGGGACCAAGGTCTCACCCACCTGAGCTTTTGCCAGAAAGGGTTGCTGAGAGTCGGGAAGGGACCAGAGTCAGATCTCTTCAAGAGCTCTCCAGGGTAGGAAGATTTTATCCTTATTATAGGAAACCATGCTTTGCTATATATTCGAGTCTTTTCTGCTTTTGGCATCCTGTGTGGAACTGGAGAAACACTGTCCTGGGGTGGGGACTGTGGCCTGTCACACACATGGCAGGTCCAGGTGCGGGCCTATTGAGTCTGAACTAAGTCAAATCCTCTTGGGTCTCAGGGTCCCTTCCACAAAGCAGGCAGAGGCTGCTTGGGGTAGGGCCATGAGATCAAAGCACCAGGTCCCTGCTGTCCCTTCTAGGCAGTGTCCTAGACTGTCCTCTCTGTAGGCCTCTAGTGCCCACCCCAACCCAGTGCTTGCCAGCGTGAGAATCATGAGTCACTCTTGGGAAGACAGAGGCCCTAGGACAGGACAGCGTCCAGGTCATATGATAAGTGGGCCTAGGAGCGTATAGTAGGTGCTCAAGAAATCCCTTCTTTCTTGAAGGCCAGTGCCTGCTCTCCTCAGTAGCTCTACTTCGGGGGCAGACCTGCAGGACTTGGGTAGTCAGGGCTTGGAGTCAGCTGGAGGTCCATCCTCAGCCTGGAGGGCCCTAGGCCATCTGTGTTTGTCCAAATCCTTCCCCACCCAAGTGCTCCTGTGCCAAATTTGAGGCCTTCCTGAGTGTTCCTCCCCAGTACCCTTCCTCAGCTCCCATTTACCCCCAAACTGGAGCATTTTATTAAATTTTATTTTATATTTTATTAAATTTTCTTTTATATTAAAAACACATAACCCAGGCAGGGGATGTGGCTCAGTTAGAATGTTTGCCTTGCATGGGTTTAATCCCTGGCGCCACGTTAACAAGCCAGGTGTGGTAGCTATAGACCTGTAATTCCGGTGCCGGAGATGTGGAGTCAAGAGCGTCAGAAAGTTCAAGGTCATCCTCAACTACACAGAGAGTTGAGACCAGTCTGGGCTAGAGACCCTGTCTAACAAGACAAAACAACATACAGCATACCACCTGAGCTGTTTCGGTTCACAACTGCATTTACATTGTTGTGCAATGTGTCCCCAAAGCGGTTGTATTAATATGTACGCAGAAAATGCTCTATCCTTGAACTGCATCTTCAGAATTCATCACCAGAGCTTTTTCACCAGGTAAAGCTGGTACTGTACACCCATTAGATAACCTTCGCCTACCCTTCTCCTCCCACCCCAGTCCTTAGTAACCACCGTTCCGCTTTCTGTTTCTATGATTTTGACAACTTTAGATGCTTCATTAAGTGGAACCCTCCAGTGTCTGTCACTTTGTGAGTGGCTCACTTCACTTAGGGTAATGCCTCCTTGGCTCATTCATGTTAGATAGCAAGAAACTGGCTTTCCTTCTAAGGGCAAAGTAATATTCTATTGTGCGGACATGCCCTTTGCCCATTCACCCATTCACGGACAGTTGGGTTGCTTCTAGATCTTGACTTTTGAAACTTTTGAAGTTGAACAGGTCTGGGTTGAACCCCATGTTTAGTGTCACCTTTGCTATGAGTCTGAGTCCTTTCCCATTGGCTGCTATGCTCATCGGTAGAGCAGAAACTTTGCATGTAGAAAGGCCTCGCCCCAGCAAGCTCAGACTGAGTGGTAGGCAGAAATTATTCCTTCCTATTACCTGATTTCCTTTTGGGGGCATGCCCCCTTGTCTGTGGGTTATGGGACACACTTACCCATATGTCACCTGTACCCCATGAAGCCAGAGTAGTGACTGTGTGTCTGTCAGTTGAGCTCAGAGTAAGTCAGGGGCTTGTCCAAATTCACACAGCCAGTCAGTGACCAAGCCATGATTCAGTCAGGACCTTAGCCGTACCTGGGGTCCACAGGCCTTAGAGTATCAGCAACCTGTGGCCCATGCATACTTCTGTGAGTATCAGAGCTGCGGGATGAACTTGTGAGGAGAGTCCCCATGGTGGGCAGAGGCTGTGGCACCTCTGATCACATGACTTCCCAGGGTTGTGGATGGTGAAGTCGTCCCAGCAACAAGGGCTCTGTTGGACTCTTGGACCTCGCCTTGCACCTGGGAGCTCACACTCTGTTTTTCTCTCTCTCACCCTGTGGTGGGGTGGGAGGCCAGTTGAACACATGGCAGGAATAGTGTGGATTCTGGGCCAAAACTGCCTGGGTTGAAATCTTGCTTCTGCTACTTACTACCTGTGTGACCTTGGGCCAGTTGCTTAAGCTCTCTGTGCCCTGTCTTCTCTAAAGCAGAGAGACTGGTACTTCCTACTCTACACAGCAGATCACCCCCAAACTTCATGACTTTACATAAAAGCTGTCATTTGGGGAATATAGTGTAATTAGAGAGTGTTTGCCTAGTATGCCTGAAGCCCTGTGTTCGGTCCCTTCTAAAACCAACCATGGTGGTACAGATTTGTATTCCTAGCACCCAGGAGGTAGACGCAAGAGGGTCAGAAGTTCAAGGTCATCCTTGACTATATAGCAAATTCCAAGTCAACTTGGGTTGCAGGAGACACTGTAAAAAAACAAAACAAAACAAGAAAACAAAAAATTCTTTCATTTTATAAATCAGAGATTTAAGATGGGCTCAGGCAAACAGTCCCTGGCTTGGTGCATATGTTTAGAACAGCAAGGAGCTAGAGCTGGACCATTGGGTTTGGGCTCGCTTTGCCTTCAGTAATTTCAGGACCTCCTTTGCTTAAAAGCCTGCTTGAAAGCTGGGTATGGTGGTGGTGCACACCTTTAATTCTAGAACTCAGGAGGTAGAGGTAGGTGGATTGCTGTGAGTTTGAGGCCAGCCTGGTCTACCTAATAGTTCTGGGCTAGCCTGGGATATATACTTAGTCTCTGTCTCCAAACAAACAAACTGAATGCCTGGTTGAGCTCTCCAATAGTGTGATGGTCCCTGTGCAACCCGAGCGCCTGCAAAGCGATTCCGGGTTTCTGCAGGAGCATGCTCAGGGCCCTGGGAGGGTCGAGTGTCCCCTCGGCCATCACTTTCAGGCTCCCCCATGCTTGCGCATGGATACACGGACCTCAGAGTGACACGAGGGGACTGTGGGGGCTGGGCAGCGCTGCTGCAGATGTCTCTGGAAACCCAATCTGCCCCTGTTGTAAGGGCTATGTGAGTCAAAACAGGAAATGCCTAGAACAATGCCTAGGCATCGCATATAAGCTGGAGCTATATATAGCCAGGCGTGATTTTGACCATATGCAATTTACTCATGCCAGTCCTAGGAGCGGAGGCACTTCCTGTGTGGGTGTTGAGGGATCTATAGGAGTTTATCAAGTGGAGATCGCAGACACATGTTCCATGTGAAGGAAATCCAGAGCTAAGCAGAGTCCCTGGAGAAGGCCATGGCTCCAGGTGGCAGGGCTCCCTGAGGTGCAGAGGGAGGGACTAGGAAGGTGAATTGAGGCCAGGCTGAGAAAAGCTTTGCATATGAGGCTTATTCTTACCTGATCTGTAGGTACCAGAATAAGGTGTCAGGGCCTGCAGTGCCATAGTGTGTGTGTGTTGGGGGGGCTACTTGTGAAGTGAGTTCAGGAGGATTTGGGAGGTGCTGGGTACAGGGGCCCGCAGTGGAGCTCCCACCGTGTTTGTTCTGTCATTTGCATTAGCTTTGAGTGTGATGTGTGTGTACCTGCTCCTCCCCTTCCAACAGATTAGACTGGCGACCTTCTCTGTTCAGTTTGGCTCCACTCTAGGAGGTGGGACCTGCTTTGGCAGAGGGGTGGTGGGGCCAGAAGTCACCTGGTAGTCTCATCCAACTCAGCCTGCATCCCTCAGGCCTTCTCCTCTTCACACATCCCTTCTACAGCTTCAGGGTCCAGACAGACCAGGTGGCTGATGAATGCCAGGTCCACTGCTCCCCTGAACTGGTGGCTTCAGTGCAACCATGATCCAGGTCCCTTCTGACTCCAGGATGTTCGTGTCCCACAGTCTCTCTGTGTTCTGCACGCCTGTGTGCCGGTGCCAGCGTGTCTCCTAGGTGTATGCATTCACAAGCCTGTGTGCTTTGTGCATTTTTGCCTGTATGTACGTGTTTGTGTGTGGCTGTGCATGCGTGTGTAAGGGGCACATTTTGTGCTCTCTGAGCACTTGTGAACTAGCATTCAAGTGAGGTGACTCATAAAGAGCCCTGGAGGAGCGTAGGGAGGCCTCGTCCTTGCCGTGGGGACTGAGGGTCAGAGCAGACACAGCTGCTGACTTCAGGAGCTAGCCTGAGTCTCTGACATGCTGCTTCCTTTGGGTGTTTTTGGGCTGGAGGGGGTTCTGCAAACAACCAAAGGCATACTGAGGTCTGTAGGGGCAATCAGAGATTCCTGCAGGAGGAGTTGAGCCATGACTCTAGAGAACGCTGGGAAGGGGTGGGGAACAGGAACTGAGCCTGGTGCACCATGGCTTAAGGGATTCGAGGCAGAAGGAGTGGGAAGGTAAGATTCATCTTGCTGGGAGTCAGGAGGTGGAGGCCCTTGAGACGAGGGACGAGGGGGCAGGCCTAAGGGAGAGCGATGAGCTCCTACTTGGCCACTGGGTGCAGGGCTCCTGGAGTGCAGGGCAGATGACTAGGGTGGCAGACTACTCAGATCCTAAGTTTATTTAGTCCTGGCATGCAGAGGCCCACTGGTTGATCTGAGGGGCAAGAGGGGAAAAGGGTGTGACTGAGCAGCCATGCTGGACAGCAGAGAGAAGAACAGCAGGGGGCAGGAAGGAAACCCCAGCAAGTGTGTCTAGGAACCAAGGAAAGAAACCTTCCCAGGAGGGTCAGGTCAGTGTTAGCCGAGGACCAAGAAGTGTCCTGAGAGGAAGCTGCTTCAGCGAGGAAGCTGCTGGTGAACTTGGTGGGACAAAGGAAGGAAGTGGAGACATGAGCATGGATGACTCTTCCAGAAGTTTCTGGACAAAGAAGGAAAGATGAGCAGGCTAGGTTTGGATGAGACGGCCTGGGGCAGAGTCAGGTCTGCGTATTCCCAGCTAGAAGGAGCTTCTCTGCAGGGGTGTCCAGGCAGCCTAGAGACCTGCTGTGCTCCTCAGTGGCAGGGTTGGAGGGTCCCTGGAGGGGGAGTGTTCTTTCCATATGGACAAATGTGGGGCATAGACACCCAAGAGGAACTGTGATGGCACCCTTCATCCTGCCCAAAGCACCCCAGGCTCCCATCTGCCTTCAGGTCTATAGAGTGGCACCCAGCAGGCTAGGGGGAGACTAGGATCCTGGGGATGTGTGGGGCTGGCCTCTTCAATGCTGAGGAGATTGCTTCATGGATGTTTCAGCCAAGAAGGTCCTGGAAGGGTCAGAATGCTGATTTGCCTGTTTGCAAAGAAACCAGCCCCACCCCTGGTCCCAGGTCTCAATTACTGGGAAGTTCTTCCTTTGGAGTGTAGCCTATGTCTTTCCTGCTGTGCGTTCCCTCCTGATGAACTTGTTCAACCCTGACCGGGGAGCCAAACCTATCATCCGACCACAGGCTTTGAGTGTTTTCACAACTTGTTTTCATGGAGTTGGTTTGAAGTCTCCCTGCATTCCCAGAATGTCAGACCCGCCCTGATTCACAAGGATTGACCAAAAAACAGGGTCAGAGCCAGCTAGGAGTCTGAGGACTGAGTCATTCTCCTTGGACCTTCCACAGATCCTTTCCCCTTTCTTCTAGTAACGAGAGGATAGTAGAAAAGCGAGCCCTGGAGACCAGGAGGGGATGTGAACACATTCAGATGATGCAAGCAGTGAGGAGAGAGGAGGACAGCGGCCACGGCACGGGCCTTGGGAAAACCTCAGATGGAGTTCACATTCTATTGCTTGGCTGACGGGGGTCTCTGTGCCTCTGTTTCCTCATCTCTACAATGGCGCGGACCCATGTCTGAGGTCACAGACCCAGATTCAGGAGCCACGTAGGATGGTTTTCAGGAACTTTAATGAGACAAAGACTGCTGTTACAGGAGGAGGAGGAGAGGTGAGATGTGATCTCAGCTGAGCCCCTGCAGGGACTCTGCTCGGTCCAGCAGGCAGTCAGGGGACAAAGACTATAGCCTGGTGCTAACCTTGGTCAAGGGCTGCCTTGGAGGATGGTGGTGCCCTGGGGCGCAGGGGTTACAGCAGTCCAGGGGAATTTGGGCCCCCAAAGGCAGGTGCTTGCCATTAGGAAATGGGCCAGTGCGTCCTCCAAAAGTAAAGGGTTCCTGGAAGGCGGTGGGGCCAGGCAGTGGCTTCAGAGATGAGGCAGAATTAGGAGATAAGGCCTGTGGGGAGCTGACTGCCCAGAACCCAGCCCTGTGAGTTTGTAGGCAGGATGCAGGAGGGGAGCCCCAGGATTGCACAGTCAGCAGGGCTGGCGCCATACCTGCTGCTCCTGCAGCCTGGGTCTCCTTGAACTCAGCTTCTGGGTGCCCTGTGCTCCCAGAGGACTGGCAACAGCGTGTCTGTAACCCAGCAGCTCTGGAGCACTCCCTCCCAGCCCAGGGGCATCGGGAAGTAAAGGACGCCGGCCTGGGCTTTGGGCTGGGGTGAGCTCAGGGCCATGGAGCGCCTTGGCTGATCTCTCTTTAGTTGCATTTGGTTTTTCCTCCTTGGGGAACTCAGGCCAGTCAGCGTGTCCCAGGAAGGAACCAACAGAAAATTGTCCTCCCAGAGTGCTCTTTCTAAACCCCAGAAGATGACTCCGAGTTAGACGGCTGAGGTCAGCCTGGGTTGGGCTCCATGGTATCCACCCTAACTCTTCTCTTATCCTCCGTGACATCACAGACGATGTCACCCACAACTCTGCCTCCTGACTCAGGCCACTGGGAGTCTAGCCCTGAAGAGCATGGTCTTGGGTTCTAGTCCAGCCAGACTCTACCATCTGCTGTGTGACCTCGGCCATGTTCCCTTCCCTCTCAGAACCTCAGAGCCTCAGGTTCCTAACCAAACTTGGATAGGTACTCATAATCTGTTTGTCACATCTGATGCCAGAGACATGAAGCAACTGACCTGTGATCACACAGCAAAAGGACAGAGGTGAAGGCCCAAACCTGCTTGCAGCTGTGCGGCCAGTTCACTGGGCACCTTGCATTTTCTCAGCCCTGCTCCGGACTCAGTCATGGCCCCTCTTTGCCTGGGAAGTGAGCAATACTGGACCCTGCGGAACACCCCCTCTGTCCCTGTTAGTTGGTCTCTCGGGTGCTGTAGAGGGCCTGCTGTGTAAGAGGACCTATGCTCACACAGGTCTGGTCCTGTTGTCACCCATCACCACCATCACCAGGCTTCTTGTCCAGTCTGCTGCAAAGCTGGACCCAACACTGAGGCGTGGAAAACCCTCAGGCCCTCCAGCGCGGCGGGGTTGGGTCTAGAGTGGTGACCCCGAGGAGGAAGCAGTCTAAAGTGTCTGGAGTACCCCCCCCACGACCCCTAAGGTCAGTGGGAGGAGCTGCACTGGGGGGGTGTGCCAGCAGGTTAAGTCTGCTGCTTCCCACATGGGTCTATCCCTATGCTAGGCAGGAGCTGAGGCTGGGGGACAGCTTTGCCCCCACTAAGAAGACTTCTCCCTCCCTCCCCTCAGCCCCACCACCTTCATCACACTAAAGTCGTCTCCATTATTATCATGGGTTCCTCCGGTCTATGCCATCTATCCACAGGGCATCTGGGAAAGCTCTGTGTGTTGGCCACATGATCTGTGTGTCCACTCAGGCTTGGGAGTCATGAGTATAAATCCATCCGACCTCACCTGCTCCTGTTTCGCCTGCCTCCCGTAGGATCCCTTCTGTAGGGCTGAAACAGCGTGTGCAGGGGTCTTGGCCTGGCCCATTAGGTCTGTTAAGCAGTTAGCTTGGCCTTCCTATGGCAAGCATGTCTTCCTTGTAGGAATGGAAGAATACATGTAGAGTGACAGTTTCATGACTCAAATATTGAGTGTCTGTATTCATTTATTTTCAGTGTGTTTGTGTGTGTGGTCGGAGGACAACCTTGGATATTGGTCCCCACCTTCCATCTTGCTTGAGCCACTGTCCCTAGCCAGCCTATGAGCTCTGGGGATTTTCCACCTCCCACCTCACCACAGGAGTGCTGTGATTGCAGATGCATGCTACCATACCTGGTTTTAAGTAGGTTCTGGGGATTCAAACTCAGATCCTCACACTTGCAGGGCAATCGCTTTACCCACTGAGCCTTCTCTCCATCGATGAGAGATGAGAGTATTTCCATTTAAATAACGCCTCTGTGTGTTGGGTGTTTTGTTGATGGCCTGCTGATGTTGAGGTAAGTCATGAGATTTACATTTCTGTAATAGACTGAGCATGGTGGTGCATACCTATAAACCCTGGGCCCACATGGTGAGAGACAAGAATTAATGCCCACAACTTGTTCTCTGACTGCTGCATTTACGCTGTTACACCCACAGAAATAATAAATAAATAAGAGCAAGGATTGTATTTCCTGTTGCATGAGTTTAGTGAGAATTGTTAAATATTGTGAGATGTTCATTGCACTGTGCAAGTTTCCTGTGGACCCCACACTAATAAAATGCAACAGGAAGAAAATACACACACACAGAGAATACGTCTCTGCAGATGACCAGCAGGCATCGGGACAGACACACCTTTTGTTCTTCAAGTTCAGGAAAAGGAGACAGGTTTGCCTGGCACATGAGCGGTGTTGGCCCAGGGAGTGCAAGGTTGAGTAAGATCTTAGCCAGTGCTGCTTCCCTCTTGCCATCATCCTTTCCCACTGCTTTGATCCTGCTGCAGGTTTTCCAAGGGAAGAGCCACTTCCTGTTTGGGGCCCAGAACTTCCTTCAAGTGACTCACTGGTTCTCACTGTCCCTGTGCTGGGGAGGCAAAGTGGGGCTGGAGCCAGGCCTGGGCATGCCACCCTTGGCCTGGATCTCCACTGGGTGACTGGAGACTAAGCCTGTGGCTCGGTCAGAGGTGGGAGATGGACTGTCTTGGTTCACTTCAGGTGCAAGACTGTTCTGTCCTGGCCTGCTTGGTGGGCACAGGCTCCGGTGAGACCAGAGTAGAAATGGGGCAGCCTCTGTGTCAGTCATCCCTCATCTTTGCTGGTAGCCACTAGCCCAGGTGGGGTTGATGGAGACCTGAGACACCTCAGTGTGGGTCCATCACACGTTCTCTTCTCTATAGAACAGGGAGGTAGAATTGGAAGAACTCTGGCTGGGGCATGGACTTTCTGGTGACCACATAGGCCCCCTACCCCATCTCTGTGCCTCCATACCCAAGCATGTCCAATGTCTCCTGCTGACAGTGATGTTTTATCCAGCTCAGTATTGCAGGGTATATCCCAAGAGACCATGGAATGTGGGGCTGTGGCTCAGTCGGTAGAGTGTTTGCCTAGTGTGCACAAAGTCCTGGGTTTGACTCCTAGCACCACACAGACTGTATGTGGTGGCGCACACCTGAACCCCAGCACTTCGGACACGGAGGCAGGAGGATTAGAAGCGCAAGGTCATCTTGAGCTGCATAGGGAGCTTGAGGTCAGCCTGGGTTGTGCAAGACCCTGTCTCAAAACAGTAAAATAAAATAGAATGGAATAAAAACCATTTTAAGGCTTGGTGGATGGCTCAGCGGTCAAAGTGCTTGCTGTGAGGCCTGGAGTTTGGATCCCCAGGACCCATGTGAACCTGGTGGGCCGGAGGCCTGCCTGTAAGTCTAGGCTCAGAAGGCAGAGACTTGGAACCCTTGAAGCAAGCTGGCTAACTGGACTGGCTATATTGGCAAGTGTTGTGTTCAAGTAAGAGACTGTGTCTCAATGGATGAGGTGGGGGAGCAGTGGGAGAAGACTCCAGTGTCAGGCCTCCATATGCACACACACACACATGTACCTGCACAAATGTGTGTCCACATACGTGAACATACATATGTTACATGCATGCATAGACATGAGAAAAAATTTAAAACCACACACAACAAAACTATACAGTGAAAAAAATATTAAAGGAGAATGAAAAATTATCTGGGTAGCTTGTTACTATAACCCTAGCCCTCAAGAGGCTGAGGCAGAAGGATTGCTTCAAGTTTGAGAACAGTCTGCGCTATAGATAAGACTCTGTCTCAACAGAGTAAAAGAGAGGTTGGGGGAGGTATTTGGGTTTAATTTGAACTCTGCCATCTTGCTGCGTGTAACTACTTCCTAGGGCCTCTGCTTTACTCCTTAGAAAAGATTACTACATTTTGACTTGTGTGTGTGCGCACGTGTGTGTGCACGCGCATGTGTGTGTGCGCACGTGTGTGTGCGCGTGTGTGCGTGCACGTGTGTGTGTGTGTGTGTGTGTGTCTGTGTCTGTGTGAAGGCAGAGGGCAACTTATGGAAGTCCATTCTCTCCTTCTTGAGGATTGAACTCAATAGGCTCTGCAGTAGGTGCCTTTACCCACTGAGCCATCTTTCCAGACCCTAGAACCAGCTTTAAACCTGATACCTTTCAACCTTCCTAATGCTGCAATCCTTTAATACAGTTCCTTGTGTTGTGGTGATTCCCCCCAACCATAAAATTATTTTCTTTGCTACTTCATAACTGCAATTTTGCTACTGTTATGAATTGTAATGTAAATATCTGATATGCAGATGGTCTCCGGCGACCTCTGTAAAAGGATTGTTTGACCACCTCAAAGGGGTTGTGACCCATAGGTTGAGAACTGCTGATCTAAAAAGTGTTACTTCGGGTGCTTTACATGTGACTGCCACATGCAGGCTGGCAAGCTGGCTTCATTATCATCGCTTTATTCAGAAGGTTACTTAAGATACTGAAGACCACAGTGTACAAGCCAAGATTCCACGTTGAGTGGCTTACCCTAGCACGGTATTCTCCTTGACGTCCTTGTTACTCAGGCCGTGGTCTTTGGCTCTGTGGCATGGGCACGCAGAGCTCCAGACCTACTGAGGCTGACTGCGGCTCGCAGGATCCCAAGGTAGTGCCTGGCACTCTCAAGTGTGAACTACGCTGTTCCGTTAGATCCCTCTGCCTCGAAACTGAGGATTCCTGTGGGAGATAAAGGAAATCGTGTTCTTCTTTATTTGTTCCTTTTGTTTATTGTTTGTTTTTGTGGGCTTGGACCCAGGGCCTTGGCGTATGCTGTATCCCCAGTCTTCTTTTAACTTTTAAAATAGTTGCGGCATCTCATAAGTTGCTCAGGCTGGCCTTTGTAAGCCCACGAAGCCTTGAACTTTTTGTTTGTTCTGCCTTGGTCTCCTGACTAGTTAGGTTTACCTGCCTGTGGTAGCAGGCCTCTGTTAATAAGTTTGCTCTGTAAGCTATAAAGAGCATCCCATCCCAAGGATTGTCAGGAAGCTAGGAAGGGCTGCAGAGGCAGGGCTGGGGCAGGGGGGAGGGGTGGGATGAAGGGTAGTGGGGGAAGGGCGGGTGTCTGTGGAAGCTGTCTCTGGGCCCAACTCTGCCTGCCCACTCTGAAGTTGGCTTGACTGTGTCCTCATGCTGGCCTCAAGATCTGAGTGGGTTAGGGACAGCTGTCAAACTGACAGGGGTCGAGGCCTGAGCTATTGCTGCCCTATGTGACATAGGCAGGCTCTGGTCTTGCCAGGATTGGTGTCCCTGTATAGGCAAGGTGGCCATGTCCTCTGAAGCCTGAAGTGCTGACCTGAAGCTCCTTCCTCTACCCCTCTCTTGTATAGCCAGTCTCTGTCCTGCAGGCTGTAGGAGCTGGGGGGAGGCAATGCATGAGTCAGAATGCAGGCACATAATTGCAGTGCCCCAGATCCACCTCCAGCCCACTGGGACCCCCCTTCTTTCCCTGATGGTTTCTTAGAAGAACAGCTGGTCTCACAGCTCCTGGAGATGCAGATTCCCTGGCAGCATGGAAGTCTCTGCCTCAGGATAGCTGCACCTAGGGCTTGTTCTTATGGGCCCTGGTGTGCTTCAAGGAGAAGGTTCTCTGGGTTTGGGCTTGGGGCTGGCTTACAGGAGTGGGCAGCATCAGGGTGAGCAGTGCCAGGCATGGCTCACTAAAGCCAGGTGGGTGTATGGATGAAGGCTCTCAGTGCGTGTGTCGCCCTGTCTCCTCAGGTCTTCCACTGAAGTGACATCACCATCTCTGTGGACAGACACCCTGAAGTGCAGCCCATAGCCACGGGATCTTCTTCCAGGTAAAGAAAGAAGACAGGAAGTGGGGAGGGGGACAATGTCTGCCTCTCCTTTGGGGAAGAACCCTACAGTTTATGAAGCAATCAGGAGGGACAGGGACAATTGACCCTTAATGTATGGAAAGTGCAGCATGGAGCAGAGTGGTCTCTGGTCTAGGACAGTGTCTGAATTCCAGGCTCTCATCTGATGTAGTAGCGCACTTAATCCTAACAGCCCATGAGGTTGATGTCATCCCCATGTTATAAATCAGGAAACTGAGGCATAGTGGAATTAAGTCACTTGCTTACTTCCTAAGTAGGAAATCTAGATTTTGAACCCAAACAGAATAGGCTTGTCTACAGACCCTGTGGGTAGCCTCTCGGTAGCTCATATTAGCTGTCTCTTTGAACTCCACTTTGGGGCTTTTGATGGGCTCTCAGCTTCAGGGAGGATTCCTTTAAGCAGAGAGCCTAGGAAAAGTCATGCTTCAGTCACCAGGAACTGCCCTGAGCCCTGAGGTGGGCCAGCCAATTTCTGGGGCTTTCTTCCTCCACAGTCAGTCAAGGCTCTAGTCACCAAAAAGGAACTTGGACCTTTGAATGAGGTGAAGACAGTTTAGGCCTGGAGTTCTGAGACATGCCTGGGCAGAGAGAGACTGCTTCTCCTAGCAGAATGGTGTGGGGGGAAAAGAGGTGACCATGGGGGAGGGCAGGGGCGTGTCCTGCTCTCGCTCGGCCTGAGGTTGCCTTCAGCAGACCTGGTACAGAAGCATGCAAACCTGTATCAGAGGTTTAAGAAAAAAAAATCTAGGAGAACTGTGCCTAACTGAGGCTTTTCCCCCAGCAACTTAGTTTTTTTCCTATACATCGGGAAAAAGCTAATTATTATTCAAAGGCGTAACTCAGCCCATACTCAAGAATAGCTTGTAGTTGTGTAGCTTATTTATTTAGAATCTTGTTGTGTAGTCCAGGCTAGCCTTGAACTCTCTATCCTCCCGCCTCAGCTTCTGAGTGTGGAGATTATGGATGTGTGATACTTGATAGTTGTGTGGCTTTAAAAGTTCTGATTGGTTCTTTCTCTCCTCGCTTTGCACATTTAACCAGTTTTTCTCGTTGGCGAATACATAGGTGTCCCTCTGGAGCCTAACCCAGTATGAGATACCCAGGTCCCCCATACAGTGACTCCTCGGCAGGGAGGGGCTGTTCCCTATCGCTGGGAACAGGTGGCAGATACTTGGGGCTTCAGACAAAGCTGGGCACACGGGGCGAGGGAGTCTGGACAGAAGTAGCTGATGACAGACAGGTCAATGATGGCTCCCAAGGGCTCTGCCAGTCCATGTGAACTCAAAGGACTGAAGTAGTGGCTTGGGGGCAGGGTGGCTCAGCCCAGGGCTTGTACAGGTTCCAGTGTTAATGTGGATGGGAGTTGGGGGAGGGGCAGGGCACAGAGGTGATAGAGCTGTCAGCATGACTTGTCTTTGGATCCTGGTGCAGGAGGAGAAGCTGGAGGCTGGAGAGGTCGGCTTGAGGGAAACAGAGGAGAGGCATCCTTAGATGGGAGGGCTTGCGTCTCTCTCCATCCTGGGTCTGATTGGAGAAGCTGTTTGTATAATTTAATCTGTTAATTTACATAAGTAAATAAATCATTGCTCCCTATTCCTTTAAGGGACAAAAACTGGGCAGAGAGAGTTTATAGAGTACAAGTCTCTGACAGACCCAGCTTCTTTCTCTTCCCTTCCCTTACTCAACCTCATGCCAATGGCTCCCTTTCTCAGGGTCCCGCAGAGAGGCATGAGAGAAAGCCAGCCGAGTGACCAAATCACTGGGCTGTTGGGCTAAGCCCCAGACATCCATCTGAGAGTAGGTGAGAGCATGGTGAGTCAGCCCCATGCTAGGCTCCCGGGTGGCCCTCGAAACTCAGCCAAAGGTCTTCTTACAGGTTCTGACTGTTCCAGGGAGAACCTGGCAGTGCTGTGAGAGAGGGGACCATGACAGGGCAGGATCTCCTCCCAGGACAATCTTCCTGCAGTCTTGATGGCTTGGAGGGGCCACCCAAGCTTCCAGAGAGGTAGGACCGCCATAGGAGCCCGTCTGAGGAGCCAGGCAGAGGCAGCCATCAGTTGCTGTATCTGCATGGAGGAGAGGCCAGAGAGAGTGACACCAAGACTTCAGTGGTCCTAGTATTCTGTGACTTCCTAGTCCTGAAATCCTAGTCAGCCTGTGCTAGAATTTTCATGGTTGTGTACATCTTGGGGAAGTGATTTTAAAAAAAAAAAAGTTTACTTATTCATTCATTTTTAAAATTTTTTTTTTTGGTTTTTCGAGACAGGGTTTCTCTGTAGTAACCCTGGCTGTCCTCAAACTCACTCTGTAGACCAGGCTGGCCTCGAACTCACAGAGATCCGCCTGCCTCTGCCTCTGCCTCCCGAGTGCTGGGATTAAAGGCGTGCGCCACCACTGCCATCTCATTTATTTGTTTTGAGACAGGGTCTTGTTACGTAGTTAAGGCTGGCCTTAAACTGATGTTCCTCCTGTCCCAGCCTACTGAGTGTGGCAATATGCTCAACTGCGTGAACTGGTGTTGAAATTGGTTTGGGGCAATGGGGCCTGAAGTCTATGGTTTTGTGAAGCAGAGCTCTGCTCTCTGGGTAGGGCTGGTCACTCTTTTACTAAAACTGGATCTCACTAGGCAGCACTGGCCAGCCTGGAACTTGCTATGTAGACCAGACTAGCTATGAACTCATGGAAACCTGCCTGCCTGCCTCTGCCTCTGCCTCTGCCTCTGCCTCTGCCTCTGCCTCTGCCTCTGCCTCCCAAGTCCTGAGAAGAAAGGCATGTGTCACTGTGCCTGGCAGGGCTGGCCATCTGTGGTGACTCTTCAGTCCTGTGCTTGTAGCCTTGACCTAGAAGGAGGGGTTCTCTACAGTCTTTGGGTCCCAAGAGAACCCAAGGCTTCTAGGCAGGTACTTGAGCCTGTCAAACCCATGGCCTTGAATATATCTCACACATGCAAGTTATCCCCAAGGTCCCTGCCTGAGGGAGAAGGCTCTGTAGACACGTGGTCCTCAGTATCTGAGGCCCTGGGAAGCTTCCAGTTCCTTTCATTGATAAAGTCTGTGAAATGAAGATCGTGAGAGTTACCTGGGAAGCTGATGTGACACCTCAGCAGAATGACATGTTTGGAAGCTCTTTGTGAACTCTAAAGTGCCATGCTTGCGTTTGTGGTAGAAACTGCCTTTGCTACATTGAGGTTGTCTTCTTGAGGGAAGGAAGGGCCATACTGATTCCAGAAGAATCTCTTGCTGTCTGGAAGTCACACGTGAGCCCAGCAGAAGCCTCTAAAATACCAGTGACAGAACTCAGAACCTGAGGGCGGGATGGCTGGGGCCTCAGGAGAAAGCTGCCCTTATCTCCCAACAAAAGGTGCAGGAGAGGCCACCTCAGGAGAGGGGAAAACTGGATCGCCTGGGGACTATGGGAAGACCTGACCTTCCTTGGCCTCCAGCTCTTTCCCAGAAAAAGAGCCGGTAGTCTCCTGCGACAGAAAAGTAGGTAAACAAGAGGGTCTGGCATTGCCGTGCAGAAGATTCATAATTACTCTCTAATTATGGCATGATTAATTCTTTGAGGGGCGGGCCCTGCCTGGCCTTTTTACCTGGGAGAACTCCCACATGCTTCCTTTTGCCTGACAGTGTCTTTCACTGTCACTGCCTAGGGACTTAGATTTCTTTCCCTCCCTAGATCTAACGACTTCACTAGTGATTCACCAGAACCTAGGCCCTTCTCTGAGACCCAGAGAGGCGGAACACATCACCCAAGATCACACCGGAAGATGGGGACAGCCTATGACTCTCCATGCAAGCCATCTGATGAAGCCAAGGCCATGGGAACAAGGCCTCTGAGGCGGCTCCCACCAGACTGAGCAGGGCAGGCGGGGATTGGTTAGCATCACATTTCTCTGGTTGGGCTTTTCACAAACCTCCAGGAGTGAGGAGTTCCAGAGTCAGGTGGTTCTTCATGTTCAAGCCTAGCTTTGTTGTATAGGTTTGGGGTGATGACTCTGTTTGGGGAACATCCAGCTGTCAAGCTGTTGGAATGTTTCTGGGCCCCTGGAGGGAAATGAAAGGTCCTATTGGTAGGAAGCCCCACTATAGCCATCGCATAGAACCCATTTGGTGCCTCATGAGCCTTGAAAGCTTCTGCCTGAGTGGAAGCCCTGATCCCTCCTGGCAGCCTCCTAGGCTGCTCCGCGCACTCCTCTACCCAGCATGCCCACCCTACTCCCCTGTGGACCCCAAATCCTGTCTTAGTTCTGAACTCTGCATATCTCCCTCCTGTCCGGGAAACCTCTACACAGAGGTCAGGACACTGGGAAGTACCTTCTGGAATCCAGAGGATACACAGACCTGTGAGAGAGGCTTCTGGAAAGGTACTTCCAGATGAGGCAAAGGAGGGCCATGTCTTGACGGTAGCTATGCCCCTCGCCACCCTGGGCTCCGAGGCTCTCGGTGGCACACTGGCTGAGAACAGAGCCTGAGGAGGCACGAGGAAGGACCACAGAGGGCCCAGGAATGTTCCATGGCCACGGCTTCCCCACGCCCTCTTGGAAGAAGTCACTGCAGCGTCGTGCTGCCATACCTGATGTTTATGGTGTGTGGAATGGGGCCATGGCTGTTTGTGAGTGATCTAGGCCCTGATGTCCCTGTTTCTTGACCACAGCCCAAACTGGTGAAGCCCTGAGACAAGGACAGAGTCCACATGGGGCTTGAGCTGGTGAGGGGTAGAACCCTGTGCACTGTGGGCCTTCCTGCAGCCACCATAGTCAGGATACCCAGCAGTTTAGCCTAGGGAACAGTTTAGCCTTCTGTAGATGTCCTGTCCTACTAAGCAGCCACATCTTTGCTTTTCCCTGGGGATGAAGAGAGAGCTGGTGACTAAAGGGGGTGAGGGTTGAGTGCTGAGGAAGTCCCTGGAGATTGCTGAAGAGAGGCCCCTCAGCCTCCCCACCCATGATCCTAGTAACAGAACAAGGCTAGAGACACTTGCCCAGGAAATGGAGGTGGCCTGTGGTAGCTGAGCTTAGCATCAGACCACTAGCACTGGACATGATTGGGGTTGAGCCATAGGTACAGCCAAGGCCAAGCAGGTGGTATTTCCCATGTGTCCTTCCTTCCCTGGGGCCTGGCAGGCCATGGAGAAGGCTGGGCCCCACCCCCCAGCCCTGGCACCCTCGGGGGTTCCTCTTCTAGTTCCTGGCCTGGGACATCCCTGATGCCAACCAAAACAGTGCTCTGCCCTGGGAAGCACAGGCTACTGGCTCCCATGGTGACAGGGATGTAGACAGGATTAGACCAAGGACTGGCCCACCCTGGGGGCACTGCACAGGCAGCCTGGACTTTATTTAGCATCTTGGTTTCAGATAGACTTCTCCGGGACTGTTTGAAGTTCATCATCACTGTGTGTGTGTGAGTGAGAGAGAGAGAGAGAGAGAGAGAAAGAGAGAGATTAATAGACCTTTAAATATCTATTTTAGCCTTGAGAGAAGTTGATTGTAAAGCTTAGTCTGCAGCACACCCTTCCTCTGTCCGCTTCTCCCGACACGCTCCCTAAAAACATTCTGTGTTACCGTGGTACATCTGGGGCAATGATGAACGGGTACCGACACACTGTTATTGACTAGAGTGAGGGTTTGCGTGGTCAGACTCTGGGGTTTGACAAGTGGAACATTACTGGGTCACACAGAATAGTGTGGCTGCCCTCACACCCGTGTTCCACCTGGCTCTCCCTCCCCCTGAGCCCCGGGCAAGCGCTGATCTTTATGTTGCCTCTATTTTTGCCTGTTCTAGAGTGTCTAAAAGAGAGGCCTTCTGTCACCCACCACGATGCTTCCAGGTTTCCTCGTGTCTCTGTGGCTTGCTAGCTCTGTTTTGGAGACAGGGTTTCACTGTATGGTTTTCCAGTGCTGGGACTGCAGGCCTCGGCCGTCATCCCAGGTTGCTCATTTCTTCTTATTGCTAATGACATCCCATTGTGTGATGCCCCGTAGTTTACCCACTTCTCTCAGGCACATGTGGACATGGTCTCCTTTTGGTTGTTATCTGGAGGTTACATGGACAGCACTAAGCACGGTACCCAGCAAGCTCTTACCCTCATGGTGCCCATCACACCACCTCGCAGGGACCATCTCTGTGATCCCACCATAAGGCCCACCAGGCCCCTGGTGCCCAGAGTGCCCATCACACACCCACTAACCCTCACCCCCATGGAGCCCACCGTACCTGCAGCAGGCAAGTGGCAGCACGGTGCGGTGGCAGCAGCAGTTACACTGTGCCTGTGTCGTCCTGCCACTCCTGGAGCACATTTGTTCAGTGCTTTAAGCCTGCTAAGAGCTGAGGTCACAGTGGACGCCCTTGTCCTAGTGAAGGGTTTGGTTGCAAACCATAGAAATAATCCAGGTTCATTTGAACAGCAGAGTTCCTTGAAGGGATCGGGACAGTTCTCAGAACTGGAGTGCCCCAGAGATCCCAGCCTGGACAGGAATGGAGGGGCGTCCAAGCACAGCAAGAATCCAAGGCCACTGTCCCTTCTGGTACAGTGACTCTCAGACCTGGGCAGATAAAAAGGAAACAGTTTTATTATAGAGGATACAATTTGCCTATTTTGTTTTTGTTATTGTATTGTTTGTTTTATTGTTTGAGACAGGATCTCACCATGAATCTCTGACTGGCCTGGAATTTGATGTGTAGACCAGGCTAGCCTGGAACTCATAGAGATCTACTTGCTTTGGGCTCCCAAGTGCTGGGATTAAAAATGTGCATTAAGAATGGCCAACCTTGTTATATTTGTACTTGGAAATTTGTACACCAGGGTGGCCTTGAAACTCAGATGATCCTCCTGCCTCAGTCTCCCAAGTGATATAATTACAGGCATGTGCCTCTGCACCTGGTACAACTTGCCTTTTGGTGGGGGGATGGAGTTGGGGTTGATTTTGTTTTTTCAAGACAGGTTCTCACTGTGTAGCTCTGGCTACCTTGGAAATCACTATGTAGACCAGGTTGTCCTTGAACTCACAGAGATCCACCTGCCTCTCAAGTACTGGGATGAAAGGCGTGTGAGTTCTGATGGTCATATGCTCAGCTTTTTTATGTGGGTTCTGGGACTTGAACTCAGGTCCTCATGCTTACGTGGCAAACCCTTTACCAACTGAGCTACCACCCCGACCCCTCATTGCTTTTTATTGCCAATGTGAGTGCTTTTCCTGTTATGTTTCATCTAGTCCCAATTCTGCGGCATGTAAAGTCAGGCTCAGAGAGAAAGAATAGCTTGCACAGTCACATAGCACATCAACTGAGGGAGACTACACTAAGACCCAGGCCTTCACACCTCAGAAAAGAGACCGGGTATCATGGTCTGAGGCCTAGCTTGGCAGCCAGGTCGGGGAGGAGTAGGGACACATGTCAGGCACATTCCAGGACATTAGGGTGGCAGAGGACCTTGGAGGTGGGCGTGTATACCATCCTGCTGGAGCCCCATAGCAGGTACTTTCTCCATGGACACTCCCTGTGAGACCAGGAGGCTGTAGGAGTTCAGAACCAAGTGTTCAGACAGAACACAGGACTTTGGAGTGGGGAAAGGCTGCTCTTGTTCCAGAGCTGGCAGAGACTCTTCCCAGGGCATTTCTCGGGCACTTGGACAGTATGAGCAGACTTAGGAGGTGGCTTGGAGAATCATGGCTGCTGAGTAGTGCCATTAGCGTTGCTGGAAGGAGAGGGTGGTGACAGGCTAGGTGGGGACAGGTGGAAAGAACCTTGTCTCTGGGAGCTGACCCAAGTGGCAGCTGTGCGGTGTCTGAGTCACAACTCTGTAAGCAGAACTGGATTCTCCTCTGTCCAGAAAGCTTCTAGAACTTTCTCTTCTCACTGCTCTGTGCTGGTCACTAGGGATATGGGGATAGTCATTTGCCACATTGGGAGACACATGTCAGCAGTGCACACATGACGGAATGGTCCCAGGAAAGAGTGGCAGAACCTGAAGGCTACAGTAGGCTCAAGGGACCTCTAACTGAGCCAGGGTTCAGGGGAGACCAGGGTTAGGAGGAGGAATAAAGCAGATGGTGAAAGGGTACCCTGGCTTTAGTGGGGTTTTCAGCAGAGGCCATCGGACAGCAGAGAGGGTAAGGAGAAGAGACAGGAAGGTGGGAGGCATGGCTAGAAGAGGGCCTCAGGAATAGGCAGTGTGGTAGGGCTGGGTTTGCAGGGCCTGGGAGAGTCCCCCTGCGAAAGGCAGAACCGCTGGCTGTCATCATCAGAGGCAGAGACAAGGTGGCCTTCGTCACTGACTTAGGTCACCTGGTTACTGAGGCTGGGGGGGGGGTATGAGATGGCCTCTGTGTGGGACACACAGGAGATAGAAAGGGTGTGTGTTTCCAGGAATCTCCCAGCTATGGACAGGATAAACATTCACCGGAGGCCAGGGAGAAGCCCAGAGGTAGAACCACTGAGTCGTGGGCCCAGGTGGACACCACTTTCACTGCTCTCTTTTCAGATGGGGGCATCATTTCCACCCTTGGATGGATTGCAGTAAGGTGACTGGGAGGTCAGGAGTCCTGGCCATGCTCCTGGCTCCACCTGCTGGGCCTTGGTCTTTGCAGGGAGACACCCCTCCTCCACCCTAGTCTATCAGCCCTTGGAGCCTGCCCCGTAATCTCCAAAGCAAAGTGTGTCACCTGCTTTTACACATCCACAGACTGAGGCCCAGGGAAGAGCCTGGAGTGGCCCTGCCACAGGGCAAGATGAATCTAGGCTTCTGTCTGCACTGCAATTGCCTCCTCCCTGCTGGGAGGCACGGCAGGTGATAGCTGGTGTGACAGTGGAGACCTTAATGTTGGGGGTTGTGTGGCTTCCTCTGGCTTCCTGGCTATGGCTTCTGTTTCCACCTTCTCTGGAAGACTGGAAATGTGTGATTGAATATGTGGGGGCCAAGACTCTATCTTGTATTGGTAGCTGAACTTGGTAAGAGTCTCCCCGGTGGTACTGGTTTTGAAGGCATGAAGGAGTCATGGAGAGCAGCTGAGGCTTGGCACTATGTGGAGGGCTGGAGTCCCTGAAGAGAGGCCATTAGTGAAGGTACAACCTCAGCTGCAGTCAAAGCCCCAGGACTGAAGGGACCATGGCGAGAAGTTGAGGCTTGGCATCATTTAGCAAGGTTAGAGTCCCTGAAGAGAGTCCAGAGAGGCTATTGGTGAAGGTGCAGCCCAGTTACAATGGCAACTCCAGCGTTTTGTAGATGCCAGGGCCATGGGCACCACCAAGGGCAACTGCAGTTGTGAAGTGGAGCTAGGCTGAGCCTGGGAGACAAGCTGTGCGTGTTGTGGATAGCAGACCAGAAGTGTGCTCTCAAGGCCCTTTGGCGCCCAGAGGAGAGTAGGTGAAACCCACATTGGACACTGAGTTATTTGCACTGTTGGAGTTTGACTTTTCTTTGATTCGATTGTGACTGTGCCCTGATTATTCCCTCCTGGAGTAACTATTCCTGTCCTGACTTCCCGATGATGGACTGTGACCTAAGGGTTGTAAGCTGGAGTAAGCCCTTTCCTCCCCAAGTTGCTTTTGGTCCTGGTGTTTTATCACAGCAACAGAAGCCCTGAGACACCTGCACCCACAGGCCAGCATCTGAAGAGTTGAGCTCACACGCTGTCTCCAGGAGGCAGCCCTGAGTCCTCCTGTCCCTGGCTAAGCACCCACCACCACCCCACCCTCCCCCCATCGTCCCCTCACTCAGGTCCCCAGCTCGGGGGCAGCAGAGGCAGCCAGGTGGCAGAGGGAATCTGTACAGCCTCCCTCTGAAGAGCCAGGCAGGAAGTATTTTGGGCTCTGCAGGCCATATGGCCCCTGTGGCAGCCACTTGCCCTACAGTTCTAGTTAAAGCAGCCACAGACTGCACGCGAGGGGCCCAGCATGGCTGTGTTCAACAGAGCTTTATTTATGGATGCTGGAATTTGACTTTCATAGAGTTTTTATGTGTCACAAGATATTTTTATTTTAAGTTCATTCACCCAGTGATTTAAAAATGTAAAAAAAAAAAAAAAACATTCTTAGGTTTCAAGCTGTATAAAAAAGTAGGCAACAGATCAGATTTGGCAAGGCGGTGGCTACAGTTTGCCAGGCTGTGGATTAGAATAAGGTTTCCAGACAGCCTGGCTGTGAATTTTAGCTTTGCTGTGTGACCTTTGTGAGGGACGAGTCTTTCCGAGCTTCAGATTTCTAATGTATAAAATGGGAGTGGCTAGGACAACACTTCGGGCATGTTAAAGGATATGCCACTTTGGGAAATAAGTTGGGTTTTTATTTCTAGTAAGTAGCAAATGTCAAAGACAAGAGTTACCATATAACCCAACAAATCTACCCACAAAGTTCGTGTCCAAGGGAAATGAAAATACATGCAAAATACAAAAACAAGTAAGAACCGGTAACAACTTAGAGTATCCCTTAACCAATGCACGGTGGAAAGACGTAAAAAAGCTATAGAATCGAATATCATTTACCTGTTCTTAAAAAGTGGTAGCCAGGAGTTGGTGGCACATGCCTGTAACCCCAGCGCTCGAGCGCTGGTCAGGAGGACGAGGCCAGCCTAAGATTCTCACTACGTTCAAGGGCAACCTGGCTACGGGAGCCTTGTCTCAGAAAAGAAGACGAAGCATTGGCACACATGCTATGACATGAATAAACCTTGATGACATTTTGCTAAGTAAAGGCAACATCACACAGAAGGCCGTGGATTCCAAGATGGGAAACATGGAGACCTGGTACATCTACAGCACAGGAGGTGGCATGGTAGCTGCCAAGCCTGAGGGTGGGCTAGGGTGAACGAGGGTGGCTCTGGGGCTGGGCTTTGGGGTGGTTCTTGGGATAGCAGAAAGGCTCTGGTATTCGGTAGTGGTGGTCAGGAACTAAGTACTAACTTACTAAATCAGGAACTAAGTACAGCTTCATGAATATACTAAAAGATGCGTGCCCTGAACACCACAGCGCACGCTGTGCCAGGGTGGATTTTACAGGTGTGAAATATGTCTCAATAGAAAAACAAGATTCCTTCCTGAGGATGCTGGTAGCACCAGTGCAAGGGAAGCACGGAGTCTGAGCCCGTCGCCTAGGATCTGGTGGGGGACAACAGAGCAGGACGTGCTCCCCATCTGCACACCAGAATCACTGTACTGATGACATCCACAGAGTGCTTCCCCTGGTCACACTTGACCGGCTCTAGCCTGGGAGGCCCAATCCTGGGGAGTCAGGCAGGGTCCAGACTGACAAGCAGCCCTGAGTAAAAGCAGTTTGGTCCTCAAGGTGCCTCCCATTGTCCCACCAGGCTCTCTACAGTTTCCACCATGCTGAATGCACCCTAGGTCTGAATTGCTTGCAGATGCTGGAACGGACCCTCCTCTTCTCCCTTCACATAGTGTGGCTACAGGCCAGGCACTGCCCTTCTCTCTCTGTTGGATGGCTTTAGGGGTGCCTGCCACATTAGGGGGTTATGATGATGAACGGGAAGCATGCATGTGTGTAACTTCCCAGTGCCGGCTGCACTTCAAGCGCCCCGTGCCTGTCAGTGTTTATGATAATGTATTTTGTAGAATGTTTATTTTGAAAGTCTGCTATTGCCAGGCTCCGTTCCAGTTACGGGGGAGACAGCAGAGAATTAAGAAGACAAAACTCCTCGCCTTCGTGGAACTTACAGTGGGGTGGGCAGACAAATGAAATAAACAGAGAATTATATTTAAGAACACACCCGAGAAAATAAATCTGAGAATATGGACTGGAGCTTAGGGGGTGGGGGAGGGGCTCCACGTCTGCAGAAGGCTCTCTGGAAACGTCTTTCTAACTGGGCAGGATGGTGCAATGCTTGCAACCCCAGCAGTCAGGAGGCTGGGGCAGAAGGATCAAAGTTCAGGGCCAGCCTAGGTTATATGATGAGCTGAGAGAGAAGGTGGGGGTGTGGGGGGGGATAGCAGAAAGGAAAGGGAGAGAAGAGAGAGAGAGAGAAACAGAGGGAGAAACAGGGAGAAGGAGATATTGGAGCAGAAAACCAGAAAGAGAAAGAGAAAGTGTGAGCCGTGCAGGTTTCCAGGGGAAGTGAAAACAGCATCATAGCAGGTAGGTGCGACTGGAGGGCAGGGAGTAGGGAGACAGCGGCAGGGACAGATACCAGAGCCTTGCAAGGATGGCTCTCCCTTCAGGACCCAGTAGGGCGTGCAGAAGAAGATAACCTCCCTGACTAGGTAGGCTATAGTGACTCCTGCAGCACCAACTCCGCACCCTTCCCCGACTCCCAACCCTGTGCTTTCTCCTGCAGAACCAGCCAAGGGCCTCCATGGGCGCTTGAGGGCCGGGCGCCAGGGCCGCGGGCAGGAGCATGGTGAGACACCAGCCGCTGCAGTACTACGAGCCCCAGCTGTGCCTCTCGTGCCTCACGGGCATCTACGGCTGCCGCTGGAAGCGCTACCAGCGCTCGCATGATGACACCACGCCGGTGAGCTTCCCTGGGGTGGGGTCTGAAGTGCCCAGCGGTGGAGCTAAGGGAAGTCAGGGCTCAGTTGTCTCTGGTTCTGGATGGGCCCATAGCCCTTCCGGGGTTCAGTTTCCTCCTCCTGAGGCCCGTGATTCCTGAGGCCCGTGATTCCTGAGGCCCGTGGCTGGGTAGGATAGATGGGAAGGAGCATGTCTGCATGGGTGTAGACAGTTATTAGCTGTTTTCTGGTAGTGGGGGCAGCCTACTCCAGGGCCTGGGCAGGAAGGGGTGATCCAAAGAGGGGTCACCTCAAGAGGAACAGAAGTTCTCAGTTCCCATAGATCTGGAAGGCCAGTAGGGGTGTCAGAAGGGTGAGGAGGTAGGTCTGGCCATCCTGGAGCCTGGGAACTGATGGGGCTGTGGCCTGGCACTGGGGCCCAGTCACCTGAGCTGCTGGCTTGCCAGGGCTGGCAGCAGGTGCTAAGCTGGATAAAGAAGCTTCAGTGCCGGCTTCCCGGCCAGGCCAAGCTGCACTCCTGTCTCCCGGGCACTATCAGCCTGTGGATCTGGTTTCTTCTCTGAAGGAATCCAATTCCTGTGTGGTGTTTATCTAAAAGCTTTGCTGCCTGGAGAAACAGCTTTTCTCCTCCCTTCTGCTTGTCTGAACAAAGAAGCTGGCTTCTGAATTCACCATCCCCAAATAGGCTGGAGGGTTAGGGTGCAGCAGCCGAACTGAGGTCGGAGGCTCAGCTGGGCTGTTGGGACGGGGAGGTCAGGGCATTCGCCCACCTGCCTGCCAACTTCTATCAGTGCTGGAGCCTAGGCTGGGACCCCCATGAGAAGCACTCAGACCAGGTTCCTTCTGTGTCTCCACTCCCAGCCTGGTGGAGGAAACGTGACTGAACAGAGCTAGGGAGAGGAAGAGGAAGAGGCACGGATGAGGCCACATAGCATCCCTGGCAGTGCTAACGCACTGTGGCCTCAGCCTGGGCTCCATCCTGGACACTACATGGTGTGGCCATCCTCTCTTGGGTAGACATGATTTTTCTGCAAGGGAGAGACATAGATCAGAGTTGACAGGCTAAGGGTCAGTGGTGCCTCTTCCACTAGTAGCCAGCGGCCATGAGCTGGGTACCTGGGAGAGTTGGCAACAAACCCTCTGATAGGCCGGCATGTGAGACAGGCATGTTAAGTGATCAGCATGGTGCCACCTGTGAGAAGACCTAGGACAAGTCATTCCAGGTGCAAAGCCTCAGCAGCTATGCCACTGAGATGGGAGTGGCCAGATCAATGGCATCAGCGTCACGGGCCATTCGCTCTGTCCCGTAGCAGTCTGCCCCATTGGCCTGGCCTCCCCAGGCCTGGTACCCTATACAGTCTGTGAGTCAATGCTGTGCTGACAGGCTTCACTCCTGTTGCTCCTAGCGACCCAGGGCGTCATGGAGAAGCAGAAGCCAGGGACTAGAGCAAGATCCTATAGAGTAGTAATGAGCAGAGCTGGGTGGAAGGCAGAAGAGGCAATGGAGGGATGACCAAGCTCCTAGCAGAAAGGCCACTGGCAGGCCAGGCAGCCTTCCTAGGCCATGAGCAAGGAAGTGAAGGGGCTTGGGTGTGGCCAGCAGAGGGGTGGAGAAGTGTGCCGAGACAGTGACCAAGGAGTGCCCCCATATCTCACCTGTGAAACGGGAGGCAGCCAGTGGATGAGTCATGCCCCTCTCATCCTGGAGCTAGGAAATATGGCAGATAATCATGGTATGAGTTCATTATTGAGTACCCGCTGCAAACAGGGAGTGAGTGATTTAGGGAGACAGCCTGATCAATTGTTCCAACATCCCTGCTGGCCACATTTAATTGTGCACCCATTTCATAGATGGAGAAATCCAGGCACAGAGCTGCTTTGCAGGAGTTCATGACAGGTCTGCAGCAGCAGTTGCTGGAGGCTCCAGAAAGATGGCTTACCTTGATGCACATGTAAGGAGGGCTCAAGAAGAAGAGGGCTAGGAGCAGGCTCAGGAAATTGCTTCCCTGAGGAGCAGGGTCTGGGGTGAGGCAGGGCTGTTCTGATGCCAGGCTGGGATCCCCAGTGGCAGCCTGGTCAGGCCAGACTGGCTCCAAAGCAGGCCCTGAGGATGCTTAGGACACAGAGCCTAGGAAGAATCCCCTCGTGCAGGCCACTCTTCTGCCTAGGCATGCTTGTCCCGGCCCCACACCCTGAGCCTCACACCACACACAATGAGGAAGCAGGAAGCTGGAAGCACGGAGATGTGGCCTCTCCTGCCCCTGGCTGAGGGTGTGGAGAAGCTTCGCTGAGGGGTGCCTCTCCAGGCAAGGAAGGGAAGTAGAGCTTTTTATAACTGGGGATAATTAATTGGCTGTTGTTTGTGACTCATTACTTTAATACTGCCAATTAAGGACTCAGTGAGACACAAGCCTGTTCTCAGGCTGGCTCTGGCCTTCCCCTCTCTTGCACCCCTTCCCAAGTCCTTGGGTCCCCTAAAGGCTGGTGTCAAAACCAGCTTCCATATGGAGAAGGATTTAGGTCAGAGGCCTGAAGGAACTTCCCAGCTAGACACCAAGGAGCAGATTATGGTAATCAGCTGTCTTGCACTTCTGTGCTACACTTGCCATTTAAGAGCTGTTGTGACCTTAACTGATCCCACCCAGCTTGGAGATGGGCTCCAAGAAGAGTGGTTTATTCAAGCTGAGGGGCCATTGGCACAGTGTGCACCCCTGCTCGCACCCCCAGCCTGTATCTTCTCCCCTCGTCCACTACAGCATGCTAGGCTGGGCTGCACTTAGGTATTCAATCAACAAACCTATTCTGGCACATGCTCACGAATCACAGTTTTATCTGACCTGGTTCTCTCCTCCCTTGAAAGGGAACCCAGGCTGGTGAGGGCCAGGGGACAGATATGAATAGACACCCAGATCACCCAGGGAAATCAAAGCCAGGTCCAGGGAATGCTGGGAGTGGGTGGTAGGTGTATGGGACAGGGTGTCTGTTGCTACTGGCTTGTGTTTGGGAGCTGAAAATCATTGAGCCTCATCTGGGGAAGGGAAACCTGCTACCTGGGAGGCCTGAGCCCGCAGTGGTACTCAGCAGCCCAGGATTTAGCCTTGAGTCAAGCTGTGCAAAGGCCCCAGGGCTCACGGGGCAGAGTCTTAGAAAGAGTCCCTTTCATCCCATGATTCTTAGACTGGGAAGCTGGCATCTCTAAGAGATGGCAGACTACTGTGGGGGCCAGAGTGAGCCTTTGGGATGGAATGGCAGGGTCAGCAGACAAGCCAGTGTCCCCAGCCCTAGTGGCCCCCCTCCTGGAGTGGAACTAGATGAGTGCTCTTTCCATGAAGGCCTGTCACCTCTGTCCCTCGCTTGCTTGCCCTTCCACATCAGCCGTGCTGGCCATGCCACCAGGCTTCTCTGAATCCCTGGGCATCTCGTGCTCTCAGCACAGAGGCTTTGCTCCCACTGTCCAACTGTCCCCAGCTCTCCCTTCTCTTAAGTCATTGCAGATGTCTTTCCATCCAACCAAGCCATAGCTTCCCTTCTCCTGTCACGTGGCTCTCACAGCACCTTGGGCCAGAGCTAACCATGAAGACTGATTTCCGGGCCTCCCAGTGGACTGAGGCCTGGCTCAGGCTTGGGCAAGAGAGAAATGCAGGAAGGACAAAGCCTAGACAGCAACTGGGGAAGCTGACTGGGGGTGTGCCTGTCACCATGCTGACTGTGGTTGGGGTCCCCGGTGGGACCCCACCCACAAGCTCTTGGGTGTTGGGAGTCTGGAGAAGTAGGACACACATATGTGATGAGGGGCTGCTGTGTCCCTGCCTCTTGGGCTTCTGGCTGTGGTCGGCGGGGTGCTCACTCAGCCCTCGGGTCCTCCTAGGCCATCCTTAAAGCTGAGATTGGCTTCTTCTACGGGTGGACAAGAAGGAAGGGGATTTCCCAGTCTCCTATCCTAGCAGCTTTGTGGCCTGAGTCTTGGATGGGAAGAGAGGGGAAGAAAGACTGCAGGTTTGACTTGGTGACGAAGCTCCCTAAAGCAGATTCCAGGATATGATTGGATTAAGCCAGATGCAACCGGACACTCCTGGTCAGGAAGTGGTGTCTCTAACTCTGCCCTTCCTTCTGATAATGACCAGGCAACCCCTAGGCCTCCCAGGCTCTGCTTGCTTGCCAGTTAAATGAGTATTAGATGGCAAGTGCTCAAGAGCCTCCTGTCCCATGTGAGAAAAGTGTGCCCTCCCCACACAGACGACCACGGATGGTATTCTCCTTTCGGTGGCTACAAGGACAGACCCTGAAAGTTGAAGGATGGTCCTCTGGGCCTTATCCTTGTCCAGTGGGGTGGTATGATGAGGAAGAGAACAGGAGAGGATCGCTTGGCATCTCTGCTCCTCTGGGAAGGGCACTGACAACACCTGCATCTGAGCAGGTAAAGGCCTGGAGCATCCCTTAGGGTGCATGAACTACTCCAGCCCGAGTCTGTAACCTGGGTGGGCCTGAGGGTGCTCAGTGGGCCTCCCTCGGGGTCCTCTAGCCCTCCTGTGCCTGGGGGGGGGCAGAAGAAAAGAGGAGTTGCAAATTGGGCCCAATCCCATCCCCCACCTAATGAGCTGCTCTGAGGGCGCCCTGGCAGAAGCGAGGGCAGACAGAGGCCTAATTGCCCAGCCTTCTGTAGCCTGGAGAAATAAATCCAGCCTCTTAGGCGGCCAGGAGCTGGCTAGCAGTGGGATTCTAATAATCCCCTCCCAGCTTGGCCCTAATGCTGCTATCTATCTCAACCTGGCCCGGCCACCCCTCCCCCAAATCTCCTGGGCCAGAGAGCATAATCCTGCCAAGGCATGCCGGTCTCTGCCTCCTGGGAACTTCTGCCCCCCTTCCCAGCCCACATTCCCTCCATCCCGCATTTGGAACTTGGTGAGTTGAACATGGGGCAGAGGTGTCACTGGGCGCTGAGATTCGCATGGCTCTGGGACTCCCAGGCAGAACTGGACCACATGAGGCACAGGGGCAAGTAGGCTGTGAGAAGGTCTGCTCAAGGCAGAGTCACACACAGGGAAAAGGTCTGCCTCTGCCCAGACAGGCTGAGATCTGGAAACAAGTGTGCAGACACCAGAGAACTTGCTGTGTAGTCCACTGAGGTGGATGCTCTCGCAAGTGTCCTGTAGTATGGGGAGTTCGTGCAGCAGCAGTGGAGATCTTGCCTCCCACCTCACACCAGAACAAATTCCAAATGGGTTGAAATGTATTTTTCCCTGTTTTTAAACTTCTCTTCTATTTAAAAAGCATAGAGAAAATTGTTGAGAAAATCAGACAGTCTGGAAAGATGTAAATGGAAAGACACTGGAGGCTTTGTGCTCTGGAGCTAGGCTCTGGAGGCCGGCTTGGTGTGGCTGCATCTAGGCTGGAGGGTGGGACTCAGGGTTGAAGGTAAGAATATTCCCTGCTGTAACCATGACTTAAGTGCAGTGTCTGCTCTCAGCTCAAAGGCTTCCGCCTTTGAGAAAGTAAGAGGGTAGACCTGACTAGGTGGAAATTTAAATTGGGGGTCTGAGGTGTAGCTCAGTTGGTGGAGTGCTTGCCTAGCGTGCTCCAGGTTTGATGAATTTGATGTTCAGCACTTCCTAACTCCAGGTGCTTGTAATCCCAGCACTTGGGAGGTAGAGTCAGGAGGATCGGGAGTTCAGAATCACCCTTAACTTTAAAAAAAAAAAAAAAGGTGGACAAGATGGCCCAGCAGGTGCAGGCACCAAGCCTGTGACCTTGAGTTCAAGCCCTGCAGCCTATAATGAAAGGAGCCAAAACTGTCCTCTGACTTCCGATACGCACCGTGGTACCCACAAGCACATGTGTGCAAACACACACATAAATTTAAAAATTTAAAAACGACCATAAGAAAAGATGCCATTTCCTGAACAAGACCTGCCTGCTCCTGTCTGCATCCTCCCCTCCCTCCTGCCCAGATGGAGGCTCCCCAGCCCGGTCCTCCCCTTGAGCCCTTTCCTTCCAGCCTTCCTTCCTCCTCCAGGAAGCCCTCTGGACCCCTCTCCTCCCACAGCAGATGGTGGTAAAATCCTCTGTCTCTGCTCTCTTAGGCAATCCTTGCTCTCACTCGTCCCCAGGACCAGAATAGCCTTTCTGCTGCCTGGTCACTGCTGTGGACTGTTCGTGTCCACAGGAACGGGCTCACCCCTGTGAGGAGCAGCTGGAAGAGGACAGTGTGAGCATGTGGGTAGGAGATGCTAGGGGTGGGGGTAGGGTAAGCACTCCTTTGCTGATCTCCTAACCCCACGTCCATGTTTCTAGCCATTCTTCTACATTGATTCCTAATTTCTACCTCCCTCGCTTCTCCTTTCTTCCCTTCCTCCCTCCTCCTCTTTATTTTTCAAGTCAGGGTCTCACTATGTAACTCTGACCATCCTGGATCTCACTATGTAGACCAGGCTGGCCTTGAACTTGAGAGATCTGCCTGTCTCTGCCTTCCAAGTGCTGGGATTAAAGGCTACTTTCTCCATTTCTTTAGTGGATGATGAAATCTGAAAAATTTTCACCTGTAACTGACAGTGGGACCTTTGGCAAAGCTTTGACCCCCTGAGCCTGTTTCTTCTGTGGCCAGACAAAGATAATTACATGTCCTAGCCCTTGTTTCCTGGAGACAATTGGGGACCACAGAGGCACTCAGACCTGGTATTGAATTCTGGCTGGTCAGTGGTGTTTGTTTGTTCTTTGTGACCTTAGGCCAGTCCCTTTTCCTGTCTGGGCCTCAGTTTCCTAAGACAATCCCACCTGCTTGGCAGATCTGTGGGAGTAAGAGGTAGAGAACCCCACCCCAATGCCATGAAGAGCTCCTTCAGACCTCTGTCTCCCAAAGCCAGGGCTGCAGTCTGTGTCTGAGGCAGGGGCTGAGTAGTGGTATGCCAGGGTCCTGTCAGGGTCAGCCTCCAGCCTGCTCCTGGGGCCCACAGCCTGCAGAGTCAGGTCTCTTTGTCTGGCTGCCTATGGGTGCCCACCTGGGGCTATGTGGAGGTGATCTGGCTTGCTGTCCTCAGCAGCCCGAGGAAGACTTGGTGTAGAGCAGGGGGAGGGTGAAGACTTGATCACTGTCTTCACATAATTAAAGGGCTGTCAGACGCGAATGGTAATTATAGGAACCATGGTGGATCTGGCGGCTTACAGCTTACATGTGTAATTGCTAGGGCCTGGCAGCTCTCCTGTGAGGTGGTGATGTCATCTCTGCGAACAAGGGAGGAAGCTGAGGGTTGAGGTGCTGAGTACTTGGCCCACAGCCACACAACCAGCGGGTAGAAGGGCTGGAATTAAAACCCAGTGCTCTCTCTCTCTGTCTCTCTCTCTCCCTCATTGGCCATTTAACCCCAGTATTGTTTGACCTTTTTGGCTGGATTGGTCTGTGTGGTTTCCATCTAAGGGGGCAGTTTTAGCTCTGCATGAGGGAATAAGGGAGGGAGAAGGAAGGAGACCGAGGGAACAGCTACCATGCCAGGCCCGTGCCAGGCAGCAGGTGAAGAAGTCTCAGTGCCTGGTACGGCACATCATACCTGTCCTCATTCTAAGATGAGGAAGCTGGGGCTCAAAGAGGTTGGACATTTCCAAGGCTACCCAGCAGTGATCATCCCAGGATTCAAACTCAGCATTGCCAAGGGTCTGAGTCCGCCTACTGGTCAGGCTGAGGGTCTAAGAGGAAAAGGCTTGGGGTGTAGAAGACCAGGCTATCTCCTGAGGGGGCTTTCCCCGGGACTGTCTGAGCTGCGGCAGGCTTAACTCCTGACCCGGCCTGAGGGGCCACACAAGAGGCAGGAACTGAGTGGGACATCTCAGGCTCTTGTGTCTTGTGAGTCTGAGTCTTCAATGTTGCCAGGGTGGCACTGTCAGATAACAGGCTCTGTTCTGTCTGGGTACCCCACAGAGGTGACTGCACCAGCAAAGGTGGGCAGCCGTTGGGGGTGCCCGGGAGCTGCTAGTGAGTGGAAGCCAGCAGAAGCAGAATCGTCCATGTAGTACCCATGCTTTCTGTGTCCAGCCGGGGCCGGGGACTGTCAGAACCTGGCTGATGAGCTTTTTCTGTGAGCATGCTCTTGGAATGCAGAGGGGCTCTGGAGTAGGGGTGGGGTGGGAGGGACGGGACACTGAGGAAGGGAGAAGGGGCCACTACCTTTGCTGAGATTAGCTCCCTTCGGCCTGACTGCCACAAAGGGTCTCACCTCCTGGAGGACCAGTCACGAATGGGAGAAATGAATCAGGCCTGTGGGCTCTGTGAGCTCTGGGTTCCTGTCAGTTAGCACACCTCAGCCTCCTGCCCACACCAGGTGCTTTCTCTCCCATGTGGCAGACTCCAGCCCAGGCCTCCTGCCATCTGTGTGAATGTAGGATCTGCCACTCCACAAAGGACTCCTCTGTTTCCTCAGGGGCTGGACTCCCCCTGGACTCAGAAGCACACACGCTTTTTTTCCTTCAGTGGCCCCTGACCTGAGGCCGGTCTATTTTCTGAACACAGACACCTTGCATCTCACAGTGTCGCATCATCCTATCTTAGCCCCCGCATACCATATCAGACTGCCACCTTGTGTCCCAACATGCTCATAGGCCCTGGGGACCCATGTCACACCACTCCCCATTCCCCAAGGAATACAGGCCTAGTCACTGAACTGTCCTTTATTATTTTACCTACTGTGTCCGAGGTCGGGTTAGTGTTCCCATCCTATAGCTGAGGCCTCCAAGCTCTAAGAACAGAACTCTGGCCTAAGCTGCAGAGCTGGAGCTCCAAGACATACCCTTGCCATCTCTGCAGCTGGTGCAGGTGGGGGCAGGTGGGGGGACAGGTGGCTGGGTGCAGGTGGTTGGGTGCAGGTGGGGGGGCAGGTGGGAGGCTGGTGGCTGGGTGCCAAGAGTCAGCACAGGATGTTCTGCGGGAGTTTGTTGGGTGCTATGGGGACACAGAGGTGTTCAGGAGGAACAAGAGGTTATGCCTGGGGGTACAGCCTACAGAAAGGGAAGGGTGAACAGACACTGGGCCTGTGGTTGTCACATAGAGTCCCAGAGAGGTGGGACATGTTGAGGGGGGTTTCCCCATTCCTCACATACTTGGTGACCTCTCTGACATCCATGGCCCCCTGTTGACCCCCACTGGCTGCTATCTGCTAGACGACTGTCATCACAGAGCTACCTGTGTGTGGTGACCTTGAATGGTAAGGCACGGTTGCTCGCCCGTAGGTGATGAGGCAGTCCTTCCCCTTCTGAGCCATCATGTGCCACAACACACTCCTGTAAATCCCTCTGGTACAATGCAGAGAGACACAGGGCCAGGCCTCAAGGCCCACTGGTGTGACACTGGCCTCAGAGGCTGGCAAGCCCTCTGCACAGCCCAGGAGCTCTGCCAGCCCCGCTCGCTAATGGGCAGAGAAAGGCCAGGCCTTTCTCCTTGGTAACTCTCCCTGACAAGGCCCATTAGTGCCCCTGGGAACCTTTCTCAGTGGAGCTGCTGGGAGCCCCCCTCCAACCTCCCCCCAACCCTCCCCCGCCAACTCCTTCCCCCACCACCCCTGCTCCTCGCTCTCCTTCCCCACCTTCTCTCTTCCAACCTCTGCTATTCAGTTTTTCCTGACTGTTCTTGGTACAACCATGCGCCTCTCTCCCTCCTGTGCTGGCGTCTCCTCACCTTATGACCACCAGCTTCTGAGGGTCTTCAATCACTAGGTTCCCCAGCCCTAGCTTCTGAAAGTGAGGTTTCTAGTTCCAGCTTTCCAAGGCCCTGCCCCTCCTGCCATGCCTGGGTGCCTTGCCTAGTTATTGGCTCTAACCTTGTCAGTTCCCGGGTACTGAGAGCCTGTGACCCCCCCCCCCCATGTATGCCCTGCCATGCCTCACCACACTGTAAAGACATGGCCAGATGAGCCCAGGACCCCTGCCTGCCCTCCTTCCCCGGCCTGTGCCACCTGTGCCGCCTGCAGCCTTGGCCCTCCTGGCCTCTTATCAGTGCTGTCCTGGGCTTGTGTCACATGGTGCTACAGGATTTCACTCCGTACCTGTGGCAGGTCCCTGTCCTCTCCGCACCCAGGCTATGTGCCTAGGACAGGCCCCGGTAGGTTCAGGCTCCCCGCTCACTGAGCCTCCCTGTCACAGTGGCCAGCTGTGGGAGTGCCCTGGAGACTGAGGCTGGTGGGAGCTCATGCCAGGGACAACGGGATGGGAAGGTGGGGGTGTGCCATACTGAGTAGGAGCCAGATATTAACTCTGACCTGGCTGAGTGGAGCCAGACTTTCAGATCTGGGACTGGGGGAGGGGAGGGCCATAACAGTGTGGGCCAGGATGTGGGGAGGACTGAGTGCCACTCTCTGCTCTATCACTGTCCCAGCCATCTGGTCAGTGGCCCCCAAAGTCTAGTCCCACAGGAAGACAAGTGTTCTGCCTTGTTCCTAGCCAGGACTCTCTCCTAGACTGGGGTTGTTAGCCCATGTCTAGGTGGGGCAGACACAGGTGAGCTTTTCTCTGAGAAGCTCTCCCACCCCTGAACCTGCTGCAGACCACACTTCGGAGAACTGTCACCAGCACATCCCTATTTACAGCAATAGTTCTCAACCTGTGGGTCATGACCCCTTTGGGAATGGAATGGCCCTTTCACAGGGTCGCCTAAGACCATCTGCATATCAGATATTTACATTATGATTCATAACAGTAGCAAAATTACAGTTATGAAGCAGCAACGAAAAGAATTTTATGGTTAGGGGTCACCACAGCATGAGGAACTATTAAAGGGTCTCAGCATCAGGAAGGGTAAGAACCACTGGATTAGGCAGAGCAGGGTTAGGCCAAGCAGCCTGGCTCTGCACATGACTGTGAGTGGTGGTAACTGCTCACCCAAACATGGGTCACCAACTTGAGTGACTCACCCTGGCAGAGGGTGTCAGTGTGTACCGAGTCGTGACTTATCTGGGTTGAGAACCTCTCCTGCATGGTGGCAAGAGGCCATTCATTTCAACCCTGGGCCACAAATGCTATTATTGTATCAATTCACAGAGGAGGAGACAAATATAGAGAGGTTGAGTAACCTGTCCAGGGATGCACAGCTTGTCAGTGGTAGATGGGGATTTGAGATTCCCAGGCAGTCTTAGTTACTGATGTTGCATGCAGGGATTCTGGGAAGCTAAGGAATATTTTTTCCCTCTTCCTGACACTCCCTTTCCTTGTCATCAATACTCACAGGTCCAGTGTCACCTAGAGGCACAGGGTGTGATTTAGCGAAGAGGGGCATTGATGCTGTGGACACAGTGCTTTGAGGGAGTGCAGCCGAGTCCAGGAAGACTTCCCAGAGGGGGTGACCCAACTCTGTGGGTCCTTATGGGAAAATGAACATGGAGGACACACGCCTGTGGTCTTTCCCAGTTGAGGGGTGAAGCTGGGGGTCAGGATCACACATGGAAGGGAGGGTGTCCTTGCTTGGCTGAACAGTGAGGGGTCAGGAGGAAGTTAACCAATTAGAACACCTGATCTATGCCAGGCTGGCCATCCCGGAGGGGCTGGAACAGAGATGGGACTTTGGGGGACTCAGGACTCCAGGGACTAATCTGAGTTCTCTTGGTTACGGATCGGCTCTGGTGACCTTGGCAGCTTCCCGGCGCAGCTGGATGATCTGGCCCAGTTTGTGTGGTGAGGTCAGCGGAGGGATGGAAGCTGGCGAAAGCCTAGGGCTTGGCCAGCACACACATTTGCAGGCCTCTGACACCCAGGCACCCTAAAGCTGCATGATCCGGTCTGTGTTCACCCACTCCAGCAGGAGTCAAAGAGATGTGATCTTAGCCCTGAAGGCCCAGCACCCTGGGGAGAGGGCAGATCCCACTCTCCTTTTGGTCAGGGAGCTCACTGCTCCTAACCTTCTACTAACTAGCTGTTGTGACTCTGGCAAACTGCTTGGTCTCTCTGGGCTTCACTGTTTCTGTCACTGTATGGGTAGAGGTGGTAAGCAGTGCCTGCTGTGTGGACATACGAGGACAGAACAAGGGAGATGTGTGGGGGGTGTAGCTTAGTTGACAGAGTGCTTGCCTAGCCTGCTCAACGCCCCGCATTCCGTATGCAGCACCACCTTAAAACTGCTTGGCTGGCGGCAGAGTTGGCCTAGTGGTAAAGAGCGCACTCTGCTCTTGCAGAGGACCTAAGTTTGATTCCTAGCACCCATGTCATGCATCTCATAAATACCTGTAACTCCAGCTCCAGGGGGTCCATTGCCTCTGGCTTCCACAGCTGAACACACACACACACACACACACACACACACACACAGTCATAAAATAAACCTTAAAACCAACTGGGCCTGGGAGTACATGCCTGTAATCCCAGCATGTGCCAGGTAGAGGTCATTTTCAGTTACACTGGGAGTTCAAGGCTGGCCTGGGCTACAGGAGACCCTGTGAGAGGCTTTCTTTGTTTTTAGGGACCAGCACCTGGACTAACACAAACTGGGAAGGCCTCCATATGGAACAGAAAGGCCCTAGGCTGCAGGTCCTCAGTGGGCCCTCACCCTGCTTCTGTCTGTCCACTCTTGGGTCCAGGCTCTGTGATACTGGACAGGCTGTATCCTCCTTGAACCTCAGTTCTTCACAAGTTCCTAGCCGTTGAGGCTGCAGAGAGGGAGGCCAGGGGGGTTTCCTGGCTGATGTGACACTGCCCTCTGCTCTGCTCTTGCAGTGGGAACGCCTGTGGTTCCTTCTCCTTGTCTGCACCTTCAGCCTCACACTCACCTGGCTCTACTTCTGGTGGGAAGTCCACAACGACTACGATGAATTCAACTGGTGAGTAGCCCGGCCCCAGGGCTCAGGGTGGAGCTTCGCCCTCCTGTGACCTTGAGCAAAGCCTGCTCTGGGATCCCCCTGGTCTTGCCCATCTACAGGCCTTCAGGGAAGGTCTTGTCATAGGCTGGTAAGACAGAGAGAGCCCTGTGCCCCGGGACTTCAGGAAGTCTTCCTGAAGGAGGAGAATGGGAACTAACCTGGGCTGGCTCACCACATCCCCTGAAATGTACAAGGAGACACAGTAAGGCCCAGACACACTAGGCCCAGGCTGTGGAGAATAGAAGCTGAAGACAGGGCAGCGTCAGCCTGAGGTGGAGGCTCCAAGGCCCAGAGAGGCAAAGACCTGGGCAGAATAGGCAGCCCCTAGCCTCAGGCTCCCTGGTTCCTGTGGCTGGACTGGCATGGCTGGCAGATGTCACTGTCTAATTCAGCTCTCCCTCCTGTGGGAGCCCTTCAGGTCCAAGGGCAGAGAGGAAAACCTTGGGTGCTTCTGAGAACTCTTCCACAGACAGGTTTTGGAAACTGAGGCCCAAAATCACATATCCAGTGTAGGGAGTCAGGCCCAGGGAGCAAGCCTCTGGTATGCTCTGAGCGTCTTTCCCCTCTGTGAGGTAGGGTAACTCCAGCCTCATCAAGTCCTTATAAGGACAAGGAGGGAGGTTGGCACAGGGCTGCTTCCTAGGAGGCCAGGTCTCCAGCAGAGAGATGCTAGCTAGGATCCCAAGGCTCTATTCATGGGACATGAAGCCTGTTGCCCGCCCACCTGTGTATTAGTTACTCTTCCCATGGCTGTAACAAAATGCTTGACACAAGCATTTTCAGAAAAGAAGGGGTTATTTGGGCTCCCAGTTCCAGAGTACAACCTGTCACGGTCATGGTGACAGGTGAGGCAGCTGCTTATTTTGTGTCAGGAATCGGGGGCGATGGAGGCTGGTGCATCTTGCCTCCTCCTCTTTAGTCAATCCAGGGACCCCAGTCTACAGGATGGTGCTGTCCACCATACAGTCAGTGCCAAGAAGATACATCAAGGGCAATCTGAGGAAATAAGGTCTCAAAGAGGTTAAAAGAACCTTTGCAAGGTCACACAGTAAGCTGACGATAGCTTAGTGGTGGAGTGATTAGTGATTGACCCTCACTAGCTCCCTGTCACCGGGAACACTCAGCAGATGCTAAGTGCCAGCCCTGTCGGGGAGGCAGCCCCAGAGGCCGCTCCTTTGTCTGCCACCTGCTTCTTGGGAATCTAGATCATCTCTTGAATCTCTGGGGTTATTCTCTGCACAAAGAGGATGTAAGCAAGACCCAGGGCTCAGGGCTGGGTGGGGATTGGCAAGAGACCCACACAGGGCCGGGAGCGTGCAACCTTTTGACATTGAGACACAGCACTGCCCTCTAGCTAGAGAGCTACACAGTGGGATCACAAAGACACAAAAACATCCAAAGTAACAGAACTCACAAGATGTTTTACAGAAGTTAACCATTTGTCTTGAGCCACATGTGCCTGCAGGTTGGACACGCCTGATAGGCTATTTTCCTGGAGGCTTCCCTGCCCAAAGTAGCCACACTTGAGAGGCCAGCAGGACCAGAAGGTCATTCAGGAGTTGCTCCAGGGCCAAGTCCTTCTTTGGACCTCAGTTTCTTAAATTGTACAATAAGATGAGCATACCCTTTGGTCTTCAGAGTAGTGGGTTTCCCCATAGACTCAGAGCAAGGCCCCGGGAATGCCCCATGGGGGTCTTCCGATGTATCCCTCCAGCCCTGGGGAGGCCACCACAGGTGCTGGCCCTGGCTCAGAGCCTCTAATACCTCTTTCCCTACAAACTCGAGGAGGATGTGAGTGCATCATCTCTCTGAGGAGCAGCTAAGCCACACCCCCGGGACCCTGGAGGACTTTATTTCCTCTGCCCTGCCCTCCTGTATATAGCAACCTGCGCTGAGGAAATAGCAATGCGAAAAAGATGTGTCCATGTTCTCATCTTGTGTTAGCTTATAGAGTGAATCATTGCAAGTGATGAAGTTCCATTAATGGGAGGCTGGCTATATATGGCACATGAATGCCGGAAGACCACATGCTGCTTTAAAAAAGACCACATTTTCTCAGCATTTTTACTGGCTTCAGTGAATGCTCGTGTTCAGAAGAGTTTATGTCCTTGTTGCAAGCCTCCCTCCCTTTGCTCCCTAAAGCCCTTTGAAGGGCTTTCTCTCCTTCCCATCCCACAGGTGAGTGGACTAGAGTGTCACATCTTATCAGTTCTAAGGCTCCATGTTCTCACAGTTTGCCACTGGACTTGAGATGAATGCCACAGTCAAGGACATCATGGAATCCCTAACGCCTGTCACCTCTATGGGGTCCTGTGAGCCACAAGAGGCAGTGTGGGCATTGGCTTCCAAAGTGTGTTTGTTCCTCAGAGCTGTGCTGACCGTGCTCCTAAGGATACCAGGGGTGGGGACTGGGCTAGGGTGGTTATCCCGGATCAGCTGTTCACACGTATATATAGGTTCAGGAAAGGAAGATTAATGGCCTTCAAAATAGGATGATTCTGGCTGGGTGGTGGTGGTGGTGGTGCATGCCTTTAATCCCATTTGGGAGGCAGAGGCAGGTGGATCTCTGTGAGTTTGAGGCCAGCCTGGTCTCCAGAGTGAGTTCCAGGACAGTCAGAGTTTCAACAGAGAAACCCTGTCTTGAAACAAAATAAAAAATGGTGATTCTGGGCTTGTCTGCTTCCTGTTGTCTGAGTGCCCACCTGAGGTAGGCGTGTCTGATGATAAAGGCAGCACGATCGCCAATATGGGATGGGCAGAGCCTGCTCGCCAGCCCAGCCTGTGGTTCCCCAGCTGCAGCCGTGTGAGAACTAAGACTACTCCTAGCTCCCTGGCTAGGCAGCAGCCCGGTGGAGGTCTGACCTCTGTTCCTCTCTTTCCACCAGGTACCTTTACAACCGCATGGGCTACTGGAGTGACTGGTCCGTGCCCATCCTCGTGACCACAGCTGCTGCCTTCACATACATCGCAGGCCTCCTGGTATGGGAGGAGAGGCTCCCTTGGGCTCATGAGGCTCTGTTCCTGGGGGGAGGGAGGCTTGGCCTGTGCTGGTCTGTGGGGTACTGCTTTTGGCCAGACCCCTTGAATATTGCTTGGGTCTGAGGCCTGAGTCCTGAGACCACCAGGGTAGGGTGTCTCATTTTTCTAGTCTCTCTCAGCTGTTCCTCTGGAAGCCCCTTTCCAAGCCAGCAGCAAGAGCCATTCTGGCTTTTAGTACCTGCTGTAGACGCCTTCCAGAAATAGCTGGGCTGCCTACACCCAGTGCCCTCCACACTGAGAGACTCAGGTTGACCACATTAGTCACTGGAGGCTCCTTGGGGACAGGTCTGTTTCCGAATCCTAGGGCCAGGATCTCCCAAACAGTTGATGCATTAATTTAGACAGTTTGCGTGCTGCTGAACCAAGGGAACTTTCGCTGGGGAGTCCCAGAGGAGGAGGCTGGAGGCTTGGAGTAATCTGGAAGGAAGCCAGGCTGGACAGGGCTGGGCATTCCTGGTGCCATGGGGAGGGTGTGCTCACTGCTAGGGTCAGACCAAGGGCAGAGTATGGAGCAGGGCATCTGGCGAGCTGGCCAGCTTTCCAGTCACACTTTGCCTGTGGCCCCCTGGGCCCCTCTTCAGGTCCTGGCGCTATGTCACATCGCTGTGGGGCAACAGATGAACCTGTACTGGCTACACAAGGTAAGGGAAGGCTTCTTGGCTGGGGAAGGGGAGAGAGACCTGGAAGCAGAGAATAGCCCGGAGGTCCCTTCCCTGAATCCCCTCTGTGATATTCTGCTCAGCTCTCACTGTGCCAGGCACCATCCTACCCGGTTTGCATCTACTCCCTTAACCCTTGTAGCCCCGCAGCCTAGGCACTGCCACCACCTCATCTCACAGGGGCAAAACAGAGAGGTTAGTCAACATGCGGTCCCACAGACAGTGGAAGGCCCAGGTTCCACCCTGCAGCCATGCATTCACCAGCACCAGCGCTGCCTCGGCTCCCACCCTCCCTACTGCCTTCAGTGAGTTCTGGTGATGAGCCTGGGCTAACCCAGACAGTCCTGGTCTGGTCCTGATGACTTTCTGTTGCTGCCATGGGGTAGCCACCTCAGCCTCTGTGGTGGGAGACATCATCCCCACCCCCTAGCATGCCCCCCTTTCCTTGGCTTTTAGCCCCTTGCTCTGGCCTTCATTTGCTTGATTCCTCTTTGAGCCCCTTTTCTGTTATTTGAACCCTCCCTGTGCAGCTTGCGTCCCAAGGGAGGGGCTTCTCCCCAGCCCTGCAGCCCCCTTCCCCCAGATGTATTTTGGAACATTAGTATTTTCAATTTCTATGGGGATCCTGATCCTAACCCACTCTTATTTGGTGCTTCTTGAAGACTAAACTGGCACCCATTGCTTCCCTGCTGTCCCCAGTGTCCATTCCATACTGGTCCCAGGGCCTCATCTGACTCCCATTTTTACACACACACACACACACACACACACACACACATCTGTGCTGAATGTAGGTTGTTGATGCCTGCTTTTGGGCCAGTCCTGGCAAAGATAAAGCCACCCCTCCCAGAAGCTCCCGGGGGTGGAGAAAGGGGGCAGCCATCTCTTTTCCCAGAGCATGGCTAAGAATGGGCACAGCATCTAAGAAGAGGCAGACATGCCTGGGAATGAACCAGTGAATGGACCCAGCTGGCAGGGGGACAGAAAGGAAGAGAGAGCACGGATGAACTTGAGTTGGGTGTATGGAGCCGGTGGAGGGAGGGGGTAATGGTGAGCATTTGGGGGCACCTTGGGAGCCAGACCTAGGTGACTGAAGTCTTGCAGGGATGAAGAGAACAGCAGGACAGTTCAGCTCTGAGGCTTCTGCGCAGCCCCCCTGGAAGGTGCTTTCTTCTCTCGGCTACATAGCTGGCACTTGAAAGAGGATGCCAGCTGGTTCCTGGGGATGGGGCACACGTGCCATGGTCACCTTCTAGGGGCATGGAGATGGGGCACACATGCCATAGTCACCTCCTGGGGCCGTGCCTGGCTCTCAGCAGGTCAGGGAATGCCTGCTTGATCCTAAGGGAGAAGCCTACAGTTCCACAGAGCCAGCTAGGGCGGGAGGGTCCACGCAGGGAGTCAGAGTCCCTCAATAACCCACACCCTGCTTCAGAGGGCCCTTTCTCTTCCAGTCACATGTCCTGTGAGGTCCCCAAGAGGCAGAGGGCCTTTCAGACAGAGCTGATCCAGACTGGATCTATTTCCAGGATGGTCTGGTTTCTCAGACTCTGGGTGTTTGAGCAGGGCCTGGAAAGTCTACATACATATTTAAGGAATCCTTGTTATTTTTGTGTGCTTGTTTTATCTTAATTCATTTTTTATGTGACCAAAAATTCAGATATGAAAAATCATACTCAGTGAGAATTTCTCTACATATGCTCCATTTTTCTTTTAATTACCCCTCTCTCTTCCTCTCTCCCTCTCTCTCCGTGTGTGTGTGTGTGTGTGTGTGTGTGTGTGTGTGTGTGTGTGTGTAAGGACAACTTTCTGGAGTCAGTTCTTTTCTCCCACTATGTGGGTCCTGGGGATTGAACTCAGGTCGTCAGACTTGGCTGCAGGCACCTTACCTGCTGAGCCTTCTCACTGGTCTCCCTTTTTCTTTAAATGTAAAAATTTTATTTTATGAACACAGGTGTTTCGCCTGCGTTTAAGTTAAGTATACCACATGCATGCAATGCCTGCAGAGACCAGAAGAGGGAGTCAGCTCTGGCGTTGTGAGCTGCCACATGGGAGTTTCGAACTGAACCAGGGTCCTCTGCAAGGGCAGCCAGTACTCTTAACTGCTGAGCCATCTCTTCAGCCCTCTCCTTCTTTATACACACACAATTCACCTCACCTTTGCCCTCCTCTTAACAAAGTGGTGCTAGGAGCCCCTTGGACACAGGAAGGCCCTGCCCAGCGATGCTGACGTTTGCTCATGCCCTGTTCTCTCCCCAGCTCCTGTTGACATCCAGCCATTTTCACTCCTTTACCAGGGCAGCACAGCTCTGATCCAGGAGAAAAGAACGTCATGTATCTGCCTTTTTCTCTTTCCTTTTGTTGTTGTTTTAAGCAGGGGTCTCACTATGGAGCCTCTTAGGACTTACTACATAGACCAGGCTGGGCTTGAACTCACAGAGCCTCCTGAGTGCTGGGATTAAAGATGTACATCACCATCCTCAGCTTTTTTTTTTTTTTCATTTTTTGAGACAGGGTCATTTTATGCAACCCAGGCTCATTTCAAGCTCACCACCGCCCCCCTCAGCCTTCTGAGTGCCTACATTATAGATATGTCCCACCATACCCAACAAGAAGGTAACCTTTCATAATCTTGATCTTGCCAAATACCCTCTTTGCCACATGGCACCAACCCACGCTCCTTCGGCAGTGCATGGTTGTACCAACAGGGTCCCTCACCTTCAGGTGTGAGCGGATCCCTTGGCCTTTGCCTGTCTGGCTCCTCACAGTACTCCGAGCCGGTGTTTCCCCTCTGCCCAGTGAGACTCGGTGTTTTCATAGACCTGAGTCACTGGAGTTTTATCTCTGTGCCTTCTGTCCCTTTGCTACAGGTTCTGTTTATTAATCTTGGAGCTCTTTGTGGATCTGGGAAGATGACCCTTTGGCTAATGAACTGCTGATGATTTTGGCCAATTTGTCATTTATCTTTTGATGTTAATCATTGTATTTGTGCCATGAGATTTTTTTTTATTATTATCATAAAAGAATATTTGAATCTGTCATGTCCTTTTATGGCCCTTGGGCTTGCGGTCAGACTCAGAAGGGTCCTTTCCACTCCAAAATGTTATGAAAAATTTTTATGCTATCACTTGGTAATTATATAGAGCCACATTTTTGACATTTAAATGTTTGTTAATCTTTTGGAAGTTATTTTGGGGCCTGGTGTGATCTTTCCAAGCTCACTTCAGATGCTTCCCAGTGTCCCCAGCTGTCTCCCCTGCGCAGACGCTCTTCCTCCCTCTATTCGGAGATGCTGTCATAGTCCTTTAATGCATTCGGATCTCTTTCTGAACTTGGCTTTCATTTATTTCTCTGGTCTTATGCCAGGGTCATATTGCTTTAAAGATGACAGTTTTATGGAACATTTTAATCCTGGTCTGTGTTTAGAGTCCCTGGTTCCCCTGGGTCCTGAGGATGGGAGGGCAGAGAGTTTAGGAACAGGCAGGGAAGGAGACATCTGCACAGGTGAGTGCTGTGGCCCAGAGCTCCCACCTGGGAGGGATTCCCCAGAAGTCCCAGCCCAGCCCCGGAGGTGAGGAGAGCTGCTTTGTGGCAGACAGAAAGGTCCCTCTATGAGACAATCTTTGTGCCCAGCCAACACCCAGAGCCCCCTCAGCCCTCTTCTGAGGGGTGCTGTCATAGCCCCCTCCGCTCTGGTGTGATGGTGTTCTCTGAACAGTCTACCCTGTCCCCTGCTGCATGCTCCTAATTCCCCTCCCCCAGGGGGCAGCAGCTGTGGTCCAAGGCTTGTACCCAGGGGGGCTCTATCAGCCACCCAGGCAGCCCACAGAGGAGCCAGACTCCGAAAGACCACAGGAGGTGTGGCTGAGCTGGGCTGGTGCCTGCTGTGCCCTGTGGACACTTCGGCAGCACTGGCTGTGAATTCAGGCTGTTCTCCAGCAGCTGGCCCATGGGACAGTTCTTACTGGCAGCCAGCTTCTGTCCTTCCAGCTGCACTCAAGAAAGGCACATCTGAGGACTTCCTGTATGCCAGACACCATGTTTGTCATAAGCACTAGGCAGCACTTACTGGGTGCTTACTGTATGTGATAGGCATTTCCCTGGTGTTTCATTTGTTCTTCCGGGTCACCCCTTCGGTTACAATTACTCAGAACAGTAGCGCTCACATCTAATACTCATTTCCTTTTACTGTCAGCCACTGTGCAAAGCACCTTGCTTGCATGTTCTCATTTATGTCCCAAATCCTCCCTGGGAGGCACATATCACTTTTCCTATGCCCCAGCTCAGTGGTCCCTGAAGGTATTACCCTTCTCCAATGCAACAGAGCCAGGATTTGACTCAAGAATGTGACTCGGGTGTAGGGACCCCAGGCCTAAGAACCAGGCACCTGCCAAGAGACCCACCAATCTAGAAGGCTGGATTCCAACTCTTCTTGGGTCTTAGAACCGGGCAAGACTCAGGATAGATGAATGAATGAACGGATGGATGGATAGATGAATGGATGGATGGATGGATGGATTCCTCTATTGCCATCACGAGTCATAGCCCAGAAGGACAGGAATGCCAAGGCTGAGTTCAGGTCTACCCCAGGCCTCCAGGTGGATCCTCCCGGGTTAGGCTTGTGAGGGGTCATGATGCTGCTGGCCTGTGCTATTCCTGTGGCGAAGGAGCCCCTCGTGAACTTTCAGCGATGCCGCCGAGCATGATGGGCACCGCTGCAGCAACTGTAAAACTGTAATGAAATTTTAATTGTATTAGGATCACGGGGAATCAGTTTTATTGCAAGGACTTCCGCTGGCGGTCTCCTATTGTAATAAGATGTTTGAAGGAAGGGCTCTTCAGAGACTCCTGCTGTCTCATACTGCCACAGTCAGAGGGCCTTTTCATGTGTGTTGGGGGTGGGGGGGACCAGAGAGGACTGAAGCTGGGTACCCCAGCTTAGTCTTACTCCGTTTGGGGTTTCAGATGCCATCTGTCACCGCAGATTCTGTCCCTGAAGGTAACGCGATGCTTATTGTAGTTGTGCCCAACACTCCCTGTGGGACATATTAGAAGCCCAGCTGGGGATATAGCTCAGTTGGTAGTGTCTACCTAGCGCACAAGACCCTGGGTTCGGTCCATAAACTGGGCACGGTGGTGCATACCTGTAATCCTAGCACTAGGGAGGTGACGGCGGGAGAATCAGGAGTTCAAGGCTACATAAGACCTTGTGCCGAGAAAAAAGCAGCCCAAAAAAGCAGGGGACCCAAGCAGACAGCACCATGAGCAGAGCCCTGCCTAAGCCTGTGTTCTTCCCAGAGAGCCCCCCACGTGCGAGCCCAGCCCACTCCCACTGCACAGCTCACAGGCTCCTGTCCTGGTCGAGGCCCCCTTGATGTCCCGTCTCCACTCGTCCTCCGTCTTCCTGTCTCTTCCTCCTGGGATCTGCCTCTCCGGCCTCTCTCTCTGACTGTCCTTACTGTCCCTGCTGCCTTCTGGCCACCACAGGCCCTCTGCTCCCTTATCTTCCTTCTCTGTGTGTACTTCTGCTTTCTCTCTCCCCCTCCTCTCCCAAACACAGGTTCCCCTCATTCCTGCCTGACCCCCCACTCTGTCTGATGCTTCCCTTTCCAGATCGGGCTGGTGGTCATCCTGGCCTCCACAGTGGTGGCCATGTCAGCAGTGGCCCAGCTGTGGGAAGATGAATGGGAGGTGCTGCTCATCTCCCTGCAGGTGAGCGAGGTGGGCGGGGGACAGTGGCACTGCTTCCCCGGACCTCTGCGACAGAGAGGAGCAGGGAGGGGTCTCCTCCTAACGGGATTCTCAGTACAGGATTGCCCATCTTGTGGGTAGAGAAAGTCAGCAGCATGAGTGTCTGGACCTGTCTTTGAGTCCCAGGTCCCTCCTGCCTCTCCTCACATACAGGGCACGGCACCATTCCTGCACATAGGGGCCCTGGTGGCCATCACCGCCCTCTCCTGGATCGTAGCAGGACAGTTTGCCCGTGCAGAGCGGTCCTGTGAGTACCCCCTTGGACAGGGCCCACCCATGCACCGAGGCCAGCTTAGACTGTCCCCACTGGGATTCCACCTGGGTGGCCTGGGCACAAGGTGGGGCTCTTGTCCTCGGCATGGGGGGCTATGTCTGTGTGTACATGTGTGTATGAATTGTAGGTGGGGTTCACTTCCTGTCAAGAGCAAAGGCCACCCCTCAGAACACCAAGTTCTGCATTCCAGTCGGCCTTATTGGGCCTGGTAAGGGCTGCACAGAGGACTCACCGGAAGTTCCTATATGCCTGTGTCTGCAGCCTCTCAGGTCACAGTCCTGTGCACCTTCTTTGCTGTGGTCTTCACCCTCTACCTGATCCCCCTCACCATCTCTTCTCCCTGCATCATGGAGAAAAAGGACCTGGGCCCCAAGCCTGCCCTCATCGGCCACCGTGGGGCCCCCATGGTGAGTGGCCCAGAGGGTGGAATGGGGCAACAGCCATTGTGAGAGAGACCCCTGAGGGGAATGGGTGTAATGTCTGTGGAGGTGGAGTAAGAGGAAAGTGTAACCCCCTTTTGGGAGTGTGTAGGAAGGACTATGAGAAGACCTGAGAACCTGGCTGGGCACAGATGCTGAAGAGCCCTGGAGGCTTCTGCCAGGAAGCCAGCAGATGTTGTCTGCTATGGGGTGAAAGCGAACATGGACAAAGTGTCCAGGTATACACCAGGCACAAGAAGTAAGAGACGGCATTGCAACCTTCAGCAGGACCCCTATTAGGATCAGAGTCTCCCCTTAACTGAGGCCTCTGGGCAGAGGCGGTGCCTGTTCCTACCCACAGGGCACAACTGGGGCTCTCTGAGTGCTGGGCTCTGCGGGGAGCACCATGCTATTAGATTTCAGGGTAGAACAAGGCTTTCCAAAGCAGTGGCTTTAAAAGATGTGTCTGGGAACCTGGGAGATGGCTCAGTGGTTCAGAACACGCAGTTCTCTTCCAGGGAACCCGAGTTTGGCTCCCAGCACTCAATATCAGGTCTCTCACAACTGCCTGTACCACCAGCTTCAGGAGCATCTAATACTTCTGACCTCTGGCCTCCATGGTACCCACATACACGTGCACATGCCCAAATGCATATACACATACATATAGTTAAAAGTAATAAAAAATGCCTTTTTTTTTAAGGGTATGGTGGCAAATGCCTTTAATTCCAAGCACTTGGGAGGTTAGAGGCAGGTGGATCTCTGTGTGTTTGAGGCCTGCCTGGTCTACATCATGAATTCCAGGACAGCCAGGGCTATGTAGAGAGACCCTATTTTTTAAAAAGCAAAATAAATAAGTAGCAAAGGACGTGTCTGGATTGGGACGTGCTCAGTGGCAGAGTACTTTGCTTAGCATCCTCAAGGCTGTGGCTCCCGGAAGCAATGTGTTTATTTTTATTGAGAGAAAGGGTCTCATGTATCCTAAGCTAACCTCCATCTTGATGTGTAGCAGAGAATGAGCTTAAAAGTCCTCCTTTCTCTCCTTCTCAAATGCTGGGTTTGTGCAGCGCTTGGGGATCAAATCCAGGACTTCACGCTAAGCAAGCACGCTACCGAGTGAGCTACATCCCGGCCCTCGCCCAAGCGCTAGATGTCTGAAGAGTGCAAAACAATTGGTGCACAAGTATGAGCTCTGAAGTTCAGTTCCCCAGCACCCATGAGCGCTAGAAGGGCCTGGTAGCCAGTCTGTAATTTTAGCACAACAGGAGGTAGAGACAGGATTCCCCAGGAAGTCTGGCTGAATAGGTGAGCTCTGGGTTCAAAAAGAGACCTGACTCAGTATATGAGGTGGAGGGTGATAGAGAAAGACACCCAGCATCAGCCTCTGGCCTCTGCACTCATGCGCACACATATACCACACGCACGCACGCACATACACACACACACATACATGCATGGACACACACATACATGCACACAAAACCAAAACACAAAAGATATGTCTGATGGGGCTACAACCCACCTGAAAGTCCTTCCCTACACATGATTCAGGTGTTATTTTCTAGAAAAAGCCTCACAGGCCTATGTATCAGAGCTGGACCCTCCCATCGAACCCCACGCTGGTGCTGAGCTTGGCACTTTAAAGAGGCAGCCAACGGAATCCAGATGCAGGCTCGGTTTGCTTCCTATGTGTACTGGGGGGATCACCAGGCCCACTGAGGCTCAAGTTTTGGGTGCTGTGAAGAGAAGTTAGAAACCTCACCTTCCCGGGTAGTCCCAGCCTCTGTGGGGCTGGAGGCCTGTGCAGAACAAGGAAAGGGAAGTGAGCCTGCCCTAGTTTAAAAAAAAAAAAATCAGACATAAACCAAGTGGAAAAATGCTGTGTCATATAATGGTGACTCCATTACTGCCCTCCACGTCTGTCAACAGCCTGCCGCTCCTGCGTCTCCGCTCCTCTGTTTTTCTTCTGCTGTAGCCAGGCGAACCCTGGACATCAGACTGGCTCACCTGTGGATGCTTTAGGATGTATCTCCAGCACGAGACTTTCTGTTTTGGTCTGACCTGCTTGTTTGAGACAGGCTGGGTTTAAACCACCACCAGCCTCCTGCGTGCTGGGAATACAGGCATATGCCGCCATGTCTGGAGCATAAGGACTTGAACACAAACAGCAGGCTGCCTCGATGGCTGTCCAGGGAAAAGCAGTTGTCATGAAAGCCCAGCACAGAGTTTAATCCCTGGAGCCCACGTGAAGATAGATGAGGACTGACTCCATAAAGCTGTCCTGTGGCTTCTACATGTGAACTGAAGTGCCTGGGTGCACGTGCACACACACACACACACACACACACACACACACACACACACACACGTACTTAATGATAATAATTACAGTGCCCCACCAAATTAACAAATTTTAAAGTATTTGTTTTCACTTTTATGTGTATGGTTGTTTTGCCTGGCACCATGGAGGCCAGAAAAGGGTGTCAGATCCCCTAGGACTGGATGGAACTGCAGATGGTTGGGAGCAGCTGTGTGGGTGCTGGGAAATCAAGCCCAGGTCTTCTAGAAGATCAGACAGTGCTCTTAACTTCAGAGCCATTTCTCCAGCCTGCAGATCAACAATGATTTAATACGACCCAATATCATAGTTTAGTTTTCCTTTGTTGTCTCCAAAAACATCTTTTATACTGCAGATTTTTAAAATCAGGATCCAAATGACATCACTTGGTCCATCTGCTTGACACATGTCTCCTAAGTGCCTGTTAGTCTGTCACCACGCCTCCCTCTCCTTTGTGCTGTTTCTCCGTGGATGAAGCTGTCACCACGCAGTCTCAAGCTGTGCGTTTGGCCGCTTGCGTCCTTGCGGTGGCTTGCTCATTTTGTCTGCTGTCTCATTTTTTGAGACAGGGTCTCAGTGTGCAGCCCAGAATAGCCTGAAACTCACAAACCTTCCGGCTCCACCTCCCGAGTAGTGGGGTTACAGGTGTGTGCCACCACGCCTGGTTGTGGTGTTCATTTTATGGTTTTTTAAAAATTTTATCTGACACGGGATAATGGTGCATATGCGCTGGTCGGGGCCTCATTCTCACACGTGTGTGCAGTGCAGTGCACTCTCGCATCCGTGATCAGCCTGTTGCCCCACACACCACTGCATTGTGTTAGGAACATCCAGAATCCCCTCCTCTGCCTGTTTCAAAACATACAGGAAGTTATCACTTACCACACACACACACACGCACACATGCACACACACACCCGCTGTAGAACGCCAGAGCCTCCGCTTCCCCATCATCTCCGCCTGGTAACCAGCCTTCCCTTACCAAACCTAGCCTCTGATAATCGCTGTGTCGCTCTTTACTTCCGTGAGGTCAACTTAAAAAAACCTTTTAAAAATTGAGGGTGCACAGCTTATGCCTCAGAACACATGTGGGGATTCAGAGGACAGTTTGCAGGGGGCAGTGCCCTCCTACGGTGCGATCCTGTGAGTTAAACTCAGGTTATTGGGTTTGGCAATAAGAACCTTTACCTACTCAGCCACCTTGCAGGATTTTTTGGAAGGAGGGCAGCCAGTGTCTCCTTCATGTCACTGCGAATGACTGTGTGCAGGGTCACCAAGCGTTTATTCAAACTGGCTTCTCAAATGATTTTTTTATTTTTTATTTTTTTATTTATTTATTTTGAGTTGTTGTTAGGTCTAAATCCAATTCTCTGGTTTGGTGCTGGCCCCTAGTGGTAGGAAGAGGTATGGCAATTTACTCTGACTGCATGGAACCAAAGGAGACTTGCTCACTCACTCCCCAGCTAAATACCCTCAAAAAACAGTGAGCCTACATCCCCAGTGGGCAGATGAGGAGGTGGGTCCTTAGGGTGGAGAATCCACCCAAGGTTGCAGGGCAAGACCGTGCAGTGTAATGGCTGGAACTGATCTTCTGAGCAATCTGCTGTAGAGTTGCAACTTCTTAAGAACTTTCCAAGTGTCAAGCACATGCTGCGTCTTATTTTGTTCATGTTCCAGCGCAGTGATGGAGAGAATACTGTCATTCCTGTACAGATGGAGAAACTCACCACACCACAGGGACCTAATACCTTCCTCCCTCTTAAGAATCTCCATCTGGGCTCTGAGATTAATCCAGAAGGAACTAGGCGTGCATTCTCTGCCAAAGGCTACCACAGGGCCACAGGCCTGTAGAAAAGGCCAATCGCTTCCAGAGGCTTGCTCACTGCCTGGAGTACAACAAGGCCAGAGTTACTGTTTGTGAAGTCCTAGTGGTATCAGGCATTCATATGGATCCATACCTGCCTCTTTCCCCCAGATCCCTGTGAGGTACACATGTCCTAACAGATGAAAAACACAGCCTCAAAGTAGCTGTGGGTGCCCGGGTTCTCACAGCAACTCCACAAAAGAGGCAGAATGTGGAGCAGACCTCCCAGCAGGGGAGCCTCCCCGCTGGCTGGGGCGGGGGGGGGGTGTCAGCTGGACCCTAGCTCTGGTCTCACTGCTCCTTTCTCTCCAGCTGGCTCCAGAACACACACTGATGTCCTTCCGGAAGGCTCTGGAACAGAAGCTCTATGGGCTGCAAGCTGACGTCACTATCAGGTTGGCATGGTGGAGAAGGGCAGTGGCAACTCTTCCCCTCCCCCTGACATCTGCATCTGGGTCTCTGGGTAAAACCTCCTGTCTCTTCCCTGGCAATGGGACGGTGGCAGCTTGAATTGTCCACAATAGGCCAGGCACCCTTTTAGTGCAAATGAAGCTTGTGCCAGACTCCAGAATATAAAGCACAGACCCTTGTTGGGGCAGGGTTTAGGTGCGGAGACCTGGAACCCTGCCGCAGTCACAGTGGACAGGAAATTGTGTCTGTGTGTCTATGCTGGGTAGACTATGTGTGTCTATGCAAACACTTGGCTAAAGGTACAGAGCCATACAGTGACTGTAGTGCCGGATATGAGACCACGTAGATGTGATGTGCACATTTCCACCTGTAGATACAGCGTATGTGTTTGCATAAATGATGGGGGAGGCCACACCAATCGATCAGAGGTTACCGCTGAGGAAGACAGAAGACAGGGCCACCAAATACTATCCCGCAGGGTGTACAGTAACCAGCCACACCACCTTGTGAAGTTACCACTCCCAGCGTGGACAGCATAGATCACAGCTGCATACCTCGAGAGCAGGAGCTGATAAAATGCCTTGAGGGATGAGGAGCATGGATGCCCTTCACTGTTCCACTCAAGGCATTCTGTGGATGGTTGCCAGCCCTGGTGGGATGAGAAGGATGAGAGACCTGTGCTGGCACTGTTAGCAATGTGGCATTTCAAGGACTTAGTTTGAGGCCAGGTTCTAGCACTTAGTGGCCATGGACCTTATTATCAAGTGAGGCAGTACTTACATTCCAGTGTTGCTAAGTGAACAGACCCACTTTTCCCAGCCCTCCCCTCCTCTGCTTGACCTCCATAGAGAGCTGAAGGAGTTGTCCCTTGAACCCCTCGAGGGTCCCACTGGCCCGGTATTCTCCCTGTGTAGGGGGGAGTCTGTGGCTGAAACGGGAACAGAACAGCTGTGTCCTTTAAGGGTAGGGGGAGGGTGATTGGGAGCAGGTGAGAGCTCTGAGTGGGTGGTGACTGTGGCCCTCTCCTGCAGCCTGGACGGTGTGCCCTTTCTCATGCATGATGCCACCCTGAGGCGGACCACCAACGTGGAGCAGGTGTTCCCGGAGCTCGCTCGCAGGCCTGCCGCCATGCTCAACTGGACTGTCCTGCAGAGGCTCAACGCTGGCCAGTGGTTCCTCAAGGTCTGCCTGTACCTGGGCCTGCCCTAGGCATGAGAGACATGGCAGGCTCCTAAAGGAGGAGGCAGGTGGCCATCAGCTCAGATGACCCTCATAGTGCTAGTCAGTGACCCCTCTGGGCTCTTGCATTCAGTCCCTGAAGCTATCACTGCTTGTTTGGGGTCTCTGCTCCTCTAGCTTTCTCTCTCAAGGATGCTGGTCCTGAATAGGCTTGCTGAAGGTATACAGGGCTGGGGATCTCAATTGGTGGACTGCTTGCCCAGCATGCACCAAGCCCCAGGTTCAATCCCTAGCACCACATAAACCTGGTGGGGTAGCATAATTCCAGTACAAGAAATGGAGGCAAAGAGGATCAGGAGTTCAAGGTCATCCCTGGCTACATAATGGACCCAAGGCCACACTGGACAGGCTCTAAGCAAACGGTTCTCTTGGGAAGCAGGTGGGGAGCATAGAGGTGAGGGTTAGGCATTCCTAAGATCCCTGCTGAGCCACTGCCATCAATTGGCCAACATACTAGCAGTGGCTGGCAGCCCTGGATCTCCATGCTCCACTGCCAGGAAGGTATTTGAAAGCTCTAAAAGGCTGGTGACGGTTGTGTGTGTCCCTGTCTCTGCCAGACTGACCCTTTCTGGACGGCCAGCTCCCTATCACCCTCCGACCACAGGGAGGTCCAGAACCAGTCCATCTGCAGCCTGGCAGAGCTGCTGGAGCTAGCCAAGGGCAATGCCACACTGCTGCTCAACCTTCGTGACCCGCCCCGTGATCACCCGTACCGTGGCAGCTTCCTCAACATCACCCTGGAGGCCGTGCTACGCTCAGGCTTCCCACAGCACCAGGTGAAGCCCAGTGGATGAGCCTGGCTTAGTCCCCTGAACCACGGGAGACTCACCTGTCCCTGTCTGCACCTTAGTTTCCTGACTGGCCCATTGTGGCGACAGGAAAGACTCCAGTTGAGTCCTTTTGATCGCTCAGGGAGTGATGGCCTGTGCTCTGTGGGTTAATCCCGTGGAACGAGGCCCAAATTACTGTGGTGTATGTGACACTTTGGGAGCAGATGACCCTGATGCCACTCCGTGACACACAGTTCTCTAGATGCTGTTGGTTGCAGCCAGAGGAGGGGAGGGTTGTGTTGTCCATCTTGTCTTGACCAGGGAAGCTGCCTGAGTTCTTCACTATTGGGGACAGGCCCCTCTTTGACCCTTGAAGGATCTAGAAGGGCTAGGACCCTCACCCTGGAGATGAGTGGTCTGACCACCTTGTCTCCTGCTGGCAGGTCATGTGGCTGCCTAACAGGCAGAGGCCTCTAGTACGGAAGGTGGCTCCTGGCTTCCAGCAAACATCTGGATCCAAAGAAGCCATTGCCAGCCTAAGGAAAGGTCACATCCAGCGGCTGAACCTTCGCTACACTCAGGTGTCCCATCAGGAGCTCAGGTGCCTGCCCTGTGCCACCCCAGGCACCCCTTGGGGGGAAAGGCTGTGTGTCTCCCAGTTCACTCCTCTACCTAACACATACGGGCACAGGGCAGAACACACAGGGAGCCTGGGCACATGGGGTCCGGAAGTGAGGTGGGAAACACTGGGCAGAGCTGGGCTTGTCTGTGAGCGTAGCCAACTGGGCCTTGGTAAACATACCTTCCTCCTGGGTGGCTGTGGGGGTGACAGGCTGCCTGGGGGTGCTCCTCCAGCTTCACACAGTAAAGCGGCTAGAGACAGCTGACCAACATTATTCCCCACCCAGGGACTATGCATCCTGGAATCTGAGTGTGAACCTCTACACTGTCAACGCCCCGTGGCTCTTCTCTCTGCTGTGGTGTGCAGGGGTCCCATCCGTCACTTCTGATAACTCCCACACCCTCTCTCGGGTGCCTTCTCCTCTCTGGGTCATGGTGAGCTGGAGGTTGTGGGGGCCAAGGATATCTGGGGGATGGTAAAGAGGCCCACCAGTGACCTGCAAGGGCTCTCCCTGGGGAGGACCTGGGATGGTGACATCCATGGTGTGTGGGGGAGGGCTATAGGATAAGACACAATGGAATTATCACAGCTCCTGAGCTCAGCATTGAAGGGCTGGGGACCCTGGGCCTGACGCATGGGAAAGATCACATTGCCTAGCCACACTCAAGAAGCCAGCAGCTACCTGGGTTGTGGGCTATTCATTAGATTTGGTTTTAAACGAAAGTTGTTCCAGAAAGAGCTGGGGTTGGGGCAGGTCTGCTTGGAGGACCCTGAGGAGTGTGTGTGGATCAGTCATGGAGCACCTGAGACAAGCTGAGCTCCCATTTCTGCCCCTGTGGTAACCCTGGGCAGTGAGACAGAGGCTCCCCTGCTATGTCCCTGAGGAGACAGATGGGTAGAGGGCATCGTAGCTAAGGGTAATGATGTTGGCAAGTCAGAGCTAAGTTATGGGTGGTTCCATGGAAGAAAGACATGGGCGAGGCCAGAAGTCCTCAGTCAGGAAGACGAGGCTATGGAGCCCTGGGCCATGAACTTCAGGCTCATGCAACTCATCATGATCCCTGCCAAGCCTGAAAGACCCCACTTTTCAGTTCCCATCTGCCCAGGGTCCTTAAATACCTGAAGGCTCTTCTGAAGTAACATGAAATAACTGACAGGCAGACTGCAGAAACGTGCACACTGGATCATTTAGGCCCCGGGGAGCTGATGGGCAGCAAAAAAGGGCCCCCATTTACCTGAAATTGAGGTGCTCAGGCTACACGCATGGGGCTTCGTTTTCCACAGGTCCTGTTATCAGTGTTCTCCTGCCTCACACAGGTGCCCCATACCTATGTGTAGAGTCATATGTCCATCTGCCAGGTGCATGGCACCTTACATGCAAATAAAGAACCCATCTTTCATCATTTGGCTCTTGCTTTGAGCTCCTGTAAGTTTATACACACTCAAGACTCAACATACCACTTCTCCCCTGGTTACACACACACACACACACACACACACACACACACACACACTCCTGGCCCACCATGCCCAGAGTCAATTATTGCAAAATAAAATATTGAGGTACCTTAAGCTCCCTCCCCTGCCCTTCCTCATTAGTCATAAGGGGTCCCCTAGTCTGTGTCCCCTTGGGCTGGATGAACCATGACTGGAAGCTGGTCTTGGCCATCTCTCCACAGCCCCCAGATGAGTACTGCCTCATGTGGGTCACTGCCGACCTGATCTCCTTCAGCCTCATCATCGGCATCTTCGTGCTCCAGAAGTGAGTAGACCCCAGCACCTCCATAACCTGCCTCCCCCTCAGCAGGCCCAGCCCCCACCCTCAGCAGAAGCTGGATGGCCTCTAGAATGAGCACCCAGCTCGGGGCTCGGAGCCAAACCTTGCTCTGATCTTCTGTGTGGGTATCTAGTGGACGCTGCCCCCTCTGTGGCCAGTCTGCCCACTGTCAGCCAGGTCATGGGTTCCCTCCTCGTAGGACTAAGGGCTACTCTGGCAGCTGAAACCCCACCCCATAAGACAGCTGGCATATGGTTGCCATGGGTGGCATGGGTGGTCCAGGGAGGGGACCTGTTGGGCCAGCCTGGTGCCCTAGGCAACCAGGAACCAAGGGGCTGGGGTTGGCTCTTGACTGACGTTCTCTCTCTGTCCCATCCTGCTCTGATGGCGCATGTCCCTCCTCTCTCCCCTCCCCCTCTCTGCTGCACTCTGGCATCTCACAGCTATCACTTGATCAGGTAATTCTGGTGTGCTCCCCTCCTGCTCCTCTTTCCCCATCTGGCCACTCCCTTTCCAGGTCTGTCTGAAAGCTGCTGTGCACCAAGCCTGGGTCACCCTTGCCTGTCTCTACGTGGAGCACCAGCCCTCCTCCCCCTTCCCATCGCCCTCCACCTTCCTTTCTGCTCTTACGTTTTCTCACTCTGTAGCCCAGGCTGTCCTCCAACTTCTGACCCTCCCACCTCAGTCTCCTGAGTGCTGGGCTCGTTCTTCCCGTCTAGCTATGTGTGCTGTACTTTTGGTCCCTACCGCAGTTTTTGCAGGTGGGGAACCAGTGTTTCCTTGGTGGGTGCTGACCCAGCTTCCCTCCAGCACCAGAGTGTCTCCCCTGGGGAGAGGGTCCTCACATCCCCAAGTCCGGCACTCAGGGGCCCTTTGCCACCTGTCCAGTGCAAAGCCCCAGTTTCGGTTTCTTCGTTGGCTTCTGCCTCTTTCTGTTTCCTTTCCAGTGGCTCACAGTGTTTCTGTGTCTCCCCCATCACCTTTTTTTCCCCACTGTCTATGACCCACAACCTCCCTCCTTTTTCCTTTCCCCTGGGGAGACCGACACCCCCAGTGGCTTTCCCGTCCCGACTGTGCCTGGCTGCATAGACCTGGGCCTGATACTTTCCCCACTAACATCGGTTTCTAAGATGAGACCTAGCTGTGGGATGATCATGTGTCTTAGGCCCTGGGTCAAGCGGCTTTGCTGACCAGCTTCTAGGCAGGGTCTAGGAGAACCTGGACCCTGGCTATGGGGCTGAGCCCTTAAGAGGAAGCTTCGCTCATACAGCTCTTTCCACCTGAGGAGTCCACGTGTGCTGCCTGGTGTGGTACTGGGCCCATTACACAGCCCAGGCAGAGTCATTGTGTCCTGAGGGTCAGGAATAACCAGAGGGAGGAGAGGGGATCTGAGGGATGAAGCAAGGGGAAGAAAATTTCTCTGTGGGCCTCATTCTCTACTGATTCAACAAACACTTGCCCGATACCACAACATGCTCGGCATTGAGGCTTGCCCTGGGAACCTGACAAGGAGCCAGAGGAATGAGCGCTGCCCTCGAGGATTGGCAAGGCACACTGCCTTCCCCTCCTGCCTCCTGCTCACTCCCCACCCCCAGTCTGGCCTGTCCTACCACCATGTCTGCCCGTTTCTGCTTGTGCCATCTAGAAACCCACAGTGAGTTTCAGATGGAGTCTTAGCTGCCTCCAACCACCCATCAGGGTCCCATCTCCTGGGGGACCAGGGTGCTTATTTCTAATCAGATAACTCTGTATCACGTTCAGCTAACATCCTTGTCTGGGGACCCATGAAGACCAGTACTAAGCAAAACCTGGCTGTCACCATCCTCTTTGGCCCTTCTGGCTTTGCTCAGCCTGTTGTGTTGGTGGGTTTATAGGAGGCCTCTGCTGGGCTTCCTGAAGTTGGTGTGTCTGTAAAAGCAGGTCATCAGAGTCATACCTGCTCCTTTCTCCCCAGACTGTCCCATGCAAAGAGAGCCAGGCCGTAACTAACAAGACTGCCTTTCTGGGCCAAGGTTGCTGCTAAAGGAGGGGAGGGGGCAAGAGAGCCCTGGCTAGGAATCAGTAGACTGCCCCTCTCTGGGCCTCAGCTTCCCGATTTGTATGGTAGATCTCTCCAGCCACATCAGATAGGATGCTCTGGAAATGGGCAGGGTCTCTGCTCCAGGGAGGCTGGGGAAGGACCTGATGCCCACGGGGCCGTCTCTGCAGGTGGCGCTTGGGTGGCATACGGAGTTATAACCCAGAGCAGATCATGCTGAGTGCTGCCGTACATAGGACCAGCCGGGACGTCAGCATCATGAAAGAAAAGCTCATCTTCTCAGGTGACAACCTGCATGGGCCCTGGAATAGGTGGTGCACATGTAACACAGCAGAACAGGTGGACAGAACCTCCTTTCTGGTTCACACCCATGCATATACTGAGGGTCAGAAGCATGTGTACCTCCACATCACACAGCCTCAGATCCTGGGACTTGGTGCCAGCCTTTGGTTAGTGGATAAAGGTGACAAGACGAGGTATGGGGAGGAGTATCTGTTTGGAGGTCCTACACCTTCCCTTGGGTCACACATGACTTCCACAGTGACAACTGTGCTCTGTTCAGCCAGTGTCTGCTGATGATCTCAGTCTGAAGAAGGCAGCTGTAAAGACACGCGCAGAACTGGGTGTCACTGCTGCTCTTGGGAGAAGGGCCCAGGCAGAAAGTGTGCTCAGGGCTCCCTGGGGTAGCAAGGACAGTTTGGGGTGTGACAGCTGGGGTGTGAAGGATGGCCAGAGGTGCCAGAATAGTGGCATGATCAGGCACAAGGAAGGGTGCTCCTGTGGGAGCAGGCGTGTGCCAAGGCTGTGCTGCTTGTCTGGGCACAGGGAGCCAAGCAGCATTCCACAGAGCCACCTTCTAGAACCTTGAATCTGCCCAGCTGTTTTCTGTCAACACTAGGATACAGGTGCCCCTGAGAGGCTCTACTAGGCCCCCACCCCTTCAGACACGTAGGGGCTGGATGAATCAGACTGGCTTGAAATTGGGAGTTCTCAGCCTAGCCTGGAGATCAAGGGGTGTCTAGTAGGCTGACATTCCAGAGATGGGAAGACCTGAGCTAGATTTTAAGAAAAACAAGTGTTGCTGGGGAGGGAAGTCTTTCAGCAGAAAGGAGCTGATGCGTGCAAATGCCTGGAGAAAAGTAAACACTGGGTAAAAAGCACCCAAGCACCCAAGAGTGCCATGGTTTAGGGGCAGAGGACTAAGGGCCCAGGGGGGATCAAGGACGCCCTGAGGACCAGGCTCAATGCCCACAGGTTCAGTGCTAATTGGAAGCAGTAGCTGCATCTGTCCCTGAGTGCCTCCCTTCTCCTGTAGCCTGTCCTCAGAGTGCATCTCCCCAGCTCACGTTCTGTCTCCTATGGTCCAACAGAGATCAGTGATGGTGTGGAAGTCTCTGATGAGTTCTCCGTATGTTCAGATAACAGTTACGACACCTATACCAACAGCACAGCCTCCCCCGTGGGGCCCCGAGGTGGTGGCAGCCGTGCCAAGACCCTCACAGACCGGGGTGGCCATTAGCTGAAGATCTGTCTGCCCAAGTTGTACCTAAGGTAGAAACTAGAAGAGAGGAAGAGCTGACAGAAACTGCGCCTGCGGTGCCCTGGGAGCTGGCTCCACAGCCTACTTGTGTGCTCCAAGCTCCTTTGTCAATTCCAGCTTCTCCTGGGGGCCCCCTCCCCTCTGAGGCTCAGTTGGGCCAGGACTCCAGTCTCTCGGACGCCCCTGCAGGCCTGGGGCTTTTCATCCAGGAAGGGCCTGGTCTCCTGGTCCACTCTCACAGCCATCTTTGGCCTCCTGGCCTGGAAGGTTTGGGTCACTGGGTTGTGCTCCATGAAAGTGAAGGACATGGACGCCTCCCTGTGCCCACGTCTGTCTGTCTATCTGCCTGTGCCGTGAGATGACTGACTCCATTCTCATCCTGCCTTGAGGACATTGGCTGGGCCTCACCCCTGCCTGGCAGCTCTATTTTCTGCACCCATCTCAAAGCACAAGGAAGTTCATCTCAGGAGGAGAACCGGTGGTTATGGTGGAGACGTGTTCCTCCCAAAAAGCTTCCCTCCACCACTGGCCTTTCTGCCCCTGAGAAGCAGCTAGAGATGGCCAGACTCACAGGCTTGGCTGTTCTGTCTCACACACAATTGTCCAACAGGCCTCTGGGGCATAAGTAGCCTCGAGGACCAAGTGATCCATAAATGGATATACCTCAGGTTCCCACAGCAGTGGACACAGGGCAAAGTGCTCTGGGCTCAGTCAGGCATGGGCCTCTGGCCAGAGAAGCCTACAGCAGAGGTAACCTAAGGGCCAGGATAATTAAAGCTGCCATCTTGATGTGTGTTGTCTCTGAATCGTCAGTGGCGGTTTGGGGTTTGGGGTTGGGTGCTGGCCCCTGGGTTTGACGAAGAACCATTTCACAGATGAACGTGAAAATGCCTGGATATCTGAGCTCCTCCTTTGGTCAGCCATGATGCCAGGGCTTCCGCAGCCATGGTTGTAAAACCAATGCCCTTGCATTGATGGGGTGGTGGTGGTGGGAGTGGGTGGGGTGGTCACATAGCTTAGAACAGAAAAGGCCAAGGCTACTCTTTGAAATGCCCACGCCACACTCTTAACTCTCATGCTTAAAAATGTCTTTTGCCAGGGTGTGGTGGTACATGGCTTTAAAAATCCTTTTAAATTAAAAAAAAGTTTGTTTTTATTTATGTGTATATATCCATGCCACTTGAGGGTACCCTGAGAGTCCAGAAGAGTGTGCTGAATCTCCTGGAGCTGAAATTATAAGCAGTTATAAGCTACTTGATGTAGGAGCTGGGAACCAAACTTGGGTCCTCTGGAAGAGCAGCCAGTGAGTGCTCTTAGTCACTGACCCATCTCTCCAGACCCAAAAATGTCTTCCTAAAAAATAAACTCCAGCGGGTTGGAGAGCTGGCTTAGCAGTTAAAGAGCTGGCTTAGCAGTTAAGAGTACTGGCTATTATTCCTCCAGAGAACTAGGGTTCAATACCCAAAACTCACATGATGGCTCACAGCTGTCTATAACTGGCCTCTACTGACAAATGCGGCACATACATACATACAGATAAAACGCCCATATACATAAAATAATTTATTCTTTGAAGCATGGTTCTCCATGTAGCCCTGGCTATCCTGGAATTCACTATATAGACCAGACTAGTCTTGAACTGAGATCTGCCTTCCTCTGAGTCCCTAGTGCTGGGATTAAGAGCGTGCTCCACCTTACCTGGCTTTTAATAAAATAATAATAAATGAATAAATTAAGGGAAAAAACTCAACTCTGCTGAGAGCGGAGGGCAGGGGGCAGGGGAAGGGCAGGATGGGCAGGATCTCACCACCAGTCTGCATGCATCTTTTGTAACTAGTTAGGATGGTACAGCAGGTAGAGGTTCTGGATCTGACACAGGCTGCAGAGGAGGGCTAACAGGTCCTCCACAGTGACATGGAGTTATCTGAACCCCTGAACACGAAGGACAAGCCCTGAGCTCAGCGATGCCTCTTAACCTTGGTGGGCTTTGGCTGTAGGTCTGACTAAGGCAGGCTCAGACCCTCTGCTTAGCAAGAGAGGGTACCTAGGCTGGAGGCCAAAACACAGCACCGGAACACAGGTGCCTTTCCCCCTCCCCCCTCTCAGTCTCTGTGGGGAGGGTCAGCAGTAGAAGCAGGACAGGTCTTTAATTCTCAAGGCTCCCCTGAGCCTGCATGGTCTTGAGTGCACCCTGACAGAAGAGGAGGGCTGAACTCCTGCTCCAGCTTACACTGGATAAATGCCAGGCTGCTTAGGAGGGACTGTCTCATCTCCAGATGTGGGTGTTCTAGGTAGAATTATTGATATATGAAAAATGCTTTCCCCTTCTTGAAAGAAAGGAAATGAGCCCCTTCCAAATTCAGACCCTTCAGCAGGCCCCATTAACCTCTCTACATAGCTACTTTACCCACTACTTTAGCTCACTACTGAATATCTAGCAATATCTTCTCTTTCTGTGGAAGAGATTATCTCCTGCCTGTCCCTGGACACAGGCACAATAAGCCCAGATAAGCCAGGTTGGGTGGGGTACACTGTCCTACCCATATGCCCCAATGACTACTGTCCAGCCTGTGGAAACCCATTCAGAAAAAAATGACCTACTTTCATGGAATCCTCTCTCTGTTAAGTCAACTCCCTTGGGCCCAATAGCCAGGGTGTCCAAGGCTCCTGCCATGCTGGTGCACCTTGAGGCACCTGGGATCTTAGGATAAAGAAGGGTACAGAACGGAGGTCTCATTGAGAATCACCAGCTGCATCCCACCATCTCAGAGCCTGATGTGCAGCCTTCCCCAGCCAAAGGATGGCTAGGCTACCCCCCTGCCCACCAAACAGTGAATAGCAGCTGGGTCTCCATCTTCCAATAGGCCTCCAGCTCACCCTGCACCCTGGCTTCTCCTCCCTAACCCAGGGGTTACTGAAAACTCCGGTAGCTCCCCTTGACTACAGAGGGCATCTCACGGCCCACTTTACAGGGGAACAAAAGGGCCTCCACCTCTGGCCACTCCTGTGCATCGCTCCTTCCACTCCTGCTGTCTTCCCCTCTCTCCTATGAAAACCTCTGTGAACCCCCAGCTCCTTCTCAAAAGTATAGAGGTCCCTGAGCCACTCACATCCTTTTAAATTTCTTATTACATGTCTGCCTGTCTTGTCTGTCACAGTACAGAGGTGACAGCAGAGGAAAACCTGCAGGAGTCACTTCTCCCTTCCACCATCTATTGCTGTGATAAACGCTATGACCGAAAGCAATGTGGAAAGGGTTCTATTAACTTACACCATGGAGAGAAGTCGGGGCAGGGGCTCCAGGCAGGAACTGAGGCAGAAGCCATGGAGGAACATCCCGTGCTATCTGCTTCCCTCTGACTTGCTCAGATACCTTTCTTATGAACTCAGGACCGTCTGTCTAGGATGGCACTGCCCATCATACATCAATTAGTAAACAGGAAGATACCTCACAGAAATGCTCACAGAACAAGCTCACAAGGCAATTTTTCAGGTGAGGTTCCATCTTCCCAGGTGACTCTGGGTTTATATCAGTTGACAACTGAAACTAGCTATGACAGGGTCCCAGAGACTGATCTTAGGCTTTCAGAATTGGTGGCAAGTGTCTTTACCTTCTAAGCTCTCCCTATTAACACTCTTTCATGGCTATATGGAAAAGCTCTCTCCCTCCCCTAGGATAAGGGCAGTTCACCATTTCCTAGAGCATGTCTTAGTGACTTTTCTATTCCTGTGATAAAATACCATGACCAAAAGCAACTTGGAGAGGGTTTATTTCATCTTACATCTTTCAGGTCACTGAGAAACTCAAGTCAGGTGCCTGGAGGCAAGAACTGAAACAGAAACCATGGAGGAATGGTGCTTACTGTCTTGCTCAGCTTGATTTCTTATACAACACAGGACCATCTGCCCCCTATGGGATGGGCCCTCCCACATCAATCGCCAATCAAGAAAATGCACTACACTCTTGTCCATAGGCCACCTAGGTGGGAATAGTTTCTCAATTGCATGCCCCTCTTCCCAAGTGACTCTAGCTTGTATCAAGCTGACATAAAACTAGTCCACACAAGCAAGGTCCATAGACATGCATTGCTGAACCCTCTTGCATGAGTTACATTTTTATCGCTGGAACAAAATACCAGAGGAAAACAACTAAACAACTAAATACAAAGAAAGATCTAAGCCAGGCAGTGATATCCACACCTTTAAGTCCAGAACTTGGAGACAGAAGCAGGTGGATTTCTATGAATTTGAGGCCAGCCCAGTCTGCATAGAGTTCCAGGACATCCAGGGCTACACAGGAAAATCCTGTCTCAGAAAAAAAAAAAAAAAAAAAAAAAACCAATCACTTAACCATTGCTCTGAGGCCTGTGCATGGTGAGGCAGAACATCATAGTGCCAGAGGACATGTAGCAGATCAAAATGACACTCTTCATGGTGGGCAGGAGGCAGAGTGCAAGTAAATACAGGACTACCCAACTAGACCCCAAATCCTGGTCTCTGCCACTTCACAACGGCACCACCAAATTATTAATCCAGGCCTCAAATGACTTCCAGAGCACCACCAGCCTAGGGACCAAGCTCCCAACATGTGGAGCTTTAAAAATATAAGTTTGTTTTTTGTTGTTGTTGGTTTTTTCTTTTTGAGACAGGGTCTCACTATGCCTGGCTGTCCCAGGATTCACTAGGTAGACCAAGTGAACCTCAAGAACTCAAGAGACTCACCTGCCTCTGCCACCTGAGTATTGGGATCACAAACATGCATCACTACAACTGGCTTAGATGCTTTTAAATTATATTTTATCTATTTATTTTGTATAGTTTATTTTTCCTCAGATCTCTAGTGAAACTAAAAAAAAACCCCAATATATGTGTAAAACATATGCTACAAAGCTTCAGCTGCTTTATCATTTCATTTCACATTTAAAATAAAGCCTCTAGTTTAAGGACAGCTTGTCTTGTTCCCCGACTCTAAGAAGACAAGGTAACACCCCTCTTTTCATAGTATTTGGTTAGGGTTATACAAACACAAATTGTAAGGTATTAAGAGATATATAAATAATTGGTTATATTTAAATTCCAAAAATCCAGAGTTCCAATCCACATTTGCCTTGCTTCTGAGTCTAGTACTGTTTCATGAACAACAGAAGTCAATCTCTGTAAAACCAGTAAATGCCTCATTCAGGCCCGGTATGAATTTAGTAAAAGACTCAAACCTTTTGGTAAAACACCAGATAAATGTTCCTAATGGTTTTCTAATAAATTAGTTTCACTGTTACAAGACTTAAAATCTCATTTGGTTGTCTCCAAGATATAAACTTAAAATGCTTCTCTAGGTTTGGTTTGTGTACCTAGTCCTCTAGACAGACAAAGTATCATACCTTTGGCTCAGAGCCATAGCTTGTTAACTCAAAGGTATAGTCCACATGTGTCCAGATATTCTTGCAATTGCCTATTAACAGCTAATTGCTCCTTCTATATTAGGTGTTTGGATACATAGCTGTTGCTATAACTCAAGGTACGTGCCTACACTTCAATACAGATGACACACAATGATGACTTTAGGATATTAATTCCTTTTTATAAAATTTAAGCTCCCAATGTCATAAATAAAATACACCACACTCAAAAATCAACTTAAAAAATAAAAATTGGGCAATTTTCTCCATATATTCAGATATTAACGGCCCTAAATCATGGCCCAATTACAGATAAGACATAAAGAAACCCACCTCCAAAGGAAAGGATTTTTTTTATCTTCCCACAGAAACTTACGTTCCAGATATTTCAACAAATCCACGCTGACCAAGAAGATAGCCGGCTCTCCTTAGAAGAAAGAAAGACCTAACCAAACTTCACCCCAAGGCCCATAATAAATTACAAAAACATTTCTTAACAGGAAGTTCATACCCAAAAGGAGATTTCAGCCACGCCCTCCTGGCTGGCTAGACCACCCTAATACCCAATAATCTTCCTTGCCATGGGTCTCATCCTGTTAACACCTCTCTACAAAAAGTCCTATAGGTGTGAGGTCCTCCACTGTGACTGCTACATGAAAACATGCTGGATACATAATTCCTGATACAAGGATCTGTACACTGGTTGGATCTTTAAAGGGATCCAACCTCGTCCTTACAGTGGGAGAGGGTTTTTGCTTGAGTCTCTCCACAGGACAAGCCTAAATCTATTTGAGCCCAGCCAGAAATGTTCACTGACAGACCAACCAAAGAAATGGAGAAACGCCCCCTAGAGGAGCCACAAGAAATTCACTTGGAATGACATCCAAGAATTGGTAGCCACTGCCAGGAGAATGTGTCCTACACAAGCCCTTCTCTCTTCTATCCTCACGACTGTTTTTATCATCCTTGATTCTAACTCAGCTACCTCTCACAAAAGTATCCCAGACCCCTGGGACAAACACTGGAGGATACGATGACCGCAAAATTACTCTAACCTGCATGTCACTCTCTCATTCCTAACAGAGAAATCAAGATCAAAAAGAGACTCCAGACCTGGTTCATGGTGGAATTTCCTCCTATTACTAACAAAACTACCCCCCTTTACAGGAAGCCATAAGAAGATGGTCCCGAGACCTCCACTCAGAGACATGTGTCTCTCTGAGTCCCCCTCGAATCCCAACTCCTAGTGCCTATGTAACGTCTCTGTTTCATTATTGCACCTTCCATTCCAGTCCACTGCTTACAGCTGTGCCTGTGAAGGCTTTACAAGGCAAATCTTCAGTGCCTCGCTCACAGATGCTACAGGAACCAACATGTGTCCATCTTTCTATGCTTCTCTAGTGCCAAAAATATATTTCTCCAAGGTTTCAGATTATTCCACAGGTTTCTACGAGCCCAGCAGCTGAGAGAAGACCCAGAAAGAAGAAAAATTATCCCATTCCCCCATCCATCAATTCCCAATGAAGCCACGCCTGTCCAGAGAAACATACCATTTGGTGGCCAGTGACCTCCAGGACAAACCAGATCAAGCAATGCTGGCTTCACAGCTCCACACCTCTAAATGGACAGACAAGCTCCTTTTACTGAGACTGTGCTGGACTTGCTAACTTGTGGGAGCGATGTTATTTTAAGCTAATGACTCTGGGCTGGTAAAATGAGACATATATCTAACCCAAAAACTTCCAACAGGGTCTACAAGCCCATTATACCCCTAATGCCTTGCTATTCAAACCTCCTAATTGGCTTCTTCCTCTCCTTGGTCCTATCTTGGCAATTGGGACCTTCCTTTCTTGTCCCTTGTGTCATCCAGTCCCTACAGCGGCAGATAAACAACTTAACCAAAAGTGCCATCAATCTAATGGGCTCTAATCCAATACCAAACTATCTCTCAATTAGAAACCAATAATGATAAGTATACTTCCGCCTTTTAAATAAAAACGAAGGAGGTGTGGGACTGTCCTAGAGCTAAGAGTGAAGGTGGCTTGGAACCCTGTCTCATCCTGAGAGCGGTAGGAGTTTGGCTGCTCCTTGCCTTAGCCTGGCCAGAACTCAGCTATATTGCCTGCTTCACCAAAGCAAAGAAAAAGCTTGGTTGTGGCTTATCGACTCTGTAGCTGGAAGCATAGAGTCCCCACATGCAGATGAGGCTACACCAGTATCTTTGTCTTAACCAATGGGTCTCATTCTTGGGACCAATGACTCTTCCCCTGACTGCACCCTATAAATGTACCCTAAAACTTGCATTAAATGAGATCCCCCCACGATGTGCTTCTCCTGAGTTCCTGTACTAGCGACCCACGGAGCTTCAAACAAAGGCAGGATGGAAACGCAGTAAGAACCGAGTCCTCCACGCCGTGTTACTGCACCTTCCATTCCAGTCCACTGCTTACAGCTGTGCCTGTGAAGGCTTTACAAGGCAAATCTTCAGTGCCTCGCTCACAGATGCTACAGGAACCAACATGTGTCCATCTTTCTAGGTGCTCCACGCAGCTTCCCGCCTAGGGGTGGCCAGCCACAGGCGGCTATGACCCCTCCACCGGGCAGGGAAGCTGCTGTGCCTGGAAGCGTGTGCATGGGTGAGATTTTTCTACATCATGTATGTGCGAGAGCACCTGTGTGCTATAGCATGTGTGTGAGTGGGTTCCCCTCCTTTCACCGTGGATCTCAGAGAACCTCAGGTGTAGAAGCAAGTGCCTTTACCAGCTGAGCCATCTCACTAGCCCCATGGGAAGCCTTCAGAGGAGACTTTATACTCACAACAAACCGTAATACCTCCCAATCTTCCACAATCTGGAGGCCTACCTGAGCCTGGCAGGAGCAGGCTCCAACATACACAGAGGCAACCACACACACAAAGGGCAGAGCAGGAGACACCATTACCTTCCTGCCGCTGGGAAGAGTCAGGCCAAGCAGCAGGCATCGATGTCAGTGTTGTACAGTGCCTTGTGGCAGTGTCCTGACTGAAAGGACCAGGCTCCTTATCAAGGCCCCCTCATCCCCAGATTGCTGTGCTCCTCTGTGACAGCAGGCTCTGCTGCATGGGTTCCCAGCCCTGCAGTCCCTCACAGAGGCAGCAAAGGATCACGTGCCAACATCCAAACCCACTTTCTCTGACTCCGGAAGCCAGGTGGACTCAGAGCTGTCTCATTCTCTTTTCCATCCAATTCAGTCTGCTCAGTGCCGACGAGCCCTTCCCCACTGTGCCCTCTCTGAGAGGCTCCCACCCCTCCACTCATGTAGCAGTCACAAGACCTTTCACAAGAGGTCCTTGTCGCATATACTTAAGCATATGTCCACACAGACACACGTGATACTCATCTCTCCTTCACATAAAGCCCTGACACACACAAATGAACAATCACAGACACAATAGGATATGCAAAGACCTACAACAATAGGTGTGCTGTGCCACAAAGAGGCAGCAGGGAAACCTGGGTCCACAGCTGTGACAGCTACATTCTCAGTTACATGCAAAGCTATGTAGTCACATGTCCACACAGCACCCCGGGACTACACAGTCACTGTGTTCTATGCACTCACATACACAGGTTCCATAACACCCACAAGCCGACAATTGCCCTATCTACCTGAGGCAGACACCTCATACACCACACAAACCTTGCACCAGTCACCCCAATCCTAGAAACATCACAGCCCAGCGTTGCACATACAATCAGTTCCATGGGTCTCCACACCCCTCCCTCACAAGACTGGTCCAACAGTGGAACAAAAGCCCAGTGCCCATTCCTACCGGCTCCCTCTCCTCCCCTCCCCCCTGGCGTCCAGTCCCTTTGTCCTCCTGCAGCTGAGCCCAAGTGGGAGTCTGGGCAAAGTGAGAGTTAAATCAGGAGCTCAGGCTGCTAGGCAAAACGGGCAAGCCGGCAAGAGGCAGACACAGTCAGGAGTGTTCCCTGCCACAGTAGCAGTTGCAAAGTCCCTGGAAGAGGGCGTGGCCAGGTAAGCACCAAGTACTTGGGGGAAGGGTTTGGGACTCCTATCTAGAGGGCTGCCCTGCTGTGGGAAGTGTCCATCCTAAGTGTGAGCGTGTGCTGTGTGTCAGGGTGTGGGAGAGGGGACCGGAGATTGAAATAGCAGGATAGTGGTGTGGTGAGCCAGTTTCCACTAGCCATCAGGCCATGAGCCTTGAGGTGCTTAGACCGTGAGATGGGAGATTGCTGGTAGAGGCCTGAGTGGGAATCCCTATCTTCCAATGTGTCCTGGGGCCCCCAGACTGTGGGACTCCATGGTGGAAACTGAGTGTCACTGTGTGTCCACCTGAGCCTAGGGCAATAGGTGGCAGTAGAATGAGTAAGTATTGGTAGAGTTCCTAGGAAGTGAACTTGAGACGAACAATAACTGGGGACTGTCCTTACACTGAGATCTGTCTTCTAGGGTCTCAGCCTAGAGTATAGCTGTGTCCTAAGCTAGTGGAGGACAGCCCTGCCATGCCCTGATGACCTGTCTCACTTCCCTCCATGGATCCCCAGTTGATCACTGAGCACATACCCCAACCCTGGCAAGTCCTGCAGAGGGACTAGACTTAACAGCCTGGTGCATGGTGGGATGGGGGTGGCCACCTCTATCCAGACAACAGTTCTTGTCCACTGAGAGCTCATTTCTTGTGACGCTGGGGATCCACTACTCTGCATGGTCCTGCATAAGCCAGGGGAGCAGGCTGATCTGCCCTCCAGAAGCAGGGAGGAAACTGGAGGGGGAGGGAGGCACAGGGTAGGGGGAGAGCTGAGCCTTGGAGTAGGTTCCCATGGGAAGGAGAGCACTTGCTATCTTTAGGCCATGCCCAGTGTTGGCTGTGTGTTCTTAAGGACCAAAATTTAACTGGGGTGAGCAGTCTGTGGCGTGTTTTTATAAATGTTCTCCTCTGTTCCGCACAGCAAACCTCTCGAGGGCAGGCTCCCTCTATGTGACTGCTCCCTCACAACAAACATTTAAAATCTCAGGTTGTGAGGGTCAACTTACGCACACCCCATGCTTGCCCCCACTTTGTGTGAGTAAAAAGATAAGCACACATGGAGGCATACTGCAAACCCAGCACTTCCATACATCCTGCCCAAGAGTTACAATTCTGTGGAGGACATGGGGCTGATGGCCTGCTGGGGTCAGGTCACTCCAGGCTAGAGGAGGATTAGAAGCCCATGTGGTCCCTAGAGCCTGGATCTCTCCACTGAAAAGCAGAAACATGCCTCACTCCCATGCTTTTTATTCAGCTAACTCGACTCATCTCAGGAATCCCTTTCCTAACTCTCCCCCGACTGTGTTTACTGTCCTTTTGAACTCCCCCAGTTCTCCTGAGTTCTCTCAAAGGACCCCTACCCAAGCTCTGAGCTCCAGGAAGGTAGGGGTTATGACTGTCTGTCACAGAAAAGACTATAATAAACACTAGTTTAATTAATACATGCACTTGATCTTGAACAAGTATTGAACACCTAGGATAGTATGCTGTGAAGGGTGGGGTAGACACTAAACAGAACAGTCTGGTGAAAGGTTAGTACCTTCAGATCACAAGGAGAAAAGATGAAGCGAGAGAGGCAAGTAAAATGACACACACAACACACACACACACACACACACACACACACACACACACACACACGTACGTCTAGGGTAGTCTGAATCCCTTTACCAGAGACTACAGCTCGTGCAACCGAAACCCTCCCTATACAGACATTTTGTCCACGTTCCAGCAAAATTTTGTCCAGGTTCCCTGAGGTCTGCCTCTCTTCGGAACTTGGGAGTAGTCCTTCTGGTGGGGTTAGTCACATGACTCTACTCAATCCCAGTTGGAATCCGTAAACACTGCACAGTCTAGACTTGTATAAATCGTTCCATCCTCCTTCCCCTTTTTGACTACATCAAATCATCCTATTTGAGTCTGCCATCTGTTTCCTGCAGAGCCTGGCAGGAAAAAGCTTAGCCAAGTCTGAACAGAAAAGGGCAATATGGCTGAAGTAGGTACTGGTGGGAAAGACTGGACACAGAAGGCAGGGCTGGCTCATCGCCATCAGGAGTCTATAGATTGCTCGGGGGAAAGAACAGCAGGTGCATGGCCAGAAGTGCGTGGTGAGTGAGCTAACGAAGGAAGGCCTAAAGGGAGGATGTTCACCATCAGGTCCATCCCAGCAGGATGCGGGAGACCCCAGGACGCGAGGAGTCGGAGGGGAGCGTGGAGGCCCCGTGCGCCGCCTCCTGCCACGCGCAGCGCATCCTGCAGACGCTCAACGCGTACCGGAGCAGCGGCACCCTCACCGACGTGGTGCTGCGCGCCGGAGGCCGCGACTTCCCGTGCCACCGCGCGGCGCTCAGCGCGGCCAGCGCCCACTTCCGCGGCCTGTTCGCGGCCGGCCGACCCGAGCGCGCAGAGGCCGTGGTCCCGGTTGGGCCCGAGGCGCCCGGGGCGGCGGCCGCCCTGGCCGTGGTGCTCGACTACGTGTACGGCGCGGGCGTGCGGCTGCGCGCGGAGGACGAGGCGGCCGCCGTGCTGGCGCTGGCCGAGCGGCTGGGCGTGGCGGGGCTGCGCGAGGCGTGCGCGCGCTTCCTCGAGGGCCGCCTGCGCGCCGCCAACAGCCTGGCGCTGCGCCGCGTGGCCGCCGCCTTCTCGCTCGCCCCTCTGGCCGAGCGCTGCGGGCGCGTGCTGCGCCAGGCCTTCGTGGAGGTGACGCGCCACGCCGACTTCCTGGAGCTCGCGCCCGACGAGGTGGCGGCGCTGCTGGCGGACCCCGCGCTGCGCGTGGCCCGCGAGGAGGCCGTGTTCGAGGCGGCCATGCGCTGGGTGCGCCACGACGCGCCGGCCCGCCGCGGGCAGCTGCGTCGCCTGCTGGAGCACGTGCGCCTGCCTCTGCTGGCGCCCGCCTACTTCCTGGAGAAGGTGGAGGCGGACGAGCTGCTGCGGGCCTGCGGCGACTGCCGCCCTCTGCTGCTCGAGGCCCGTGCCTGCTTCATCCTGGGCCGCGAGGCCGGCGCGCTGCGGGCCCGGCCGCGGAGGTACAGCCTCCGGCTTGCTTGGCTTGCTTGCCTTGGGCCCCAGCGAGGCCTCGGGTCTTCCCCAGCCCCGGTTCCTTCACTGCCTACCCCTCTTGAAATGTCGGTTACCTGGCGTCCTGCCTTGAAGATAGAGTCTTGTGAAGGAAGGATGCATTCCATCTCCTCCTCCATTCTGCCATTCTGCCATTCTGAGAAATAGGTCCTGTTGGGACCTGCTCTCTGGGGATACACAGGCTAGTAAGACAGCCTGTGTCTAAACACACAAAGGCATGAGAAACACCCACTCTTGGTGGGATAGTCCACAACGGCCCTTCACACGTGAGGGGCAGAAGGAGGGATGGTGCTGTCTCTAACTCTGATCAAGGCCAGGGAAACAGGATGGGTTTGGAAACCCTGGTGAGGGAGGCCGGAAGCCCCAAGGGTCAGCGGAGGAGAGAGCTATACAGAGTGTAAGATTGTTCATGGGAATTTCCATTAGGAGGTGGCTAGGGGATGGACACGTACATTAGCAGTTGGGGATGGAGGATTCATATCAGACAAACTGATCCTGACTTTGAGAACCCATAATCCAGGAGCCTGTTTCCTCCTCTGTAAACGGGACAATAATCCTATCAACATTCTGAAGGATTAAACAAAGGAAGGGGAAAGGCTTTGGGAAAAGTCTCTCAATTTTTTTTTCCTTTCTTTTTCTTTTTTCCCCCCTGTACCTTAAGAGGCGAGTACACTGGAGTAAGGGTTAGTGACTCTTTCCTATCCGTAACCAGAGGTCCGAGGTTGGAAAGGATTCATTCCGGTGGTAGCCGTCAGGATGGGCAGGAGGAGAGCAGCATTGTATGGTATGATTAAAACAGCAAGAAAGGAGCAGGGCTTGGTGCTGGGTGCCTGTAATTCCAGGCCTCATCAAGCACAAACAGGATAGGGAGTTCGAGAACAGAGGCTACACAGAAAAGGCACACACACACACCCTCCGCCTCAAACCCATGGGCAAGGGATTGAGAGGAAGAGCGCACCAGCGTTCTGGTTCAGTAATCCCCAGCACCATTTTGGGGGGTGGGGGTTGCGGTGAGGAAGGACCGCAGTGTGGGTGTGGGTCTACACGTATTGGGTTTATCCCCAGATTCATGGACCTAGCCGAAGTGATAGTGGTCATTGGCGGCTGTGACCGGAAGGGGCTCCTGAAGCTGCCTTTTGCCGATGCTTACCACCCAGAGAGCCAGCGCTGGAAGCCACTGCCTAGCCTGCCTGGTTACACACGCTCTGAATTTGCCTCCTGTGCTCTTCGAAATGACATTTATGTCTCCGGTGAGAGCACAACTGAAGTTGGAGCCTCTTGCTTCCCACACACCTCCCCCGTGTTTTTTCATCCAATCGGGAGATGGAGGCCGACTTCCTGTATTTCCTTATTGTCAGCAGATAAAGCCTGTGGTCCAGCAAAACCAGTTACAGGTGCGGTGCGGAGTGTTGATGCTGGGCTTGGGGCTAGACAGCCTAAATCCTGGCTTTGGTCTTTGCTCCGACAATGGGCCATCTGGTGTACTGCAGGTCATTCTGGTCCCTAAACTTCATCCTCGTTTCCTAAATGGAAACAGTATAATCATCCCAACACCTCAAAGAGGGATACGGGTGGACATAAAGGTAAATTATTAGTCAAGAAAGATGGCTGGGTCATCCTCTACTCCATCTGTGCAGATGCTCTGCTTCCCCTTAGCCCACCAGCACATTCTTAATGACTGTCCTGGGAACACTCCTTTATTTCCCTGAGCACAACTGGTATCCCACAACAGGGCATCTGGTGAACATTTACCTTCCCCTCCCTGGATCTCTCAGGCCTGTCCCTTAAGAGTCCCAGTGTAGACCCTCTCCTTCCACTCAAAGCACACTGACAGGGTGATAGGCCTAGTCTTACACCAGCCCAGCGGCATATCCTCCCTACAGTCAGCCTTCCTTTGCCTCTAGGAGCCTGAGATTCTGGCTCTTTGGGAGTACTGGGGATTAGTAAGAGGGCTAGGGGAAGACAGCTACTTCTTTCCCCATAGGAGGTCACATCAACAGCCGTGATGTCTGGATGTTTAGCTCCCATCTGCACACCTGGATCAAGGTTGCCTCAATGCACAAGGGCAGGTGGAGGCACAAGATGGTGGCCTTGCAGGGACAGGTAGGCACACGCTGTGGCTGTTGCTCTGAGATCCAAGGAATAGATGATCTGGGGCAGTGAGGGATCTGAGGTCCCCAAAAGATAAGGGCTTGCTTAAAATCACATAATAATGTTAAGTCATCACTGCAGCTGGGCTTAGTGATGCACATCTGTGATCCCAGCACTAAGGAGGCTAAGCAAGAGTGTGAGGCTAGCCAGCACACAGCAAGATCCTGTCTCAACATCACTTCAAGATAAATAGCCATCACTGTAAGCATACAATTGAGTGGCGAAGGGTTTGGGCTTTGGGACCAAACAGACCAGATACTGTGGCTTGATTCTGCCACAGACAAAATAACCTCTTGTTATCTATGTAACTGCATTTCATTCTGCATTCGGAAGCACACGGGTATCTGGTAGGTGAGTGGTAAACCCTTAGTAACCACTTGGGTTAGTACTAAGCATCATCTGCAGCTGGAATCCTCTTCATTCAGACACCTGCCTCCTATTCCCCTTGTTGAACTGAGAAGGGTTCCTGAACTAGGGAGAGAGGGACTTGGCCAGGTAGTGGCTGCACTGGGACCTCCCTTGATGGGCTTACAGAACTAAAGTGGTGGGACCCTGGAGTCACCTGGAGTCCCAAGTTCTGGGACTCTGTCCTCTCCTGCAGCTCTTTGCAGTAGGTGGCTTTGATGGTCTACGACGCCTGCGCAGCGTGGAGCGCTATGACCCATTCTCCAATACCTGGACGGCCACAGCGCCCCTTCCAGAGGCTGTGAGCTCTGCAGCAGTGGCACCCTGTGGGGGCCAGCTCTACGTGATTGGGGGCGCCGGGCAGGATGGTGTCAACACCAACAAGGTGGGCTGCAGGGAAACAGCATAGCCTACTATATTCGGGATAGATCCTGGTGCTGCCGGTGGTGGTGGCATACACCTTTAATCCCAGCACTTGGGAGCCAGCCAGAAGCAAGCAAAACTCTTTTGAGTTTGAGAGGAGGGAGAGGGGAGAGAAAGAGGGAACCTCAGAAAGTGCTCAGTGAGTCAGCAGGACACCTGAACTCTTCCAACTGGTAAGACTATTATAAAGTAGGGGTTGCGGAACTCAAGAAGCTCTGGTTTGATTCCCAGCACTGCATAAGCCAACCATAGTAGGATAAGAATTAAGGTAATGTGCCAAGGATCCCTAGAGACGGAGGACATGGGCACTGGGGCAGTTGCAGGTGAGGCTCATTCGCCAGTTTCCCTTCCTGCAGGTGCAGTGCTTTGACCCCAGGGAGGACCGGTGGAGCCTGCGGTCACCAGCACCCTTCCTGCAGCGGTGTCTTGAGGCTGTCTCCCTGGAAGGCACCATTTATGTAGTGGGAGGCCTCATGAACAAAATTTTCACCTATGACCCTGGCACGGATGTGTGGGGAGAGGCAGCTGACTTACCCAGCCCTGTGGTAAGTGGGGGCTCCCTGGCAGATTCCTGCACTGGCCCATTCCAAGGCTCTGGAGCTTACAGGTTGCAGGTCTTGCATATAGTCCCCTTGCTTGTCCTCAGCGACAATTCACTTCTCATTTTAGATGAGACTTGCCTTAGAGAGGTTCACCCAGGGATATCAATCATGCTGTATAAGGAGGGGCCTAGAATTCCAAGTCCTGTGGCTCTTAATGGGGGGGTTGGTCTACCCCAAAGGTGCCACTAGCAGGGAGTGAGCAAGGGACATGCTAAGTTCCCCACTCCAGTGATATTAGTGACCAGAGGTGTTAAGTTCTAGAAGCTCTGGCTCCCATAGCGCCTTGCATCCCCATCTGCTGCCTTAAGACTCCAAACAAGTAGAAACATAACTGGTGGTCTCTATCAGTTCTGATCCTGGATGATTCCAAGACTGAGCCTTTCAGCTTCTTTGAATAAGACTGTAAGATGGGGTTACTGATAGTATGTATACAGTTTTCCAGGCACGCGTAGGATGCATGCATAGCTTTAGCTCTTTGGCTAAGACCTGCATCCCAATTAACTGTCTGTTTGTCACTCAGGAGAGCTGTGGCGTGACGGTGTGTGATGGGAAGGTTCACGTGCTTGGTGGGCGGGACGAACACGGGGAAAGCACCAATAGTGTCTTCACCTTTGATCCGAGCAGTGGGCAGGTGGAGGCCCAGCCATCCCTGCAGCGCCGCACCAGCTCTCATGGCTGTGTCACCATTGTCCAGAGCCTGAGCAGATGACTCAGACTGGGAAGGCCTGATTCAGGAGGCAGAGAAATCAGGCATGTTACTTAGCTCCCTGGAACCTCCATGTGAATAGTCCTTTAACTTACTACCTCTTTTCTTGTAGAAATAAAACCTCTTTCAAGTTGGGTGTTTCAGCTCGTGGCTGCTTTGCCTAGGTGTCTCGAGTATCTGCTCCCTGCCTTTGCAGTTAGCCGGCACTCCAGAGCCCCTGGAGGCACTCGGGCAGCCATACTCACCTTAGACTGTTTATGAACAGACAAGTTATTCAGTTCTAGACACTGGAGAGTCCAGGAGCAAGGTGCCAGCAGATTCCATCTGGCAAGGGCCCTGCTTTACAAATGGCATTTTCCTTGCTTTATTCTTACCTGGCAGGGGGCAACAAGACAGTTCCTTTCAACCTTCCAAAATGACACCAATCCCAAGTGACTGAATATCTCCCTGAAGGCCCCATTTCTTTTTAACTTCTATTCATTTACTATTGTGTGAGTGCATGTGTGTATACATGTGCCATGAAATACCTGTCGAGGTCAGAGGACAACTTTGTGGAGTCTGTTCTCTTTCCATGAGTTCTAGGGATTGGAACCCAGGTCATCAGGCTGGCATGGCAAGCACTTTACCAACTGAGCCATGTGGCACTGGGTATTAGGTCCTGACATTATCAGTTCTGGAAGAACACCCACATCCAGCCTTTAGCACACCCATTACTCATTTACTTGCATTACTATAGGTATTAAAACTTTTAAAAAGATATATTACTTGTATGTCATGGTGCCTGTGTGGATGTCAGAACAGGTTGTGGGAGTTGGTTCTCTAATATGTGGATCCCAGGAATTGAACTCAGATCAACAGGTCACCAGCACCAGTTTGTTTCATTCAGGGTGTAACGCACCAGACACAGGCAGACCCCAGCATCAATATGCGACAGTCCTGAAGTCACAGTACACTTGGTGCGGCCTAGGGCTCAAGGACAGCGACAGTGCTGGACAGGGAGAGGGAAAACACAGTGATGCTGAGACTGCAGTGCTGGGTACTGTCCGGCCCCATCTGCAGACCCTCATTTGCACTCAGATTGTCTGTCTCCCACTCTCTCATCCTCAAAACCCTAGGGCCATGTCTGTAGGGTCTCTCCAGCTGGGGCTGGCCCATCACAGCCAGGCACAAAGGCTCTGGTCCCAGCTGAGCTCCAAGCCACTGATTACCAGATTAGGGAAGTGTGGCCATCTGGACCCAGCTGATGACAAACAGGGAGGAATGCAGGCCAGCACCACTGAGCCTGCCTGTCCCCACCCCAAGGAGGACATTTCAGACAAAGCAAAGGCACCTACCACTTACCCAAGAACAATAGGTGCCCATCTAGAGTAAACTAAGGATTTAGGTGTCTCTCCTGGACAGACACTTCCAAAGTGACCCCTAAGATGCCCAATGAGGTACTCTCCTGGGCATGTACTGTATCTGCCTGGACACACAAGCAATTAGACAAGAACACACAATGGGACTGTCTAGAAGGAAGATGAGACAGTAAAATGTCACCATTACAGTACTTTCACTTTCTTGTTGCATTTCTCAAGTACTGTAGTATCTTCAGAGTCTGGAAACATCAGGTGGAATTCACTTTTTATCCATGACAAAAAAACTGACATGTCTGTTTCATCAGATCAGATGAATGCAGGCAGGGCGCAGCAGCACTTCAGTCCAGAGGGACACTACTGACACATCATAGCAGCAAAATCTTCACTATATACGAACAATTTCCTAAGACAAAAAAAGCCAGCAGGATGGCTCAGTGGGTCAATGTATGCTACACCGAGAAACCCACACGGTGGGAGGAAAACGCTGACAGGAGGAAATAAGATGCTGGCGTCATCTTTACTAGAGATCGACTCCAGGACCCCAATCAAGCATGCCAGCAAAGGGCTCTACCACTTAGGGGCAAGCGTTTTAAAGCCATACATTAGTCACTGTAATGGATGTTTGCAAACTTATGAAAATGTTTCGATTATGGAAAAAAAGAAAATGACAAAATTAGGTGTTACCAGCATTTTCCATGATTTCAGTGAGAATAATGAAAGCGCAAAAGCAGAGCAGGCAGCTAGAGCCTATTACAGAGAAGGAAATCTGAATTAGTACCTCCTAGGTCTGTTTCAATTTCATGCCTGCTAGCTTCAGCTTGTGAGCACTGCACTGCATTTGTGGGAGCATTAGTTCTAGACTAGTGAATCCTAGGCAATCATCAACTATTATTAACAGAGACCCTGTCTCAGACACTTAAAAACACAATGAGATAGATGGCTGTTTGCTGCACCCAGTTATTTTTCTCCTGGTATGTTGGTGGGGAAAAGGACACATACTGGCACTGTACACACAAGGTGGGTTGTCTCCACTCCCCACCTCAGTGGACAACTGGCCATGTCTGAGCAGCAAAGACTTCCATCTATTTTAAGCTACCCAGGGCTGCAGTTTTGTAATCACAAGGACTTGGGAATGGGCAAGTGATGTTACTCTCTAACTGAACTGAGGACTTTCAGCTATTGTACATACATCTTAACAATCTCAGAGAAATAGACACATCCCTTTAGACAGCAAAGCTTGTACTTGCTGTCTGTTGGCAGACAATGCAAGAGTTAATGGAGCCCCAGTGAGTTACAATCTCACCTGATACATGCTACAGCTTTGATGAAAAACAAAATTTGGTAGATAAAACAGCACAAAATCTGATAGCCCTGAAGAAAAAGGTACTGAAAATAATTAGAGGTAGGTGGATTGGAGTTCCATTCAAGTATGTGACCTTTTCAAAACCCAAAATCACATGGCCATGCTCCTGCTCAACAGTACCTCCTTGAACAAAGTACTTGAAAGACCAATGTCATTGACACCAGCAACCCCATTTCCATGGGTTCTAAGGACAAGATCACATGGGTTTCTCCTAGCACCTGGTCTGGGGCTAAGGGGTAAAGTTTGTCTAAGCTCTTCTCTGTGGCAATGCTTCGTTATAGTGCCACCTATTGGGAAAGGAGCTGAACTTAGAAACAAGAATTGCCAGGACTAGACTGAGCACATAACATTCTCAGCAAAGCCACCCCACACACTCCCCAAGTTCACTCACATGGTCCTTAGCAGTTCTCAGGATATCTGTTCCTGTGTTGTCATGGAGCTACAGTGCTAGCAACATTCCTCTGGCCTCCCCAGACTTTGTGTATGGGTTTTTGCCTGTGTAGGCCAGAAGTGGCTTTCAGACTCTCTGGGTCTAATCAGATGTGGTATCGAGTGAGTGCTGGGGATCCAACTCCAGTCAGTACTCTAGAAAATAACCAGTTTTCATGTGGTCTCACAAAAATCAACTCACCCAGGGCCCAACAGATGAATAGTCTGCTGGTGCCTAGAGAACTTGTTACTGCCCTGTCTGTATCCACGAGTGATTTATTTCATCAACCGGACGATGGTTGTACACCTTTACTCGCAAAGGCCAACCAGGACCACAGACTTATCTTTTAAAAAGTTACATCTGTACCAACCATGTATGGATTGCTTTAAGTTAATAGGCCATGAAAATAGTGTGCTCTCAACATAACTTACTCAAGTGAGCCCTTACCCTGTGTTTGCCCGGACTCCACATAGGTAAAGACAACTAGAGTATAGGTGGTTCATGAAGGATGATGGCCTTCCCAGTCAAGTCTGGCCCTTAGCAGCTTCATCGCACCAACAACAATTTCCAAGCTAATTTTAATTCCTCACAAAACACACAGCAATGGCAAATTCTTTCAAGACATTATGGCAAATCAGCTACAAATAATTTTCTCTATTTTTCATATTTCTAAAACATAGTGCTAAGTACAGTACTTAGAAATGTGGACAGCTTTATATTTCACACCTGAGCTTTAAGCTCAATGGCATCAGAAAATTCCCATTTACTTTAGGGATGCTGAGACTAAAATTTAGTTTAAAATTTGCCACAGCATAGCGAAACAGAAGCTAGTTTCCCAAGTGCATACCAAGTACAGACTTTCATAGAAAGCATCTTTATCACTGAACCATCTTGCTGGACCAAAGATTCCTTATATGTGATGGGGGAGAAAAATCACACACACATGTAGTGCTCTGGACTGGACTGAGGATATAGCCCAATACAGTATACGCTTACTCTGATGGACCTGGGTTCCATTCAGGAGCACCAAAACCAAACTGCACTTCTAACCTTGAACTGTTGGAGCAACAGGGTCAGGGTGCTGCCCTGTAGCCACCAGCTTTCACTGACCCAAGACTTGGCTGCTCAGCTCTGCTCAAACCCTCCAGCTTAAACCAACAAGATAAGCAACGTTCCAAAGGCCAACAGAACTCAGTTGAAAACTGGACACAATCCAGTCAGGCCTTATGTCTTTGTGCAAAATTTTATTAAATGTCTTTACAGGACAACATCCAGCCTCCAGATGCAGCTGCCAAGACCCTGAAACCAAATAAAATACAACAATAAGGAAAAACTCACGAGAGTACTTTAATTTACTACAAGGGCACACTCCCATTCAGGGTTTGCTGTAAACACCACCCAGCATGAAGTCTTAGCTGCCCTGAGAGGGCTGCTGAAGGACCCATGCTGACAGACCTGTGGTCAACTGGGCCCAATTGCAACTTGTATCTTCTTCCCACATAAGCAGAAAGAACCCTATTCATAGATACTGTGCAACATCAGAAATAACAGTTAAAAGTCTGTTCAGCCCATGGAGGTCACTTCAGACATACCTGTTATGCTGTAGGCACCGGCTGGGGCATGGCAGGTGGCTCTGGTTTTCCACCCTTCTGTTCTGAGATGGGGGTGGTAGGCAGGATTTCTTCTTTAGGTTCCACAATGCTCACGTGGTCAGGCAGAGGCTTCTTAGGGCCGATCTTACCACTCGGGTCCCAGGGCAGCATGATCTTCACTTTGATGCCCAGCACACCTGCAAGACACCAGGGTTAGGACTGAGCTAGGCTCTTCCAGCTCCCACCACAGAGGACAGAGAGGAGACAGCAGTTACCTACCCAAAAGCCCTTCTCAGACAAATGCCTCTATGTCAATCAAGGAACAGGACACTTTTGCCAAAGGAACCACGTACAGCACCACAGAACATGGCACTGACGAGGACCAAGAACAAGAGTTGGCCTTTTCTGACTCGTCATCATGTCATCACTGAAGGGCACAGACTGCTAACACCAACAACTGATTTGGCCATCTCAGCAATATAATTCTCACAGCCCTGTAACTAAGAGTTCCTTCCATAGCAGACTTACCCAAATACAGGCTTGGAAATGCACCTGTATGCCAATCACTGCCCCTGGCATTCCTAAGCTACCCATGACTATTTACAGATGTAGCTCAGCTACAGTGCTTAAGTGCCCCCCCAGCACAGGAACCAGCTCCTCACCCTGTCTGAGGAGAACATGGCGGACGGCAGTATCAACATAGTAGTTAACAGGGTCTCCACTGTGGATCATCAGACCATCTACAAACTTCATGGACTTGGCCCTCTGTCCTCGAAGCTTGCCAGACACCACAACCTCGCAGCCCTTGGCCCCACTCTCCATAATGAATCGCAGCACACCATAGCAGGCCCTTTGGAAGAAGAGATTCATTTGTCATCACCAAAGACACAATCTGCCTAGCCACCCCTCCAAGATTAAAAAAACTTAAGTTTTCGTTTTAATAACTCTTGAATGGTAGGCTGGAAAAACACTAGAGTTCAGCCAAAATAGCAATTTATTATCAAATCCTTTCCAAACTTGGCCTGCATTATTAGAATATCACTAACAGAGAAATTTTTACACCCTCGTGCCCAGGTCCTTCTCCAAGCCAATTATCCTGGCTGGCCAAGCTCAAGCATAGGTATTTTTCACATCTTTATTCATTTAATCTATTATTACTCTATCACATGACGTGTATACGCATGGAAGCCACAGGACAACTACAGAGTCATTTGTTTCCGTCTTCCTTTATTTACATGGGTTCAGAGGAACTGAACTTAGGTTGTCAGGCTTGCCTTTGTCTAGTGGCAAATGCCTTGTTGCTGAGCCTCAGCTGTCAGGAGAGGTCTACTTTGGAGACAAGGTCTCACTATACAACCAGCCTTGGAGTACTGGATTAACAGTGTGCAATACAAGCCACACCCAGCAGGAATGGGCATTTTTGAAAAGCCTTTGCTGGATGGCTCCAGGTGCCACACGTAAAGTGCCTGAATAACCCAGTCAAACAGGGCTGGGCCTCCTTTAGAGGCCATGGGAATGCTCCTCCTGCCACCTCCAGAATCCATGTCCACCAGTGAACCAAGTTCAGAGAAACAAAAAAGCTGTGTGCCAGGTGGGGTGGTTCACACCTTTAATCTTAGCAGGCCACATCTGGAGTGGAGGTCAGCTGGGGCTACAGTGAGAACCTGTCTCAAAGCAAAACAAAACCAGTAGCAGTTCTGAGCACTTTCCCATCAGAACTGTCATCCCTTTATAGTCCTCACAGAAATGGATGCATTCATAGATCTGCATGACTTCTAGCTTGTTTTGAAATGTGTGGTGTCCAGAAGCACTATCCACTAACCACAGATACCTCAACAGGTGCAGCGACAGGGAACTTTACTGCCTGCCTATCAAGGGTCCTTTCTAACCCTCACAAAGCAGACCAACAGATGCCCCCTCCCTGTTTGATCCTACCTTTGTTCCATTCTCAGCATACCCAAAACATTCCTCCGTTACAGCAGTGACCATTCTCTAGGGCTCATACTGTAACCCAGGCTGGCCTGGAACTAAGCACCCCCCCCCCCAGTCTTCCAAGTGTTGGGATTACAAGCGTGTACCACCCACAACAGGCCCTCTACTAGGTCTACTAGTCTTGTTAGCCCAATAGTTTGGTGGGGCCTGGGCAGAGACTAGATGATCCTGTCCATGAAGTTATCTACAAAAATGTCAGACACATGCTGAGCCACAAAAGGACACGACCAAGTCTTGGGACACTTACCTTCGCACAGCAAGCCCTCCTAAGAGTTTGTAACGTAGAGACTCTGCCTGGGCAATGGCACACAGACCTCTTGTGGCCACCTTTTCTGCATAAAGCTTTAAAGGAAACAAGGTACACACTCATTACTCACCAGTTTTCAATTAAAAGTCACTTAATTCCTTAAATACTGAAGCACTCCTCACTGCCCTTCTACTGTTCTTGGATCCCCGCCACCACACTAAAGAAGCCAGTCCACCTACGTATCACTTCTACACAAATGGAACATAAAAAGATCTTCCCTCTGCTGTGCATGGCAATCACACTGCTTATAAAGTAACTCTGCAGAGTATCAATTCACCTGTAATAGTCACTGGCCACCTCAAAGGTTTCTATAAAAGCCACATCCAAACCTAATCTAAACAATCCCTGGTGTAAGCAGGAGAACGCACCTCTACACTGCCCTCAGGGAAGCCGAATCTCTTCTGGACCACTGCAGTCAACTCTCTGATCCTCCGACCCTTCTCGCCAAGAACATTCTGTGTTCTGCAGAGGGGAGAAGTTGTAATTTACCTTCAACATCTCATCTGTCACCTACCACACAGCAAGTATACACTTTAAATGAGAAAAACTAAAGTAAATTCTTTTCAAGTGCAGTTTTTAAAAGCAATTACACTCAACAAGGCCATGTTCACTGGCTGGTCGTCCCAAGTTTACATAGCATCTTGTTACACACTACAGGAGACAGCCAGTCAACTACATTTTTACCTGGTGGCTAAGATAATGATTTCTGTTCTGGTTGGTGTAACTCGGACTTCAACTCCAGAGTAGCCATCTTCAGCCAGCTCCCGAGTGAGAAACTCATTCAGTTCAGCTTTGAAGATGCCATCAGCAACAAACTAAAAGAAGCAAATTCAGAATTATGAGAGGAGCAGGGGCTTGCTTAACTAGCCTGTGCATCCCCAATGGGGCTGCAGGAGTGTGCCATCCTTCTCAGACAAATGCCTCTAAGTCATCTTCAGGAAGTTTCTTTGACCAAAGCGCTCTCAGCTGTGCCACAGAACGCAGAACAGTGAGGCCTCAGAGACAAAGACAACACCTCCTGGTCAGACTCGTCATCACCTCTTCATCGAAGGGTTTTAAAACATATTCACACACGCAAAACAAAACTGCCGTCAAGTGGAACATCTGAAGTTCAGTCGGCACAGCAGGGTCACTCTGTGTAACTTGTATCTGGGGAATGAGAGGATGAATCCTAACTCAAAATAGCTTTACCGTCTGTGTGTATATGCACAAACGACAATCACACTTCTTCCCCATGGACTGACAAAAACTTAAATACAGCAACGCTGCTGCTCCAGGCTCCCAGAGGGAGCATGCCATTAGTCAGTCAACTGAGCCTGGTGCTCACCTCGGTCCGAGACCTGAGGAGTCTGTTCCTCCCTTCCCCAACTACACTGTTGGCCTGGAGCCGGCCCAGCACACAATCCACGGCCATCCGAGTCCCGCGGAGACGCCACGCGGCAGCAGTCGCTCCCCGGAGACAGAGAGGGGGCCGCGGGCTTCACGATGGCATCTCTAGAACCGGCCGAGCATTCCTGAGTAGAGCCCAGAAGCTTACCTTCCTCTTCTTGGAAATCTGTACCGCCATCTTGCCGCCGCGCGCCGCCGAAAGGAAAGGAAGTGGCTCGCGGGCGGAAGTGGGTATAAAGGGCGCGGAGCGACGACGCGTCGCTGTGCGACGGCGACTCCTGCAAGGGCTGATGGGAAATGAAGTTTTGCGTTTATAAAGCGTACGGGGGGGGGGGGGGGGATGTGTAACCTAGCAACCTGTAGTATAGGCGGAACAGGAAGTGCAATCTAATTCTGGTCTGAAAAGGATCACTGAAACCTGGCGAGGTGGAGCACGCCTGTGATTCCAGCTTTAGAGTGGTGGCGGCAAGAGGATCAGAAATTCAGGGACGTCCTTGATTACATGGCGAATTCGAGGCCATCTTGGGCTATATGAGCTTCCTGCTCAAAATAAGTTAATAAATAAAAACTTTGATCAGAGCAATTGTAAGGCTAGAGATGCAAATCACAGGTATAAATAAGCTCACACAGTAAACATTTACCCAGCATGGCACCCTGTAGCTTACACCTTCAGATCCACGCCAATGCAAACATTCATGGAATTCACTGGAATTTAGGGGACCAGCCAGTAGGTAAAGAACCTGATTTCGATCCCAGGCACCCATAGATCAAAGGAAATAACTGACTTCACAAAGTTGTCCTCTGACCTTCGCACGCATGGCCTTCCACACACAAAAATATCAATAACGTTAAAAACAAATTCACTTAGCCACCTTACCTGTAATCTGTGTCCATTTTCTCTGTTCTAAATAATAGATTCTAATATTTATCCTAGGGCTTATCTGTGTCTTCCTGTTTTTTTTTTTTGTTTTTTTGTTTTTGTTTTTTGCTTGTTTGTTTTTGTTTTTAAGACTGGATTTCATTTGTAGCTGAGAGTGGTCTTGAATTCTTGATTCTCCTGCGTTCACTTCCCAAATGATAGGATTAGGAGTGTACCACCACACCTAGATTATATTATTAATTCATTAACCAGTACCTCAACTACATAAAATCCATTCAAATTTGTAACAAAAATCAGAGCATGTGTTCAAATTCTTTAAAAAAAATTTTTTTTCCAGCCAGGCATGGTGTTTCGCAGCTGTAATCTCAGCTGTGGGGAAGCTGAGGCAGGAGGATTGCCACAAGTTGGAGACCACCCTGGGTTACAGAGTGAGACTTTAAGAAAACAGACAACAACAACAAAAAAACAAAAACAAAAACAAAAAACCTGGGCGCACATACAACACACACAAGCACAACATCCATACACATAAGTTTCTACAATGTTTATTACAAAGATAAACCCTGCTCCTTGAGATGGGCTTATTTGTAGGATTTCTTTAGCGAGCACCTTCAGCAGGACCTCTGAACTTTTTTGACTGGCGGTGGCGTCGGTTACCTGTCAAAGAAATAAAAAGCCAGGGCTTTGGGTACAGAGTGTCGAATTGTATAAATCAGGGTCACAGGACCCCTCTTCACAGGGTCGGATGTCCACATGAGCAAACTGCTCCTTGCCCAGAGCAGAACCGGCTCCAGGAACTTATACGGCAGTGTTTGCGGCTTGATCATCTCCAGAGCATACTGGTTCACCTTGAGGAAGCTGCTTCCCCGTTTACAGTGCCAACTATGGCTGTCCTTTTGTTGCTGTTTAAAATCTGGGTCCAAATTTAATTAATGACACCGAATATATGCTTGCCCCTGATTAGATATGGACAGAAGATAGTCAGGTGGAAGGCAGGAACCAGGGAGGCGGGAGAAGCCCAGGTAAAACAGTACGTCAAATGTGTGCCGGATTGGGCCTAATAGGAAACACTAAGCCTCATGGGATCTGCCTTTAAAAATCAGGGGGAGCAAAAGTTTGTCGCCATCATGGGGGAGTCCTAGGGAGCCCCCCATGTGGTCCGGCTGTTGTGGAATAGTGCCAGGGTCGTCTTCGTGGTCCCGCCAGCTCCCATCATCACTGGCCAGTATTAAAAACTTACTTGTAATTCGATCAAACTTTGTGGGAATGTTTTGTTTTTTTTTCTTTCGACTGAATTTAGGATTTACACTGTTTCCTTGCATCCAAAGACCTGCACGGCTGCTTCTAACCCTTCGACAGCAGGGCTGTGGGCATGAACACTAGCTCCTCTCATCATTCTGCTGCCAAGAAACAGCGACTGAAAAAGAGGGAGAGAAGAATGATCTGTGAGAGCTGAGTAGAGGGAGGGACCAGAGAGGAGGAAGAAAAGTAGAAGAACCAAAGAGATAGACAGCCAGGAGCCTAATTTTGACATCAAGGTTGAGGTTGAGTGGAATTGAAGACTACTAACTACTGAGGCGGTGATGGGTGTTTGGTGCACTCCCTTACCAAGGGTTTTTGTCTCCGGTTGCCATTTCTTTATGTTCTCCAATTGCCTATTCTTTCAGTTCTGAAAATTCAATGGTGCCAAGTAGAAACCCTGACTCAGGTGCTAGCCTGACTTCTCTGTTCACACCCAGGATGTGGAACTGCAGGAGGGCCCTTGGCCTTGAGTGCTGAGGTCACAGTGGCTGGTCTCAGTCCCAGATAAATTCCAGAGGTTCACATTCTGATACCCTCTTCCTTTTCTTACACCTGCAACATTCCCAGAAATCTTAAACAACCAAGTATAATCTTCGTAAATTAATTAATTAATTATAGTGTATATGAATAAGACACTGGGGGGAAGGGCTGCTTTCTGGAATGTGTGCACTTGGTTTTGGGACAGGACAGTCCTGTAAATCAATTTAACCTGTACCTGATGGAAACTCCTGGCTGAGGCAATTGTTTAAAGTGCCTTGCCTCTAATTTCTTACATGCTAAAAGGTATTTGTGGTATTGATAATGAAGAAACCTTATCGTTCCTGCAACACATCAGCAACAGGGCGACTCTTGGAACACCTGGAGACCTCGGATTGCCTGAGTGCGCAATGGTGCCCGGTAGTTGGCTGAAACTTCAGGGTGGTATTGTTCTCTTCACTAAGCAAGGACAGCCTTTGTCTTGGTTGGGGGAAGGTCAATTAATGTCTTACAACAATAAAAATGCTTCATCAAGTTAGCTTGAGGTCCAATCCTTGAGGCTGACCCTCTGCTTTCAAGTTCTAAGTTTGCGTCCTGGAAGTGACTTCCTGTTTATTATCATTCCCACACAGGGGATGGTATATATGCACAAATGTACATGGATGTGTGCACATGTAGAGGCCAGAGGAGGACGCCAGTGTCTTCCTTTAATGTTCTCCATGCTATTATTATCATTATTATTTGAGACAGGCTCTCATTATGTAGATGGAGGCTTGCCTTGAACTCACAGAGATCCACCTGCATCTGCCTTTTGAGTACTGTGATTAAAGGTATGCACCACCAAACCTGGTTCCTCTGTACCTTAGTTTTATAGATAGGGGCCACTGAACCTGAAAATGGCTAGTTAGGCTGGCTGCCTATCAGTCTCCAAGATCTGCCTTGTCTGTATCCCCATGCTGAGGCTACAGGCTTGTGTGGCCATACACCAATTTTACATGAGTCCTCCAAGTGTTTGAGCAGAATACTATGGTGGTTGGAGAATGTGGGAGGAGCTTCTCCACCTCCTGACTGACGGGAGGCAAAGTGGAGCCATCTAATAAAGTCTCCCTCAAAATTTGAACCTCTGAACTGGGCTAGGTGGCTCATGCCTGTAACCCTGAAATAGAATAAGGTACCAATTACTAGATATTGGGTATATTGACTTATTTAGTTCCTTACTTAAAGTATTGCTTATACTGCCTATTTGCCAAGCATGACTTCATACTATCTGGAACAGAATGACCTTGAGAGACAGCTGAAACAATGGGTCATTGACCATAAAACCTGCTGACTGCCATGTATGCTTCTGTAAAACCTTGTTTGCTTGCCTGTCCCAACTTGTGGTTTTAGGGTATAAAATGAGAATTCAAAACAGACAATGATAGTGCTCACCTTCAGTCCCGGCACTTGGGAGGCAGAGTCAGGTAGATCTCTGAAGTTGAGGCCAACTTGGTTTACAAAGAGAGTGCCAGGCAGCCAGCATCACACAGTGAAAAAACAAAAACAGAAACAAAAAAAACTGCTTCCTACTTTCCTCTGCTTTGGAATCTGTAGACATAAACTTCTTTGTGGTACTATGAGGGCTCTTTGGTGCTTTTTGTGCAAATTAATGCTGATGAAAGTTTTTATTTATATGGTGGATTATGTTTATCCATTTATGTATGATGAACTATCCCTGCATCTCTGGTATGAAGCCTACTTGATCATGGTGATGATCATTTTTATTTGTTTTTGAATCTGATTTTATTTATAGAGTACTCTGAATTCTGGCTCCACGTCAAAGTTCAAAGAACACCTTACTTTTTAGTTCATTTACCTCTTACTTCTTGTAGCATCAGGACACACTTTCATCAATGGGGCATTGTCCTTGAAAGTTCAATCTTTGAACCAGTGACTTTAAATTTCAGAGGTTATTTATCAATACCATGCTCTGTTCCAAAAATGTTTTGATTCAACTTTACACCAAAAGTGGTAGTGGATGATAGTAGTTCATATGGGAAAAGAACCCAAGGTCCATTGGCAATATGAAACTCAATATATTCTCAAGTGCTAAATATTGGCGCCCAACCAGGACCGTTAGCTGAGAACACTTGTTCTTTTGTTGGACTATCTAACTTTTCTTCTTCAGTCCTAAGTGAGGAATGAAGCTATAAACTTGGATGATTAAGGCAGCCTTAGTAACCTTGATCCTTACTATGTGAGGATAACATTATCTCTCTGAAGTTGCATAAATCCCTATGGATATTATCTTTTATTTTTTAATGTTTTAAAGTTAGTTTGCTTTTCTGTACAATGTTTATTAAGTTTTTGTGTATAGTAAAAAGGAGCTTTCTCAAACTTTTAAAATTGCAATGGAGGACATTTTTTAAAATAAAAATTTTAAAACAGAGATGGGAGAAGAGGGAGAGGGAGAGAAAGAGAGAGAATGCAAACTGGACCTAGTATTGAAGCCTTTCAGGAGCGGTCCTGGCTTCGGCTCACTGGGTGACATCTCTCTCTCTTCCACTCTTGTTGGTGTCAAAGTACTCTGGAAAGATTCCCACAATGACCCCAACACTTGGGAGGTGAATGCAGGAGGTTAAAGAGTTCAAGATCATCCTTGGCTACATATTGAATTCAAGGGCAGGTAGGACGTGAGACCCTGTCAAAAATTAAAATAAAATAAAACAATTTAAAAAAAGAATCATATGTGGTGGTGAATAAGTACTTAAGAGGCTCTCTGTGAGTCACAGTCCATCCTGGTCTACATAGTGAGTTCCAGGACAGCCAGAGCTACACAGTGAGACTCTGTCTCAAAAAATAAAAGAGAAAAACCAAAACTTGAACCCCAATACTCCTTACTCTTAGTAGTTAACCTTCTTCTTAGTTAGTCCTTCGTCCCCTTCTCAAACAGATGGTTCAGACAGGAACTGCCCTGGCCTATAACCCTGCATGCCCATTCCCCTCTCCCAGTTTAATAAAGAAACTTTTTTCCTGCCCAAAGTCAACCTCCCCCCAGTACGCGCGCACTCTTGTTTTTTGGAGTCCTTGCTCATTCTCTCGAATCCTTTTGGTGATCTTCTCTCATTCTGGCTCTTCTTTCTCATTGCTCACATGACCCACGTGCCACTGCCAGGTTGTGCATCCCCTCGTTGTTTCCGTAGTGTTCTGTGCGCCCCACTGTACCTCTGTAGATTTCATGTTGTGAACACTTAGCTAAGTGTTCAAATGTGTTTTGCCCTTGCTGTGCTCTCTATAAGACTCCTGAATCTGCAAACTACTTTATCTGAGGATCAACCAAAAAACCAGGGATGCTTGCCTAACCTGGAGGAAGACCTGAAGGTCATGGAGGGATCATCTGTCCCCAGGAGAGCACGTAATGCCCACAAACAGACACCATGGTGTCGTGCATTCTCATTGATTACATGAAAATTGACTAGTGACTCAGAGCCTCAAGCTGAGTCTCTGCACATGAATAAGAGTATACCATAGAATAAAATTTAAAAGATATTGCTTTACTGGTTTTTGTATCATTGCTAAAAGACTAACACTTCTGAGTAAAATTTTACTTACAGTAGAAATCAGCTCCAGAGTGTGGAAGGGGCCAGGGAAGGATGTCCCACTGTTGGCGGGGTGTAAATGCACTGCCTTTTTGAAGGGCAGCTTGAGTATCAAAAAAATCATCCTTAGATGCCTTTTGGTCCAACTAAATAAGTGCATTCTGGTTTTCTTTCTCATGACCCCTTGGTCTCTGTCTCCCTAATGGTGGAATTATTGACAAGCATCACCAAGCCTGGATTGGCAGCTGGGTGACTCGGCCAGTAAAGGCACTTGCAGCCTAGGCCTTACAGCCTGAGTTCAACCCCTGGAACATACATAAAGGGGAGAAAAGAGTGGACTCAACAAAGTTGTCTTCTGATGGTTGTGACAAGCTCTACCCTTGCCTCATCTCTCTCTCTCTCTCTCTCTCTCTCTCTGTCTTTCTCTGTCTCTCTGTCTCTCTCTTTCTCTCTCTTTCTCTTTCTCACACACACATACACTGATAACTATAATAATAATAAAGTTAAAAAATATCAATCTTGTTTACATGGGGCCCTGCAACCTGAGTTTTTCACTGCATTGAGTTCCTGGGATCTCACCTTGGTCTAGATAATCTGTTGCAGAAGGACCAAAGAAGTAGACTAAGGAGAATTCAGGACTGTTCACAGAGCCCTGGAGTCAGGGAGGTGAGGCTGCTAGAGCTCTTCTTCCCCATAGCCACACCTCCTCTCCTTTATGAACTGGTTTGGCTGGCCCAGTGAATGAATAGAGGTAAATCCAGTGACATCAGCCCCTTGGCCTTGTTCAGTTTTCCAGAACCAAATTGGCAGGAAGCCAAGGTGCAAGTTGAATGTAAATCTTCGGATTTGGTTTAATGACTATAGATTTAAGCCTAGGGCCATTTAGAAAGCCTTCCAAGGGACTGGGTGGCTCATGCCTATAATCCTAGTACTCTAGGGGTGGAGACAGGAGGATCAGGAGCTCAAGGTCATCCAACACTATGCAGGGAATTTAAGAAGAGCTTCAATTCAGTGAGAACTTGCCTATAAATAAATAAATAAATAAATAAGTAAATATGTAAATATGTAAATAATTAAATAAGACAGAAGGAGGGGTGTAAGACCAGAGGTGATAGGTAACTACAGGGTGTTGTAGAGTATTAGGCAGAGAAAATTGCTCAGACACAGCTTTAAACCAATAGAAAGTCTTTATCAGCTGGCCAGCAGCCATACTGGGTGTCCAGGATCCCTATGTAGTACTGAGCCTTTCTCAGGGTGAGCTTTAAGCACAAAAACCATGTTCTGGGTTGACATACTTCAGTTAACGAGAGCAGTTAGCCAGAAGCAGAGCAACAGAAGCCAAAAAACAAAGTTAGTACATTTTGAGACTTTCCCAAAACTATTGACTTTGATGGATGAGGCCTTTGTTTTAGTTTTGGCAGGTGGTGCTGTCTATGTGCTGAGTCTTACAGCCTGAATGGCACTTCCATCATGGAGTCAGTTGTGCTATGGTCTCAGGGCCTACTAAGGTCTGGGGAGCTGTTATACAAGGAGACAGTGTTTTCCAGACAGACTTAGCAGGGCAGTTGCACATATAAACGGGGTAGGCACATATGCAGAAGACTTTCACAAACTCAAGCCAGACAAAATTCCCACCAGCATGTGTTAATCCCACCAAAGCAGAGTAAAGACCATCACTCAAGTTCTTTGGTCAAATTAAGCAAGTTTTATTCTCTGCCAGACAGGACTATCTCCCTAAAGCGGGCTTTGAGAAAATAGCATTGAACACAGGAGAGGATGGGGTTTATATTAGCCCTAAAACTTCAAGGTTGGGGGTTTTCAAGGTTTTTTTGTTTGTTTGTTATGTAGGAACTTAACAGAACGTTTTAAATTTATTTGGCAGAAAATCTTATCAGGGTGGAGGTGAGGGATTAGGGTGTGGAATATGTCAAATTCCATAAAATGGTTCAAGACCTGGTTAAATTTAAGTTTTACAGAAAACAAGAATGAACTTAGTATGACCTTATAACAAGATGACTTCTAATGTTAAAATGGAGTCAGGCAGGTCCATCACAAGAAGCAGGGAGTTTATTTTCTTTATGAGACACCTGGTAGGTGAGCCATGGACCAGGACAGGCCCTATATCCAAAAGAACTTGAGCGGTACAGACTGGATGGGTTTAAGAGACAGGATAAATTGCTGGGTGGTGGTGGCACATGCCTTTAATCCCAGCGCTTGGGAGGCAGAGGTAGGCAGATCTCTGTGAGTTCAAGGCCAGCCTGGTCTACAAAGTGCATTCTAGAACAGCCAGAGTTACAGCAGAGCAATCCTGTCTTGAAAAACTCCACACCCAAAGAGTCAGATGAAAATGCCACTCAGTTATATCATGGCATCCTTGTGAGAATATGTGAATTAATACAAGCAAAGTACTTAGCACATGAGCTATTTGGGGCATTATTCGGTCTTTGTTTTTCCTATTTGAAGTAGGTACTGAGGTCTCTGGTTAATCTGACCCAGGCGCTGCCTCACAGGAGCTAGAGCTGGGGAGAGAGATTGGTAAATAAATGTGGTAAGCATCCCAAGCGACACTTTAGAGACAGTATGAATCTAAGGATGTGTGGTGAAAATGAAATGAAACTGAAAATGGCCCTCAGAGGCACAAAGGGAGGGACACTATTAGGAGCTGCGGCCTTTTTAGAGGAAATATTTCACTGAGGGTGGGCTTTGAGATTTCTGAAGCCCAAGGCAGGCCAAGTGGCTCACTCTCTCTTCTGCTGCCTGCTGATCCAGATGTCGAACTCTCAGCCCCCTCTCCAGCACCATGTCTGCCTGCGTGCTGCCATGCTTCCTGCCTGCTGATAATGGACTAAACCTCTGAACTGCAAGCCACCTGCAATGAAATGCTTTGCTCTGTAAGAGTTGCTGTAGACATGGTGTCTTCACAGCAGCAAAAATCCCTAAGGCAGGTATATCTAAAAAGTGGTTACAGGGGTAGTTAAGAGCTCATACTTCTCTTTCACAGGACCTAAATCCATTCCCCAGCTACCATGTCAGATGATTCACAACTGCCTAGAACTCCAGCGCAAGGGGATCCAGTGTCCTCATCTGGCCTCAGAGGGCGCCTACACTCGTGTACACACACCCACACTCACACACACACAAACACACAAACACACACAATTTAAAAAGAAAGTCATAGGATCTAATCCTTCAGTTGAAGTTCAGAGGAGACACCTTGTGCCAGGCCAGGGAACACGGGAGAGTGAGCAGGCTGAAGCTTAGGAGAACAGAAGGACATTCTATGCGGTGGATGTAGTGTTTTTTTCTCTGATTGAAAACAATAAAATATGTTCATAAAAAATAAGTGCTGAGGTGATGGCTCTGTGGTTAAAAGCATTCGCTGCTCTTACAGAGGACCAGGCTTCAGTTCCTGGCACCCACGTCAAGCCACTCACAGCCACCTGTAACTCTAGTCCCAGAGGATCTGATGCCCTCTTCTGGCCTCCACAGACACCTGCACACATGTGGTACACGTACAGATGAGTCGCCATACACACATACATTTATTTTTGAGTCAGGGTTTCTCTGTGTAGCTCTGGCTATCCTGGAACTCACTCTGTATAGCTGGCTGGCCTTGAACTTAGAGATCTGCCTGCCTCTGCCTCCAAAGTGCTGGGATTAAAGGCGTGAACCACCATAGCCTGGTCATAAACACATTTTTTTTAAAAAATTAAAAACAAATATAGGAAAAGAAGGTGGAAAAATGTCACAGGAAAAGAAAAATGACCCTGGATGACCAGTGTGAACTTGACAGGCAGGAGTTTCCAAACCTTGCCTAGGTGTGGCTATCCATATCAAAGAGCATACTGCCCTGTGATGCCACCCAACTGAGAATCACAGCACAGGTGCTGAGGAAGGTGGTGTCTATGAAGGAGAATGCAGCAGGGATGGCTGTTGAGCTGAAGATTTGGCAGTGTGGAAATCTGCAACAAGATCAATCTATCTCACATCCCAGGGCTACCACTAGCAAGCCTTGTGATCTGTTCAGGCCTCCTCTTCACCTTCAAAACCAGGAAATCAACATGAACCCTATAGGATTGCTCTGCCTGGGTCAATTCATCACATCTGAAAAGCTCTTGACATCCCACCCAGCACACAGAAAGACCTTGTTAGACGGGACAGATTATTCTAGTTCTTAATGTGGACAAACAGTTTGGTTTACTTTAGGCGCCAGTGGTTTCAGTTAGGGTGAGTCTCCTTCAACAGGTGTCACCTGTAGGCTAAGTCTCAGTGGTGTTAACAGGTTCTTGGCCTTTTCTTAAAAAACTGATGAAGGTTCACACAGGTCTACAAAATAGCCAGAAAACGTCATTCAAATAGTGTGATAGAACATGTCAGATACAGGGTCAAGAATGACATTTTACACATGAGTGAAAGTTATTGAGAACCCCACATTATTGTTTGGGACTTCTAATTATGGGGTCTAAAAGAAGGAGGAGTTTGGTTACTAGGGACTAGTAGTTAGTGTAGTTTCGGTGGTTCTCTATTTTGATTGACAGGGTTGGATTACATAAGCCTTTGCTTGCTGAGCTTGTCTCTTCCTATGATGCACCTAATTTTAATCATATGCATGTTCAATGATACATAGGCACAAGATGGTAATAGGGGGATTCTTCCTAGATGTTCACTTAGAAGATACATAGTGCCTTATTAGGTATACACTCTGTTCTAGCTAATTTTATGTCAACTTGACACAGCTGTGGTCATCAGAGAAGAGGGAACAGTTGAGAAAATGCCTCTATAAGATCAGGCTGTATGCAAGCCTGTAGGACTTAGTATTGATATATGAGGGCTCAGCCCATTGTGGATGGTGCCCAACTCTGGGCTATTGGTCCTGAGTTCTAACAGAAAGTAGACTGAGCAAGCCACCAGGAGCAAGTCACGAGGAGCAGGTCAGTAATCAGTACTCCTCCACGCCCTCTGCATCAGCTCCTGACTTCCCTCAGTGATGGACTATTACCTGGAAATGTAAAGAAAATAGACTCTTTCCTCCCCGAGTTATTTTTGGATACAGTGTTTCATCAGAGCAATAAAAACCCTAGCCAAGACATACCCCCAAAACCAGTTCAGAGTAGTCTGGACAGAGAAGACTTTAGACATAAGACATAACTAGGGTATGATTAAGGAGAATCTAAGTTTGATGAACATTAAGGGAAGAAGAAACTTAATTCCACTGTTCTGGGTGTGTGTGGAAGGGTGCAGTTCGATGCAGTGGGGGTTAGATTGCTAACAAGTTTCTAGGTGCATTGTCTGGAGAGGGGATACTGTAAACAGTATGTGCAAATCAGAATCTCAGATTGCTAAGGACATTGTTGAAAGAGGACTGTATGTAGCTCAAGCCAAGTGGAGTCTCAGGTTGTTAACATTCCCTATGCTTGCTTACTTCACACTTAGTGTCACCCAACACCAAGACACAGCTTGTTTCTGCTCTTCCAATAGGCATCTCCTCCCACCCTTGGGGCACTCCTTGTCCCACTACAGGCAAAAAGACCCACACCCCCATGATATATACATCAGGGGAAGCTCCTTGGAAGGAAAGAGGCAGAAATAAGTAGATCAAAGACCTCGGACTCCAATGGGAACAGAGTCTTGGGAAGGATAGGGGATGGCTTGGAGCAGAGAGAGAGCTCTTTCTTAGAGAGAAGCCATTAGGACCAGAGAACTTGATTCTCCAGGCTGACTCCCTAGTCTTCAAAGTCCTGCCTCTGAAAAACATTCACTTTGGCCTTGGACTCCCTCAGAGAGATAGATGGTGGGCATGTATGCCTTGTGAAAACTGCAGACTGCCACCACCACCTCTTTAGACCTCATTTAAAAAAAAAAAAAAGCTCAGATAATAACCTGGGGCCCTTGGGTACTTTCACTCATCAACTGTCGCTCGACCCTGGATCTGGCATGTTCTGTCGCCTTGCTTTGAATGACATTCCATCACTAAGTTTGCAAATGCATTGCAGCAATCCCTACTCACTCTGTACGGGGTGTAGAGCGACTCAGGTGCTTTGGAAAGCTTTTAAAAATATTATTTACTTATCTATACGGTATTGTGTGTGCACACAGGCATGCACATGCCGGCTTCGTGCTCAGGCCAACCTTTGGGAATTGCTTCTTTCTTTACACCATGTGGGTCCCCGAAATTGAACTCATCATGAGGCTTGGTGGCAGGCACCTTTCTTGCTGAGCCATCTCACTGGCCTCAGAAAAGCTTGTTATTTGGCAGGAATGATGGTTGTACCTGCAACCAGCAATTTCATTCTTGGGGAGGCAGCAGGCAGTTCTGGTCTTCAAAAGTTCTGTCCACATTCTCCTTATAAAAATGTGAGGGCTACAAAATTTATTATTATTATTATTATTATTATTATTATTATTATTATTATTTATTATTTCTTTATTTGGAAACAAAGTCTCATTCAGTAGCCCTGGCTGGCCTAGAACTCTCTATGTAGATCAGGCTGACCTTGAACTTACAGAGATCTGCCTGCCTCTACCTCACAAGTGCTGGCGTTAAAGATGTGCTCCACTGTGCCCGGCAAGAACTTTCAACTTTTGTGCCCAAGCTACAGACAACTTTTCACCAAAAGTTTAGACACATTTGCAAAGACTATAGTTTTCAGCCTTATCATAATGCCAACTTTAAAATAGAGCAGCTAGTCACTCTTTTAAATGCCCTGCATCCACAGGAATGGGAATGCCATTGAAATTTGACACTTGCCATAATCCACTTAAATGTATACAGAGATCTGTTTTCCTTAAGAAGCTGTCCATTTTGTTACCTCATCTATGTTCCCACACAACCCTGGGGATATCTTCAAGTACTCTGGGAAACTCGGAGGTCCCTGTAGAGTTGATCCATGACCTCCCCCGGTCTGCTCCCCTTGCCCTGATTGGCTAAATTCACCCACGTTTGACAAATTTCCAGGAAGATCCTGACCAGCTGGGCATTTTCTCAGGCTAGGATGGATTGAAATGTAGTTATTTCCACTTCCTTTGTTGACTGATGTGAAACTTCTGGCATAGAGCTCTAACATGCAACAAAGAACACCCTCAATTGATGCCTAGGCAAGTAACAGTTAGTTTCACACATGTTATTGGGAGTTTACAGTGTACTGGGCCCTGTGCTAAATATGAGATAGACATTATGTGATTCTAAGAGCTGTGGATGTAACTCAGTGGCAGAGCATTGACCTGTGAGGTTGCAGGTCGGGTCCCCAGCACTGCCCAAAAGGAGGCTCATTACATAATTCTCATATACAGCCTCTATTATCTTCGTGGTGAGATTAAACCTGTTACCATACTATTAATATAAATTACCAGTAACAGAAAACTACCTCTCAGGACCCATGTTCTAGCTCCATAAATTGAGGTACTCTTTAACATCCAGGGATATAGAGAGGTCAGTAGCATCCTTTGCCAGATGTAAGTGATGACTTTTTACCAACCAGAATCCATGACAGAGAAGTTTTAAAAAACGCATCTTAATTATGCCAGCAAACAAGAAAGCAAAAAAAGATAGCAAATGAGAACCAAGAAATGATCTAGATTCCATGTATAAACTGTTCCGTTTTATCTTGTTTTGGCTTCAAACTCGCTGTGTAGCAGAGGATGACCTTGAAGTCCTCATCCTCTTACTTCCACCTCAGAAGTGCTGGGATTGCAAACGGGTACCACCGTCTCCACACTCCGAATCACGTAAAGTCAAAACAGGATGGGAAATAACTAAGGTACTTGGTTTGAACGCAAAGTGCTTCAAGAATTGGGTACAACCCCACCACTAGCGAGGATGAGTGTCACTGGATGGCTGCATGGAAGAGCAGCCAGGAGGGGGCAGCAGAGCACAGGGCAGAAGGCTCTAGGCTGTCCTCAAAGCAGGAGACACCAGGTTTAAGCCTGGTTGAAGAAAATTAAGCCCAGCTAGTGTGGCAGAAACATGGATCATGGGCATCACCATGGTTCCTGGAGGGAGCAGGCTGCTCCGATGATGGACATTCCCTCGGCCCACACTAGCCTGAGACCAAGCATGGCAAAACTCGTCAGAGACCGATGCCGAGCCCCACGACCCATGCTAGCAAGCACCGGGACACAGAGGAGGTGCCCTGATCTCCCGCAAGTCCCAGGGCCTCCTGCAGGCTCCTAGGCATCCCGCAGGCACCAGGACGTCATACGGGCATCCCGACACCACACATGTACTTGGACATCCCTCAGGCACCCAGACATACTTCAGGTACCTGGACATCCTGCTGGAGTCAGGACCTCCTGCAAGCACCAGGCATTTCATAGGTGCCCCAATCTCCCACAGGCACCAGGACATCCCCCAGGCTCCAGGGCATCCCAGAGATACCCCAGCACTATGCAGACACCCGGCACCACACAGGTACTGGGCCAACCTGAAAACACCTGGTTTTCTAATCTATCTCTCTCCCTTTCTTTCTTTCTTTCTTTCTTTCTTTCTTTCTTTCTTTCTTTCTTTCTTTCTTTTCTCTCTCTCTCTCTGTCTCTTTCTTTTTAAGGGCACAGGGGTGGGAGGGTGGAATAGGGAGGAATGGGAAGAGGGTGTTATTGAAGTACATTGTATGAAACTCAAATTATCAATAAAAGTATTCTTTAAAAAAAAAAGCCTGGCTGAGGCTATTTCTTTGGAGCCATAACTTTGAACGCAAAGGAAGGAAGGCAGAGACCCCAGAGGCAGAAAGTGGACAAGAGCTATCCGATAGAAACATAATGTGAGCCATATATGTAATTTCAAGCTAGGTTGCTTGCTTTTTTTTTTTTTTTTAAGTAAAATGTCGCTTTAATTTCAAGTTTGCTAGTACTCGTTTAACAAAAGGTTAAACGAAACAAAAGATAATCATTTTTATTTAATCTCAATTTTCCAAAATGTTATTAATATGAAATTTACTCCTCTTGCATTGTTATCATCATTTTTTAGTATTAAGTCTGAAATCTGATTTATAGCCATTTGTCTTAGGTGTGTTTGCTGTGGGGAGGGGTCTTGTGAGGATCCCAGGAGCACCCCCAGAAGATATTGAGGCAAATGTTACAGCAGGGCATAGTGGTACAAGCTGTTCATCCAGAACTCTCGGGAGGCCGAGGCAGGAGGATCTCTGTGAGTAATGAGTAGAAATTATATAGGCCATGCATTTAATTTCAAGCTTTCTTTTTCCTTTCTTTCCTTTCCTTTCTTTCTTCCTTCTTTTTCTTCTTAATAAAATTTTCATTTAATTTCAAGTTCTCTAGTAGACTTTTGACAAAAAGTTTTAAAAAATGAACAGATGATAATTCTACATAAGGAGTCAGGGCTGCATAGTAAGACCCTGAAATGTAGCCCATGACTACCACGGAGGAAGCACTGAGTTCAAGTCCCAGTACCACATAAACTGGGCATGGTAGTGCATAATCCCAGCACTTAGGATGGAAATAAGAGGATCAGAAATCCAGGGTCGAACTAGGGCTAGTTAGCAAGTTAGATGTCAGCCTGGGATACATGAGACCCTATCTAAATGCACACAGGCAGTGTTTCCTGCTGGCTTCCCTTGCTTTTCAGTAGTCAGGGTGTCTATTTATTGCCGCTGCTGTCTTTTGCAGATTAAAACTCCCAGTTCTTTGGCATTCCAACATGAACTGAAAACTGGTGAATCTCCAGGAATCCTCCGGACCTTCAGCCCCAGCCCAGGACTGCTAAAGCATCCAGCTTGGTGGACTGACGAGCCCCTGGGCTCTCAGACTCTTCTGTGAGCAGATAGCCGTTGTTGGACTGCCCAGCCCCTATAGTATAAGCTGTTCTTGTGAATCCCCTGTTATAATAATATCTGTGCATCTGTCAGTTCCGTACTCTATAGAATCTTGATTGATACATGTCAATGAAATTATTAAACAAAGTAATAAAAAAGGTTATAAATTAAAAAAACAAAATCTCCTTAGTGGGCTAGCAAGATGGCTCAGTGGGTAAAAAGGTCCTTGCCACCAAGCCTGACAATCTGAGGTCCATCCCCAGGGAGGAGAAAGAGAACAAACAGACTCTTCCTAGTCATCCTCTCACATTCACAGATTTACAAAGGAATGAATGCAACTAAAAAATTAAAAAATGGCCTGTCAGTGGTGATGCACACCTTTAATCCCAGCACCCGGGAGGCAGAGGCAGGCGGGTCAATGTGCATTTGAGGTCATCATGGACTACACAGCAAGTTCCAGGTCAGCCAGGGCTGCACAATAAGATTCTGAATAAATAAATAAATAACCAACGACAAAACAAATAAACAAACAAGAAACTTCCTAAAAGAAATTTGGTTGTGGCTGGGGCTGGAGGGGTGGGGATGGAGGTGGCAGGGAGCACATGCCTTTAATCCCAGCATTGGGGAAGCAGAGACAGGTGAGTCTCTATGAGTTTGAGACCAGCCTGATCTACATAATGGGTTCCAGGGGCCAACCATAGCTACATAGTAAGATCTTGTCTCAAAAAAAAAACACACACACACACACACACACACACACACACACACACGAGTTGTTTGATAAGTACCGAGTACTTAGTAAATGTCAGGTATTTTCCCTTTTTTAAACTGTGATATAAACATTTAGTTACCAGAACTTTATGAACAGCATTCTCTTTTGTTCTGAGGAGGAAGGGGCAGGGGTGAGCGTGAAGTTTGACTTCAGAGCTGACACACATGCAGCTTCTCCAAGACTGGCACCCTGAATGAGGAGCCCTGAGGGGCACGTGCTTCAGCACCTCTCAAAGGCTCCCTTTCCAGCCTCTGTCTCTCTCCATCGGGCTCCAAGCCTCTGTGTCTGTGGGTAATTCACCAGAGAAGACTGCTCAGACACAGCTTTAAGTCAATAGAAAGTCTTTACCAGCCAGTCAGCAGCTACACTGGGCATTTGGGACCCCAGATAGCCCCGAGCCTTTCTCAGGGTGAGCTTTTAAGCACAAAAGACATGTTCTGGGTTGACATACTTCAGTTAACAAGAACAGTTAGCCAGATGCAGAACTACAGAAGCCAAAAAGCAAAGTTAGTACATTTAGAGACTTTCCCAGAACTATGGACTTTGATGGATGAGGCCTTTGCTTTAGTTTTGGCAGGTGGTGCTGTCTACCTGCTGAGTCTTACAGCCTGAATGGCACTTCCATCATGGAGTCAGTTGTGCTAAGTCTTAAGGCCTACTAAGGTCTGGGGCCCCATTACATGGGTGGTGGTCTCTCTTTCTGAACCTCAGCTACTGTTCTCACTGGTAGATGGCCTGTCCCATCACTTCAGTGCCACCTCTTCCAGCCCCAACTCCACCCCAATGTCTTGTACAGGGTTTGTTTCTGGGCAGCAGTCATGTGACATCAGAGTGGGTTCAGCTGGAAATTGGTTCCTCATAGCGGGCTGTGCTCTCAGCTTCCTCTCTAGTGAGGAGGGTGGGGCCAGGCTCAGCGTCTGATTCTGTCACTCCCATCAGGGGGACCTTCAGCAACAAGCCCAGTCCACTGAGCCTCAGTGTGCCCAATGTGTAAGTTCCCGGTGTAGCTTGTAAATTGGGTTGTGTTTTTTGTTGTATTACCAAAGACAATGGCTACGTTACATTTTTCTTCTGAGAGGCTGGGGAGGGTGAGCACCAGGTAAGGTGGCATCACTATAACCCTGGCGCTTAATGCAGGAGGCCGTGAGGGCCTTTTTGTGTTTTGTTTTGTTTTGTTTGTTGAGTTTTCGCTGTTGTTGATTGACTGCTAAAAACAGGCAGTTTATCTGGGTGTGGTGGGGGAACACCTTTAACCCGAGTACCCAGGAAACAGAAGCAGGTGGAGCTGAGTGTGAGACTTAGTCTACACGGTGAGTTTCAGGCCAGCTAGAAGTACAGAGAGAGATCCTGTCTCAATCCACTCCCGCACCCCAAATAAAGGAAAGAAACGGACAGAAGCACTTTATTTTCTTGTTATAATTTTCTTTACTATTGAGAATTTCATACGTGTAAATTTACACGTAAGAAATGCGATCATATCCACGTCCCATTTCCCCTCCCACTTACTCCTCCCGTATCCATGCAATGTGTCTCCCTCTCAACTTCATGTCTTTTTAAAAGTATATCTTGTTATTCTATTTTTTTATCTTTTAGAGACAGCCTCCCAAATTCTGGAATTAAAGGTGTATGCCACCATGCCTGGCTAAAAGTATATTTTAATTTATTTTATGTGTAGGAGTGTTTCGCCTGCATATATGTATATGCACCACATGTCTGCCTGAGGCCAGAAGAGGGCATTGGATTTCCTGGGACTGGCTGCTACGTAGGTGCTGGGAATCGAACCCTTTATCTCTGGAAAAGCAGCCGGTGCTCCCAGCTGCTACTCCCACCAATTTTTTTTTTTTTTTTTTTTTTAAAACAGGGTCAGTCTATGTAGTCCTTGTTGTCCTGGAGCTTGCTATGTAGGCCAGATTAGCCTCACAGAAATCCTCCCGTCTCCGCTTCCCAAGTGCTGGGATTAAAGGTGTACGCCACCAGGCCTGCCTCCTCCCAACTTTTTGATCACTGACTAAGTCTAATTAGCGCTGCCCATATGTGCATGAGCATGGGACCATCCATCAGTGGGGACTTACCGGTGGGAATAGCCTCAAAAAAAAGAGTGGCTCTTCCTACCCCTGGCAGCTGTCAACTTCGAATAGCTCCTTAATAAAGTGCAGGGCCTGGAGAGCACAGCCCCCGTCTAGGCTGGACTTTTGTGTGGCTTGATCATGTGCAGGTGACCACAGCTGCTGTCATAAGTGCAATAGCCACATCCTGTCCAGAAGACACCCTCCCCACCCTGCAGCTCTTGCGTCTTTTCATCGCCCCTCCTGAGATGTTTCCTGAGGCTCGGTGATGGAGGGTTGATACCCACATCCTATTTAGGACTGAGCACACAGTCTCTTACTTTCAGCGCTATGATCACATGAACAACTCTGCAAGGATTGCTGCTCCAGGCAGTTTATTAAAAAAAAGAGGAAGGGCTGGGTGGTTGTGGCACACGCCTTTAATCAGGAGGCAGAGGCCAGCGAATCTCTGAGTTTTTTGGGGCCAGCCTGTGCTACATAGTGAGACCGTTTTATGGTGGGGGGTTCCTACAAACACTTATGGTCAGCAGAGAAACTGTCTTCAGGAGGAAGGAAGAAAATCCAGTTCAGCAGACTTAATTAGCTGATGCTGGTTCAAACTGCTAGAGTCTGACACCAGGCAGTGTTTATTTTAGACATGTTTATTAAGTACAGTACAATTTTGGGAAAAGTTTCTTGGTAACAATTATCTCAATCCCATGTGCACAATGCAGCTTAACTTGTGGCTTCACCTGAACTCTTTTACAAATTACATGTGACCTCTACCATGAAAATGGGTTCTATAACCTAAGGGCCTAGGAACTGATGTGGTCTCTGTCTGAGATAGCAAAGAGGTCACCAGGCTACAAAGAACATGTGACATCTCCCCTAAGGATGGGTTCTATTAACTGAGAAGCAATGCTCAAGAAAAAGGTTTAGGAAAGAAGAATTTGGGATAAATGTAATAGTCAGGGGGACTTGGCGTGGCCTGGCTCTCCGGATAGCACAATTACCAGGCTACTAACAACATCCACTCCCAGCCTTTTGGGTGGAAAACAGATAAATGCATCCCTTCTGTTGCAGAGACAGGTCTACCTGCCTAACATTCCTTGTTCCCTAGTACTTATCTGTGAGCTTGAACCCTCTGTAGTTTTTAAAAAATAGTTCCTTTACAATCATAGCATTTTAACCGTAATTAAACATGTAAGACACATTTGCTCTTTGAACCAGAAGTTTTATTTTTAGGTGATTATCTTGCAAGGATATTCCCACTTGTAAGAAATTATATATGCAAACAAGGCCAATGACACATGCTTATAAATCCCAGCTCTGAGGTTCGGGAGTTCAAGGCCATCCTCTGCCTGATGTAGATCCTCACACTGGCCTTGCTGTGCCTGCTGGGGGCAGAGAAAAGTGGCCTAGCTGATTACAAGACCACTTGGAACTATCCAGGGGAAGAAACTTGCTATCACAGAGTGATCCTATTTCCTAGGCCAGCTCAAAGCGGAAGGTAGAGCCATGTCTCTCCCATAACAGATCACTCCGATGCTTAGCAGCAGCAAGCAGCAGCAGTAACCTCTGCACAGAGGGGACACCAGGCTGCAGGTGCTGGAGTGTTGGCTGTGGTCTCTTGTTTCCAGGACTTTTAATTTGTAAACACACCACTTATTAATTACAGGGCGCACATGTATGTACGTATTGTTGTATACTTAAAGATTTGGAAATCTAGACGTGCTTACACGTTACAGGTTCTTAGGAAATATGGGAGAAGAAAAGTAGCCACTTTGATATCACTGTGTAGCTCAGGCTGGCCATAAACTCAGGCTCCTCCTGCCTTAGTCTCCTGGGTGTTCAGAGTCCAGGTGTCAGTCAGTCATCAATCAGTCAGCCAATCAGTCATCAGTCAGCCAATCAGTCATCAGTCAGTCAATCAGTCATCAGTCAGTCAATGAGTCAGTCAGTCAATCAGTCATTAGTCGGTCAGTCAGTCAAGGGCTGGGGCTGGAGCAGAGCATCGGCCTAGTGCTGAGTATGAGCACAGTAGCTTCTTTTCAGGTAGCTAGCTAGGGAAGGGCAGAACAGCCTTCCCAGTGGGCTCTATGCAGGCAGAAGCCCACCCCATATCTTAGAGGAAAGAAACATCTACAACAAAGCAGAACAGGCTTCCGTGAACTCTGCACAGACAGTGACTGCAAAGGCTGGACTCAGAAGCTGGAAATTCTACTCCAAAGCTGTAAATTTAACTAAGAAGCTAAAGTGTATGGCTCAGAAGCGCATTTTAGAATTGTATTATTTATTATTATTCATTTTTTAACAAATTAGATACATTTTTTTTAAAAAAATTTTATTTGTGAGTGTTTTGCCTGGATGTATGTCTGAGGTCTTACACTGAGCCACCTCTCCAGCACTGGTTTTTATTACTTTTAATTGTATGTGTAAGTGTTTCAGGGTGTTGGTGTGTATACTTGAGGGCTAATGGTGCCTGAGGAGTTCAGAACATTGGATACCCTGGAGCTGGAGTTATAAGCAGTTGTGAGCCACCCAACATGGCTTCTGGACACAGAACCTGGGTCCTCTGAAGAGTAATATATGGTCCTAGCCTCTGAGCCATGACTCACCAAGATGATTACCAGCTTTTGCTCTGACGGTGGTTGATCACCAGCCCTCACTCTCCTTGCTCTCTGCTCCCCCTCCCCTCCAACCTCACTGAAATTTCTTGACAGGCTTATCTTTTCCTGAGCTTGTCTCTCCTAAGTTGTCTCCCACCCAATCAAAGTCCCCCACACCCATTCAGTTCAGCCAAACAGAAGCCTCTCAGCTCAATCTCTAGTACGCATACAGGACAGAGCCAATCAGAGTCACGTGCAGGGGCATAAGAAGACACAGCCAAGGAGACCTGGCCAGCATTCACTTTTGAGACCCTTTGCCTGTTCCAGGGGGTTGCTTCTTCCTGTCATTAAAACTCTGCTCACCCTCACTCTACTGTCCTGCCTGGCCATTCTTCAAGATGGTGAGACAATAAATCTGGGTGTGATGAGCTCAGGATGATGAGTTCAGGGACACTGGTCAGTTTTCCATGCTAAGATCATCTGAGAAGCGGGTTCTCTGTTGCTTCAAAGAACTCTGCAACAGTTGTGTGCATGAAGGCCTAGGGTTACTCCCCACAATACACACACGAGCACACACACATTCACACACACACACAAGCAAGAACACATGCATACACACATGCACACACAGACAAGCACACGCATGCACATGCACACACACACCAGCAAGCATGTACATGCACACACAAGTTGGGTGTTATAGATAGCACATATCTTTAATCCCAACTCTTGAGAGGCACGACTCTGTGAGTTCAAGGCCAGCTTGGTCTACATAGAGAGTTCCAGGCTAGCAAAGGCCACACAATGAGAACTTGTCTCTAAACAAAACAAACAAAAAACAAACAAAAACAAAAAATCCCCAAACCCTAAAACCAAAAGCCAAGGAACTCATTTAAGGAGTGAGCAGTGACTCCGTACCAGGTTCTGTGTTGACTCTTGGATTAGAGACATCTCTCTGACAGCATCAGAGGAAGTCAGTGCTCAGAGGTGATTTCCTTAAGGGTGGATCTGCTCAGGTTCCAGGGTTTGGTTTCCAATGAGTCATATTTAAGATACTCACCTGCTCCCATTTCTATCCTCAAAAATGAATTAGTTAAGATTTCAGGTGGGCTTGGAGAGATGGCTCAGAGGCTAAGAGCACTTGTTGCTCTTGCAGAGAACCCAGGTTTGGTTCCCAGCATCTACATGGTGGTTCATAACCATCTGTAACTCCAGTTCCAGGAGATTTAAAAGCCCTCTCCTGATCTCCTTGGGCACCATATATGCATGTAGTACACATACATACATTCAGGCTTAACACTACACACAAAAAATAAAATAAGTAACTCTTTTTTATTGTTTGTTTTTATTTTTTGTTTATCAAGACAGGGTTTCTGTGTGGAGCCCTGGTTGTTCTGGAACTCGCTCTGTAGGACAAGCTGGCCTCATACTCATAGAGATCCACCTGCTTCTGCCTCCTAAGTTCTGAGATTAAAGGTATGTGATACTACACCCAGTTTAAAACAAATAAATTGTTAAAAAATTAAATGAGCCAGTGGTGGCTCAACCTTTAATCCTAGCACCTGGGAGGCAGAGGCAAGTGGACTTCTGTGAGTTCAATGCCAGCCTTGTCTACAGAGTAATTTTCAGGATAGCCAGAGCTACACAATAAGATCCTGTCTTCAAAACAAAATAAAACAAATAATAATGATAATAATAATGAATTAAGTAAATAAATAAATTTTTAAAAGGATTTAAGGCGATCAGCCAGACATGTAGGCACAGACCTGTGATCCCAGGACTTGGGAGTGGATGGAATTTAAGGCCTCTAGGCATGGAGGTCAATCAAGAAGTGACTTAAATATTCTGATTCTCACCTGTCACAAGGACTGCTGCTGGTTGGTTAGCTTTTGGTTTCAGTCTTCTGGGTGTGGCTGTTGACTTCTGAGTCAACTGTGTGACCCTTCTGACCTCAGGCATCCGCATCTGGCTCCTAGCGGAACACTCAAGTCTGCATCAAGGCTTCCTTGGCTTTCTAGATTTCTTGGGAGTTGGGAGGAAGGAGCTAGAGGGGATTAACATATGAAGCCAGGCAGACCTGGGTTCAAATCTGACCCAACAACTGAGTTGCAATGAAGTTTTAGGCATGTTCGACTAAAACTTCCTTCATTTTCTGCTGCTCCCTGCCTTCCCCACACCAGCCACCCTAATAAAAAGAGAAAAGGATAAAGTCCAGAACCTGTGGCTCAGGCTTGGCTAGGAGGCCAGACACTGTGCTGCAGCAGGCTGTGGGCTCCTGGCCAGCTACCACCTGCATCTCTGTGGCCCACAGGTTCTATGGCAAAGCCTGCAATCTGTGGCTATTGGTTATTTCTGAGGGTCTTTTGTGGCTACAGCTCCAAATAGCTTTTTACTCCTAAACTTCCTAGACTTTAGAGAGGCTCAGATATAAATTATAGCACAGTTTGGGTGCCTTTAAGCTAGCCTGGTATGTGTAATAACCAGGGTGGGGGCTCTTAGTACACAAAATATTGAGGAGGACTTTTGGATGTTGGCTATCTGCCCCATGTAGGGGATCCTGAACTTCTACATTGACTGGACCACCAAGGAATGGACCCTGAGGAGCTAAATAAACTAGACATGCTGTTGACTCTAAGGAAACGGGGGATTTGAGAACCACTGAAGAGGCCTTGACTCAAAGACTATCCAGTGGTTAGTTCAGGAAGCAGTAGCAGCAAAAACAGGCTTCTGGCCTTCAACAGGAGCAAACAACATCTGCAGAGTTTGATGCAACTAGAACAGTAGAAAAGAAAATGCAGCTCCCAGCTCCTAACCAGAAGACATCGGAACCCAGGCTGGTCCATGGACCTCATTAGATCAGAACTGTAACTGTAATGAAAGGAACGATGTGAACATCCATACACACACACACACACACACACACACACACACACACACACCCCTACACGTACACACCAGTGCCATTTATAATAGGCAGGTGGTGATTTGATTTTGCTCTCCCCTCCTTTTTTTTAACCTCTGCATACACTTACGTTTTTCTATATGAAAGTAAAATATTATCAAAAAAGAGAAAAAAAATGAGAGTTTTTTTTCAGATGCTTGTATCAAATGCTTCATTTTTCTTACATGTCATCAATGCTCAAAAACTCCACATGATCATACTTTAATTACAAGCTTATGATACAAGTGTGTGTGTGTGTGTGTGTGTGTGTGTGTGTGTGTTTTAGATAGGCTTTTGTTGTATGGCCCTGTATGGTCTCATGCTCAACCCTGGCTTCAAACTCAGGATCCCTCTGCCTTTGCATCCTGAATGCTGGGATTGCAGGTATGCACCATCATGCCCAGTTCACGTTTATGTTTTTCCTGGAGTTTCTTGGCACCTTTCCCATTTCTTTTTGAGAGAAGGAGTGATTGTTTCTTTACCCTAAGAGGAAGAGCTTCTGGCTTCTTTTACTGTTTTCTAACTGAAATACATTCTTTGTCTTAAGGACATTATTATGGGAGCTTTCTGTTTTCTTGTTCTGATTTAAATCAAAACCAGTTTCTACTATATGGTTTCAGTTTGTGTCTGCATTAGTTACATTTTTCTTTAGTAACTACGTATCTTAGATCAGAATCCACAGAGGCAGTACCTGCAACAGAGTATTAGTTTGTTTTCTGTTACTGTAACAAAATGACTGAAGCTGGATACTTTATAAAGAAGTTTATTTAGTTCACAGTTATGAAGCTTCAAGGACATGGTGCTGTTTGCAAACTTAGTTCTGCTAAGGAACTGGGGCCAATGGTGTCACAATGATGGGAACTCATGAGAGAGAGTGGTCACCTGGAAGGACAGAAAGCCAAAGAGACAGAAAGCCAAACGTGGCTCAAGGCTCAAGTTCTGGCTTTTACACACAACTCTAAGTAGTCTAAATAATTTAAGGTCCTGTAAGAAATTCTTCAACTTTTCTGAGGGTGATGCTCTAACCACCCCCACTAGGTCCCACTGTCTCCCAAAATGGCAACACTAGGCAACCAACTTCCCTCACTTGAACCACTGGGGACACCCTCAGACCACAGATAAACCATAGGAAGGCATGCCAATGCGGAGCTGTGGACACGGTCACGGGGGGAGGATGAGACAGAGGAAAGATGGAAGTATTTTCTCCTGGAGACGGCTTCAGCCTGGCCCTGAGGAATTCTAGACTTTGTCCCACGGAGGCGGGTCAGTGACAGTAGGGGCCTTGGAGAACTAGGCCTAAAGGGGGTCTGAGTGGCTCACCAATGCCATCATCTCCAACATCATTCACACCCACCGATCTCAGACCTGACTTGCACCACTTTGCCTAGAGGGCTTTCTCAAACGCAGGTGTCTGGGCACACTTCCACAGCTTCTGATTCAGTGGGGCAGGGAGGGGCCTGAGTATGCGCTTTCCAGAATGTTCCCAGGTGCTCCTTGAACTATCCTTTGAGAGCAGGGGGGGTCCATAGATTCCTCTCCTTTGGTTTCTTTAATTTGTTATTATTATTGTTGTTGTCATTGTTGTTAGTTTGTTTACTTGGTATGTGTGTGTGCTCACACTTGTGCAATGGTCCATGGGTAGAGGTCGCAACTTGCAGAAGTCAGTTCTCTCATGCCTTGTAGCGACTGTCAGGCTCAAGGCAAGCACCTTTCCTGGGTGAGCCCTCTCTCCTGCCCTTTCCCTTTGTTTTCCTGGACTACAAATTCAAGTTAACTTTGTGCGGCCAGAGCCTAAGGGGAACCAAGTGGAATGGTGCATTTTCAATCTCGGTATTTGGGAGACAGAGGCAGGAGGATTTCTCTAAGTTCGACGCTAGCCTAGTCTACAAATTGAGTTCCAGGCCTACATATTGAGACCTTGTCTCAAATAGGGGATGGGGGTGGGGTTAAAATTTAAGTAAAGTAAATGAAATACCTGACAGCTTTGTAAAGAATCCATCAGGCTCTTTTCCTCCTGATGCACACGTACCTGTGTGGGGCAGGTCACGTGACTGATTGCAGGTGCCCCAGGAGGCCAAAGGAGGGCAGCCACCTGAGTAGTAGAGTTCCAGGAGGTGCTCCTGAGTTGCCCAGCATGGATTCTGGGAACTGAACTCCAGACCCCTGGGATATCAGACAGTGCTCTTAACTGCTGAGCCATCTCTTCCGACCCCCATCAGGCATTTTGTAGAAAGTCTCTAAATTTGGAATTTTTCTTGTGGTTTCCCCTTTGGTCAGGTGAAGGGCCCAGCTCCTCATGTGATGTCATCTGGTGACAGGAGCCATTACAGCAGTCACTGGTGCAGCTCTCCACCTTGACTGTTTTTTTCTTTTAAGGTTTTGAAGCAGTGTATCATTAGCTCAGGATGGTGTTAGACTTGAAATGTAGCTAAGGAAGGCCTCAAACTCCTGAGCTTCCTGCCTCTAGTCCCCTAAACCCTGGGATTACAGAACTGACTTCCCCTATGTATTTCTTTACTCATTTAGATCACTATGGGTTCATGTTTATTTATTTTAGACTTTGAGTTCTAGCCCAAGACATTATTCATTTTATTGCTCAAATTCTTCCACTGTTGGCTGTTGAAAGTTTGTTCCTTTTGGCTCCCGAATCCCGTGGACGAGCCTCGCCCTCTGTTTTTGCTTTCTGGCACCTGCTTCCAAACTTTTAGAACCCGTTTTTTGTTTGAGCCATCTTATTTTTCATCTCTCTGAAACCTTATGCTTTCGGATTGGTCCTTTTTATTAGCAATTCTCTCGTTTGATATTCAGGATGACAGCATCTCAAAGTTTCTAATCATGATATTGGGAGTAGTAGTGCGTTCAGGGCCAAACTGGACTACGTAAAATTCTGTTTAAACACCAACAACAATAGCACCCCAAAAAAGGCAGTTTTAGTTTTTAGTTTTTTCTGCTTTTGTCCACGGCAGCTTGTACCCAAAATGCCATTAATGTGCAAATGCCTCTCTCCCCGCTCCTTTCTCTCTCGAGACAGGGTCTTACTATGTAGCCTTGGCTAGCCTGGAACTTGTTATATAGACCAGGCTGGTCTCAAACTCATAGACACCCACTGCCCCTGCCTTCTGAGTGCTGGGATCAAAGGCATGAGTCACCACAGCTTTATCTTTAAAACAAAATCTGATAATTTATATCTAATAGTGCCAACTGTGGTGACGCACAGCTGTAATCACATCTGCTTGGGGAGGCTGAAGAAGAAAGTACATTTATTTATTCTTGTGTGGGTGTGGGGGTGGGGGGGCAGTCCGTGCATGCTACGGCACAGGTGGAAGTCAGAGGATAACTTTCCGTCTCAGTTTTCATCGTCTGCCCTGTGGGTTCTGAGGCTGGAACTCAGGTCAGCAGACTTGGCAAGTACCTTTCCTCTATGAGTCATCTTACCAGCCCCAGCTTCTTGTATTTTTGTTTTGTTTTGCTTTGTTTTATTTTATTTCCTTTTTGTAGTTCAGGGATTAAACACAGGATTTCATTCATGCTAGGCAGACACTTAACACTGAGCTACACCTCAGCCCCAGTGTTTTGTATTAAGGACTACATTCATCTGTCTTCTTATTGTAATCAGCTCAGAATAGGCTGTATGAACAGCAATAAAGTAATCCTGTGTATGGCCTGCTTATGGCTACTGTTGTATATTTAAAAACTCCATAGCTGGGCATGATGCCCACGCCTATAATCCCAGCATTTGGGAGATAGTTCAAGAAGGTCAGGAATTCAAGGTCAGCCTTGGCTATGTAAGACCTTGTCTCAAAACAAAACTAAACTAAAAAAACAAACAACCCACACAAGAGGAACCCAACTCAAACCAAACCAAAGTAGAAACAAACTTTTAACCCCACAAAAATGTTGTTATTTTGGCATGTAACAGTTCCAAGTTTATAGGGTTGACAAGATGGTTCAGTGGGTAAAGTTCAGCTGGTAAAGGCACGTGTATGACAGCTGGGATTGGGCTGTAGCTTAGTGGTAGAGCGCTTGCCCAGTGTGTGTAAAGTCTGGGGTTCCACCCCAGCCTACAAAACAAACAAACAGTGGACAAGACTAATGATTGCAGGCACTCAGGTTCTAAGAACGAAGTTCACAGGCTGTCCTTTGACTTTGTGTGTTCCTGTATATGTACATGCATACCCCAATAAATAAAATGGAACAAAATAACTTAAAGAAAACTTTAAGTCTTAAGGTGTGAGCCACTATCCCATCTTTCTAATTTTTTCTTTTTTCTTTGTTTCTTTGTTTTGTTTGTTTCTTTCTTTCTCCTGTGTCTCCGAGACAGGGTTTCTCTATTGTAACTCTAGCTGTCCTGGAATTCATTCTGGAGACCAGGCTGGCCTTGAACTCACAGAGATCCACCTGTCTCTGCCTCCCAAGTGCTGGGATTAAAGGCTTGTGCCACCACTGCCTGACTTAATTTAAAAATTTTTAGATTTATTTCTTTTCTTTTATGTGTATAAATGTTTTGCCTGGATGTGCACAACATACATATCTGGTGCCTGCGGAGACCGGAAGAGGATATCAGATCCCCTGGAACTAGAGTTCCAGATTGTTATGAGCCACCATAGGGTGCTGGGAACTGATCTGGGTCCTCTGCAAGAGCAATACAAGCTCTTAACCTCTGGCCCCTCTCTCCAGCCCTAAAGCTCTAGCCTTCTATCTTCATCCTGAAGAACTTTGTCGAGCACTCTTCTCACTGCAGGCCTGAGGGTGAAGAATGTTCCTTGCTTTCATTTGCCTGCAGACATCTTGACTTCAGTGGGTCCGTGGCTTATTTTGGTTTTGGTTGGATACTGTAATGGTGGTGTTCCACTGCTTTGGCCTCTGTGGCTTCTGAGAAGTCCAACTCGATGGTTTGTTCCTCTATATCTACTTGCTGCTTGCCTTCTTGTGGCTTTTAGGCTTCTTCTTTCTGTTTGGTTTACAGCTGCTTGGCTCTGATGTGCTTGGATATTATTTTCTTTGTGGTTTTTTTTTTTTTTTTTCTGTTCGTGTTTTGCTGAAATCCTTGTACTATGAGGTGATCTTTTCATCAAATTTATGAAATTGTTAACTTGTGCTTATGGGAATAGCTCTCTGTTTCATTCTCATTTCTTTCTCAGGAACTGAAATAGCATGGTTTTTTTGTCCTACAAATCAATAAGGTAATTGTTTCATCAGGTAGCTACATTGAGGGTGACTCTCTTTCCTCTGCTTCCATCAATCTGAGAGCAAGTCCAGACTGTGAACCTTCCATTTCAAATACTGGATTTCTTAAGAGTTTTCTTTTACTTTATATTTCTGTGTTGAAATTTACTTTTATTCGTTCATTCATTATGAAAGAATTTTCCTTTAAATCTCTGAGCATATTTACAATAAGAAATTTTGTGTCTAAAAATTTCAACATATTGTTTCATCTTCGAGTCTATTTCTCCCTCTCCCTCTCCTGGCAGAGCTCACTGTGTAGCTCAGGCTGGGTTCAAATTCAAACTCATGATTTATGGCCTTGAACCAGCGAACTTCTGGTCACAGCCTGGAACTAGCTGGGGTCGCAGTCATGAGACACCATGCCCAGTTTAGAGTCTATTTCCTTTGTCTTTGTTTTAGTATAAGCTACATTTTGTTGTCTTTTGGGTCTTGTCACAGGCCTAGTGATTTTTTTAAAAGTCATTTTACTATTGTGTGTGTGAGAGTGTTTTGTTTGCATGCATGAACATGCAACTCATGCATGCTGACGGTAGCTAATGTCAGAAGAGGGTGTTGGATGTCCTGGGACTGGAGTTATAGATGATTGAAAGCCACTATGTGGGTGCTAGGAATCAAACCCAGGTCCTCTGTAAGAGCAGCAGGTGCTTGCTATCAACTACTGAGCCAACTCTCCAGCCCAAGGCCAAGTAAGTTTTATTCATTTGTTTATTTTGTGGCAGGATTTTGATATATTGATAGGCTGGCGTCTCCTCCTCCTTCTCCCCCACTCCCTTCTTCTTCTTTTGGTTTTTTTGAGAAAGGATTTCTCTGTGTAGCTTTGGCTGTCCTGGAACTCACTCAATAGACCAGGCTGGCCTTGATCCCCTGCCTCTGCCTCCGAGTGCTGGGTAAAACTGTGCTGCACTACCTAGCTGACTTTAAATTCTTGTTCTTCCCACCCACAGCCTTCTTGGTTCTAAAATTGCAGGCAGGAGCCACCATGCCTGGCTTAATCCTTATCTTTATTGTGACACTGCAGATTTCATGCCATGGTAACTCTGCACTTTGTCTTTTGTTTTTAAGAATGTTCTCTTTGTTCTAACAGGTAGTTAAATCACTGGCTGGCTGGTCATCTTGAACTTTCAAATTTTTTAAAATTTAAAAATTGTCCTCTATTTGTTGACTATTTCAATTTTAATTATCTTTTTTAATTAACAGTTTAGAAAGTCAGTTGTGGCAGGTGGTGCATGTGTATAACCCCCGTATTTGGGAGATGGAGGAAGTAGGATAATTCAAGGCCTTCCTCAGCTACATGCCAGGTTCGAGGGCAGCCTGGGCTATATGAAACCTTGTCTCTAAAAAAAAGTCCACAAATGTCTTTCAATTAAAAATTTGCTATTGTTAATATGAAGGCTGTCAAAATTGGAACAAATATTTAGTAAATTTCTCTCATATGTGAGCTGGAAAAAAGATTCTGGGCTTATCTGTCTGTCTGTCTGTAATAGATCCTGACTGATTGTAAAGACTCATTTGTTTATTTGTTTACCTTGTACCGATTTGTCTTTGTCCACACCTCTGTACTGGCCTGTCATGAGATTTGTATTGCCTTCTGTAATGCCAGCATATTATGTTAGACCAGGAAAACATCAGCAGCGTTTTCAGAGCCGACTGGCGTTCATAAATAAGCCTGAAATAGCTCTGCATGTTTAAGAGCAGCCCGGTCTCTGAGCCTGCTTCCTCGGGGTGGCCTGTTGTCCTGCTTCCTTTCCACTCCCTATCTCCCGTTCCAGGCATTGGCCCCAGGTCTATCTGAATTCCTCCCAGTGTGGGCTCCTTCTTCCCCTCAGGCTCATGTGTCCTCCCCTTGGAATCCAGTCTACCCTTCATTCCTCCTTTGAATTGCAGCTCTTGGCTCTGCAGCTCCCTCCTGTCTAATCTATTCTTCATCTAACAGCTGGGCCGATCTCAAAGCACATCCCAGCACGTTCCCTTTCTGCTTAAAGCCTTACAGCCTCCTCACTGGCCTCTGAATGAAGACTGAATTGCAGACACACACACACACACACACACTCCCAACCATCTCTAGCTTTGCTGGGAGGCACATAGGAGACAAAAGTCTTGGACTGGATTGGCATGGACTGTAGCAGGCAAGGGTTGTGTCAAGGATGGCCCTCAGATTTCTGGTTGGGCAGTCGGAGAAGTTTCTGAACCTCCAACTTCCAGCATCTCCAGGGACCGTCAGTTGGCTGCCAATGCAGAGGCTATACATCTCCCTCCCTCCCTCCCCTTCCCTTCCTCCATTTTTCAACTGCTTTACCAAGATTTGGGGCTGAGTTCTAGGCCCACCTCCCATTTGCTGTGCCGTTAGCTTCCTCACTTCCTCCCCAAAGAACTTTTCTTTCTCTTCTAGAAAGCAGGAACCATTCACATCCTCCCCACCCCCTTTTTTTTTTAACCATAGAAGGAGATTTATTTAAAGTGGCAAGTTTGGGAAGAGGAACAAATAAAAGGGTTTAGCTAGGATTGACTTGAAGAAGAACTGGAGCAAAGAGGGAAGAGGTCTGCATAATTAAGCAGTCCCGGTCAAGGCATGATCTGCTCCATCACTGTCTTAGGCTGCTTTGAGACAGGGTCCCACTCTGTAGCCCTGGCTGGCCTGGTACTTGCTATGTAGTTTATTCAGGCTGCATCACACTTAAGGTGATCCTACCTGTGCCTCTGGAGCACTGGGATTACAGGTGTGCACTACTGTGCCTGGCTTCATTTTGTGTGTGTGTGGGGGTGCATGTGTCTGAGTGCACACTGGACACCAGAGGTTGGCTTCATATATCTTCCTCTTCCTCTATCACTCGCTACCTTTTTTTTTTTTTAACATTACTTATGGGGAGGGGGGCAATGTACACACGCCACAGTGGGCATGTGGAGGTCAGGGGACAGCTTGCAGGGTTCTCTCCTTCCTCTATGTGGGTTCCCCAGGGACTGAATTCAGATAGGCAGATCTGGTAGCAAGCACCCTTACCTCCTAAGTCATCTTGCCAGGCTAGGCTCATAAAAAAAAAAAAAAAATAAATATATATATATATATATATATATTTATTTATTTATTTATTTATTTATTTATTTTTATTTTAAAGTATGCATATTCGTGTATGTCTGTGCGTGGGTATGTGTATGAGTGCAGTTCCACACTGAGGAGAGGAAGGCTGGATTCTCTGGAGCTGGAGTTGGGACATTTGTAAGATTCCTGACACAGGTGCTAGGAACCAAACTTAGACCCTCTGCAAGAGCAGTACATGCTCATAACCAAGGATCCATTTCTCCACTCCAATTTTTTTTTTTAATACAGGAAATCATTAGGAAGCTGGGGTAGTCCACTTGGAAAAAATGCATGCCTAGCATGTACGAAGTCCTGGGTTCAAATCCTAGGACTGCATATACTGGGCTCTGTGGAACAAACCTGTGATCAGCACTGAGGAGGTGGAGGCAAGAGGACCGGAAGATCAGGGTCATCTTTGGCTATATGGCTACATGAGACCCTGTCTCAAAAAAAATGTAACAGGGAAAGAAGCTATGGGTGGTTTCTTTGGTAAACTGAAGACACGTAATGAGCCCGAGTGGGACGTAGCCGGAGGCAGCTGTTTCCCGGGAGCCTCAGTCATGGAATCCATTTGCCTTTTAGGAAAATCTCTCTGGTGTTAGGGTGGAGGATGCATATCAAGTAGGTTGAGATAGTAAGGGAGGAACATTCCAGTCCTCTGGACCATGACTTCTTTGTAGAAATATGTAAGGAAGGGGCCTGCATGAATGTTGAACAGACTCCGCCCTAAACCTCCAAGTCATGCTGGACACCACTTTCCACCGTCAGTCCCTGAGTAGGTGCCTTGTGGTTGGCTTTCCCTCTGTAGTGGTATGAACAAGAAATGACCCTCACAGGCACTGTGGCCCTGGGAGGAACTAGGTCACTCTGGTTGAGTTTTGAGGTTTCGAAGAGTCACACCATTCCCAGTGTGCTCTTTAAAAAAATAATTTTTTTTTACTTTTACTTTTATTTTATTTTATTTTGAGACAGGGTTTACAGAGCACTAGCTGTCCTGGAACTCACTCTGTAGACCAGGCTGGTCTTGAACTCACAGAAATCTGCCTGTCTCTGCCTCCCAAGCGCTAGGATTACGGGCATACACCACCACCGCCCAGCTTGCCAGTGCACTCTTTTTGCTTCATGCTTACTGTTTGAAGATGTGAACTCAGCTTCCTGCTCCAGCTGCCATGCCTCTGTCATCCCTGTGAACCATAAGCCAAAGTCACCTCTTCCTTATGTTGCCTTGGTCACGGTCCTTTATCACAGCCACAGGAAAGTTTAATGTAGCCTCCAAGTCCAGCCACGAATCCTTTACTCTCTGTATTTTCTGGGCCACAGTTCTAGTTCAAACCACTGCAGTACCAGGATGCCAACAGGGTGTCCAGCCTCTGCTCTTGTCCCATATCATCCCCATCCAATAATGTGCACAACCTTGGAAAATATAAGGCCAGGACTGTTATCTGCACACTAGTTGTGTCCAAACTCTTGACATTAGGATACAGCATTGTCATCTACAAAGTTCACACACAAGAAATGCACTGTCTAGTCACACATACATCTCATAATATTTTCAAGAAGTTTACATTTTTGTATTGGGCCACATTCACGGGTATTCTTGGCTGTATGTGGCCCATGAGCCGAAGGTTAGACACACGGAGGTTCTAAACCCTCTCTTTGAATAGGTTTCCCATGTACCTCACTCCTAAATATGAGACCTGTGTGATCTGACTGCTGCCTGCCTTGCCTGCACCCATTCTTCCTGTTTACCAAACCCAGACACACCCTCTTGGTTCCTTGCTGGTCCTTCAGCCGGCAGCACTTTATGTCACTGGCTTCTTGGTGCGGGTTTCTGCCCAAAGGTCACCTCCTTGGAGAGCTTTATCTAAGAACGTTAGTCCCAACCACTGTGTTTTGTTTCTTTCATACTTACCACTAAAACTAGATTGTTAATGCAGAGTTCTCATGACCACTTTTGCAATTTGATTAGTTTTGATTATTGAATAAAAACATAAATGTGTTCCTTAGGGCTGACAGATGAAAGGAAAAGTGCTCACTTAGCACCCCACCCCCCACCCCTGTTTGCCACTGACCTGTAAATTCCTCAGAATCACAAATAACAGTAAACAGTTATTGAATAAACAGTAAGCCAAATTCTGGCTCTGCTCTGTGTCAGCTTCCTTTTGGGGACTCTGGAGAAAGGTAGGTTAGAAGTTCAAGAGGAGGCTATGGATTTGGGCGAGCTGCTTAGTTTCTCTGAGCACTGGCTTGCTGGTTAGTTTTAGAAAAGGCAACAGACCATTTTGCTCATAGAACTGCAAGCACCAGGTAGCACCAGGCGCATCATACCCCCAACCCCATCATGGGGTTTACAGGCTAGAAGGGATGCACTTTGACATATTGTATGTTGATTCCACCATCAGTCAATCTGTTCAGTGTCCCTCAGTGTCAGTCATGCCTTCCAAAGCCAGTCCAGGAAGAACTACACAGGGTTCTGGGGCTACCTAGAGCCGTCTGGTGCATCTTTCTGGACTGGCTGTTTTACTGGGAAGTAATCTAAAACATTGTTTGTTAAGGTAACATAACCACAGATACTCATTGAGTAGGATGAAGAATTTGCCTGAATGTGCTTTGACCATTAGCACTGGGCACTGTACTAATAACATCAGGCTTGGGGGAAGCCTATGTGGAGAGTATAGGCCTCTCCATTTGGGGCCTTTTGAGCTCACAAAGTGAGCTTCCTGCTATCAATAGAGGATTCCATTCTCCTTTCAAGGCCCCCTCACCCCTGCAGAAGGAACAGGTGACTTCCTGATCTGTCCTTGTGGGGGCAAGAGAAGATCCCAGAGCTGAAGGGCAGGTGAAGTTTCAGTCTTTTATCCATTTTCTCCTAGCTCTTACCATTGCCCAGACGTGGACCACCCTGCCTGCCCATCAACCTCTACCTACCCCTCCCCAATTTGGACATAATTATAGTCATTATCCTGGGATATTATTACCAACTCTATAAACAGCACACTCTATGTAAACAGCATAGGTAACTGCTTCTGAACATAATTACAGGAGATGTTTCCAGACCCGCAATTGCATCAGAGTAAATGATAGCTTCCTTTCCTATCCTTAATACTCCGATATTAGGGACCTATCAGGGCCAATTAGTCAAACCCCAGCAATGAGTGAGTGAGAAAGCCCTCACATTCTCCCACTGCCTGCAAAGCAAGAAGGGACCCCTCAAGATCCCTGTAGGAGAAAGTGGATTACAACCCAGAAACCTTCCTTATGCCTCCTCAGCCTCAGGGCTCCGCCAGCCATCCCAACAGCCACCTGCTGCTTCTACTGGGGTGGGGATATTGAGGAAAGTTACAGTTTCCAAGGGTACCAAGAAAGCTGCAGACAGTAGGTTCACTGGACTCCACTGTCTGCAGGTGTCTGCCCACAAGAACAAGTGAGTCCCTTCAGCCTGGCACGTCTCCTGCTGGCCTTAGGACCCCAGCCAGTAGGCCCGGAATGGATTCTGAGATGGCTGGTGTCCAGAGTCACCACTGCAGGCAACCAAGTTAGGCCTGGGTGCTATCAAATATGCCACGGACGAGTCAGCTCTCTGTCCCTCCCTTATCTCCTGTTCTCAGTGCTTCCTCTTTCTGCCTGCCCCTCCCTACCCTCTCCACTCTCATCAGCTCTCCAGCGTTGCAGTACGCTGCCCGCCCCCACCCCTCCTTCCTGTCCCTTAGGGCCCTTGGGTGGTATCTCTCCAGAGGGCGGAGGCGGGGAGGGTGGAGCAAAGGGCGAAGGCCTGGCTATGCTTCTGGAATCTCTCGCTGTCCTCACTCAGGGGCGCTGCTGTGGCTGGGCCTTGTAGTCTGCGGATTTTCCGCTTGCATCTACCCGCAGACACAAAGGCCAGTCCCGGCGTGCGCGGGAGAGCGCGCTCGCACCCACGGCTGTGCGCACACACGCACAACTGCACAAAGACGCGCACACCCCTGCACACACACACACACACACACAGTGACACACTCTCTCCCGACAGGCTCGTGCGCACAGTCGTGCACACGCACTCACACTGGCACGCGCTCGCGTGGACCAGCCCTCACTCCCCGGGCGCGCACACGCAGAGCCGCGCACGGAGCCACACACGCGCGCTCACACCCGCACGCTCCACGCCCCTGGCGGCGGCCCGGGCGCTGTGCTGCTCCAGCGACGACGGGCGGAGACCCGGGCGGGGGCGGCGGCGGCGACAGCGGAGGAGGCGGAGCGGGGCAGCCGGGAGCAGGCTGGCCCGCGCTCCTCCTGGCGGCCGGGGATTTTCCAGCCTGGGCGCTGACGCCGCGGACCTCCCTGCGGCTGCCGCGGACCATGGGCGACAAAGGGACACGGTGAGTGCGGGTGGCCGCCCTGTCCCGCGGGCGCGTGGGGAGGACCTGGCCGAGGGCACGGGCGGAGGTTCCAATCAGCGTCACCCGGGATCTGGCATTCTGTTCTCCGCCCAAGTCTCTTGTGTGGTCGCTGGCCAGAACCATGTGTAAGACCGAGGCAGCCAGGGTGGGCCACCCCCTCTGGCTCACGGCTCCTGGCCGAGACGAGCTTCACACACCCAGCCCTGGCCGGCGAGTCGAGGACGCACTGGGGCAGGCTGACACACAGCACACACGCTCATGCACACACGAGCACACTCCTGCTGGCACACACTGACAGCGGCTGCCACACTTCGCATTTGTGACACGGACGACGTCACTCAGGTTCTCTCTCAGCGCTCACACACTCGTCAATCAACACATTCTTGTTGACAGTCCTGTTAGCGTACACAGGTCCTCCTCGAACATGCACCAGCTCTAACGTCTTCGCGTTGCCACACACGTGTGGGTGTACATTGACACACACACATCCTGTCTCTTGGATGCTGCAAAGCACGCGCTGGCTGCTGTACGCAGCCTCAACCCTCTCTGACAAGACACCGACATGACATGATGCGACCACATGTCCTAGCGACAGGAAGGCAAGAGCACACCAAAGCTAACCAGATAGATGCACATCAGAAAATGCCTGCAGGGCCTGACATCCCTGGGGCTGTAGATCCACTCACTCCTGACTCCCGTAGCAGGAGTGGAAACACAGGTCACGGAGTAGAGGGCTCTGTCTGGGGCCTGGAAAGGCAGGTCTCATTCACATGGCTTCCTTCCCCTCTGACCTCCAGAGCACATAGCCAGGAGCTATGTCTAGCTGAGGGAAGTGGGTAACTGTTCTGTAGAGCCTGCCTTGAAAGGAGAGGTTAGGCCCTCAAAATGGAAACTAGGGCAAAGTGGGAGGCTAGGGGGAGGGGCAGGGAAGCTCCTGGGGTCAGGCCTTATGACCTAGACCAGCCCTGGTGAATCTCCCATCATTTTGCCTTTCTGGTCCCTGAAAGTCTCATTACAGTCCTCTCTAGCCCCTCCTTTAGTCTTCCTGCACCTGCTGTTTTCCGTTACTTTCTTTTCTTTACAGCTCATATCTTTGTGTCCTTCCTTTGCTTCCTTCCAATATTTATTTATTAAGCCCCTGTTGTATACTAGGTATAGCATATGGGAGCAGAGATGATCAGAAAGGAAACATCCCTGTGCTCACATGTTGGGACCTTAAACAAATTGATTTTCCATCCTCTGCCAACTGAGACTCTCAGCAGTGTGTGAAAGGGGTCCCAGAGGCTATTCCCATTTCCCAGGAATAGAAACTGAGGTGCTGAGGTAACTCACACATCTTGTGTTTAGAAACTGCCTCCCACCAGCCTCCCTACTGATGGCTCTTTCAGGAGGTTAGTTTTCCTTTTCTGGTTTCCCTAAAGAGGAACCAGAGGGTAAGAAAGGTCACTTGCTTTGCTTAAGGTCAGGAGGTGTCTGGCCAGAGCCCACTGTGTCTGTGGCTCTCCGTGGGGCTGCTAGACACTGTGTAAACCCCATGTATAAGGACTAGCAGGGTCCCCACTCTGCAAAGGTGCAGCCTTGGGAGACTGCAGAGGGTCATGAGTGTTTGCATTCACCTTGAGGACCAGTCCCCAGTGCAGTTGACTGCTCCGCACTGTGACCCAGGCCTCTGTCCTTGGAGGAAGGATGAGAGATTCTTTCTTCAGTCACATCTATCTCCCCAAAGAGACCCTCCTGACCTGGAAGGTCTGGCTTTGCTCCCTGCAAGGCACAGCAGGGAGTCAGCAGCCATTGCCTTCTTTGTTCTGTGCTGCTGGTGACCAGGGTGACTCAGCCCTACTGGGCTTCTCTGTAACTAGGGGAGAAGTGTCACAGCTCCCTGATAGAGTGAATTGTCACAGGATCAGGACATGTGGGCTGCTAGACACCTGTTGGAGAACCTGTCTGAGGCCACAGCTTTGACCTTGACTTCCCCTGCCTCTGCTTCTAACTCAAGGGCACAGACCTAGTATTCCTACCTGTAAATTGGAGCCATCAGATGTTTGGTCTTCATGGCTCCCATATGACCTTACTGAGTTCACTGGGCATAGAAGGAGGTGCTCTCTAGGTCTCAACTATGGTCTGGCTAGATGAACTCTACCTGTCCTTGTCTGCCCCTCCCCTCAACCCACGAAGTCTGCCACACCCTTTCTAGAGCTATCTGGATAAGAAAGGCAAAATTGCAAAGAGGCTTTCTCCATTGTGTTCCATTACCTGTGAGATTTTACTTTATGAACTGGAAAGGACACTGCAAGTACCCGATACTCTTAGGCTTTAGAGTCTGTCTGTCTCAAATTTCACCCTACATAGGAAGTGATAATGACTATTAATCAGAACTGTCATTTCCCTGAGAACTCCCTGAGTCAAGAGAGATGAGTGACTGAGCAGATGTATGCTAGCACCAGATGGGGCCCTAACAGTAGTCCCAGGGACACAGGTTCATTCATTATCTGAGTGGCTCCTTTGTACCCTGGGGCTGGAGTTTCTAGAGATGAATCCCCAGGTGATTGTAACGCAGGACACAAGTGCTCTGGGAGGTGGAAGAGGCATCAGCACCACAGCTCTGGGCAGGATGTGGCCAGAAGCTGTCCTGGAAGGTCAGAGCTACTGAGATTTACCTAGAAGCCTGGGGATGTCAGTTGAGAGGAGAGAGTCCAGACAGATGCCTCTGGCAGTGGCCAGGAGGAGAGGGGAGGAGCAGGCCTAGAGGTGGAGACACTCTATGAAGAGCTAGTAAGAACCTTGAACTAAGGCTGCGGTTCAGAACTAAGGCTGCAGGGAGGATGGGGCTGATCAATAGCATATGAACAAGGAAGTGGTGGGGCCCAGTGACCGGACAGTTGATTGGACCTCTGCTGCCTGTCTGCTCTTAGGATTATGTTCAGTGGCTGGGAGATGGCTCTAGTAAAGTGATTGCTGCTTAAGCATGAGCCTCTGAATTTGGCTTTCTAGATCCCACAGAAAAGCTGGGCACGGTGGACTCTAACCCTAGTACTGGGGGTGGGGGACAGGGAGTCGGGATCGGGGAGAGGGGTGTGGAGACAGGCAGGTTGCTGGAGCTCTCTGGCCCGCCAGTCTAGCATTCAGGTTTAGTGAGAGACTCTGTCTCAAAACAGGGTGGAGAGAGTCTGGGAGAGATACCTGATATTAACTTCTGGCCTTTACATTTATGCACACACGTGTACATGCACATCACCACACAAACAATAAGTATGTGCATAACCTCACTGTATTCTCCCCACAATTTAGTAAAATAGGAATTGCTGATCCCATCTTACAGATGTGGAAATAAACAGGAGAGAGGAAGCATGTCCCTCACCATTCAGCCAGTTAGCATCTGAACAGAGGTCTCGCTGCCCACCAGCCCTCTCAGCTACTGCTGCTCAGAGGGAGATGGACTTGTCCTGTCCACAGTTGCCCTTTCAACTGCCTCCAGCTGCTCCTGCTAACTCTAAAAGTGACATGAAGGGTCATCTCGAGGCAAAAGGAGGGACACTCTGAGAGGCAGTGGAATGGAGTAGACGTTTCTTTGCTGCAGCCCCCTGCCCCAGAGAAGGAGGGCAGCTGCAATGGGGACTTGGAATCACCAGCTCTCTGTGAACCTTGGCTGTCTTTCTTGAAGTGGTTAAGCCCTGGGTGACCCGTCTTGGCTGGAACATGGGGAAGTCCTGTGGCTTTGGCAAGAGCGCTCCTGGGCTGCTGCTGGGCGTGGCAGAAAGTCTGGCCCAGTGTCCCTGATTCCCAGCTGGCCTCTGGGCTACAGACTTCTTTGATGGCTCATTTCCTTTCAAGTCTGGACCTCCTAGCCTGAGACTGAAACCTCCAGTTGGCATGGGGTCAGGGGTCCTTAGTCTTGGTCTTCCATCCTCCAAGGCCTTGGTTGGAGACAGCAACAGGCGGCTCAGAGTGGCCTCTTGATCCACCAGGCTTCCCTCTCTACTGCTTGCTGGGGTGACACTTCTGACTGTCTGGTTGAGGCCTGCATGGGTGTCAGGGGAGCCAGGAGTGGGCTGAGGAAGATTTATGAGGCATTGACAGGTTCCTCTGGACCTCAGACTAGGGACAGAGGGAGCGGTGGGGACTTGAAAGTCTTCTGTGTGGACAAGGGTAGTTAGTTGTCCTGGAGGATGTAGACAGCCCTGGTGTCAGGAGAAGGGAGGATGTGCAGAGAAGCTGGTAGGGACAGCTGAGCCCTGAAGAGAGCTGGTGTGCAGGGTAGAGAGAAGCAGCAGCTGGGGACAGCTGGGGCCTGGGTCCCAGAGCAGGAACGAACTCCAGAAGACAGAGGAGGGCTGCAGCAAGATTCCCACATGTAGCCAGAAGGTGGTAGATGGGAGTCTGGGGGTTTGGAGGAGTCGTGAGGGCACAGCCGAGTGCAGTAGGCACAGGCACTCTGCTTTTGTATGTGCCTCCAGGACCTCTCCTCTGCAAAATGGTCACCAAGCACTTGAAGTCATCAAGGGCTTCCCGGAATCCAGATTGTGTAGGATGAAAAAGCCCACTGTGGTGTGGGAGCTGGCCAGGGCAGGCATGCTCCTGGGGCAATTGTCCTCTGACTCGGGTGGAGGTCTGGAAGGGCTTCCTGGATCAGGTGACCCTGAGCTGCCGCATGCTGGATCTCAAGGAAGGCCTAGGTGGCAGGAGGGTGCCCTAGACAAAAGGAAAAGCCTATGCCACGGTATTGATACTAGCTTAAGTGTGGACTGTGAGGGTAAGACTGAGAGAGGGGTGGCAGTCCTGGCCAGTAGGTCCTAGGGGCTGGAGCGATGAAATTACACGGCATATTCTTTTCATCCCAGTTGGTGAGCTTTTTTTTGGTTCTGGCTAAGTCTGCTTCTTGTTTGTGGGACCACCAGCCTTCAGATCTGGTTCTCGAAAGATGGCTGGTGAGGTTTTGTTGAACTGGATTGGGCTCTGTCCTCTTCATGCCTCTGCTCTCAGCCCCGGGGCCCCCTAAGTGCTGAGGTAAGTTCCATCTCTTCCATTAGGGATCCTTCGGAACCAAAACACCACTTCTCACTTTGGGCTGGGTGTCCAGAAGGGGGGGGGGGGTGGGAGGTCCTGGGAAGAGGCTGTCATACTCTATAGTCTGGAGGCTGCTTAGCAGACCACGCTCTCACTCCATGGGCTGGGAGCTGCTGAGGGTGCGGAGCATCGCTGTATACATAGGCTGGGACAGAACAAGGGTCCTGGCAGATTCCAGGCACTGTCCTGCCATGTGCAGGACGGGTCCTGTCCCCGGAGGTGGGTGGCTTGATTCCTAGCAAGGGAGTGGAGGATGGGGGTGGGATAGGGTGGCTGTTTTGAGAGGGGAACAAAGGGCTCTGTTGTCCCAGCCCCTTCTCTGCCTCCCTCCTCAGAGCCCTGGCTGGGTCGTCTCTCAGGAGACAGCCTCCTCCTTCCTGGGACTGGCCCATCTCTAGAACTGCCTCAGAAGAACTCCTTGTTCCTGCTCAGGAGACCTGATGCCAGATGAGGCCCCGGGAGGCTAGGCCCCAGGGGCTGGACCTCACAGGTCCCTGGAGGTCTGTGTGACTGAAGTTAACACGGAAAGAAAGGATGGGGCTCTGTCTGGTGACATTCCCCTAGAGCTTGGGTCCCAGGGAGAGAAATACGACTGTTGACTAAAGAACCTCAGCAAGGTGGGGGGCTGCGGCGGCTGCGGCGGCGAGAGGCAAGGCTCTTTGATTCCTGAGCTGTGAGGCAGCGATGAGGAAGAATGTCCCTTCCACGCTGGCCTGGGAACCATGGATTCACAATGGGTCCCCTTTGGGGCTCTTGCAGTTTCACCCCTCTCATGTTGCCACCAATGGGTGTGGAAAGGTTTTGGCAAAGGGCCAAGGGAGGGAGTAGACTGAGATGGACCATTCTAGGAGCACCCCAGCCCTTGCTGGTCACTACTGTGACTGAGGACATGTGATTCACCAGCTCTGAGCCTGTGTCTCTAGAGATGTCAAATCAGCCTGCGTGTGTGAGGTCCTTCTCTTGCATTCTCGTTATTGGCCAAAAAATGGGGGATTGGACAGTTCAGGCCTCTGTTATAGACTGCCAAGGAAGTGGGTTCAGGATACAGAGTCAGTGGGGATAAAGGTCAGGCAGGATGTACCCCTGATTGCTTCTGTGGCACGGTCTTCCTTCAGTGGTGGCCTTTACTCTCTGCTCTCGCCTCCAGCCTCCAGGGATAGCAAACCAACTAGTCGCTGGCAAGTCCCTGAAGGTCAGTCGCCTCTGACGAGGCTATTCCCTCCTGGACACACTTCCCTCTTCCCTTCAGTCACTTCCTCCAGGAAGCAGCCTGAGTCTCTGTGGTACTCTGGGGGCCCTCTTCTAGGCCAGCCTCTCTGATGCCATCAAATCTTATAAGGCATAGATCAGTTTGCTCTGGGAAGAACCGATTTCCAGGTTTCAAATCCCAGCTGAGACTGTCAGCAGCTGACTGTCTAACCGATTGTTTAGTTGACTGTAGCTCCCTGTCTGCAAAGCTGGGGGGAGGTGGTCTTGAGGGTTAGGTGAGTTGAAATGGGTATAACAGCTCAGAGACCTGGCACAATGTGAGTGCTGTAGGTGAGTGCTCTCTGGGTCAGCCCTCCTCACCAGGCTGAGCTCCCCCCAGAGAGAGAACTGTCTGAATCATTTTTTTAGGCCCCAAAGA